>OX336394.1:389524715-390169334 GCA_946902985.2 Meconema thalassinum | reverse complement strand
TAAGGTCTGGCGTAACGTTACGGCGACGGGAGAATGCACTGAGGGGTGTGACGTCATAGTACCACTTGAGCTTCATCCTTTCCCCGCGCGCTCTGGTGAGCGTGACGTCATCCAGCCAGCTACCTCCTTTGACCTTGGTTCGCACTTGCTAATGACTTTGAGTTCACGCAGTTCACTGCATGATCATGAGGCTTTCACCCAGCATTTTTAAGTATTTGTAGCATTTAAAATGATATAAAATCTAGTCTTTCAGACTGACTATCTTATTTTTCAGGTTAGAGTATGTAAATACTTGTTTTGCACAATTTGCGTTGACCGCTTGGAAAGCTTTCTTTAATAACTGTTACTATGTAACTTTGAATGCTTTGAATTTGATTAGCTTTTATAAAAGCGATATTATCTCTGAAGAAGTTTTCAGATTATTATTTTATAAATGAAGACTCCACGGGGGAAAATGGGTAAGTAACATTCTGTAAATTATTCAGGAGAGTGAATTTAAACTTTCGTTGCCATAACGAAATAATATTTGAAGAGTAGATAAAGAAAACATTGAGGATTATAAATGAAAAACTTAGATATTTACAGTGTTTCAAAACTTCGGAAGTGATTTTCTTAAAACACTGTTTTCAGACTAAGTCTTTATTGCACCCCATCGCCTTTATTATGAAAAAAAAAGTGAGGAGATATGGGACGTTCTTTCCGTTTCCACTAAAAATTAAAAACCTCTGTATCTCGGTGACATTCCGCTTTATTTGAAATTAATTTCAACTGATCTGTAGTGACGAAGGCTGGCCTCCAGAATGCGCCATAAACTCATTTCCAAAAAAAATGGACTTACCCAGTTCTTTCCTCTGGGTCTTCAAATAATAAATAACTAACTGAAGGGAACAGTCAGTGAGATTAATTATATCCCTGGTCAAACCCCTGAAAAAGACACTGCGTGAGTTGTGTGATTTATCAAATAACTGTCTGCACTGCGGGTAATTGTGTGTCTACTAACAATAACTTTGATGAACTGTAAAGAAGTTGGCGCAGTGCGGTAACGCTGGGCTTTATGACCACCGGCTTCCTGATGACACTTACTCTTTCTTATTACTGTACTACATATCGTAAATTCCACAGAAGGGGAAGTTTGCCACTTCTTTACCATTTCAGCACTATCCATTGGCTTCAGTCGTTCAATAAAGTGGAACGTTATAGGAAGCATTGAAGCCATTTATTGGGTTAGCTATTCAACAATTGGTTGATACCTTTCATTGCTTCTCAAAGGGCGAATTACTGTGGTTATTTCATTATCTCAGGTTCCTGCGTGGTAAACAAAAATATAATTTTGAACCCAACTGATACGTGGGGCGGAGGAGGCAGAAATATTCACGAGTTTCCCCCTCTTCGGAATTGGATCTATTGACAGATTTGTTTATTGGGCGCTAATTAAATTCAATTCTTTTTCACAGTAAAATGGAATTTATATATGCCTAATTCTCTAGGTTTTGACGCTAAGATTATCGAATTCGATGGCAATACCTATCCGTATCCTGATGAAACTACAACCAAGGATGGATTCATTTTCAACCTCCGAAGGTACATAAAAATAGAACTATTTCTTTATTTATTTATTTATTTATTTATTTATTTATTTTATTTAGCTTTTGGAATCACATTGCACAAATACAAATATAGTCCATATACACATTTTCATAATAATCTATACATGACATCTTCATGGGTGTTTTCAGTGTTATTAATGCAAAGAAGGTATGCATTTTCTATACTGCTCCGTACATATGTTACCACACCATAAACCTTCTCATACGTGGCACCTAAGAGATCGAAACCAGGAATTTTACCTCTTGAGGAGAATTGGTTTGCATTCTCAACATGATGTTCTTGAACCGCAAGTACATCAACTCTGTTATCATCCAAGATCTTACGTAAGAGATGGCATTTGGCTCTACTAATGCCTTCGATGTTCAGTTGACACAATCTAATGTTTGGACTCAGATATCTGTATAGATGGTCATGAAAAGGTCAATTTCTTTGATTTTTGTCCATTTTGGCAACGTGATATATGCCAGGAGATCACAAGGATTATCTGGCTCCAGTAATATTGTTGCTCGTTTAGCACCACCCAGGAGACTCTTGCAGGGTAATGTAAGGTTATACCTGCGGACGCGAGCAACTGTAAATAACAAAATGAATCTAGGTATAACAATAACTTATGTACAATCTCAGTTACATTTTGATATGATCACCGTAAAGATCGAGGCATTAGTCATATCTGTGGATGTTGTTTTATCTGGAACCTCTGCCCTCCGAGCCACTTTGCCAGCTTAGGGAACAACTGGGAGTTACTCGGCGCTACGCTGCGCGGGGTGTTCAGATACTTCCCATCGAAATTGCTGAAGGAAGGAAGGGAGCAAGCTTGTAGTGGCACAGCGGTCAAGCTGTTGGCCTCTCACCACGGTAGACCGGGTTCGATTCCCAGTTAATGCAAGTGAGATTTTCAAAGTGAAATGCCAAGTCCACGTAAAAATAGAGATCCATGGCTCATGATCACGAGATTACGGTCACGTAAAACTACAAGCTTCCTTCCTTACATCCTAATATGCTGGGCTAATACGAAGATGCCCTAGAAGGAATTAAGAACAACATTATTAACAGCCATGATATTATATTCGAGGGTTCGATTCTCAGGCCAGAAAGTCGTTTTGTTAAAGATGGGAAAATTCACATCACACCGACTCGTACAATGAGCTGATTACAAAACAAGACGGTTCCGGTTTCTCTGCCAAGTTACATTGAAGAGTAGCGGCTTCGGAGGCGCAGTTGGTAGCATGCTGAGGTTCTATGCACAAGATAGCGGGTTCAAAACCTGCCGAAGTCGTCGGATTTTTTAAGAGCGTTAAAACTCCCTCAGTATGGCTTCCTTCGGAGGGGAAGTAAAGCCGGCGGGCCCATGTCATAGATTTAAGGCATGTAAAAGAACCTTCCACTAACTACAATTGTTTGAATCTAAATTTTTAGGCCAGATTTGATTAACGCTCTATTAAACTTTCACCGCCAGCTGTCGTTTTTGCGGTGGCATCTAGTAGCCAAGTTCGCGGCTAGGAGTCGTTGACGGTAACATTTGGTAGCAAAAGTAGGAACTACTTGAAAGTGATCGTCTACAGTCCTCACCTGATTGACAAATAACACACACTAATTCAGCCATCACAATTAACACCGGTTATCGGACAAATTCTACACACACGCAAAGTACACGGGGCTACATGACCGCGTTGTCGCAGCCCATAAACTGAGGAACCAACCAACCAGAAAAACAAGGGTTCGCAGCTTAATATGATGTAAGAAATGAAATTTTGAAGATTCTCAGCATTCTAGGGCAAGGGTTGGGATAGGTATCCTACTCGAAAATTGAACTAACGCTTGGAGGGAGTTTGGAAAACCAAGGAGGAAGTCACACTCGGGATGGTCGTGGTGAGGACCAGGATTCGCACCACCTATCTCCGGATTAGCTGCAGCTTCTCATCGCAATCATGGTGCGTCGTAACGTAGCAGGACGTCAACACTCTGTGAGATTACTGCAGATCCATTATTAACGAAGAGTGGAGATAAACGGGTTTATGGCCTCTAACAGCACGAGGGAGGAGACACACAACCTCTAGATATACCATCTCACTCGCTATTTCTTATTGTCATCAATCTTGAACTTAACGACATGGGTTCTTCACCAGCATGTGCTTGGAACCTGTCTAATTGCACGGCAAAGGCTACTCTGTATCGACCCAGTGATGTAGCCGTGCGTATGGGAGCTGCAACAAGACCGTGAATGGTGGTTCAAAGCTTTTAGGCAAATACTGCGATGGTTACTTATTTTGGGCATATACCCTAATCGAAAATTCAAATAATTACAGCTACCCTCACTAATACTGTACCCGATACCCAGTTGAGGCTATCGGCTACGCCAGCTGACATTAAGCCTTAGTTGAGATTTATGGGAAAAGTTGTAAAGATAGCGCTCACATCGAGTAGAGGAGAATATTAGAAAATGACGTAGAAGGCCAAGGATCAAGAAGGCACTGCCAGTCAAGTAGATGGAATTATGGGAAGAATATTAAAGTTTTATTAAGATCTTTATGGAACATAGTATTTAATCATCTCAGAAGAGAAGAGATAACAAGCATTATATATGATAATAACTTGAAGAAAGACAGATAATCCCTTAAGTTATTGTATAACTTAATAGCCGAGATGAAGGTGGTCGAGATTATATTTGTGACGCACGACCGTAGTAGGTGGGAGAGAATCACGTGACCGCGCCAGGTAGGAGCTGGTCAATGCAGTTTAGAGAAGTCAGTCGAGTTCAGCCAGCGAGCTGAGTGGTACACATGCGCAGAGCGTACGGTAAAGTCGAGCGGTGAACAGCACTTGTTACGTAAAGCGAAGGCGACAGTATTACTTAACCAAGCAGAGAGCAGGAAGTAGGTCAGTGAGCCAAGGCGAGCAACGCACGGTTGACGGCGAGAAGACCGGTTACGCGGCAGGCTGTACGGGCCGTGTACGGAGGAGAAAAGCCGGGGTTCAGAACAGCATTGTAATACGAGTGTGAGAACTTTATTTCGAGCTGCATTTTATAACGCAGAACAGTATAGCAAAGCGGCATGGCGAGGCCGGCTTTAAGCATAGTTCATTCTGGAACAATGCAGTAGATCCGAGCGGGCTAGTTCCGACTTTTATACGCAGGCAACATTAACGAAGCTGAACTTCATTTCAACATTCAGTTACAACATTGAGTTGGGACTTGTATTCAGTAATAGAATTGTGCAGGCAGATAGTTACAATATACTGCAATTATGAACTTAGATATTCAAATTACATTACGACTATGCATTTCATAACGGAATATGTAGAGCGACCATGGGGTCCAAACAACATTAACGCTTTTATGCAAACGAACTGTTACAATTATATGCACTTATGAACATTGGCACGTGCATTAATAGAATTCTTTTTCATGAATTATCATAAAATATCGAGTACGAACACAGCTACAGGGTGTTTCAAAAACTTATACACTCTCATAAATAAAATTTATTTTCTGCAAGTGAGACTTAACCGCTGCGGAGATTGAACTTTTAACAAGCAAACCGAACATTGTATGGGACAGTGGCGTAACTTAAAAGAAGAATATGGGGTACGCTGCTTTTATGAACATTTACGTAAGGTTTTGGACAGTATCCATTATGGATAACATGCAGTTCATCATGACGGAGTAAACGAAGACACAGACGCGATGGCACCACGGAGCGATGGATTCGATTCCTGAAGAAGAGGAGGTCTAACAGCTGATTCACTTGGGATATGAAGGCGATCGTTATCGCGTGGGTGAAACGATATTCACGTCGATCTTTCGAGAAATTTATTACACACAAATAATCGACGATCTTTGAAATATAATAACAGCTGATATGAGAAGGTACTGTAAGAGTTATGACTTTCTAATATGATATTTTCATGAACACTGGGCATACATGTATATATTTTTCTAGTAGGAGTTATATGATTATTTAGACATGGATTAAACATTATTTGCTCCGAGTATTGCTAGAATATGGCGTTACCATATGATATGGCAGGCACCATTATACGAAATTCTCACCATTAGTTGGCTTTATTAAGCAGATGTTTGGTCTTTTAGACATTTTCCAGTAAGGATAGTTTTCCTGGATAGTTATTTTTTGTGACGAGTATTTCGAACTCGTGATCTGCAATTGGATTATTTAAATCACTTCGTCAGTTCATTGCATACTAGCGAGTGTGTATTATTCATCAGTAGGGATTTTTTCATTGGATTGTTTGGAGATATTAAGATGTTATTCACTCAAGTGAATGAATATCGCTTTAATGTGACAACTAGAGACTTGTTGATTCCAATCTGGTACATTCACTCATGAGACGACGAGATGGGGCCTTTCGTATTTATACGATTGCGTGGTGGTACACATCTTTACCCATCGTTCAGGGCATTATCATGTTAGACGACGGGGCAAGGCCTTTCGTATTTATACGATCGTGTGGTGGTTACTCATCTTACTTGCCATTGAGGAACTCATTTTTATCATCCGAGTGTACTTGAGATTGTAAGAGGATAAAACAAGGAACTACTAGTCACATATCAGTCAAATTTTGTTAAATAAATCAAAAATACATGTCAGCAGGGTTACATTTTGTAATTCTTGTTTTCCAATCCAATATTTTGTTGCTATACTCTTTTGAGAGTACTTTCAAGTTAACAGCTGATACAGTTGAAGCTTTTGATAATTTTTATGATTGAATTTGATACCTTTGAGAAGAATTTAAAGTAATTGAATCTTATAAGATGAATCATTAATGGTCAGATTTATTTTAAGGCAGATCAGTATTGCATATTTCGATGTGAGAGATTATAGCACATTGGTGTTTTCTGTGAAGTGAATTATGAGAATTTTGAATTTATGCCATTTGAAAGCAGATTTTGAATTTGATTACGATTACTAAGGTAATATTTTTCCTAATTGTTTGAGAAGTTGTCTAGATGTGATCAGATTAATTACAGTTATTGGAGATTGTGTGCGTTGATAATTTGAAGCCAGTTATGTATTTTTGTAGATCATGCAACGTGATTAAGTGAAGTTTGTGATAGGCATTTTGTGGAAGTTGCCAAGTGGAAGTTGCAATATTGCTAATGTATTTTGAAGCAGACATGAGGTTGTCGAACCCAGTCTAGCATAATTTTTGAGATTCATGCTGTGCGCTGAATATTTATGGAGTTTGTGGAATAATTGTGGTATTCAAATGTGATATTTGATAAAGTGAAAATATATAATGTAGTTGTGGATAGTGAGATCCAACGTGAATTTGTGAAGGCAATAATATTTTTGGCATGATAATTAAATACGAGATATAACTTGGAAGTGATAAAACTGTAAGACAACGTTCTATAAACCATATTAAACAATTTGTTAGGAAATTAAACAAATAAATAGTGTTGATAATACAAGATTTTCTGATAATAATAATAATTAATGAAATAATAATCTGAAATTTAAGCATATTAATGATCTGACATAATGAAATAAAAATCAGAAAGACTAGATGAAATAATAAAAATCTAAATAACCAGATGAATAAAATTTAAATAAGTTGATAAATTAAATTTTGGAATAGATCAATGAATTATATAAATGGATGAATTAAAGATTGAATAAATAAGCTGACTTAAGTAAATTAATAGATGATTGAATAGATGATGAATAACTGAATTGGAAGGTGATAATTAAATAAAGAAGCTGATGATTAATAAATTTAAATGAATTTAAATAAATTTATTTGAGATATGATTTGAAGAATTGCAACTTGTGTTGATGAATTAAACAATTAATTTTGATGATGATGATAATTATAACCAATGAATAGTGGTTTTTCTGTGATTCACAAAACAAGCAATGATTAATGACAGTGTAAATAGTGTAAATTAATTATTCGATGTTTAGGAGCAATTTACTAACATATTCAGCATTTGAATAATGCCATGCAAGCCATAAATTATGTGATATTTAAATATGTGTTTATAATATGTGTGTTTAGACAGATTAATAATATTTTTTACATCCACATTCATGATGTTAATTTAAAGAGAAATTAGGTCTCAGGTATCACGAATGTCAGTGACGCAAAGACATAGTGCTACGGTGATCCTGAGAACCCAAGAGAACTTTAGAAATTTTTCCTATTTTATGTGGATTAAATACACTTTGAGTAGAATAGAGATGGTTCGATTTTCTGGACAATGACAATTTAACGTTGGCATTCGACCATGCTCTCAGGTAGGATGAGTGTTTAATATGTCTGTCTGACTATCAAAGTTGAATAAATTTGTTTTTATCTTAGTTGTGATCTGATGGTGATGTGATTTTCCTACTTCTTTCCTTGTCTTAATTAAGGCTTAACCAGGAAGGATGTGGTTTGCTAGGGATTCAGTTGATGGCGCCCATTGATATTTGTATTTTTTTTATTAAATTTAAACCCGTAACGACCCTGGAGATACTTTATCTCGTGTTACCCTCTGCTTTTGAGATATTTCAACTGAATTTCCGACACATTCCTTATTTGACTAGGTGTTCATTTAACTCCGCTCTGTCCTGGAAATCCAGGAATGCGATGTAATAGCAGATGGGTCATCGCATCCCCAGGACGAACGGGTACAATACAGTCACACATTATACCAGGTTATCAGACAAATTCAACATTCACCCAAGTAGATGAAGCTGATTACTAATCTACGCAAGGTCTTTGAAATGAATTAACAACAACAATACGAATATGGACATAAACATCTATCATTTTGAGAATCAAGGGAAAACTGTAGTCATTACGAAGTCCATCAAGACTTACGAACTACAGGGTCTTTCATATAAAATAAGAGCGCCAAGCGGCGGCTTTTTTAACCGCGCCTGCGGTCACCTTGGCCGAGCTTTTGGTGCGCCAAGGCCCCCTGATTTAAGCGTCTGTACAGTCCTATATGATGCAACGGCCTTGCTAGCGTGTGTACAATGCTGAAATCTTACTTTAGTTAGTTAGTTAGTTATTGTTGATGAAACCGAAGCCCCTACTTGTGCTAATTTTGTGAGTGATTTATTCAGAGACCGTTCAAGATTCTCGCCAATGTCGTCTAGCTCATCCTCCGTTAAAACTGTTCGTGTGCGGGCATGTTTTTTATTGAGCACCGAGCCAGTAGTGTCAAACTTATTTGCAATTACGTGAATCTGTGCTAGTGAAGGTGGCACTTCATCAGGAAATTGTTGAACAAATGCATCACGTACCCGCCGAGCCGACTCGTACTTAAAATAAGTTTTACATAAAAAATACGATGTTGCAATGATAACTGTCTCACCATGTTAGCACTTGAGGTTTAGACTGGCGACTGAACACCTGCACGCTTATTGCAAGGTCAAGTTTGGTAATGTCAATCTGTTATTTTTATACAGTCCAACGGAACTTTGAAAAAAAAAAAAAAAAAAAAAAAAAAAACAGCCATCGTATGTACTATGCACGCGCTTTCAATACTATAGGGGTTTCGGTTTCATCAACAATAACTAACTAACTAACTAACTAACTAAAGTAAGATTTCAGCATTGTATACACGTTAGCAAGGCCACTGCATCATATAGGATTGTACAAATGCTTAAAGCAGGGGGCCTTGGCGCGGCAAAAGCTAGGCCAATGTGACCACAGCAGCGGTTAACAAAGCCGCCGCTTGGCGCTCTTATTTTATATGAAAGACCCTGTATAGAAAAACAACCTCTCAAACTCCTCAACAGGCGGCTTCGGTGGCGAGTTGGTAGCATGCTGAGCTTCTATGCCCAAGATCGTTGGTTCAAACCCAGCCGAAGACGTCGGAATTTTAAGGGCGTTAAAAATCCCTCAGTATGCCTTCCCTCGGAGGGGAAGTAAAGCCGGCGATCCCATGTTCCACTAATTACACTAGTGTAAAGCTAAATTATAGGTTAGATTTGACTGACTAACACTCTTAGGTTCCAACGTTCATCTCCATCAGCCGACTGCGGTGGCATCTAGTAACCGAGTTCGGAACTAGTTGTCGTTGACTGTGGCGTTTGGTAGCAAAAGTAGGAACTACTTGAAATTGAATGATTGCAGTCCCTACTTGAATTAAAAACAGATAACACACACTAATACAGCCATCACAATTAACACCGGTTTTCAGACAGTTTCTACACACACTCAAAGTACACGGGGCTACACGACCACGTTGTCGCAGCCCCTAAACTGAGGAACCAACCAACCAAACTCCTCAACAATAAATATAAAAATGTTGAGTTGACGAGTGAAACTATCCATTACCGAGTGAATCAACAAACCTTTCTCTAAAATTGAAACTCTAAAAGACGAATCAGTAAAGAGGATCAGGCAATTCAATCTGAAATATTTGAGTCAATATTGGATAGTTTCGCTCGTTGATGCCAAGAATAGATAGCACGGGACGGTTGCTACCTATGAATGTACTAGCTGGTTGTCCGTCCTTCGTATGGGTAATAATCTACTTGTTTTACACATTTTATTGTTCTAACCTGAGCAAATAAACTCTGAATAGAAAGTCAAACTTCAGCGACGAGAAGCGTGGGCAAGGTGAATACATGCACCCTCCTATACCTTTTTTCCAATCCTTTTCAATATGTCAAACACTAAGCTAAAGTTTATAGTGGATCAGTAGCGCACCCTACTGTGTATCATATTATTATGACCAAGAGAAGCTAATTTCATTATTTCATATCCTCAATTATTACTATCGCATAATAATTTCACAAGGTCACTACTCATCGATATGGAGCACTACTAATGAGAGTGATGTCGACGAGTATGCTGTAGTGTCAAAGAAATAAGTGACCATTTAAATACAGGGAGAGGCAAAAAGATCTGACGGTTTTTAAATCACAACAACACAAACATTTTAAATGATACAAACTCTTTTATTACTTATAACAGCGAGGTGTGCATGTCAAATAATGGAAAACATGAAAGAACAATAGATTTTAACATTTAAGATTTGAAGATAACGTCTTTCAAATGATGCCCATATTTTGCCATGCATTCTTCCAGTCTTGCACTGAAGCTTTGCATAGTCATTAGGCTTCAACTGCTGGACAATAACCATTTTATACGGATGAAACGCAATATTCGTCTCACTGTTAGATCAGACATTTGCAAAGCAGCAGCTTGTTTACGAGCCGGCCACCGTGCACTGGTTTCCACAGCTTGTCTCACTCGCTCAACATTTTCTGGTGTCCTGGCTGACCGTGGACGGCCTGTCGACGTACGTTTTAAGGCTGAACCTGTAGCTCTAAAACTACTCACCTATAACAAAAATGTGTTACGAGATGGAACGCGTCCTCTTCGACTCGCTCAGCCGTACAACGACATAAACCGCCAGATCTTTTTGTCGCATGACAAAAGATGGGCATCATTTGAAAGACGTTATCTTCAAATCTTAAATGTTAAAATCTATTATTCTTTCATGTTTTCCATTATTTGACATGTACACCTTGCTGTTATAAGTAATAAAAGAGTTTGTATCGTTTAAAATGTTTGTGTTGTGATTTAAAAACCGTCAGATCTTTTTGCCGCTCCCTGTATAATGGGATTAAAATCTTAAGAATTCCCTAATTTTCACAAGCGTCTACGATGAATTGAATGTATTATGATCATTAGTAACCCACAGCTGATCCTAACATTAAATGCAAACTATGGCTACAATGACACGTACCATAACTGGAGCGTACGTTGACGTCACTAACAACACACGTAGCCCAAGGATTTATTAAGTGCATTTCTCATCTTCAGTGTCCATTGTCCTTAGTGTAGGCCTACGTGTTCGACCGTAGAATTAAATGAGGGAAATTGACATCCCCATTTCTCGCAGCAACATTTACATTGGAGCGATTACCAAGCTCACCGTAGATTATTTCCTATATTCTCGTCGATTCTGGGAGACCTTCTCTCGCTGCGTCAAATCGCCTATATTCAGCCATATCAGGCTGCCAAAATATCCTGACCTCAGTCCGTCGGGTTGCACGCAGCAACCGAACCTTAAATCATCGCAGGAATACATTTAGCACACATACTAATAATCGCTGTGGACACAATACTGTAAAACTACTTACCTTACTTGCGCTAGACCTGTCCAGTAACACCTGTACCTCCTAATTACATTACTTCCAAACACATCTGATATTCGATCGTATTCCCGCTTAACACAAGACACATGAATTTACTGGTCTACGCTGATATCCATCATGTCCTTATTAAATTATTCGTATGTTTCTCAACGAGAATCCATGCAGGATTTTACATTAACATTCACAACAATGTACGTCCCTACGTGACTTCACATTAACATTAATAATAATAATAAGTTCTTACTTGAACCTTTCGTCCCTAACATTTCTAGCTTCATTCAGATATAATATGTCTTATGATTTATGGTACCATGTGATCCACTCTACCTCCGGTTCTATCAAACTTTTCTTCTATCTCATGACTTCCTCTCCAGCTTACCTACATTCTCAGTTTCACTGTCTCTCATGTGAGCATAGACTTGGAACACGGTCAAAAAAATCACACCCTCTTGCTGATACCTGTTCTCCGCACAGTAGATGCGAAACAAATTCCTTCGTGATCGCTACTGCACGACCGTGGAAGAATCATTCGCGCTCTGTCAGAAGAGCAACCCCGTACAGCCTCAGAAAACGATGCAACACAAGGAGAATGAAAGCTGTACAAACCACTTCGAGGACATGAATTCTGAGGTCATGTTACTGATATTTTGTTTTATTAGTTCACACTGCTTTGCTTATTTTCTATCTGGTCATCAAATAATGTATTTCATCCTTTTAACAAGTAGTTCCGTGAAGAAGTAAAGCCTATTTGCATATATCCTACTTATATTAATTGCCTCTATACAAAATTTCAGTTTGATTGCTGTAGGTATTGAGAACCGTCTGGTATTTAGGATGGTCACCATGTTGGATTTTTATCCTATTTTCAATTTTGAAAAAATAGGCTTATGAGATCACCTTTTGTCCGTGAGTGTGTGTGTGATTCGTGTGTGTCCCCCCGCCCCCCACCCCCATCCCTAATAAAATCTAAACGACTGGAGAGATTCCAATGAAACTCGGTAAGTTCATAGCTTCATTCCGGGCGACCCCGACCGTGCCCTTCAAATTTTGTTACGTCTCACCAATCCAACATGGCGGCTGTGCGAAATATTTCACCAGCAGTCAATATCTCCGAAACTATTATCTATATCACCCTGGAATTTTGTATGGTGATAAAGGGAACTACTAGAAATTCACTTACGTGACCTTTGAAAACCTGGTATCTACAAAACCAACATGGAGGCCAAGTGAAGTTGCGACATTTAAATGGACGTTTCTCGCGATTTAACCAACCAAACGCAATGAAACTTGGCACAGTATATGTTTATATACATTGTAATGCACCGACATCTAACTTCGTTCAATTGTTTACTTAACCTCAAAATGGCGGGTGTGCGAAATATTTCACAGGCATTCAATATCTCCGAAACTATTTACGATGTCAACCTGAAATTTTGTACGGTGATAAAGGGCACTGCTAAAAGTTTATCTACGTAACTTTCAAAAACCTGTAAACTACGAAATGAACATGGCGGCCAAGCGAAGTTGACACATTCTAATACATTTTTCTCGTGATTTAATCATATGAGTCCATTGAAATGTGGTACAGTAAATGATTATACATATTATCATTCACTGGCATCTAATTTAGTTCAATTGTTTACATAAACTGAAGATGGCGGCTGTGCGAAATTTTAAAATTAAGTTTTCATTCTTGTGTCGTAATCATGCGATCGAAGTGAAAGTTTGAATAATGAAGCTACGCAATAATTTACCTTTAATTGTACATAACTCTATGGCCTATACATATAACAATTCAAAATGGCGAGCATCCGAAACATTTTGACGGTTTTCAATATCTAAGAACCTTATCCAGCAATCAAACTGATTTTTTAAAATGTTCATAGAGGCTATGAACATAAGTTCACCTATATGCCTTTCAGTAACCTGGTGATCACAAATCCAACATGGCGGCGACGCGAAATATAAATATTTAAATGGACGTTTCTCGCGATTTAACCATCTGAGTGCAGTGAAACTGTGCACGTTAATGCTTATTCAAATGTTAATCCACTGGTATCTAATTTATTTCAATTGTTTTCATAACCACAAAATGACAGCTGTGCGAAATTTTAAAATCTGGTTTTTACTTCTTGTGTCCTAATCATGCGATTGAACTCTGAAAACCACACGTACACAATAATCTTCATGTAACAGTACATAAATAAAAATCCAACCTGGCTAACATCTGCAAAATTTAGTCGGTTCTCAGTACCTACGAATCTAACAGCAATCAAACTGAAATATTGTATGCTGATAGAGGCAATTAATATGAGTAGGATATATGAAAATAGGCTGTACAGTTCTTCACGGAACTACTTGTTATATGTTTAGGTCTCAGAATCATGAACTGTTACATGAAGATTATTGTGTACGAGTAGTATTCAAACTTCAATCGCATGATTAGGACACAAGAAGTAAAAACGAGATTTTTAAATTTCGCACAGCGAAACAATTGAAATGAATTAGATGCCAGTGGATTAACATTTATATATGCATTTACTGTACCAAGTTTCTGTGCATTCGAATGGTTAAATCACGAGAAACCTCCATTCAAATATTTATATTTCGTGTCACCGCCATGTTTGATTTGTGACCACCAGATTATTTAAAGTCCTATAGGTAAACGTATGTTCATGGCCTCCATGAGCATACAAAAGTTCAGTTTCATTGCTGTAATAGATTCGTAGATATTGAGAACCGTCTAAATATTTCGGATGGTCGCCATGTTGGATTGTTATATGTATAGGCCATAGAGTTATGCAACATTAAAGACATTTTTTTCGTAGGTTCATTATTTAAACTTTCACTTCGATCGCATGAACACGACACAAGAAATTAAAACATAATTTTAAAATTTGCACAGCCGCCATCATGAGGTTATGTAAACAATTGAACTAAATTAAATGCCAGTGCATTACAATGTGTGTGAATATTTGATGTACCAAGTTCCATTGCGTTTGAATGATTAAATCGCGACAAAAGTGTATTTAAACTTTCAAATTCGCTTAGCCGCCATGTTCGTTTTGTAGTTAACAGAATATTGAAAGTCTCATAGATGAACTTCTAGTAGTGCCCTTCATCTCCGTACAAAATTTCAGGGAGATATCAGTAATAGTTTCGGAGTTACAGAATGCCGGTGAAATATTTCTCACGGCCGCCATCTTGAGGTTATGTAAACAATTCAACAAAATTTGATGTCAGTGCATTTCAATGTTTATAAACATATACTGTACCAAGTTTTATTGTGTTTGCTGGTTAAATCGCGAGAAACGTTTATTTAAAAGTCGCAACTTCGTTTGGCCGCCATGTTGGTTTTGTAGTTACCAGGTTTTTGGAAGTCTCATAGGTAAACTTCAAATAGTTCCCTTTATCACCGTACAAAATTCCAGGGTGCTATCCGTAATAGTTTCGGAGATATTGAATGCTGGTGAAATATTTCGCACAGCCGCCATGTTGGATTGGTGAGACAAAATAAAATTCGAAGGGCGTTTCCGGGGTCGGCCAAAATGGTGCTATGACCTTACCGAGTTTTATTAAAATCGCTCTAGCCGTTCAGAAGTTATAGGAGGGGGACACACACACATCCACACACACACGGACAAAGGGTGATTTCATAAGCCTATTTTTTTAATAAAATGAAAATAGGCTGAAAAATACAATGCATATTCAATCTTTCAAATAATTTAGTCATGACCGCTATCACTATCATCATCATCATCATATTCATCATCATCATCATCATCATCATCATTAGTTTTTATTTTATTAGTATTTCCACATCTGAAGCAAAAATAACTTAAGCATGACGGAGAATGTGTTTAATGGACGTATTAACGGGTGGGTGAATTGAGTTTACTGATAGACACCTGTTAACACTATAATGTTTATTGAAACATGTGTTCATCCCTTCATTGGAGTCTTCATCAGCATTGCTATAACATAGCCTACTTGTACACTTAATAGGATATTTACTTGCATATTCAAAACTGGATCTATAGAGTTGAGTTCTAATTATTATTGCTCTTTTTCATAGAAAATAACCAATCGCAAAGAGGACATAAAAAGTAGGTTGGTTCAGGCAATAAAGCATTTCTACAGAAATGAATCTGTTGACATCGGTTGGTTGGTTCCTCAGTTTAGGGGCTGCGACAACGCGGTCATATAGCCCCGTGTACTTTGGGTGTGTGTAGAATCTGTCTGATAACCGGTGTTAATTGTGATGACTGTATTAGTGTGTGTTTCTGTTTCTTAATTCAAGTAAGGACTGCAGACTTTGAATTTTTCAAGTAGTTCCTACTTTTGCCGCCAAACGCCACCGTCAAAAACTACTAGTTCAGAACTTGGCTACTAGACGCCACCGCAGTCGGCTCCTGGCGACGAACATAGGGACCTGAGCGTTGTTTACATTTTTAACCTAATTTAGCTTCACACAGATGTAATTAGTGGAAGGTTCTTTAACATGCCATAAATCTATGACATGGGACCGCAGGCTTTACTTTCCCTCCGAAGGAAGGCATACTGAGGCTTTTTTAACGCTCTTAAAAATCCGACGACTTCGGCCACGTTTGAACCCGCGATCTTGGGCATAGAAGTTTAGCATGCTATCTACTACGCCACCGAAGGCACCCTCTGTTGACATCGAATATAGATTTAGGTATTAGGAAGTCATTTTTGAAAGCCTTTGTCTGGAGCGTGGTACTCTATGGAAGTGAAACTTGGACTATTGGTGCAGCAGAAAAGAGGAGAATTGAAGCGTTTGGAATGTGGAATGTGGTGTTACAAGAGAATGATGAAGATCAGATTGGTAGATTGGGTTACAAATGAAGAGGTATTAAGACGAGTGGGAGAGGAGAGATATTTCAGGCGACTGCTAATGAAGAGATCGGTTGATAGGACACGTGTTAAGACACCCAGGAATAGTAACCTTAATTATGGAAGAAAGAGTCGAGGACAAGAACTGTAGGGGTAGACCAAGGTTAGAATATATTAAACAGATTGTCTCGGGTGTAGGGTGTGGTAGCTATGTAGATATGAAACGATTAGCTCAGGACAGGGAGGTATGGACAGCTGCATCCAACCAGACAAAGGACTGAAGAGTCAAACACACACATTCATCTGCCTTCAGTAACACTTTGCTCGTGTCGGTAACTAGAATTTGGAATAATTGTCCTCGTGACGTTAGAAATTGTACATCCCTAACAACTTTCAAACGTGCATGTAAATATTTTCTCTTGGATTCGTAGGCCAAATACTGTAGAACTATTTGTGTGAGAGAGTGTACTGATGATGATGATCGTGTGGCCTCCGGAGAGACCAAGTGCAGGTCTTAGTTAATATCACACAGTAGTCACTGTAATTCCAGTGTTTAAGTTTGGTAGGTTAAGAATAATATATAGGGTGTCATTAATGTACTTGAGTACCCTTAAGGAGCGTGTAGGGGATGGGCATAGGATCAATTTGAGATTGGGAAACTGGGGTCGAAATGGCCTTCTAACCCCAGAAAACAGGTTTGTTTCTGGCTCTCCGCCCCTGTAAAGCAGGGAAGCGCTTCATGTGTTACTCTGAGGTCAGGCACTCTTTCGCTGTCAACGGTTTTGGCGCGACCACCGCTCAACGCTGCGTTAGCCGGGAGCTGCACTCCTCTTGCCAATTGATAGTTCCGTCGTCTACGTAATTCGTTGATACTAATAATGAAAAGGCAATTAATTTATAGAATCAACGATAGTTTTAAACAAGATGTTCAGTAAAGAACATATAGCCTACTTTCTCCTAAATGCATGGGTATTGTTATAACTCTTTGTCCTTTTCAAGGAGTATAATTGAATGTTGGTTGTAGTAGCTTGTTGAAATACAACGTGCTATAGGGATATTAAACATGAATATGAGGAGCCCTTTGCTAGTGCTACCTCTGTAAAAAAAAAATCATTCAATTTGGTTTCACCGTGTTTGAATTGATATGGGGAATGGATTTACACATACTTGGCCACCATCTGCAAACTATTGGGCAGATGATCTTGCAGTTTGGTCAGGATATGCTTTCCACATAAAGATATGTTGTTGCAAAATTTGGTAGAGACTAGATTATTAGGTTGGTCGTATTTACATTTTAGCTTTTAACATTTGGGTGGCCGCGATTACGTTTCCGTCAAGATGGCGGTGATATAAAACATGACACTGAGGTGCCCTTTGCTAGTGTTACCTCTGTACCAAGTTTCGTTCCATTCGGTTTCACCGTGTTCGAATTGATAGGGGGAATCGATTTTCAAACAAAGATGGCCACCATCCGCAAAATATTAGGCTAATGACCTATTATTTCGGTCAAAGGATGCTCCCTCCATAAAGGTATGTTGTTGCAAAATTTGGTAGAGATCGGATGATTAGGTTAATCGTAATTTGATTTAAGCTTTGAACATTTGTGTGGCCGCCATTACGTTTCTTTCAAGATGGCGGCAATATAAAACATGACACTGAGGTGCCTTTTGCTACTGCTACCTCTGTACCAAATTTCGTTCCATTCGGTTTCACCGTGTTCGAATTAATAGGGGGAATCGATTTTGACACAAAGATGGCCGCCATCCGCAAACTATTAGTCTAATGACCTATTAGATTGGTCAAATGATGCTCCCTCCATAACGGTATATTGTTGCAAAATTTGGTAGAGATCGGATGATTAGGTTAGTCGTAATTTGATTTAAGCTTTGAACATTTGTGTGGCCGCCATTACGTTTCTGTCAATATGGCGGCAATATAAAAAATGACACTGAGGTGCCCCTTGCTAGAGCTACCTCTGTACTAAATTTCGTTCTATTCGGTTTCACCGTGTTTGAATTAATAGGGGGAATCGATTTTGACACAAAGATGGCCACCATCCGCAAACTATTACTCTAATAACCTATTAATATAGTCAAAGGATGCTTCCTCCATAAAGGTATGTTGTTGCAAAATTTGGTAGAGATCGGATGATTAGGTTAGTCGTAATTTGATTCAAGTTTTGAACATGCGTGTGGCCGCCATTACGTTTCCGTCAAGATGGCGGCGATATAAAATATGACACTGAGGAGGCCTCTGCTAGTACTACCTCTGTACCAAATTTCGTTCCATTCGGTTTCACCGTGTTCAAATTAATAGGGGGAATCGTTTTTCACACAAAGATGGCCGCCATCCGCGAACTATTAGGTTGATGACCTATTAGTATAGTCAAAGGATGCTCCCCCCATAAAGGTATGTTGTTGCAAAATTTGGTAGAGATCGGATGATTAGGTTAGTCGTAATTTAATTTAAGCTTTGAACATTTGTGTGGCCGCCATTACGTTTCAGTCAAGATGGCGGCGATATAAAACATGACACTGAGGTGTCCTTTGCTAGTGGTCCCTTTGTACCAAATTTCGTTCAATTCGCGTTTTCCGTGTTCGAATTGATAGGGGGGGGGGCAGACATTCAGAGTCCACACACTCACACACACACACACACACGCACACACACAGACTAACACACATACACACACACAGACAGACATACTTTTTTTCGCCCTGTGTTGATCTCATAAGTCTACATTCATTTTTTGCAAAAATCGAAAGTAGGCTAAAAATTAGCACAGAATAAACACACACTGTGACTACGCCCCCTCCTTCCTCTCCAAAAAATTAAGAAAAGAAAAAGGAAAAATTAAGTCATGGCATCCAGGAGAAACGAACCCGGGACCACCGAGGCACTGGGCCTCGCCGTTATCCTCTTTATTATTATTATTATTAGCTCTCTACAGAATTACAGAATTTTCAGATATGATATATACCATACTATTACATCACAAGAAAATCCAAATAGTGTCCATATTTATCGTACAATTGTCCACTCTCAATAAGCTTCCAGCGCTCTTTCTGCAGGTGATATATGAGATCCAGGAACGAGAAATGTTGATCATTGTCCATCACGAAGTGTACATATTGGCCCATTATCCACACAATGTCAGTCTGTTTAATTTGGGGGAAGGCGGTCACCGACAAACGAATCAACTTCCTGTCATCAAGGTCACCCGTGGGCACATTTAATAGTTGACATACTTTTCCCTTACACCACAGCCACGTGGAGGCAACTCGCGTGCATGTTGTGAAGCGATGTATCGCCGTATCAGTTTAACCACATCTAGTACACCATGGGTAAGATTCAAGACGGATGTTATATCGCCGTAGAGCCGTTGGGATGAGATCGTTGAGGAAGATAAAAACCTGGGAGTGTACAGCAGAATAAATGGTCATAGCTCCAAATTTTTTCCAAACAGTGGGCCAATGGACGTAGAGGGTGGTGGCCTCGATTCGCGGTTTGGAGAGTACCACTTGCCGCAACATGGTATAAATACTTTTCGTCGTTGGAACAGTCCCTGAAGGCATTTGGCGAACATTTTCCAGAAGGTGCTGTTGATGGTCCCTAAATATCTTCGGCAAAGCTCTATCACACCCATGGGCTGTGTTTCGAAGATCTTTGTATAGTGCTTTCGTAAAAGTGTCATGTTGGGAAAGGATGGTGATATCGTTCTTGCAGATAACTGCACGGCATTTCAAGCCATGAGCTGCTAGCCATAGCCCGCCTTGCCCGGATGGGAGATACAATTGTTCCCGTTGTACTCGAAACAAAAATCCTTGCCATATAAACCAACCTGTATATTTTGACAATTGGCTCTCAAACATTTTGGGAAGTGGGAAAAGTTGTGCGACATACCATATTTTAGAGAGCGCAAACACGTTGAGGACCATGACCCGTTGCACTATATTGAGGTTTCTTTGACCAAATTGGATCAGCACTCCCCTAACTTTGGCAATGACCTTACTCCAGTTTGCTTGCACTGTGTCCAGAAGCGATTGCTTCCAGGTAATGCCAAGAATTTCCACCTCATTTACTATCCGGAAACAGGGCTGCTAGATAATCACTGAGTTAGTATTGAGCGGAAGCAAAGCAGTTTTTTGGGGGTTCGATTGTGCTCCAGAGGCGATATGGTAGAGCTGAAGGACGCTATCAATGTGAGAGATGTATTCATTATTGCGGATCAATATTGAAACGTCATCAGCATAGGCGCACATGCCGAAAACATGTGTGGACAGTTTGTAACCATGTAGCTTCACCTGGGTAGTCCGAATGAACGGTTCAAGGCCAATGACAAAAAGTAGCATGAAAAGGGGACATGCTTGCCTAACTGATCGTTGTATTGGAATCAGAGGGGAAAGAAAACCGTTGACGAGCACTCGAAACGTAGCATTACAATTTATCATACGAATGTAGAAGCTTTATCAATATCTAAGGTGAGAAAACTCATTGACTCAGTGGGGAGCACTTCGGCTTTTAGGTGTAGGTCCCGTAGTATCGCTAAGTTCGTTAACAGAGTTCTTCCAGGAATACTGCAACATTGTTCATTACCAATGATATCATGTAGAACAGTCTTCAATCGGCATGCAAGTACTTTGGTAAGGACTTTATAATCACTGCAGAGCAGAGTAACTGGTCGGAAGTCACCAACTGCCATGGGAGAGGATGTTTTTGGTATGAGGACTATGGTACCCTCGTGATGTGATTGACAAAGAGCACGACGTTGGAGAATGGTACGCAAGACGTGACAAAATTATTTGCCAATGAGAGGCCAGAAGTGTTTATACAGTTCGTATGGCAGTCCATCAATGCCAGGTGAGTGGTTATTTGGGAGGTGCTTAACCAAAGAGTGAATCTCTTCATCCGTAATGTCCGCGCTGAGCGGAGTTTTGTTGTCCGGAGATAGTTGGTTACTGCAAGATGAAAGCAATAGGGTCACCTGCTGTGGATCAATTGGAGCCTTAGCGTAGAACCGCTGATAAAATAATGATATATATCACTACGTATAGCGTCAGGGGAGGTGACGACACTTCCAGTACTGGTGCGGAGGCGGTGGATATATTTACGTTGCCGCTCACGTTGTCCTTTGGCGATATGGTATACACTTGCACTTTCGTCCGGGAGCACTGTACGATCTTTTAAAGCCACGTTTATATGAGCGAGCGTTCGTTGCTGTAGAGACAAGAGCTTGGTTTTAACTTCCCGAATCTGGTCATAGATACGCTCCCCATCATCAGATCTTTGCTGGAGCTGGCGAAGAACTCGATAGTAAAATTCAACTGTATCCCGTCTTACCCGACCTCTTTGGTAGGATATGTTCTTAAAGACGTGGCGGATTCCTGGTTTAACTAAAATATCCCACCAGTCTGCACAGTCGCGAAAGTTGCATTTTTGTTGGACCCATCGAGTTCAGTGTTTTCTGAAAATATCTTGGCATTCCTTCTCCAGTAAGAGCGAGCAATTCAATTTCCAATAACCTCTTCCTATGTGAAAAATAGGATGGGGGTAAGAGATTGTACATACGACTGCATGATGGTTAGTGAAACTGGCAGGTATCACTTCATATCGTCTGGGCTTGATAAGTTCTTGGGAAAAGTAGATGCGGTCAATTCGTGATGAGGAGTTGTGACTTATGCAGGTGTAATGGGGCAGGGACACCCTTAAAATATCCACAGCATCAATGAGGTGTAAGGAAGTAAGGAGGGTCCCGAGAGCCGGGTTGACACCTTGGTATGGACTAGTGGAATCCTCTAGGCGTTGATTACCATTGAAATCACCTGCAAGAATAAGTTTTTCCTTAACGTCATGCAGATGAGGAAGTATACTCTGTTGAAAGAACATTTTCCGTTCCACTCGTTTGCTGGACCCAGATGGGGCATATACATTTATCAGGGTTGTATTGTTTATGTGTCCAGATATTATGAGTCCTGATGGATGACATAGCGCACCTTCGAGTGGGATATCATGTCTTATGAGGAATCCGGTCCCTCTATTATTTTTACCGGTATTGATGTGTTGTTTGTAGAAGGCAGATATGGGAAGACAGGGTATAGCAACTTCTTGAATGAAAGCAATGTCAATGTCTGCATCTCGAAAGAATCTCTCCAACAGTTGAAATTTCAGGGGATATTCTATTACATGGATATTCACAGAGGCCACAGTGAGAAATTGCGCCATTAAGATGAGTATAAAAGCTGTGCTAGACATACTGGGATGTGGAATCGAGAAAGGGAAGAAAGAATAAAAAGAAGAACGACACGGGTGAGTAATATACTGGTGCACTATGTCAAATTAGGGTGAGAGAGTTCCTTATGAGTGCCATTCATGGGCCGGCTGTCGGCGTTTGAGAGCGTTCGTGGGAAGATTTTGTTTCTTTTTCACAGCTGCGGGAACATGTGTAGAACCAGTTTGATTCTTCGGGGCTGGTACAGCGATCGAGGCATTTGTTTTAATCTTCTTAGTTACGTTCTCAGATCCCTAATCAACCTGCTTCAGTGAGTCGGTAGGTACCAGAGTAGGTGGGGGCAGTGAAGACAAAATTTCTGGTGCAGCCTGTAGTGACGGAAGAGTTGGCTCTATGGCTGCAATACAGGTGGCCGATGGCGCAGGGGCACTATGTACCTCGCTGATCTGTTCAGTGCAAGGTACGTGGTCTGCGCCATGTGTGGATGAGGACACTTCTGCTGGTGTCCCAGCTGACTGATCCATAAACATATTTTCAAGTGACGTTTGCTGTGTCACAACATCAGAGTATTGGACACGTCTTTGTTGTGTAGGAGTAATACCGAGGGAAATCATTTTCTTTGGGCAGTTGATACGGAGATGAGTGTTAGCATTGCAAATTAAACAGGTCTGTTTCTGTCCATTATATGATATATAGCCAGAATGGCTACCAAAAGCCTCAGTGGAGGGGATATCTTGTTTGATTTCCATAGTGACTGCACGTATTCCATTATATGCCGGGAACTGATAAGCAGAAGACCATTGTTCTTTCCTGACGTCACTCACAGTGCCATATTTCGACAGGACGGATTTGAAAATTTCAGGGGGAACTTCAAGTGGGACATTAAATATACGCACTGTGGTAAAATTTGAATCCGCTGTGGAGAGCTTAACATTAGTCACCTCACCTGAGTCATACTGAAATTTAATAGAAGCTTCAAAAGTATTTAGCAATTTTTGATAAGTAGATATGCTGATTATCTTGATGTACATGGTTCTTTCTTGCGCATTTAACTGGATGGCTTCTACTTGGTCGACAGTCAACCGGAGGGTATCGCTAATCCAGCGGGGAATTTCTCCTGGTGTGGGGCGAGAACTCTGCCTGTCCCATTGACAGCGTACGGTGATTTTCCTCTGGTATCCGGACATGATTTTCAGCGGGGTTTTCTGGGTTCCTTGATTTGTTTTCCTATCTGGAACACTACTTGAGAAAGTATTGTCCGAATGACACACGGAAGGTCAGTGTACCCGTGGAACTATCGGAATCACCGGTATTAGGAAACGTACACTCTTCCAATGCGATCACACAAATCGCACACTCGCACCTCACTCGGCCACGTCTAGTGACCAACTCACCTCTCGGCTAACCTAGCGTTGAGCGGTGGTCGCGCCAAAACCGTTGACAGCGAAAGAGTGCCTGACCTCAGAGTAACACATGGCGTGCTTCCCTACTTTACAGGGGCGGAGGGCCTGAAACAAACCTGTTTTCTGGGGTTAGGAGGCCATTCCGACCCCAGTGCCCCTATCTCAAATTTGTGCTATACCCATCACCTGCAAGCCCCTTAAGGGTACTCAAGCACATAAATGACACAGTGTATACAGTATGAGTATTCGTGGAAGTTGCATTATATGTGGTTAAGTGAGAGAGAGGGCAAAGAGTCCTAACTTCGTCACAATAAAGGCACCAATAATCAAATAAATCACAATAAAAAACAAGATGTTCAGTAGAGAACACATAGCCTACTTTCTCCTAAATGCATGGGTATTGCTATAACACTTTGTCCTTTTCAAGGAGTATAATTAAATGTTGGATTTAGTAGCTTGTTCAAATACAACGTACTATACGGATATTAAATATGAATATGAGGTGCCATTTGCTACTGCTACCTCTGTAAAACATTTCATTCAATTCGGTTTCACCGTGTTTGAATTGATATGGGGAATCAATTTGCACACATACATGGCCGCTATCTGCAAACTATTGGCCTGATGACTTTGTAGTTCAGTCAAAAGATGCTTCCCACAAAAAGGTATGATGTTGCAAAATTTGGTAGAGATCGGTTGATTACGTTAGTCATAATTTGATTCAAGCTTTGAACATTTGAGTGGGAACCATTACGTTTCCGTCAAGATGGCGGCGATATAAAACATGACACTGAGGTGCTCTATGCAAATAATACCTCTGTACCAAATTTCGTTCAATTCTCTTTCACCGTGTTTGAACTGATAGGGGGAATAGATTTGCACACATATATGGCCGCCATCTGCAAACTATTGGGCTGATGATCTTGTAGTTTGGAAAAATATGCTTCCCACATAACGGTATGTTGTTTCAAAATTTGGTAGAGGTCAGATTATTACGTTGGTCGTAATTGGATTTAAGATTTTAACATTTGGGTGGCCACCATTACGTTTTCGTCCAGATGGCGGCTATATAAAACATGACACTGAGGTGTCCTTTGCTAGTTGAACATTTGGGTGGCCGCCATTACGTTTTCCTCAAGATGGCGGCGATATAAAACACGACACTGAGGTTCCCCTTGCTAGATCTACCTCTGTACCAAATTTCGTTCAATTCGATTTCACCGTGTTCGAATTGATAGGGGGGGGGGACAAACATTCAGAGTACACACACACTCACACACATTCAGACAGACACACAATTTGGTTCCACCGTGTTTGAATTGATAGGGGTAATCGATTTGCACACATACATGACCGCCACCTCCAAACTATTGGGCAGATGACCTTGTAGTTTAGTCAAAAGATGCTCGCTATATAAATATATGTTGTTGCAAAATTTGGTAGAAATCGCATGATTAGGTTGGTCGTAATTTGATTTAAGGGTTGAACATTTGGGTGGCCGCCATTACGTTTTCGTCAAGATGGCGGCGATATAAAACACGACACTGAGGGTCCCCTTGCTAGATCTACCTCTGTACCAAATTTCGTTCAATTTGGTTTCACCGTGTTCGAATTGATAGGGGGGGGGGGGGCAAACATTCAGAGTACACACACACTCACACACAATGGGCCCCATGCTGCCCAATTGAAGGGTTGAAAACATGTTACAACAGTACTAACAGTTAACTCTAGACAGCTTCGGTGGCGTAGTTGGTAGCATGCTGAGCTTCTATGCCCAAGGTTGCGGGATCAATCCCGGTTGAAGTCGTCTGCTTTTTAAGAGGGTTAAAAATCCCTCAGTATGCCTTCCTTCGGAGGGGAAGCAAATCCGGCGGGCCTACGTCATAGATTATCGACATGTAAAAGAACCTTCCCCTAACTGAACTTGTGTGAACCAAATGTGTAGCTTAGGCTTGATTAATGTTTTTAAGTTCCAGCGTTCGTCACCAGGCACTGGTTGCGATGGCATCTAGTAGTAGCCAAGTTCACAGCTAAGTGTCGTGGACGGTAACATTTGGTAGCGAAAGTAGGAACTACTTGAAATTATCGTCTGCAGTCCTTCTAACTGAATGACAGATAACACACACTAATACAGTCAGCACAATTTACACCGGTTATCAGACACATTCTATACACACCCAAAGAACACGGGGCTACATGACCGCGTTGCCGCAGCCCCTAAACTAAGGAGCCAATCAACCAACAGTAAACTGTATTAGTAGTAAAACTCAGCAAACTTTCTAGGTTTATGCCGTATCTTGTGTGGGGTTTCGCCTAGAAACACCAAGCTGAGTCATCAGCGGGCTCTTGGTGTCCGTGTCTGGAGCCCCACAGGAGTAGCAAACTGCGCTACCTCCCTTTTTATCAAGCGCACTTGCACATCTTTACTGCGAGAGCTAAAAGCTCAAGCAGTTAACCTCCCTATGACGGCTTCCAAAAAGAAAAAAGTACAATGACTTTCACGGACAGTAAATTAAAACTCAACCGTGTCCTGTGTGGGATTGCTGAGTTTTAAATTAAACTAGTGGCTATGAAAGCCAATATACCATCTAGACCGTGCCCACCTAGTTTTACATGTTGCGGCTGTTGTTTGCGTCTTCAGTCTTTTGACTGGCTTGATGCAGTTCTCCATGCCTCCCTGTCCTGTGCTAATCGTTTCATCTGTACATACCTACCTACCACACCCTACATCCGAGGCAATCGCTTTAAGTTATTCTAACCTTGGTCTACCCCTACAGTTCTTGTCCTCAACCCTTCCTTCCATAACTAAGCTTGCTATTCCTGGGTGTCTTAGTATGTGTCCTACCAACCTATCTCTTCTCTTCATTAGCTGTCGCCAGAAACATCTCTCCTCTCCCACTCGTCTCAATACCTCTTCGTTTGTAACCCTATCTACCCATCTGATCTTCATCATTCTCCTGTAACACCACATTTCAAATGCTTCAATTCTCCTCTTTTCTGCTGCACCAATAGTCCAGGTTTCACTTCCATAGAACGCCACGCTCCAGACAAAGGCTTTCAAGAATGACTTCCTAATACCTAAATCTATATTCGATGTCAACAGATTCCTTTTTTGTAGAAATGCTTTCCTTGCCTGAACCAACCTACTTTTTATATCCTCTTTGCTTCGTCCATCACTGGTTATTTTGCTTCCAAAGTAACAGAAGTCTCCGACTTCCTTCAGCTTTTCACCTGCCAATTTGATGTCCATAGAGGTTTCTGATTTATTTCGGCTGCATTCCAGTATCTTTGTTTTACATTTATTAATTTTCATCATGTATTCTTTCCGTAAGACGGAGTCCATACCATTCAAAAAAAGTCCTCTCGGCACGCCGGAAGGCGCAGGTAGATTTCATCGGGCAAACTTTGGGATAGGCGAAAATGGCAGAATATGCACGCTTTCGTAGAAGGGTCAGACCTCATTTATTGTGAGAAAGTATTTTATAATTGGAGCTTAATTAACTTTGTTTTTCGTCATTTTATGCATATTTTAAACCTTTTATTGTCTTATGGGGACGGTAACCTTCTTGTCATTTGGGGTACATTTTTATACTTGTGGTCACACTGTCCTTATGCTAGGTTTCGACACTGATGTGTAACTATGTAACGGTCTGTTACTTCTTCACGCAAAATTATATCTCCCGCAGATATTTTGGTTGGTTCCTCAGTTTAGGGACTGCGACAACGCGGTCATGTAGCCCCGTGTACTTTGGGTGAGTGTAGAATCTGTATGATAAACAGTGAGAATTGTGATGGTTGTATTAGTCTATAATTCAGGTAAGGACTGCAGACGGTCAATTTCAACCAGTAGTTCCTAATGTTGCTACCAGATACTACAGCCAACGACACCTAGCTGGCTACGAGATGCCACCGCAACCAGCAACTCGCAACGAACATTGGATCTTCTCCTCCAAAGGAAAGCATACTGAGGGATTTTTAGCGCTCTTAGAAAATCCGACGACATCGGCCGGCTTTGAACCCACGAACTTGGGCATAGAAGTTCAGCATACTACCAGTTACGTCACCGAGGCCGCTTCTCACTTAGTCAGATGGAAACCTGAATGTGATCGCGTGCAAGTGCGTTGTCATGGCAACGTCTGATGGCTCATCCCTCATCAATTTAGTAGTGTTGTCATGGCAACCTTTGATAGCTCTTGGCATTTTCTTATAATTCCGAAATCATTTTTCTCATCCCTTGGCGTAATGGTGGGTCATATCAAAAATTCTTTCATACAAAAGATTTAGGTAATTATTAGGGGAATATTGCCCATTTTGTACGGTTTTGATATTGTGCCTATTAAGAGAGATATGATTAATGTTTCCCGAAAAAACCACTTTTTCCCACCCCTTTAGTCAATGGTTGGTGCTATCAAAAAACTCTTCAAACATAAATTTTTGGGCCTTATTCGACACATAGTATGAACTTTGAATGGATTCGATATTTCAAATATTAAGAGAGTTATAGCGATATTTCATTTTTTCGAAAAAAAGACCCCCATTTTCACCTCCGTCGACCGATTGTGCCCATTAACGAACTCGACCGAGATTTTATAGGGATACATATTATGTAAAAAATCAAATTAATTGGTGCAAAATTGCGGTAGTTATCGTGTCCACAAGAAAGTGATATATGTATATATATACACATATACATAAATTATATATAAACTTTTTAACTGGCGCTGGTTTTGGGGTCTAGGGGATGTGAAACGTGAAGGTATGTCGAAATTTTCCGGAAGTCGAAACATGGTACCCATTGCAATAGTTAGCTTTCTAATGAAATCTACCTAACTCATTCAAATCCTCAGGCGTGTCGGCCAAGATGACGATGTCGTCAGCAAATCTCAGAGTTGAAATTATTTCTCCTTGAATCTTCACCCCCACTTTAAATTTTTCTACAATTTCCTTCATTGCTTGTTCAATGTAAAGATTGAAAAGTTTGGGTGATAAGTTGCAGCCTTGCCTTACACCTTTCTGAATACCAGCTTCTCTCTCATGTCCTTCAGCTCGAATGACTGCTGTCTGGTTTCGGTATGGATTGTATATCACCCTCCTATCCCTGTACTTTATTCCAATAGATTTCAAAATGTCAAACAATTTTGTCCAATCAACGTTATCAAAAGCCTTTTCTAAGTCTACAAATGCCATGAACGTTCTCTTATCTTTCCTTATTCTACCTTCCAAAATCAGCCTAAGACTTAGTACAGCTTCCCTTGTTCCTACATTTCTCCTGAAACCAAGCTGGTCTTCACCCAACTCCCTTTCTATCTGGCTTTCCATCCTCTTGTAAATTATTCTAGACAGGCTGTCAGCTCCCACTTTCTTTGATATAGGGATAATAATATTCTTCTTGAAATCAGGGGGTACTTCACCTGTCTCATAAATCCTACACACCAAGTGAAATAGCCTGATCAGACCTTCATCTCCTATGCAGCGTAGCAACTCAATCGGTATATCATCTATGCCTGGTGCCTTGTTCCTGCTTAAGTCCTCCAATGCTCTGTCAAATTCTGATCTCAATATTAAATCTCCTTTTGCATCCTCATCAATTTCCTCCTCCCTTTCCATTACATGATTCTCAACCTTCTTTCCCTTATACAAACACTCTATGTAAGCTTTCCATCTCTCAACCTTTTCTTCCCTATCGGTTAGAGGCTTTCCATTTGTGTCCTTAATATTACAGCACTTAGTCTTCTTTTCCCCAAAAGTATTCTTAATCCTTCGATAAGCTGTGTCTACTTTTCCTAATTTCAGACAATTTTCTATATCTGCACATTTCTCTTTCAACCATTCTTCTTTCGCTTCCTTGCACTTCTTATTAACCTCATTTCTCAGACGCCTGTATTCTGCTTTCCCTTTTTCATCTCTTACATTCTTGTGTTTCCGCCTTTCATCCATCAATTCTAGTATATCCTGAGTGATCCACGGTTTTTATCATTTCAAATGATCATGTCGACTTCGTCGTTATGGTTGGGGTTCATCGTTATGCATTACGGACACGGACACGGACACGGTGACGGACGTGACGTCATGCAGCCGCGCGGGAAGTGACGTCATGCAGCTGCGCGGGAACGTGACGTTATGCTCACGCGGGGAGCGAGAACCAGACGCTAATGATTATTGGAGTCTGTTGAAAGAGGCCTGGCGTCGAGCGACCTTTTAAAAATCAGAAACTCACTCCACAAATCTGTAAATCAGTATTCTTCCCTTATTTCAGATACACTATTCATTAAACAAACATATATGGCATAGTCATGACCCCTTCATGGAGTAGGCTATTGTCTAAATCTGGACACTCATACTACATCATTATACTAATTCAATTTTACGGCCAAATGATTCTTCTGACAGGTAGGCAAAGGTTTCCGCCGGCTTGCCTGGGATGATGGGCCACAAAACCGCTATCAAAAAGTACACAATTTACGCTTTATTCTACCCATCGCCACCTGGTATGCTCTAACGCCTTCCCATTCAACGCGAGTTGTGTGCTAAGCAGCGAACATTGCCTACTTGACGATCTTGCCGACAGGAGCGCTGCTAAGCTGAACCGATTGTGAGCTTGTCCAAGCACGCAATATTCCGCTTACGTCTCTAATTTTAATATCTAACACCTTTGTTATTTGTCACTTGAGTTGTGTAATGTGAGAAGTGCAATGGTGTTCACTAAGTGTTGATATTTTGTGTTACTTACAGTAACTTACAGTTTCACTACGACTCCATAATTTTGTCATGCCTATGGAATATACAGACAGGTATGTTTATTTAATTTAAATACCTATCTTATGTTGTGCCGACGTATTATCTTGTTATGTATAGTCTCTAGAACATGCATCGGTATTCTGTATTGTGATAGCTGATAATCATGTCGAAGAGAAGTAATACTTTTAATTGTCGTAGGTGATTGTTAGCCACGATGGTATACTGCTGTGTTCCATACTGCAAGAGTAAGAGCGGGAAAGTAAAAGGCATTTCGTTTCATGAATTCCCGTGTGATGCAGAATTAAGACAGAAATGGCTTAACAATATTTCTCGAGACAATTTTGTACCGAATTTTGAGTTAAAAATCTTCTCACGTATGTGGGCGGCATTTTATTGAGTCTGATTATCGCCCAGGGCTGAAAATAAAGAAATTGAAGGACAGTGTCTTCCCCACGGTATTCGAAGATTATCCTGCACATAAAGTACCGAAACCAACATTAGAGAGAAGAAAACTCATGAAATATGACGGAAACCATGGCAAGAAAAGAAAGCGAGATAACGATACCGTGGGAAATTTTCACGATAGTAATGACGTCACGCCTATAGCCAACGTGACCTATTTAACTAAGGGAGTTGAATCAGTTGATATCCCTTACGATGGCCAAGTTTCTGGATTGTGAGGTCATGGTACCAAGTCTGTTGAAGTTCAGACAGATAGTCACGCACGTAATAAATTCTCTGACGCTGGAAGACAATTATCTTCACTTAGAGCAAAACTGTGGCGTGCCAATAATAAAATTAAAAAATTGCAAATGGAACTATAATCCCAAAAGAGACAACTACGCCAGTATGATAATCAATATCGTGCATCTTTACAATCTATACTAAATATTAACGAGTATGACCCTTCCAATTCCAAATGTTCATTCATTTTAGAGCAAATTGTAAACTATAACAAGAAATCACCCAGATGGAGAGAAGATTCAGTAAAGCAATGTGTAATATGGGAATTCATTTCACCTAAGGGATACAATTTCGCCAGAATTAATTTATTTAAATTACCATCGAAGAGCACACTTAGCCGTTACATAGGGGACACTTCATTTGAAACCGGAGTAACAGACTTAAAGAAAAACAGGCTTCTACTAGAGTCTGAAAGGCTGAACGAAGTCGAAAAAATGTGCTCTCTTATTATTGATGAGATGTCAATCAAGCAGCAATTGCAGTACGACAAGAAACTCGACACACTTTTCGGTCGACAGGACACCTCTACTCATGCCGACGCTCTCAGGTGTGAAAACAGTTCCAACCCGTCAGTTGCAAAAGAAAATCGGACGGTTCTTGCAAACAACCTACTGTGCTTCCTGATATGTGGCTTATCTACCACTTACAGAATTCCTGTGGCATATTTCTTCTCTAAAAGACTTTCGGGATTGGAACTTTACACTCTAACTCTGTCAGTAATAAAAGAGGTGGAAACTTGTGGCTTTGTGATTTTAAGATTAGTTACTGACAATCAGAAAACTAATGTAAATATGATGAGAAGACTGTCGAGTGGAAAAGAAATAAAGCCACAGATATGCCATCCTGAAAATCAAAACAGGCCTTTATTTCTGGCTTTCGATCAGTGTCACATTTTAAAGAATGTAAGAAACAGTCTCCTAGAAAAGACCATGACAGATGGACTTGAAGAAATAACTGGAGAGTATGTAGAAAATTTATATAAACTGCAGTCCAAGGAAATAATCAAACCCGTCCCCTTCCTTACAAGAAAGCATGTTGCACCGACCAACTTTGAGAAAATGAACCTAAAAATGGAAAAAGAAGTATTTTCTACGGAAGTCATAACTGCTTTGGAATGCCTGAAGGGCAATTATTCTCATTTTAAAGCACAAGCCTTGCAGAACTGCAGTGCAACTATTCCTTTTTTTTAAGTAATTAAGAAATGGTTTGGAATTCACGATGTAAGTAGTACAAACCTTAGTTAACATCGCGATAAAATGCATTTCTTCGACATGAGCGATGAGAGACTTTTATGGTTAGAAGAGGATTTTCCGTCCTATCTAGCTAAGATCAAGGAATCGAGTCATGAAAAGGCCATGGGATTTTTGCGTAAAGAAACTTATGAAGCTATTCTACTGACTACTTCTTCGACCTTTCTGTGTGTACGTTATCTTCTGTCTTCTGGATTTCATTTCGTACTGTGCCCAACTCTAGGAATGGGTATTCCAAGTTTCAGACACCTAGATATCAAGGGAAAGGCTGTAGCCGCTTTTGAAAGTTGAGATATTTGAATATCGCGCTACATAGCTTCTCGAAGCATTTGGAAATAATTTACCGATACTTGGATGTCAAGTGACGTAGCGAGTAATAGCAGAGGTCGAGGCTATTTATTGATTAAATAGTTAACTATGGAGTAGAGACTTGAGACTGGGATCAGATCACTGGCACGGCCAAAAGAAAGAGAATGCAATTAGTATCAAGTAAATCGGACCAGGGATTCAAGAGATATGAGGATTTCTAGATATCAACGTGATGACGCGTGACCCTGACAGTTTTGAATAAAAGCCAGCTGGCCGAGGCATGGTCAGCTCATTCTAACACAAGCACTTGGCGAGCAAGCTGCCTCTACGCTGAGCCAAGGCACATGGTTGCCGGATCTACGCAGAAGTTCTTTTTAAAGTCGTGATAGTCACGAAAAGTGCTGCGCTACGAGTTGGAACTTAGTAAGTTTACGGCGAGGAGAATCACTGAGGTGATTGATTTTTCTACAGACATTGGTGGAAATATTTATATTTCTACAAGGACATATGCTAGACTTTGTCTAGAAATTAATACTTTGTCACAGTCCAGTAATAACTTAATGCTTGGATGTTTAAATCCATTCAGTCAGTTTTCATTATTTGTAACTAGTTAACCACTTCGATCTGTCAGTACACTGAAGACTAGTCTATAACGGTGGCGTTCATTAGTCTACGCAAGGGAAACTACAAGTTGCCTAGCGCATGGTAGATGGTGATATTAATAAACCATGCCCAGGGAACGATCTTCAGAACGGCCGTTAATTGCTTAGACTGTCAGTGTTTTTCTTGTACTGATAAGATTACCGTGAGTTATGTTACAGCTGACATATCTAAGAAGAGATCACTTAGATCTGACCCTATTTAAACAAACTGTTATGGCTTTAGTAGAAGCCCATATTAAAATGGAACCACAGTTTATTCAAACGTCAAAAGATACTACCACTATGTCTGACTAGACGAATTGTGGGTATATGATGGCGGCGGATACAAGGATTATACATGCTTGTCCGATAGGGCATGTCTATGGATAAATCTGGTACAGACCAGGTTTACTACGCTTCAAGACCATCAAGAAATGTAAGCCACATTTGAATTATATTATGCCTACCTAATTGGAACAAACTATTTTTTTTCTGCAGATGACCAACACATTTTTTCTTCGTATTTAAAGCTTGCAATGATTTACGCAAGACTTGTTAGAGTTATTCTGAGTATTTTCAGCACTCAGAACAGTTTAGGATCGATGACCGAGCATTTCGAGCATTTATTTGAATATTTCATATTTTTGGGAAATCACGGTAATCAGCCGATGTAACTGTAAATGTTAAATTTATTTTTGTTGAGGAATGGATATTTTTTCCATATTCGAAGGTTCGAACATGTGGATTCTCACAGAATGAGATGATAATTAAATATATTTAAAATGATACAAATAATAATAATAATAATAATCCACTAATAATAATAATAATAATTTTTATAATTTTTCTAAATAATTCTTGGATATTATATTTTCTAATAATCATATGTATTGAGAGAGAGAGCCTATGAAGTAGTTTAAACATTTCTAGTCTGGAACAGGAGATTTTCCGAAGGAGAGTGGTTAGCGCAAGCCCGCATTCAACCAACATTTCAGTTCTGGTTGAACAGTTGATATTTGCAATGAGCAAAGTATATTTTTCAGATAACACGGAGAGGCATGAAACGGGAAGCAAATGATATTTGTATCAAATAGGATATTTTTGTATTTATATAAAATCATGACGTAAATACATTCGAAAGTGAAATAAAGATTTTCATAAGTATGGTAAATTCACGGGTTGAACTGAATGGTAAAATAAAATAAACTTGTAAGTTTATTAATCTTCCAGTGTTGATAACAAGCAGAGGCTTGATTTATTGTATAAATTTTGGGAAGAAAATTTATGTGTGGAGTAGTTGAAATGCCATTCCCAGGTGCGCATGTTTAAGTCGCAGGAATGAAGAGGTTTTTTCGAGCATCAATCAAATAGCAGGTTCGATGGCTCAGGTTTATAGTAGGAGTATTGGAGCCACACATTTCGTCGTATGAATGACCCGAAGGTTATTTCTTGAAACCATCAGTTCTTATTTCAACCTTGTTTACGAATTCCATTTAGACTTTGATTTTGCTAGAACCCGGATTTGTCATGATAGTAGTTTATTCTTCTTCAGAGGAAGACCTTTGCCGTTGTTGTTGTAATATTGTGTTCTTACACAAATAATAGAATGGGCCACTGCCAATTAAAAATAATTCTATAACCACGAATAATTTGAAGGATATTTTCAATCCTAGTGCCATGAACTAAATGAATTCATTATGAAACTACAATTCTTATTTCCGCATTCTGTCGAAGAATTGCAAGTTGTGAAAGTTGCTAAAAATGGCCATGAATATAAATATTTTTTATAATAATGATTCCAAGTGGATAATTGAATAATTCAATGGTTCAACCATTTATTGATCAAGTTGATGATTCAGAAATCATATATTTTGTTAGGAACTTGAAGTTCATAATCGAGTCACTTCTCGAATGTTTAATGTCAGAAGAACAATTAATTGTTGTTGTGCTTCGCACAGTTCTTCGATGCTATGCTCAAGGTCAAATACTTTTCAGATGTTATTAATATGTGTAAATAATTTGTATTGCTTCAATGATAATAATATTTTCGACGATATATTTAGAAACTGGAAAAACAAGTGAAAGTTTAAAAATTCTATGAACATTTATTCTACGAGTGTTAATATCATGTAAATATTCAAACAGTGATCTACGATATTTCCAGTATAGACAATTAACTTTGAACTGGAATTAAATATCAATAATTTTGGAACACAGTCCACAGGACTATTAATCGGACTTGTGTTTCCAAAAAGATTGTCAAATGTGTTTGGAAAATTTCTGTATATTGTGTGTAAATAAGAGTGTGGATCGCCACACGTGGGTGATGCTACTTTGAGCATCCTTGCAGTCAGATTTTAACTTCAAAATAAACTGAGATAATTTTACAGGATGTGTTACTCCCAATTAAATCTCCTTCTATCCTTATTGTTGCATTGAGCCAAAAATCAGTAATGCATTTTTTTAATTTGATGTCGTTTTTGCGATTTGCTTTAACCAATCTGGTGCTCCGGGATATTTTGACTCTCGTGCTGACTGATTATTGGTAAAATGCATATGTGGCCGTGCGGACTCCGGTCTAAACGGGCACATAAAATAAGATAGAGAGAGAAATGGTGCCCAACGTGGGGCCCGATTTAGACATGGTCAATCGCATGCCGATTTGAAATTGTGATAATTTTTATAGAAATATTTTGGGAGTTGAGAGATGTCTGGTTTGGATGAATAAATTAGTAGGAAACCCAATTAGTGGGGAAAATTAAAAATTTAATTGGTTAATAATTAGAATGGGTTTGATTATTTTTGATAATGGCTTAACCATTAGGGCGTCAAGTAAATTCAGTAGTAAACGTTCGATGACTGGATATACACATTATTAGAATCCAGGTGGAGGATATTTGAGAACTTGCATATTTTTTCTTGTGATATTGTGGTAAAAGTAATTCGTAAAAGTAGAGAATTTTGTTTTTCCATCACGTCGATATTAGGACAAATCTCATTTTATTAGAGTGTTCCAATTAGCTATTCATATTTCTTGTTCTAGTTATAAGCTTGTGTTTGCCACTGTTGTATACCCCTAAGTTTTGAATAATAATTGAAAATTATGGAAGAAATGATGAGGATGATGAGGAGTTTGGAGGAGAGTTCAAAAGAAGCTGGATTGCGTGTAGCAGCCATTATGAAAGAAAATACTGAGGCTTTGGAAAGGAAACTTAAAGAAAATTCTGATTCTTTAGAAAATAAATTAAAAGATAACTTGAAAGAAAGTTTAGATGAAAAACTTAAAGAAAATTCTGATTCTTTAGAAAATAAACTTAAAGAAAATTTGAATGATAAATTTAAAGAAAATTCTGTTTCTTTAGAAAATAAACTTAAAGAAAATTCTGATTCTTTGGAAAATAAACTTAAAGAAAATTCTGATTCTTTAGAAAGCAGGTTAAAAGGTAACTTGAAAGAAAATTTAAATAGTAAATTTAATTCAATGGAAAGTAAATTTAAAGAGAATTCTGAAATTTTGAAAATGACACTTGAGAGTAAAATGAATAAATTATGCGAAAAAACACATGAGCTCGAAACTTCATTAGCTATTAACGCAAGTTTAATGGACGATAAATTTCGCGATGCCGATCTTCGATCTCAAAGCTTAGCTGATAGGATAGAACATGGTCTTAGGAAAGTTGGTGAAGACATGGTCAACCTGGAAGTCCGAGTGAAGAAGGAGAGTAACGAGATGGGAATTCTAGTTGTTCAACGTTTAACGGAACAATTCAAAGAACTTGTCATGGGAGAAATAAGAGAAGGTGTGATTAATGAGTTGCAAACTGAAATTAAAACCACAGTCGTCAATGAAATTAAAGACACACTCAAGCTGGAGAACCAAGAAGGAATCAAGGAGATTAGGGAATCTTTGTCATCCCATATTGAAGTAATTGCCAAAGATATCCAAGCAACTCAGAAGGACATATCAGATATGACAGGGTCATTGAAAAGTCATGAGACTGTTATGAACCAGATATCCATTGATGTTAAGGAGAATTGTAAAGAAACTGAAGCAATTAAGAAAATGGCAGAAGAAAACCAGAAGGAACTTGAGGCTATGAAAACTCAAATCAAGGATGAGAAACAGTCTGATCATCTGTTAAAAATGCCAAATGTAAGGGGAAAGGAACAGATACAGATAAATCTAGGAGGAGCTAGAGAAACGGATAGTCAAAGACAGGATGAGGTCAGGACAGTATTTCAATCCAACCCCATAACTGTATTTAAGAATATAGAAGATAAGCCTTCTAAATTTTCAGGGCGAGATTCTGTGACACCCGTGGAATTTTTGAGAGAAGCAGGGGATTACCTGAAAGATTCTAAGATCCCTAAAGAAAGACAGATCCGAGTGATAGGGAAGTTTTTGGAAGGTCCTGCACTTCTTTGGTTTAGAGCTTTTAGATCCACTCTAACCACTTTTGAGGAGTTTTCTCGGCGGCTATTGAAAAAGTTTTGGTCCCCGGAAACCCAACAGCAAGTCAGAGCAGAGTTATATTCGAAGAGATTCTCGACGTCACAACCTACTCGATACTCTACGTACTTTTCTGGACAGCTGTCTAAACTCCAACATTTAGATCCGCCGATGCCAGATAACGAGTTGATTACTGCATTGATACGTCAATTTCCAGCAGACGTCCAGAGGACTTTGATCGCTGCTGATATCTATAATATGGAACAATTTGATGAAGTATTACAGAAGCTGGATCATACGAACGCTCAATTCTTCCATCAGAAGGGAGGAAAGAATAACAACGCTGTGTACGCTGTTATGGCTGATAGTTATTCTCAGACACCTCGAGAGATTCGAGAGGAGCGAGAAGAGAAAACGCCGAGGGAAGATTCCAATAAGAGAGGATGGAACCAGTACCGTAACAGATACAGTTACAAACCATATGCGAGACCGGATGGTGGTAATCGATACAATACTCGATGGAGAAGACCACGAGATAGTCAAGGAAGGTACCAAGAAAGAAGATATTATGGTAGAAACAACTACAATAACAGAGGGAATGTAGATACTCGTCAGTCCAATGAAGAGTTCAACAAGGAGACGAGGAAAAATTTGGAAGCAAGACACCAAGATAACTTGCAGTTTTTGGAGCAGAGGCCCAATGAACCAGGTCCATCGGGAACACAACAATCCCGGGGGAATGGTAACGAAAAAAAACTTCGAATTCACAGTAGAAGATAGAATTTTGAACACTTTCACGTCCAGAATTATTAAATGGCAAGCAGAGGATGATGACTTAATTCAACAGAATGACGAACGAAAAGAAATGGGTACCAGAATTAGAATGCCAATCATATCATGCGAAGTATTCGGTATGCCTGTCGATACTTTGATCGATACTGGGGCTATGCTTTGTCTGGTGAGTGAGAAGCTTTATATTCTGTGGAAGCTCAAAGAGAATTTAGAGGAGATTCCAGTATCAGGAATTAAGATCCAAGGAATAATACCCAATAAAATATCTCTGTGTAAAACAAAATTATACTTATGTATTACGATTGGGGGACATGATTTCAGACATGTGTTTGTTGTAATGAAGGACATGGTTTTTGACATGATATTGGGAGCAGATTTCATTCAGAAATACCAAGCAGTGATAGATATGAAGACAGAGACGATCAAATTCAAGAATACCGGAGAGATAAACTTCGAGGGAAAAGAAGAGGAAGACATCGAGGGAGATGCTCAATGGTCTCTGATTTTTCATGAAGCTGAGGGAAGAGAAGTCTACACTGAGAAGGAGTCCCCAGAGCTAGGGAAGATTTTGGAAGAATATCACGATATTTTTGATACTAAACATGGTGAAATTGAAGATTTTGAATATTGTGGAAGTAAACAATAATGGAAGCTATGAAATCGCCAATACACGAACTGGTAACATCGTGGGAACTTATAATGCATCGAATTTGAAGATCTATTATTCAAGAACCAGATGATTTAATGTGTAGATAGGAAAAATAAAAATTTTTCAATTTTTATTTTTTGCTAGGTGTGGGGTGGATGTGCCCAACTCTAGGAATGGGTATTCCAAGTTTCAGACACCTAGATATCAAGGGAAAGGCTGTAGCCGCTTTTGAAAGTTGAGATATTTGAATATCGCGCTACATAGCTTCTCGAAGCATTTGGAAATAATTTACCGATACTTGGATGTCAAGTGACGTAGCGAGTAATAGCAGAGGTCGAGGCTATTTATTGATTAAATAGTTAACTATGGAGTAGAGACTTGAGACTGGGATCAGATCACTGGCACGGCCAAAAGAAAGAGAATGCAATTAGTATCAAGTAAATCGGACCAGGGATTCAAGAGATATGAGGATTTCTAGATATCAACGTGATGACGCGTGACCCTGACAGTTTTGAATAAAAGCCAGCTGGCCGAGGCATGGTCAGCTCATTCTAACACAAGCACTTGGCGAGCAAGCTGCCTCTACGCTGAGCCAAGGCACATGGTTGCCGGATCTACGCAGAAGTTCTTTTTAAAGTCGTGATAGTCACGAAAAGTGCTGCGCTACGAGTTGGAACTTAGTAAGTTTACGGCGAGGAGAATCACTGAGGTGATTGATTTTTCTACAGACATTGGTGGAAATATTTATATTTCTACAAGGACATATGCTAGACTTTGTCTAGAAATTAATATTTTGTCACAGTCCAGTAATAACTTAATGCTTGGATGTTTAAATCCATTCAGTCAGTTTTCATTATTTGTAACTAGTTAACCACTTCGATCTGTCAGTACACTGAAGACTAGTCTATAACGGTGGCGTTCATTAGTCTACGCAAGGGAAACTACAAGTTGCCTAGCGCATGGTAGATGGTGATATTAATAAACCATGCCCAGGGAGCGATCTTCAGAACGGCCGTTAATTGCTTAGACTGTCAGTGTTTTTCTTGTACTGATAAGATTACCGTGAGTTATGTTACAGCTGACATATCTAAGAAGAGATCACTTAGATCTGACCCTATTTAAACAAACTGTTATGGCTTTAGTAGAAGCCCATATTAAAATGGAACCACAGTTTATTCAAACGTCAAAAGATACTACCACTATGTCTGACTAGACGAATTGTGGGTATATGATGGCGGCGGATACAAAGATTATACATGCTTGACCGATAGGGCATGTCTATGGATAAATCTGGTACAGACCAGGTTTACTACGCTTCAAGACCATCAAGAAATGTAAGCCACATTTGAATTATATTATGCCTAGCTAATTGGAACAAACTATTTTTTTTCTGCAGATGACCAACACATTTTTTCTTCGTATTTAAAGCTTGCAATGATTTACGCAAGACTTGTTAGAGTTATTCTGAGTATTTTCAGCACTCAGAACAGTTTAGGATCGATGACCGAGCATTTCGAGCATTTATTTGAATATTTCATATTTTTGGGAAATCACGGTAATCAGCCGATGTAACTGTAAATGTTAAATTTATTTTTGTTGAGGAATGGATATTTTTTCCATATTCGAAGGTTCGAACATGTGGATTCTCACAGAATGAGATGATAATTAAATATATTTAAAATGATACAAATAATAATAATAATAATAATCCACTAATAATAATAATAATAATTTTTATAATTTTTCTAAATAATTCTTGGATATTATATTTTCTAATAATCATATGTATTGAGAGAGAGCCTATGAAGTAGTTTAAACATTTCTAGTCTGGAACAGGAGATTTTCCGAAGGAGAGTGGTTAGCGCAAGCCCGCATTCAACCAACATTTCAGTTCTGGTTGAACAGTTGATATTTGCAATGAGCAAAGTATATTTTTCAGATAACACGGAGAGGCATGAAACGGGAAGAAAATGATATTTGTATCAAATAGGATATTTTTGTATTTATATAAAATCATGACGTAAATACACTCGAAAGTGAAATAAAGATTTTCATAAGTATGGTAAATTCACGGGTTGAACTGAATGGTAAAATAAAATAAACTTGTAAGTTTATTAATCTTCCAGTGTTGATAACAAGCAGAGGCTTGATTTATTGTATAAATTTTGGGAAGAAAATTTATGTGTGGAGTAGTTGAAATGCCATTCCCAGGTGCGCATGTTTAAGTCGCAGGAATGAAGAGGTTTTTTCGAGCATCAATCAAATAGCAGGTTCGATGGCTCAGGTTTATAGTAGGAGTATTGGAGCCACACATTTCGTCGTATGAATGACCCGAAGGTTATTTCTTGAAACCATCAGTTCTTATTTCAACCTTGTTTACGAATTCCATTTAGACTTTGATTTTGCTAGAACCCGGATTTGTCATGATAGTAGTTTATTCTTCTTCAGAGGAAGACCTTTGCCGTTGTTGTTGTAATATTGTGTTCTTACACAAATAATAGAATGGGCCTCTGCCAATTAAAACTAATTCTTTAACCACGAATAATTTGAAGGATATTTTCAATCCTAGTGCCATGAACTAAATGAATTCATTATGAAACTACAATTCTTATTTCCGCATTCTGTCGAAGAATTGCAAGTTGTGAAAGTTGCTAAAAATGGCCATGAATATAAATATTTTTTATAATAATGATTCCAAGTGGATAATTGAATAATTCAATGGTTCAACCATTTATTGATCAAGTTGATGATTCAGAAATCATATATTTTGTTAGGAACTTGAAGTTCATAATCGAGTCACTTCTCGAATGTTTAATGTCAGAAGAACAATTAATTGTTGTTGTGCTTCGCACAGTTCTTCGATGCTATGCTCAAGGTCAAATACTTTTCAGATGTTATTAATATGTGTAAATAATTTGTATTGCTTCAATGATAATAATATTTTCGACGATATATTTAGAAACTGGAAAAACAAGTGAAAGTTTAAAAATTCTATGAACATTTATTCTACGAGTGTTAATATCATGTAAATATTCAAACAGTGATCTACGATATTTCCAGTATAGACAATTAACTTTGAACTGGAATTAAATATTAATAATTTTGGAACACAGTCCACAGGACTATTAATCGGACTTGTGTTTCCAAAAAGATTGTCAAATGTGTTTGGAAAATTTCTGTATATTGTGTGTAAATAAGAGTGTGGATCGCCACACGTGGGTGATGCTACTTTGAGCATCCTTGCAGTCAGATTTTAACTTCAAAATAAACTGAGATAATTTTACAGGATGTGTTACTCCCAATTAAATCTCCTTCTATCCTTATTGTTGCATTGAGCCAAAAATCAGTAATGCATCTTTTTTAATTTGATGTCGTTTTTGCGATTTGATTTAACCCATCTGGCGCTCCGGGATATTTTGACTCTCGTGCTGACTGATTATTGGTAAAATGCATATGTGGCCGTGCGGACTCCGGTCTAAACGGGCACAGTACTGACAAGGGCATTCAACAGTGACTCCATAACATATCAGTGACTTCTTTAGCAAATTGAGACATATCTCGGGAAGCAATGGCATGCTAGATTGTAGGGCTGTAATATTCAGCTTGAACCGAATATTGAAAACCGGCTTTTATTCCCTCTCATCCCATACACGAAGAAACAAAGAAGGCCTAGCGAACATGGTTATGTCTAGTAAGGACCTGCAGAGACCTGAGATAGAGCAAACTTCTATTCCTGATTCAGTCAAGAGTATATTAAACAACCTAAGTGAACCACCACGTAAGTCGAAATTTTACAGTATTTATTATAAATATTTTATTACATTAAAACATCATTTGAACGCATTTATTAATTACATAAACTTTCAGGTCTTGGATTTGTCACAATGGAACAAGCATCGATGACGTACATCGGAGGATTTATAGTGCAACAAGTCCAAAAGGAAATTCAGTGTGAACTATGTTATCAGTTGGTTGGAAGAAGGAAATTTAGCTCCCCACTGACGGATTTAATTTACAAGAGGGACACTTCTGATAAGCTACATTATCCGAGTGAACAACTAGTGTGGATTATGACAACAATTTTTCAGTTCGTGTGTGCTGTCGCAAAGTTTATGTCCACCCGAATATGTGAACACGTGACTGCAATTGTTCTGCCTGCTTTGAGTAAGTCCCCCTTGATGATGTGCGAATCATCGTCTGACAGTGGCCACAAGGAAGTGCTAAGTAAGTTGATTTGCAAAATAGCAATACCAGCATTTATTGATAAGATCGCGTGTGAAATGACAGAGCAATTTGAACATGTTAAATATCTGAACACAAAGCCAACAAATCGGAAGATTCATCGAGTTCAGATGAAAACAACAGATACGAGCGACTGGAGTATCAGCTTGCTAGCGCTGCGAGGCAAGTGGTGGAGCATTTTAGTACTCCTGCTTGTTCCCTGTTTGAAGTGAATTGGGGAGGCGTTAGAGCATATCAGACGGCGATCATTCAACCGAACACATCTCTAATACAAATACAAGAAACACATTTCTTCCCTTGACCCTTAAAGAGGTGCCCGCGCGGGGAGCCTAAGTTAATGGGTAATGCAGTCTGTTGAAAGAGTCCTGGGGCTTCGAGTAAAGCGAGAAGCCCTCCTGAGCCTTTCTAACATGTGTAGCATTTGTAGCATGCGTCATTTGAAATGATACAACGTCTAGTCTTTCAGACTGACTGTGATTTTTTTTACATATTCTTTCTTTCCTACCAATGTTTTCTTCTGCGGATTTTGTTATTTCGTTCATCAAAAGTGCCCATTCGTCTGCATTTGTAGTTTGTTTAGGGTTTTTCATTAGTCCTTCCTTTATATTCTTCTTGAATCGTTCTTTTACATCCTTCACTTTCAGTCTGTCTATTGCCCACCTTTTTGGATTTTGACTTTTCTTCAGTTTCTCCAACTTTAATCTGCTTTTCATAACAACCAGATTGTGGTCAGAGTTTATGTCAGCACCAGGATATGTTTTGCAATCCAAAATCTGGTTCCGAACCCTCTGCTTGACCATAATGAAGTCGATTTGGTAACGCCCTGTATCTCCTGGTCTCATCCATGTGTATATTCTTCTATTGTGGTTATTGAATAAGGTGTTAGCTATGACCAACTCATGCTCGGTGCAGAATTCCATCAGCCTGCTTCCTCGATCATTCCTTTCACCTAATCCGAAATATCCTACTATCTTCCCTTCTCTCCCTTTTCTTGTATTTTATTGTAATAACATTGTATTCCTACTAGTTTTCATTAGCACTGTTCTGTTCATACTTGTATTAATGATATAATCAGGTTATATGGAAGTGAGGGCCCGATGGCCCTAATCTTGCCAGACAAAATAAATCTATTCGTTTCTATCTATAACAATCATATTCAAAAATACATAATGGTTCATCATGTTAATAATTGCTCTTACGTTAATTTGATGCATGCTATTAGGCTATAATGTAATTACTGTAATCATCTATTGTGTAGAATTTTACGCTAGCTTTGACTCTCATGAATTTACACCTCTGACATGGTCTTTCCTTCGATATTGGTCATTCTTCCGAAGTTGACACGGTTGGCTTCCATTGCAGATTGCATTTTTTCAAACTGATAATAACAGCTCTCTGATTTTAATTCGTATCTTCCCTATACCCTGTTCAAAACCATGAATGTATACTCTTCGTGATAACTATTAGAATTTTAACAGCATCGTATTTTACCACAGAATAATAATAATGAAATAATTATTAAGACACGTTCTGTTTTTACTGTATATAGCCAAGACGCCGTTTATAGAAAACATAGTTTCATTCCAATTTATTTCGTGGGTTTACCACATAACAAATCTATTTGTTTATATTGACGCTAGAATCTTGACTAGAATGAGAAAAGAAATCCGGTTGGCTCTTGTACTCAACCAACCATGCAAACCGGCGGGTAAAATGGCAACTCTTCAAATTCCGTGAGTTGTATGGAAGCTATCGTGGAAGGTATAAATCACACGGTAATAGACGTGGCTATGCCAACTATCATACCCGTACTGGCAGAAGCTTCCATGCCAACGAGTGTCGTATCATCCGCGCATGAGGACGAGTTAGTATTCCTTTAAGTAGCATCGGGGCATGAGAAGTATGTTCTAAACTCATAAAGTGGCGTAACGATATTCATTGGCGATCTAAAGACACAACCCGGGCAGCGATGGACAAATTGGGGAAATCTATTGAATGGCCTTGACCCGTAGATCGTACTGATTAGAATGGTTTCGTACATGTCTGGACTCAGTTTTACAGTGACTATGTCATAGAAACCTGCAGGCGAAGTTGTCAAGTCAGGTATTTAAACATTCTCCAAGTAGTAATCAAAATTCTTTATATTCCTGTGTTATTAATACAGAGGAATTTAAATCGTCACTAAATGCCTTCGTAAACAATACTTAATTTAATAAAAGTGACAGGCAGTCTGAAAGACTAGACTTTGTATCATTTTAAATGCTACAAATGCAGAGAAATGCTAGAATGGCTGGAGGCTTCTCGCTTCGCTCGAAGCCAAAGACTCTTGACATGTTAGAAAATTATCTGCATAATATTTATCTTGCTTATATTGTTTCAAATTACTCGCGAACGGCAATTCCAAACCAAGGGCAAAGCAAGGTCAAGCGCGCGGGGACGTGCCCCTTCCATCCAGTCTAAAAACACTTATAGTGGGCGATGTATAGAAGATAGAGATATGCCCTCGCGGAAGTTTTTGTAGAACTTTTCATGCTGACCAATTCTTACGCTCATAGTATATTGATATTTTTTAACGGTTTTCCCAGCGTAAGCTTAAGAAGCGCACGAACGCCAAGTTTGTTTTCGACTTTTTCACTGAAATCGTTACTGCTTGGCTTCCTTTGATCATACATAAATTATTTTCTACAGAATCTTTCCTCGAGATATCCTTTACAGAATGGTGAAAACCGCATCAAAACCCATCCAGTGGTTCTCGAGATTACTCGTGACATCCAAGAATCGGGGATTTTTGTCTTATACTAACGAAGTAGAGATTGTCGGGGAACACATGCACCAAGCGGTACTTTGACGTCACACACCTCAGTGCATCTGGGTATATTTCGTCCCGTCACCGTAAACGTAACGCCAGACCCCAGCGTAACGAAGAATTCGACAAGATCATTTAAAATGATAAAACTTATGTGGCAACAATTTCGGAAAACATCAAGCGACAAAATCACTAAATTGTCGAGGTAAGTCACTTATTGTCTTGGCAACTCTGCTTGCAGGAGTACTGTACCCATGTGTCAGCTAGGCAAGTCATTCACAGTCGGGCAGTCAGTACGACATACATGTTACCTGCAGTGATTCAATGCACATAGCCTATTGAGTGTCACAATTACCTGGTCGGCTGGAATGTCCAGGCCCCGAGATATGAGAATACAATTCTCCTCGACCAATGTAGCGGGAACATTGCACACAAAGATGTGTCAAGTAGCGTTGAGATGATCCATATGTATGGCGAGCGCGTGACGTATGAGAGCTCCTCCATTGTCTGGGATGTGTGAGCCGCGAGACTGGGAATAAATTACTGCTTTGTTTCCAGGTCAGACTGCGATCGCCGATTGAGCAGGTGGATTAAAAACAGCACTAAGGACGGTTTTGCTAAATCCCCAGCAAGGGCGAAGAACTAAGGCAACCGGGAGAGCCGTCATGTTGCTGAGGTCAAAGACATAGCAGCTTCTAAGAGAACAGGAAAGTGTGAAGCGACAGAAAAGTGCAGCTTCCTGTATTTGACAGTGAACATCACAAAGTATTTCAGATATTACCTTAAAACTTTCCTGAATTGTAAATTACATTTCTGCAATCGAGGCAATTTCCAGAAAATTTAGAAAATAAAGACACGTTTTTTATTTCATAAAAACGAAGAAACATTTACATAGTTTGGGTGTGGTAGCGTAGTAGTCAAGCTGTTGGCCTCTCACCACGATGGACCGGGTTCGGTTCCCAGTCAATGCATGTGAGGTTTTCAAAGTGAAATGCCATATCCTGTGGTTCGGATTCCACAAAAAAAAGAGGTCCCGTGGCTCATGATCGCGAGATTAATCAAATTACACAACAAGAACACTCGAAAAAGCACTTCCTGTCAGTTGTTTGAAATCTGGCTGATAATAATTGGTAAGCGCAGTTCGCATGAATTCACTTGAAGGTTCATCAGTTTCAGTGAAAAGGTCGAAAAAAATCCTGTCGTCCGTGCGCTTTTTAAGCTTACGCTGGGCTAACCGTTAAAATTATCTATATACTATGAGTACAAGAATTGTTCAGCATGAAGAGTTCTACAAAAAAAAAAGCCCAGGAGAGCATATCTCTATCTTCAATACATCGCCTACTATAAATGTTTTTACGTTTTCATTTCTTCCAACAATCTCCATTCAGTTACTGAGGCGACAGTTTATAAGCCAGACAGGGGCGAGTCTATTACCCCAGTTACAGCTTAGCTAGCGGACGAGCTTATTGCCCCAGATACAGCCAGCTGAGTTAAAAACTTTAGAGAGGAGTGGTTGTGTTTGGAGTTTCCCTTGAAGTGTAACTCGGCTTTTCTTCATTTCGCCTGTGAACATTCCGTTCCGCAAAATTCACAGTCAAGTTAAGATTGGACGGAAGGGGGATTTGCGTTTTATGCACCTCGTCATTCTTAAATTACGTCTGACAAGAATTTGTTGCACATGCATCTCCATGATAATATAATTAATAGTCCAGTCAGTGATTTTAACCCATCATGCTGAGACGTAAAACGGATATTGGTCGTTGTTCATTGACATTGGAAAAAAGCGCTTATCACTTAATGCATTCATAACTGTTCCCGGGCGAAGCCAGGTCGGGTTGCTAATTAACTGATATAATGAAGTAGAGACGAGTACAGTGTTTTGGGCACAACTACAGAATGTGCAATAATAGACTAACTAAACTGATCTTCAATCTACTGAACCTTTACAAGTCTAAACCCGCATGGTTCGATGAAATGGAAAAGGATATGAAACACGCAGGAATTACAACAGACGCCATGGAAAACAGAACACTCTTCCGAGAAGTTACTCAAAAGGCAGGATTTCAGGAGAGAAGGAAACTAACAACCAGAATAAAGTGGTCTCTAGAGAAGGACCGCCACTCGAGCAGGTTGAAGTACATTTCGAAGCAAAGGAAATTGAATACAGTGAAATATAACCAAAGTTGTTTCATCATACCCTGCAAGTGGGTTATACGAAAGAAGGAGAAGAAGAAGAACAACAAAGTAATAATAATAATAAAATAATAATAATAATAGTATTATTCTAACTAAAAACACTTATAGAGGACTGAGTATTTAGAATGTTATATGCAGAACAATAATACTGATATATCTTAAACGGTTTAGCCAGCAGCGTAAGCTTGGTCTCGGTTCACTTAAGGGACATCGCACTATTATTGCTCTCTCGTATCAGTCTGTAGTTACTTCGAGAGAAAAATGATAAGTGTTCAGTATCGTTTGCAGGATATGTTTGCAGTGCATTAGTAACTTACGCGATGCAAACAGAGAAATATCGACCTTCCTGACAATATGCGTCAGTTGGGCTGCATAAAACAATATTATTAGGGGCAGCTGATTCACCTGTTATACAGATACACACAAATATACGGGGCTATAATGGCCTCGATGATCAACAACCACTGACCGCGTTGCTAAGATCCTCCACAAGCACAAGATAAAATCACTTTGTAGCACTATAACGAAAATTGGTCAACATTTACGAATAAACAAAGATAAATTGTCCCCAATACTACAACCTGGGGTGTATAAAGTGACTTGTACTTGCGGAAAAGTCTACATTGGACAAACAAAACGGTCCATTGCAACTCGCATCAAGGAGCATCAAAGCAACATCCATCTAATCAAACCAGACAAATCAGCTATAGCTGAACATGCCCTGTCTTCAGGTCACGATGTATGTTTCAAGGATGAACATGCGCTTGCTCATGCTTGCCCCTGCTAGGCACAACTGGTCTAGAATTTTAAGGGAGGTAGTTGAAATTCGTAAAAACCCCAATTACTTTAACAAAGAGACTGGATATTAGCTAAGTGACACTTGGCTACGAGTTATTAAAGATCTTGGAAGATAGTTCCTCTCAGTTTCGCTATTTCTTCACCTATTTCAAATTGTACGGTTTCTTCTATGGCTACATAGCCATTATTTGATCTCCTTTGTTCGTCACTGGAGGAGTTTCCATCTGTTATTTCGCCTGGGTTCCGTACAGATACACTTCCCCCTTGTTTCTGTTTCCTTATATCCATCCATCCCTCTCCCCCACCCCACCTTATTTGGACATTCTCATTCTTCGAGGAGTCTCAATTTTCCCCCTCTCGTTTTTCCTTCCCCTTCCTTACTACTCTGTTCGCCGTTCTAATTAATATGGCGGGTTTTGCTACCAAGGTCCATACAGTAGATTCTCGTGAAGAACAGAGGAGTTTCTCTAGTTTTTGTAAGCTCAATGACACATATTCTTTGGCCACATTGTTTTAATTCTATTGAGAAACTAGGCAAGGTTCCTCTGAAACGTACAGAGTTTTACATTTTATATTTACGTGGCAATATCCCAACAGCATGATTAGTTTTAATACGGTGAAACCCCTCAAATCCGAACCCCGGAAATTCGAAATCCAGGGTAATCCTAACGAGCTTTCTCGACAGTTATAAGGTTGAAAAAAAAAAACACACAAAAGAGAGAAACTTATTTATTTAGTCATAAGACAATTATACGAGTATATTCTACATTATAACCTTATATTACATAATTGGTTGAAAAATTTACAAAGAAGTACAGTTAGCATACCTAACAAAGTGCTTATCTCATCCTGGATTTAAAAACGGAAAAGTTGGTTATTTTAATCACTTTGCTAAAACAATGCAATGACAATAGAAACACACAAAATATCACTTAATCTTTCACTTGAAATCAGTTATCTTCAATTGTCGAGGTAACGAAAACCTTCCCGCGGAGGCAATTGCACACCATCGTCGCATGAACAAGACGTCGTTTGGTGTGGCTGCAGCGTGTTGTTCTACGAAGCGCGGTATAAGTCACATTGTCGAAGTTTCTTCTTCCTCACTGCTCCATGTACAGTCCTATACCGTAACGAGGGCTGGTTATTATGTAGGCTATGGATATTTTCCGCCTAATCTGATCAAATTGAAATCCGAACAGGCTACAGCGCCAATTAATTCGAATTTGAGGGGTTTCACTGTAACAAATAATACATTACTTAGGCAACACTGAAAAGTGGCTTGTATTTTCAAAATCAGTAGTAGCGTATTATGTGCAAAATTAGAGGTAAGTTTGCTGATAACAAATATGCAAACATTTGTCTACAAAGTCCTAGAGTAACTGTTATATCTATGTAATGCTAGAAGGCACTGTGTCATTATCCTTCCAGGTCGTTAAAACTCCCTCAGTATGCCTTCCTTCGGAGGGGAAGTAAGGCTGGCGGTCCCGTTTCATAGATTTATGGCATGTTAAAGAACCTCCCACTAATTACACCTGTGTGAAGAAAAATTGTATAGGTTAAGAATGTAAACAACGCTCTTAGGTTCATACGTTCGTTGCCAAGAGCCGACTGCGGTGGAGTCTGGTAGCTAAGTTCTGAACTAGTAGTTGTTGACGGTGGCGTTTGGTGTTAAAAGTAGGAACTATTTGAAAAATTCAAAAGACTGCAGTCCTTACTTGATTTAAAAAACAGATAAAACACACTAATACAGTCATCACAATTAACACCGGTTTTCAGACAGATTCTACACACACCCAAAGTACACGGGGCTACATGACCGCGTTGTCGCAGCCCCTAAACCTAGGAACCAACCAACCAACATCCTTCCAGGAACTGTAAACCAGATATGTTGGTGTTGACGTCCGTCCATCGCTGAACTGTCATGGTCGCTATGACGACCACTGACCCCCACTGTGAACTGTGGGGCGCTACCAACCTGTACCTTAACTCAGGACGATCCTTGACATGGACTAAAGATGTCCTTTTCTGAGATTATAATCAAAACTTTATCTGTGCATTAGTCGCAAAGGCGCACCACAAATGTTGCCAACTTGAGCGACGTGTTCAGATCTAGGGAATTAACTTATACTTCTCGATGGCGTGTTATGAACTCAGTAGTGATGAAATGGGGAAGCTTCTTAGAGACACCAATATTTTTCTTAATTGATAACATAGTATTCGAATAACTTTTGACTGCCTAGCAATTGGCAACAGTGCATTACTGAACAAAAGTGTCTACCTGGTTGTAATTTAAACTAAGTGTATACAGCACATGCCCCACCCCTTCTCATTTGTGTGTACGGTATGACTATCATGAAGTGTCAAACTTGACCCCGCCAGATAGGCTATACTGTATTTCCTTATAAATGAATTAGGCTTCTCTATGGTTATCCACCTTTAAAATGGCTTTTCACTGCTAATGAAAACCAACGAATACAAAAACATATCAAAATCAACCATAGACCAAAACATCTATTAGTCAAGTAGCATCGTCACTTTCCATAACGCATTAACATTTTTCATTGGAACAGAGGATATTTACAACAAACATTCCGTTGCTCCAATCAGCAAAAAGTTTCTTCATCTCATAGAAAAACCTATCAAGATTTTTTGCCTACTTTCGATTTTTGCAAAAAATGAAAGTAGACTTATGAGATCAACACAGGGCGAAAAAAGTGTGTCTGTCTGTGTGTATGTAGGTGTGTGTGTGTGAGAGAGAGAGAGAGAGAGAGAGAGAGAGAGAGTCGCTGTGTGTGTGTGAGTGTGTGTATTCTGAATGTCTGTCCCCCCTATCAATTCGAACACGGTGAACGCGAATTGAACGAAATTTGGTACAAAGGTAGCACTAGCAAAGGACACCTCAGTGTCATGTTTTATATCGCCGCCATCTTGACGGAAACGTAATGGCGGCCACACAAATGTTCAAAGCTTAAATCAAATTACGACTAACATAATCATCCGATCTCTACCAAATTTTGCAACAACATACCTTTATGGAGGGAGCATCCTTTGACCAATCTAATAGGTCATAAGCCTAATAGTTTGCGGATGGCGGCCATGTATGTGTGCAAATCCATTCCCCATATCAATTAAAACACGGTGAAACCGAATTGAATGAAATTTTTTACAGAGGTGGGAATACAATTAAAACATATTTTAGATTTATGTCTCAAATCCGGCCAAAGTAGTCGGATTTTTTAAGAGCGTTAATAATCCCTCAGTATACCTTCCATCGGAGGGTAAGTAAAACCGGCGGTCCCATGTCATAGATTTATGGCATGTTAAAGAACCTTCCACTAATTACACCTGTGTGAAGCTAAATTGTATAGGTTAAGAATGTAAACAACGCTATTAGGTTCCTACATTCGCTTCCAAGAGCCGACTGCGGTGGCGTCTGGTAGCTAAGTTCTGAACTAGTAGTCGTTGACGGTGGCGTTTGGCGGCAAAAGTAGGAACTATTTGAAAAATTCAAAAAAGTCTGCAGTCCTTACTTGAATTAAAAAACAGATAACACACACTAATTCAGTCATCACAATTAACACCGGTTATCAGACAGATTCTACACACACCCAAAGTACACGGGACTACATGACCGCGTTGTCGCAGGCCCTAAACTTAGAAACCAACCAACACCAACAGATTTATGTCATTTTTTCATAAAATTATTTTATATCATCAAATTAAAGCCCACATTTGTGACAGATCTGTTTCTTTAATATGTTTTTTATAAAAAAGTTTAATAGGAAATACCAAGTGTAAATATTGTTTTCAAAAGCTTTGCTTGCAGTTTACCATTATTTTTTCTTTCCTTTGTTTGAAAAACTGAAAAAGGCCATAATGGGGTTGAATTTGGTATTTAATTAATAAATATTAATTTAAAAAAAATGACTAAGGTGTAGGCTATTATCAAATACCTGTGGCTATTTCTATTTTAGATTGTGAATAAGGAAACAATAAATATCATTAAGTTCATTTCATTACGTAAGTACTTTAATCCATATTTATGCTGGAACACCAACCTGACCATTTACTAACCATGACAGATTATCACACTAAGCAATTAACTTGAAGGTCAATAGCCACTAACATATCACATGATGCTACCAAACCTGATTAGTTACGCAAGTTCACAATAAACTCTTGAAATAGTGTAAATATCTGAATGCACATACTCTTAGACATAGATTGTTGGTTGGTTCCTCAGTTTGGGGGCTGCGACAACGCGGTCATGTAGCCCCGTGTACTTTTGGTGTGTGTAGAATCTGTCTGATAACCAGTGTTAATTGTGATGGCTGTATTAGTGTGTGTTATCTGTTTTTAATTCAAATAAGGACTGCAGACATTCGATTTTCAAGTAGTTCCAACTTTTGCTACCACACGCCACCGTCAAAGATCAACTAGTTCTGAAATGTGTTACTAGATGCCACTGCAGTTGGTTCGTGGCGACGAACGTTGTAACCTAAGAGCGTTAGTCAAATCTAACCTATAATCGAGCTTCATACAAGTTTAATTAGAGGAAGGTTCTTTTTCATGCCATAAATCTAAGACATAGGACCGTCGGCTTTACTTCCTCTCTGAAGGAAGGCATACTGAGGGATTTTAACGCTCTTAAAAATCCGACGACTTCGGCAGGGTTTGAACCCGCGACTTTGGGCATAGAAGCTCAGCATGCTACCAACTACGCCACCGAAGCTACCGGGTCATAGATTAATAGCCTGAATGTAAACGATCCCATGATGATCGCTTGACGATCGTAACTAGTCTTTCAAGTGTATTAATAGTATTTTTTACAAGTGTAGGTAATAACACCCATTAAAATTTGGGTGTAATCGTGTTGGCCGATTGAAAAACATTTAAATGTAATTTCAGGAACCACACTGGCATAGGTTATAAGACAAATTCTACAAACATCCTAGAATATGGTGCTGATGACCAGAATCACTCAACAACAAATCTCTCACATAATAATAATAATAATAATAATAATAATAATAATAATAATAATAATCAAGGAGGCAGTGGCTTAGTGAGTCTAGTCGAATTGTGGCTCCTGATATTTGTATAGTTTATTTAGTTCCTTCACGTTTAATTGTTTGTTTTATGATTTATACGTTGATTTTGGGCGATTTACTGTTGGTATTTAGTGTTTTATGGTGTTGTGAGAGCTCTTATAGCGATATTTGTTAAATTTGTTACGCGTGATCTTTGTTTACTCCGTTGCTTAGGAATAACTTGAACCAGGTTAGGTTATACATCTTCATATTGAACCCATGTGCCATTGGTTCAAGGGTCGAATCCATATTTTATTGGTAAAAGAAGAGAGGAAAAATACAGTCTTTAGAATGACTTAGAAAGATTTTATGTAGAGGACTGTTACAACGTGGCGCAATAATAAGAGACCACGAGTCACGAGGAAATGATATCATGCATGACGCACTGATAGGGAGCCGATCATGACTATTAATAGAACGATAAAAACTTTCCGCTGTGTGTAAGAGAGAGGAGGTTTCGGAAATTGATCTTACGCAGCAATAAAATGGCAACCTCGCAGTTGCTCAAGAAGAGGAATAATTAGATTTAAGCCATTTGCGGGCATATAATTAATAAAAGAAATACATCATTGTGAATCATTTTGGAATTGTGGGGAAAAAGTTTATAATATTTGCACAGGAAAGAAGTGCCGACACAGTATGACGTCGTTAGTAATTCCCCGAGACCAGAGTTGGTAGGGAGAGAAAATAAACCGCAACACCCACGTCTCTGGAGAGTAAAATTTATTTAATATCTTGTAATTGTGCGATCGATTTTCATGTTCAAAGAATTCAGTTGACGTTTAGAACACGAGCTTTCCAGAGATATAGTTTTCAAAATTATGCGACTATTACTTCAAAAGTTAGTGCTGAAGAAGACGAGGATTTTATCTTTTGGTCGCTGATTTGTATAAAAACCCTGGCAGAGCCAGGAAGATCATTCAGTCTACCATGGGTGCCTGAGGGCACGGTGCTGTTTCGCAGAAGCACATGCAGTTATTCCGAGAGCCCGAGAGGGGGTGTCCGGCTGTATCAAGTACATGCAGTATCAGTCAGCCCAGGGGAGCGTGACGTTGGAGCATCACCATAGGCAGTTTCCGACAGCCCGAGGGCGTCGCTGTATCGACAACCATCCAGTTCCGTGAGCGCCGAGACGCTGCACGATGAAGCATCGAATACAAGACTAGTTACAAGTGAACTCCTAGTACAGGAGAGAAGTATCAAGTATATGCAGTATTTACCAGACCTTGAGAGGTCGTGATACGCCGTATCACCAACGCGCAGCCCGTATGGGAGTGGCCGAGCAGTATCGTCATTAGTATCGCCGTGTGGAGATATATTAAAATCCTAGTATAGGATTAATCTCAGCAAGCTTCAGACTTTATCGTTAAAGTTCATGATTACAGTCAAAGTTAGGCTGCGATTTTGAAGAAATAACAGGCGATAGGTACTCGAATTATAGTTCAGTTAAAGACATAAAGCTTCATAAAGTTTCGAAGTACCAAAGGAGGTGAAACAAACAGTTCTATCAACGTTAAGGAACCCGATCAGGGTCGAACGAAATAAATAACGCCTAGTGTGCCGGAAAGGTAGGGACTAGAGCGCAGAACAATAAGAATTAGGAATTGTGATTCAAGGCTTTGTCTAAGGAGACAAACGAACAGTAAAAGCAATAAGCTACGAACTGAAGAAATAGCAGTTAATGCTAGGGAATTATTAGGTCACCGATAAACTATTCGAGAGGCCGTAACCAGGACAGACTTTATCTAGACGAACTAACTAGTGTCTAGGAAGAAACGACATCGTGCTAGTAAAGTATAGAAGCCGATAGTCAGAACCCGGATCTGATGATCAGCCGTTCCAGTGAGGTGTAGATCGATCGAGACTTTCCATTATCTTGCCAGATTAGGGAGCCGACGTTCTCAAAGTGTCACCCTTGGAAACCGGAAAGAAAGAAATCACGTGTGTAAGGCGAAAATTAACGCCTAAGTGATTAAAAATCTATGTAATATAAATATAGTGAAAATTTTTGAGTGTAATAAATTTAGTGAATTTATATTGTGTTAAGATAAACGAATACAAAATGGTATTCATTAGGTTACAAGTGATTGAGGTAAATAATTTATATGTGGATAAAGAAGTGTCATTGTGTGTAAGTGTATCAATGGAGATGGCTTAAAAAGCAGTTAGTGGGCAAAATGAAACATCGCTGGAGGATTCGTCGCTGACCGTATAATCATGTGAGTAACCATTTCATTATGTTATGTGTTGGGGAAGATTTGCGTATAATCCAATTGAGAAAGAAAGAATAGGGATGGTTGAATAATAAATAAATGAATAATAGCGCGATTTGAACGATTAATTTGAGAAAATATACAATAAAAAATGTAATAATGTAAATGAATCCCTTGGGGAATGTATGAAGTAAAATATCAGTGTAATTGATAAATAATTTAAATATGAGAAAGCAAGCGTAATGAAAATAATAATAATAATAATATAAATGAATGAATATTATGATGAATTATATGAAAAGTAGTAGCTTCCGAGCTCCTTTAAATGAATTAATATATGATATGAACACATGTTCTTATGGTAAAATGATTATTGTCAAGGGAGAAGAGTAATATAGAATTGAGATGTAGATCAAACGTTGATTTTGAATTTATCAGTTCTCTGAAGGCAACTTGGCTAATTAATGTAGAAGCGCCATGTAGCGCGTTGAAGTAATTTGTCACGCTAAGAATGCGTTGAAATACTCGGTAAAACTAATTATGAGGGGCAGTTGGTCGTGGTTATTGAACTATGGTAAGTCCTCAAAGTAGTGATGTGATCACGAGGCCGCGTGTGTGTTGTATGGTAAAAAGGGTGCTAATTATGTTGTATTATGAGCGCTGGTATAAGGTGAGCCCTGCCCGAAGTCGCGAATGCTATAAGTCCCCCAGTGTGGGATATTGCTCCCGAGGCATTTGAAAGGATCAAACTCAGTGTCGTCCATGTTTAAGCCCCTAAATATTTGTTGTAATATTGAATTATTCTTACCCGCCAATGAGGACACTTCATAATTCCTATAAGCCGAAGTTAAGAGAATAGGTTTGTTGAACCTAAATATGTTGTTATAAAATTAGTATGAAAGCCTTGTCATTCAGGGAACTGCATTTAAGAACAGCTGTAGAAAAGCTGAGGGTAGCTCGTCTCTTGTGAAGCGAGACAGTGAAGTGTTTGCCTCCCTGCAATAAATCACGCTAAGTAGCCAAGGCCAGACCCTTACCATTGACGTGTTGTGGTAGGTCTGGGAACGGTTTGTTTGAGTTATAGTACACAGACGTGTTTAGAGTTTGTTGTAACGACCCGGTCTCGAACCTAGGTTCCTTTATAAATGATTATCGCTTACAAAGTTCAGATCGCTGCTTTATTATGATATAATGGTCTTTTAAGACAAATAATGATAAATCCCTAATGTTATGATTATATGATTCAGTGATTCACGAGTTTTAATGAAGACAATTAGATTCCGGGAGTGATCTTAATTTTTGACTTGTTCAAGTAGTCTTCTGTATCTCGGGAGTACGCACATGTTTCCCAATCACAGTAGTGAATTGTTGACTAGAGAGAGAGAGGGATGGTAACATATGAGCGTTGTGAAAGCCCAAAATTAAGTAATGAGTAACAATACTTTGGTAAATTTTGATATTTTTTATTAGAAGATATACTCATGTAATAGGAAGTGATGTGTATTAAATGGATAACACAGTGTATATAAACCTTATCGAGCCAATTGGAGCTCTTGATTTTATAGAATTTTTAAAGGACACTATATGGAAGTGAAACTTAATGGAAGTTTGTTGGTTTATGGAAAACCATTTATGTTGATTTAATATTTGTTTTATATAAGTTCCTTGTTCAACTTTGAACAAGTATGAATTGAAGGGTCAGTATTTTATTTGTTTAATTTTTGTAGCGCCATATATTTGAATAATTAAATATTTTTATAGTAGGAGTTGATTTTTGTTTATTTTTGGAAGTGTATCCTCTATTTAATCCAAAGTGTGTAAGTCACAGAGTGGGAGAACATACCATGAACCCCGATACTCCCGATTGAGCGTTGCTGGCTAACTGTGACTTGCATATTTCATTGCTGAATGGGCACAATATATGGTGATATTCCTTTGGATAGTTAAATTGAGACTTTGTGTTGTGTATTGATACGCCATTAATCTATATACTGTCCAATTGCATCATCTGTCCGACAAATTATTGTGAACCGCTGCTCTGATTCATACGGCACGCAGGTTAGGGTTATGTGAGAAGATACAGTATCAACTAAACGGAGCTACTGATTCTTGAATTGTGTCCGTCCTTCAGTTACAATAGTGTATCCTGTTTCCACATCTTCTGTCACTGTGAGTACTTATGATTTCATATAGTGCATGCTTATGCAATGTCCAACTTTGGTGAACTATTCGAATGACGACGATCATAGCACGAAGTTCTTCATAATGTTCCTCTGACAATTTATATGATCTAATAATGTTGGCTAGGGGCCGTTTGTATCATTTCTTTTCGGTGAGTAGACTGAATAGCACTATAATTTAACGTAAAATGAGTAGGAGGAGGAAGAATTTGCAAGAGGAGAACTCTGGACTTGGTCCTGGGATGAGATTCCCATCGAACCGTGAGAGGCCGTGAACGGATATATCTCCGATTGGTCGAGCTCATACTGAAAACAGTTCACCGTTAATAACTATAAGCAGTACCCAAGATCTCCCAGCTGCGTCCTCAGTAGATGTTTTGTCGTCATCAGAGACGTCAACCACTGCTGCAGGACTACCGAGAAGACGCATTCAATGGTCAAATGACGTGAACAAGGAAGTTATGCGTCTCTATTATTCCCTTACGAAACTAGAAACTGATATGACTATGTACAAGCACCTTCTGTGGCAACAATTTATTGAGAAATATCCTGGCTTGTCTCAGCGCCTCACAGAACAAAATTTAGCGGATAGAAGAAGAGCTATTGTCGGAAAAAAGTTGTTGTCAACTTTGGAAAGCAATGAAATAAAATGCGAAATCGTAGAACAACTCCAAATCAGAGACTCCGAAGATCTCATACTGCAATTACGGGAAGAACAGGTTGCTTTGGAAAAAAAGATGAATATCAATTGGAAAGAGAATCTCAGTCACAAACTCGTCTGCATCAAGATATACAATACGCTGCGTTGTGTGAACAAGCAGTCCTCTATTTCCAACAAGCAATGGAGAAGTATTATGGGACTAACCCATGTAGTCGTCTCAAGATCCAGAAGGTAAACACCTCTGTAAAGTTTAGCGTAATCGTGAGCCATCTTAACAACACAGTTGTATCTAAAGCTCTAGATGGCGTGGATGATATAGAGTACGTCCAACTGGTGATTTATTGTGGTGCGTTAGCTGCCGTACACGCGATTGGTATTAAAATTGTGCCACAATATGCAAGGGGCCGTGCGAGCTCATTGATGCCTCCCCCATGGCAAAAGCGCCTGGAGAAGAAGATTGAGGAGCTTCGTAGAGAACTTGGTCAACTGACACAATTCAAAAGAGGAAATCGGTCCCATAGACAAATCAGGAATGTAGTGCGCATAATACAGCCAAGTCGTTTAGATGAGCTGGATCAAGATAAGCTGTCGGAAATAATCGACACGCGCACTCAGAGATTGGCTGTCTATAGTAAACGGCTACGTAGGTACAAAGAAAGTCAAAAGAGGAAGGATCAGAATAGAGCATTTGCATTGAACCAGAAACAATTCTACAACAGCTTGCAAAACTCTCATTCAGAACGTCAGAATAATACTCCTTCAATCGAAGAGGCCACTAATTTCTGGGCTAATATTTGGGAGGAGCCCAAGGACCACAATGTTCGTGCCAACTGGATGATAGAAGAAGAGGAGAAGTTTTCTGATGCGATTAATGAAATGAATAGCCCTGACATCATGTAGCATGAGGTGAAGGCAGCGACTCTACGTACACAGAACTGGAAAGCGCCTGGTCCAGATTTTATACACAACTACTGGTATAAGAAGTTCACAGGTGCCCATGAAGCAACAGCCAAAGCCTTCACCCGAATTTTACGATTTCCTGAGGAAGCCTCGGAATTTCTGTTCATGGGAGATACCTTCTTGATACCAAAAGGTGAAGAATCAAGAGATCCGTCGAACTACAGGACCATCACTTGCCTGTCGGTGCTTTACAAGCTATTTATGGCTATAATTGCGGAACGAGTGTATAGGCATTGCGAGGCGAATGGGATACTCGCCGAAGAGCAGAAAGTGTGCCGACGGAAAACGCAAGGCTGCAAGGATCAATTTATAATAGATTCAACTATCGTAAATTTGGCTATGAAAGGACAAAGAAACTTGTGTATGGCCTACGTTGATTACAAGAAAGCCTATGACTCCGTACCTCATTCATATTTGATCGAAATATTAAAAATCTACAAGTGCGATCCCATCATTGTCCAATGCCTACAATCTATCATGTCTAGATGGAATGTGAAACTTCATCTAAAAGACCGATGCCAAGTCACTCCATCCCGTGCAATTCGAATCAACCGTGGAATATTTCAGGGAGATTCGTTCAGTCCTCTATGGTTCTGTCTGTGCCTAAACCCGCTTAGTGGGCAGTTAAATAGGAGTGGAATGGGAATTGAGATGCGATCTGGTGAGGTGAAGCAGAAGGTTTCACATAGACTTACATGGATGACTTAAAAATCTATGCAAGCACACGGCGTCAACTGCAAGGGCTCTTAGATATTACGCAGACGTTTAGCGACGATATAGCGATGGAATTCGGATTTCAGAAATGCAAAGCGATCATACTGGCAAGAGGGAAACTTGATAGAGCAGAGGGCTTCGATGTTGGTCTAGATGAGCTAAGCGAGTGTTTGGATGAGGGCGAGACCTACAAATACTTGGGCTTTCTTCAGCTTCGAGGGATCCGACACACACAAATTAAAGCCAATTTACAGAAGAAGTTCTTTAATTGAGTGGATATGGTTTTGAAATCATACTTGGGTGCAGGCAAGATGGTCAGAGCCCTTAAAACCTGGGCACTTAGACCATAAATTCAATAGATGGCTGATGACTTCACATTGTAGAAACCAACATCTCGATCAGCTGACTGAAGGGAACTGCGGATAGTGATAATAGAATTATCCAATATGGAGCTCCTTTTGTATTCCTTGACGTTGCTTAGCATTCGCCATTAGCCAATTGTAGTCGGTCTTGAGCCATTACCCTTCAGTCAGCTGATTGAGATGTTGGTTTCACGTCACAGTACAGGCGCAGTGTGGCAATGCGCCCTCTATTGTATTTATGCTCTAAGCCTGGGAAGTACCTGTACTTACGTATTCGTTCGGGATCGTTAAGTGGTCTAAGACAGATTTGGAGCAGATAGAACGGAGAGTACGAGTGTCAATGACAAAATATCGGCTTCATCATCCAAAGGCAGCTATCGAGCGTAACACACTACCACGGTGCGAAGGCGGTCGAGGGGTCAGTGATCTCACAATCGCCCAAAGTAGGCAAGTGGAACGTCTGCGACAGTACTTCTTTGGCGCAAGAAATACTCCTCTCTATGAAGTCATTGTTGAAAGTGATAAGAGATTCACACCACTACGACTTGCAGACATGCAATATGACACAAAAGAGCACGTTACATCGTTTGAACAGTACAAGGTGGCATGGTTACGAAAAGAACTGCATGGTGTACATCCTCACTTGCTCAGCCAACATCATGTCGACCGATCATTGTCGAACTTATGGTTGAAGCATGGTTCGCTCTTCAGTGAAACTGAGGGCTTTGTAATTGCGATACAGGATCGTGTCATTGCAACAAAAAATTATAGAAAGCACATCCTTAAAGAGAATGTAGCAGATGATCGATGTCGCAGATGCACCTCAGCGCTGGAAACCATCGATCATATCATCGGTGGCTGCTCTACGCTGGCTGATATAGAGTATACCAAGAGGCACAATGACGTTGCTAAGATCTTACATCAAGAGCTAGCTATAAAATCTGGACTTGTGGATACGAGCATGGTATACTACAATTACCAGCCTGCCAACGTGCTTGAAAATGAGGATTATAAGATGTATTGGGATAGACCTATTTTAACCGACCAGAAAATCTTGGCCAATCGACCTGATATTGTCTATCTCAATAAAGAAACCAAAAGGCCTACTTGATAGACGTTGCTGTCCCACTTAGCCAAAATATGCAAACTACCCAAGCTAAAAAGATCAACAAGTACGCACCGTTGGCGGAAGAAGTACGAAAACTATGGGGCCTAAAATGCACGAATTTTGCCAGTGGTGATCTCTTCCACGGGAGTTGTTCCAAAGACGTTAGCAAAGGCTTTGGGGGAACTGCAAATGAAACACCTGATTGCCGGAATACAGAAGGCAGTGCTGCTGGATACGTGCCATATTGTCAGGTTATTTTTATCCCAGTAATAAGTTTACAGGATACTTGATTCCAAATCCGTATACTGTAAACTGATAATTATGAGAAATTAAAGATAATAATAATAATAGTAATAATAATAATATCATCGTATGGCCTCGGGTGGTGGGAGCAAGCTTGTTATTTGACACCCAGAGGGCACATTGCATGCCGAATTTTGTCGTTCCTCGGAGCGCTATGAATGTCAAGGAGGTTAGATATCAAAGCTCATTGACACATAGTGCTTTCTAGAGAGTGGAGGAACTTTGTGCTGGCGGAAAATCACGAAATTAATTTTGCCATTATGAACCCGGCCTACTGAATTCAAATGGGTTATTTAACATGCCAACAACGTATGACATGCATACCGTGATTTTTGTCGCCTTTCAAAAAAATCACTTAACACGGCCAGGAGCGAACTTGCAAGCTTGACGTTGATAGTCCGACACGATAACCACTCACCCTCTGTGGTAGGTATCTCTCACATGAAGAATGTACAATGACTTAACATTGTGGTTGCGTCCCCCTGTGTACTGCTGCTGGGTCAGTGTACAGAACTCGGCCAAACAGAGCGAACACGCGCTGCAAGTTAGTGCGAGTTTATAGTTGGCAACAAGCTGCTGGCTTCATCTTCAGCAACACTTCTACTGCTGCCAACTTGACTGGTGAACAAACATTCAAGTATCGTAGCTGGGATCATCAAATACCGTCGTGATCTTCCCAGGCTTCCGACAGTGGCTCCAGTAGACCAGCCCACAAGGTGTGCAGCAAGAAGATAATCCGTAGGGAGGAGAAATATCCAAATTGATAAAACATGGGGATTTCTGTGAATTTTAATTGACCCTTGAGAACTGTCGTGAAAAATATAACACGAGGACTGGCACCAGGTCATTTTAACCCATAGTGTGTCACTCCCTTTTTTGTCGTAGCCCTACGGATTTTAATGAAGTAATTTCACACCTGGTGTCTTCCTATGAAATATTCCCAATATTTATATTTTTCAGATTTAGCATACAGATTGGCAGGTGAAAAACTAAAGGAAGTAGGAGACTTCTGTTACTTAGGAAGCAAAATAACCAGTGATGGACGAAGCAAAGAGGATATAAAACGTAGGCTAGCTCAGGCAAGGAAAGCATTTCTACAGAAAAGGAATCTGTAGATATCGAATATAGATTTAGGTATTAGGAAGTCATTTTTGAATGCCTTTGTCTGGAGTGTGGCGCTCTATGGAAATGAAACTTGGACTATTGGTGCAGTAGAAAAAGAGGAGAATTGAAGCATTTGAAATGTGGTGTTACAGGAGAATGATGAAGATCAGATGGGTAGATAATGTGACCTTTATGCATATCTGATAGCATAAAGTCCACATATTATTCCAACAAAATTTAAGTCATGTCTCAAAGCCGATGTGAGAATGGAAGTTGCTTGTGAAACTAGAAGGACAAAAGGACGGTTCGTACGTGACTTGAAGAAGCTTTCTCCCAGCGCGAACAAAGGTGGCAGGAAAGAGAAAATCCACATCTGGACACCAAATGTGCCAGACAACGCGCGAAGGTCGTTCAACTGCGCGGACAAATGCAGAAAACTCAACGATTACCTACCAGATAAACCCCGCCCATTTGAAAGGAATTAGAGCAGCAATTAGGATACAGAGACAGGAGTTATACCATCGTATAGGGGATGACCCCAGCCTCTCAGAAATATCATCAAAATTTAAATCGGATTATTCTGTGATTTTTGCCAGAATTAAAATGAAATCAGGGGGTGGATTTGAAACGACCAATGGCAGTGAGAGACGCTAGACGCGATCAAATCCCGCCGAAATTGAGGGACAATGAAGTAAATTACGGAGCTCATTATCTAACGATCCTACGATCGAATTTTGAATATGAAGGAGTCATTGAGACATTGGGAATGAGGACGTTCTAAGGAGCTAGGTCACATATTCATGTGAGTATTATTTTGGAAATAAATTCTGAGAACCCCTACTCCACGTCCCTTTAAGAGAAATCGTATAAATAATGGATTGAAACACAGCGAAGTTAGTCTACTCTGGGGCAACATCAGCGGCGGAAGCCCGTGCCGCGAGCCTTCGGACAATACGGTGATTTTTACAAGTTCTATAAGTATACTTTGGGGCATCGTCAAAGGCGAAAGCCCGTGCCCTGAGCGTTCAGAAATTAACATTTTACAAGTTTTATAAGTCTTAATATACGCTGTGGACGCGATAGCCTGCGTTGAGGCATAAGAATAATTAACATTGTTACAAGTTATAAGTAGGAGCTAGCATACCTCCGAAATTGAACATCGCTAAGTATTCGCGAGTGCAAAGTAGAACAGTGCATATCATAACAGTATGACGCAGTTGTAATGATAGGTATAGCCGCACGCGCTATTAAAAGCTAGACCAGTATTCTAGGAAGCTACGAACTGTCGGCCGAACTAAATAAGTAATGATAGCTATATGAGATAGGAGCTTCATGTACGAGAACCGTGCATTGTGTTAATGGTAATAATTCACAGTGGACCTTTGTTTTTGGTGAAATTTTGAGAAAAACCGTGTGTAAATTCTCCTCCCATCAAGATGAATCAACTATTGAAGAAGACTGATATCATGGACCAGAACCGCATCAGGAAATATGAGAGATAAGTAAATATTGTATGGGGCATGAGGGTCATAATGTTTCCCATTATTGGGGTCGGATAAGTCTATCTCGATCATAAGCAGTTATGATAAAAATAGATATTTTAGGCGTACCGGGCATGTTTGTGTAGATTTGTGTGTTTATCAGTAATGAGAATTTTGTGTGTTTTATAATGTAATAAGTATATGAGCATCAAAGTGTTATTTTAAATATGGTTTTGTTTTTGGGATGTCATTTATCTTTGTGAATGCACAGTCAAGGGAATATTTGTTTGATAGTGCTTAAGCACAATGTAATTGTAAAAGCTAAATGGGGAAGACCACTCGATAGTGTGACAAGACCGGTAAGTGACAATGAAATTATGAGAGTAATGAGTATGGTAAGTGATTATCACGCGAAGGTACAAAGTGGTAAGACAAGAATGGCTGGAGGGTAGTATGAGATATATTCAGATGAGGCTAAGAGTCGATCTTGGGTCGAGCAGAAATAAAGCGGATGTGGTATTCCCGCGTTCTTCGATGATATAATGGTGAGTGAAAATAATAGCGGAGGTGGTATTCCCGCATTCTTCGACGATATATAAATGGTAAGTAAAATGGTTGAATTCATTAGCTGATGAGAGCCCACTTTAGCTCCGTCGGAAAGAGGTTGAATTGCTCGAGCCCAAGGCAGGTGAAAGGGAGTCTTAAGGAGCAGGTAGAAATTGGTTAGCCGTCTGAATTCTCAAAGCAGCCAGGAAGGTTGTGCCGGCCGGCTGGTTAGCATGGTGAAAGCACGTCTGTCACAAGGTCGAGTTTGGCATTGTATTATATGAAGGGAGATAGTCCAACTCCCCGGGGTTTCTTTTGTGTGCCGCTTCAGGAAGCGATGTGTTATATTTGTAATTATTTTTGGAGTGCATTCATTATGTTGTTGTTTATTAATAATCACGGCGCACCGGCAGCCGAAGTATTTATTTGATGCTTCATGTATGTTGACTTGTTTATTTTACCATAATTAACGGAGTTATAGCTCTGGGTGAAGTAATTGTTTTAAAGTTATAAAAACACACATGCCCGTAACCGTAACCTAGAATAAACCTATTGCCTTCATTATCTGACTCTTGTGAGGAAAGATGATGATTGTACGAATAGACGTGTCCGATTTCCCAAAGAACAAGTTTTGCAAGTTATAAAAATGAGTGCGCAATATTATTGTGATAGAATGGCTGGTTTATTTAAGCCATAGTTATTTGAATTAAGTCTGTTGACAATAACCCTTGGACTTGAAGCAGTGGACTAGAGATGGGCAGCAGTCGACTGAAAACAGTCGAATTAGTCGATAGTTAAAACAATCGACTTATTCGACTGCTTTTAAAAAACAGTCGAATGAATTCAACGACTACTCACCGTATCATAAACAAGTCGTTTGCAAACGACTGATCCCAAAGCTATCGTTGGAAATCATTCGAATGAAACAAGTCGATGGCAAACGACTACTTCCAAGCGAATGGAATCATTCGAATAAAAGTAGTCGTTGTAAACGACTGATCCCAAAACAATCGTTGGAAACCATTCGAATGAAACAAGTCGTTGGCAAACGACTATTTCCAAGCGAATGGAATCATTCGAATAAAAGTAGTCGTTGTAAACGACTGATCCCAAAGCAATCGTTGAAAATCATTCGAATGAAACATGTCGTTGGCAAACGACTAATTCCAAGCGAATGGAATCATTTGAATTTAAGTAGTCGTTCTAATCAAACGACTTCTTCAGGATAACTTCATGCTACAATTCATTGTGCTGTATGTTTATTGTAGAGCTTTAATTAATAAGTTAAGTATACCTCTAGGTGCCTATAGTTTTATACAGTTCGTTGATTCTTTCAATGAAATAGCCTAAATCCAATTGTCCAAGTTATTGGACAATTCAATATTGTCATTCAATATTTAGGTTATGTTTGAACTCCAGATACCGGTTTTGTGGCACATCATCCCAGGCAAGCCGGTAAATACCTTTGCCTCCCAGTCTGATGGATCATTTAGCCGTAATTTTGAATTAGAGTAAGGTTGTAGTATGCGTGGTCAGATTTAGACAATAGCCTACTCCATGAAGGGGTCATGGCTACGCCTTCTATGTTTGTTTAATGAATAGAGTAACTGAAATGAGGGATGTATACTGATTTCAAGATTTGTGGAATGAGTTTATGATTTTTTAAATAGAATTTAATGAAGTCTTCAGTAAAGCTGAAGGAGACATGATCGTGTTTAGACAATAGCCTACTCCATGAAGGGGTCATGACTATGCCTTCTATGTCTGTTTAAGGTGTAGTGTGGCTGAAATGAGGGAGGTTTACTGATTTTGGTGTTTGTGGAGTAGTCTTTTCGTTTATAATTTAGGTTTTTGTGAAGCTTGTTGCGGAGTTGTTTTATGGATTTTATTGCTCTGCAAATGAAGTGTATTAGGGGTTTCTGGGTTTGGTTTAGTTGTAGTTTACAGGGTTATGGCTGAGAGTTTTTGTAGCAGGCCTAGCAGTGGCGTGCTGTTTGGGAGGGGGGAAGGGGTTAGTGGCAAAGACATGAGGGCAGGGATGGAAGAGTTGTAGCGTTGTCTGTGGTTAAACTGCCGTTGCCTTATGGCTGATTTTATGTACTGACATCCATCATAAGACAGAGTGGTGATGTGAATCTCTACATCTATTGCAGCGGGTACTGTGAGGATAGCTTGACCGTACGCACAAATTGATTCTGGTCGTCAATTGTTTGGAGATGGGCAGCACCGCAGCAGTCGACTGAAAAATGTTAAAACCATCGACTTGTTTGACTGCTTTTAAAAAACAGTCGAATGAATTCAACGACTACTCACCGTAACATAAACAAGTCGTTTGCAAACGACATATCCCAATTGTGTTTTAACTTTTAACATGTAGAACGCGCTCGGATAGTTTTACGTTCTGTTCGTCAATTGTTTCAGCACATGGATAGCGCGCGCATTAAAAAAACTTAGTATTTACATTGTTGCCCACATCTCCACTGAAAGTTCGCCCTCGTTGCTGTTCTAAAGTGTTCTATTTTCGTGTGTATTTACTATGAAGTGTGATTATTTCAATGTTGGCCATGGAATTGTTCCCGGTACTTAAGAACTCCCTCTCAGTAATAGTGATTTAATTTACTCTTAGGTTAATTAAGTATTGGTCTATTACTTAACTTATCCACAGTACATACAGGTAATGTGCCCTGTATCAATACCGGTATCGGGGAACATTTACTCACACATTTTGCATTAAATGAAATGTGCAACATTGCAAATAATGACTCCACTCTACACGACGTAAACCACCATTTCGAAGCACAGTAAAAATAAATAAATAACTTTGACCATTTGCATGTTGCCGAGCGTCGAGTAGTCCAAACTAACGTCTGAAAAAATAGGTGGGTTAAGGAGAAGTTTGATTTTCATCTGTTGGTACGACTCAACTCAGCCGGTAATGGCTTGCAGTGCTTTGAACGCTGCCTAGAAGCGACTACTTTCAGTCGAATACATGAAACAACACGCTTAGGAGCTATGCGAATTCAGGTAACCATTCGACTGAAAGTAGTCGACTATCTAGTCGATAGTTTCTTCCAATGAATGACTAGTCAGTCGATGGTTAAAAGTAGTCGATAGTCCCATCTCTACAGTGGACTGCAGTAAAATAGACTATTTTCTATTCCTGGTTCCAGCCAGTGTGAAACATTATTTTGCATTTTTTTTTTGATATTGTTGTTTTTCAGTAATTTAAGGGAGTTGATTTTATTTTATTTGTCAGTGGTTGGGAGAAAAGGGAGATGATGTTTTTGTGAAATAAATTATTTTATATTAGGAGTTCTCTGACCTACTGATTTTAGGATAAGCCTCCTGTGATCCTGTGACAATATTCCTAGGATGTTTAGTATAAATTAGAGCCACCCCGAACAGAGCACCACTCGAGTGAGAGTCGGCATCCTAGAAGAACGCGGAAGGGTATATATGGATTGGTGATAATGATGCAGTTATTCATGTCCATATTAGTTTTCTTTTATTAATTAGTGGATCACAGTGATGGAAAGTGTCAGAGAGTAGCTAGCCGGAGCCTACTGAAGTCTATATGCTGCCTTGAGGTCATATAAACAGATGTAGAGCATTCCCCTATAGATATAGATATATATAAAAATGGCGCCCAACGTGGGGCCAAATTAACAAGTAATTCAGGGGAAAGTAAAGCCAGGAGTTTGTTTAAAGTAAATAATCGAAAATGCTGAGTTTATTTTGCATAAGTTAGGTAGAAGCAGCGTTTTCGTGGCGCCCTTATATTTGAATAATTAGTAGCAAACTCCAAATGTATGTTGTAGGACGGCGTGAACCGTAAAAGTGATGTCAGTACTTTATTGACAGAACTGGGAAGTTAAAATTAATGCAGAAGGGTAAACTGAAAGTTCATTCACAAAAGCAAACATCAGATAGGCAGCTCTTCAAGCATATTAAAGTCATTAATGGGATTAACGTAAATTGGGAATAAGCGACTCATTTTATGATTGCAGAAGATGGGAACAGGAGGCTCCATGCCCCAGTCTTCTCAAATAAGTATTATATTGTGTGATATGGCGTCAGTGGAGGAGATTCGACTTATTATTGAGAATTCAGTGGCTAGAACGATGGAACAGTTCGAACACTTTAAGAGGGAATGCAGGGAACAGAGTGAATTAAACAATGCACGTATAGCGGAGCAGAACGAATTAAACAATGCACGTATTGCGGAACAAATTGCAGAACAGAGTGAATTAAACAATGCACGTATTGCGGAACAGTTAGCGGAGCAGATAGCGGAACACAGTAAGACAAATAATGCACTACTCGCGGAACAAAATACAGTTACTAACACACAGTTAATGGAACAAATTGTAGAACAGGGTAGGTTGAATAAGGAAGCGTTAAAAGAGGAACTGACAGATAAATTAGCAGGGCAAATAGCTAAAATCACGCTCGAGACTACGACACAGTTAGGTCAGATGGAGACGAACTTAAGGCAATCAATAGCGTTCAGTGAAGAAAAGACGGCAGCGAAACTCATACAGCTAGAAGAAATATGTAACGCTAACACAGAAGGGATAAAGACAGAACAATTAGCAATTCAAGCTACCATAAAAGGAGTAGATAACGAGGTTAAGTCTGCGGCAAAACAATTGCACAGCCTGGAAGGAGAGATGATAGAGATTAGAACGGAAATAGACAAGGCAGCTTTGACTTCAGCAGAACGATGGAGCATTCAGGAAAACGAGAATGATGCACTTAAAGAGAGGATCCGGGAAAGCAATGAAATGATAGGAGGCAGGCTCGATCAGCTGGAAAGCGAGAAGAAAGAGGGAAAGAGAAAAGAGGAAAATAGATATGAGGCAATAAGACTGGAAATAAACAAGACATGCCAACAAATTGGAATTGACGGGAAAGAGGATAGAAAGAAACTTATAGAACAGATGGAAGAAAACCAAAGGAGAATAAAGGAGGTCGAACTGCAGTTACTGGGAAAAATGGAGATACAAGGACGGAAGATCATTAAGACCGAGATACAGTCTCTACAACAACAGGAAATGCTTCTGGAACTGAAAGCTCACAGCAGCGGTAAAGAAACGAGCAGTGTGGCTAATCACTTCAACACAAGCCAGACCCAGGTAGAGAGAATGAATGAACTTAGTCCGGGCCGTGCGACCGCAGGTAGCGAAAATAATGAAGGGTTTCAAACATTTAGAGGAATGGCCTCAACACCTCAACAGCCGACTGGCGATAATAATAACAATAACTCAACTACACAGTATGTTCAAATAATTAGGATGCAGGAGGATCGCCCACGAAAATTTAACAATGATGGTTCACAAACACCGAAAGCTTTTCTAAAAGATTTGGAACACTACCTTACAGACAATAATATTCCTGAGAATAAGAAACTCAGAATAACAGAGAAACTACTGGCGGATAGCGTCCTGACGTGGTTCAGAAGCTTTCGCTACACCTTTGAGGACATGGATATCTTCAATCAGGCATATTTACGTCGTTACTGGAGCATGTCTATACAACATAATTTAAGGATGGAATTATATAGTAGGAAGTACCACGCGTCGCAACCAACACGCTACTCAGAATATTTTTCGGCTCAGCTACTTAGACTGAAGGATATGGATATTTTACCACCGGAGTCAGAACTGGTGATGACAATTGGAAAGCAGTTTCCATTGCCAGTACAACAGTTTTTAATTGCGGCAAACGTCTCGAGCGCACTGCAAGCAGAGGAGGTGTTACGTCAGTTGGACGAGACGTCACTAAATAATCAAAATAGACACGTCAGAGCGAGTGACAGCGCAGCGCTAGTACACCAAGCCGAGCTAGTTAAAACTAGAGAGCAAAGCACAAACACGAAGGTTAGCCATAGAAGCGGGAATAATAACGGAAGGCCAGACTCGCCGAAAGAGGAACAGAGGAGATATGAGCCAAGGAACGAGAGGAACTGGCAGCCACAACAGTACAGGAGAGATGAATGGAGAGGGCGTGGTCGCGAAGGTCCATATCATCATCGCAGATATGATAGGAGAGATAATAGAACGTGGAACCGAAGACGAGAGGAGAACCGAGGATATCCGGAAGACAGTCGACGGGAATTACAAAGCAGGCATGAGGCATCACAACGATACCTAGATGAGTTGCATCGCAACCAAGAGACGGAAAAGGATCGCTGGCGAAGGACAATGGAGAATCGCGAGAACCCAGATATGGAAATCACTGGAGCAGAGAGTGAATTAATGCAGCAGCACCGCGAAAGCCAGAATGAGAAAAGGAACATGGGGGCTATAAAAAAAACGTATTAGAGGGTGAACGAGATAGGCTAAATTTCGCGCCAGATAAGACACAATGGTTGATAGCGAACATCGAGGAATGGGTCGCAACTCCTGAGGATTTTACACGTGAAATTATTCAACCGGAACAACATTGTTTGAGGATATTACCAGTCATCATTACGAGTATAGAAGGACTAAGAGTAAAAGGATTAGTGGATACAGGGGCACAGCTATGTCTAGTATCAGAGGCATTAATTAAAGCTCTAAGCGAGAAACAGAGAATACCTACGATTCCAGTGCCACAGGTCAAAATTCGAGGAGTCATTCCCGAAAAATCAGCTGTATGCAAATTTCAGGTACAACTGGATCTAGAAATATTAGGACACACTTTCTCACATGTATTCATGGTGATGAACAAGATGAATGTAAATTTGATTCTGGGGGCGGATTTCCTATATGAGCACCAAGCAGTGATTGACCTGCGTAACAATGTCATTAAATTCAGAAATGTGGAAGGATTATCAGCAGTAGGACTGAACATGAATAACCACGGCTTAGATAGAGAAGCTGACATTTGGAAGCTGGAGGCCATTCCTGAGGAAGAAGAAGAAGAAGAAAGTCAAGCAGATGCATCTTTAGTGGGCATTGGAGCAATGCTTTTCCAAGAAGACGCAGAGAGAACAGCAAACCGCTCATACCTAGCATTCATCAGCAGGAAATTAAGAAAACATGAGAAAAGTTATACCATCTCAGAGCTGGAGCTTTTGGCGATCATATACGCGCTTCAACAATGGCGTCGTATTATATATGGTTTTTCCATAACAATCCGCACTGATCACAAGGCGCTGACCTTCTTATTTAAGACTACCATGGTGAGTGAACGTATCAACAGATGGGCCATTTATATGCAGCAGTTTAATATACAAATTGAGCACATATCAGGAAAATTGAATGTAATCCCGGATATTTTGAGCCGAAATCCAGAAGAAGAGGCACAGCAGGAGGAAATGTTAGTGCAGCACATTGAGCTGACAAATGAAGATCGAGATTTCTTACAAGAACTGAAGAGGTTACCGCAGGAACAAGAAAAGGAGCCATGGATGATGCAGATGATTAAATTCCTCAAGAGAGAGATAACACCTGATACCCCAGCATATCGAGAAATTGAAGCTCAAGCGAGAAGTTATTCATACTTCAATAATATGCTCCATAAATTTATAGATGAGGATCATGTCAAGTTACGGATATTGTTACCAGCTTCGTTACAGAGGAAATTAGTGTGGCATACTCATTACACACTTGGTCACATAGGGTTAGACAAGACGCAAGCAACAATAGGTGAAGCTTTCACTTGGCCACGGATGAGGATTACTATACGCGATGTCCTGAAGACATGTGATATTTGCCAGCGCGCAAAACCCAATAACTTCCTCATGAGACAATACCCAAAGCCAATATTGCCACAGAAACCGTTAGAGCTCATTGCTACGGACTGTCTTGGTCCATTGCCAAAAGGACGTAGAGGAGTGCGACATGTCCTTGTATGTGTGGACGTCTTTTCTAAATTTGTTGTTCTATGTGCTATCCAGAAAACAACTTCGAAACAGGTCCTGAGCCGCATCAAGAATCGAGTTATACCTATAATGGGAAAGCCTGAGTTTATTCTTTCTGATCACGGAAGTTATTACACATCAGCAGAATTTAAGCGCGGATTGATTGAGCTAGACATCAAGCATGTACTATCTAGCATACGCCATCCACAAGGAAATCCGAGCGAGAGAGTCATACGTGAGGTCTCGAAGCACATCCGGATGTTCATTCCTACAGAACACCACCGTTGGGCCGATACATTGAAAAATATTGAGATTTGCATCAATATGACACATCATAAGTCAACTGGACAAGTACCGTACACGTTACACTTGAACCAGCAACCACCGAGATCTTGGACAACAGTACTAGATTGCCCAAGAGATCCGCAACCAGCACCACAGCTGAGAGTCGAACGGACGGTCACCTACATGAGAGAACAAGCTGACAGGAGGCTGAGAAGACTGAAAGGAAAACGCTTTCACAGGGAAATGAACGTCAATGAACTAGTTTTGTTGAAGAGGCCACCTATCTCTGATCCAGCAAACAAAGTATTTCATAAATGGTGTTTCCCATACGTAGGACCGTATCGGATCATAAGAAATTTGGGGAATAATGCATATAAGATACAGGACGTAAACGGTGGAAACACATCAGTTGTAAATTGCTCAAACCTCAAATTATATTACAAAAGGGAACCGTTTGATCAACCACGGAACACCGCGGGTGTCAACATTATGGAAATTGAATAAAGATGAGCCAAATGCACGTGGAACGAGGAAGTAGTCGATCATAAACAGACCCGGTGTTTACAGTGAAAGACCGTGAAGCAAGTAAACTGGGCGAGACAGGCGGACAATAGCTAGCTACCTGCGCCAGACAGCAGAGACACTAATCTTAGCAAGAATGTGGAGAGGGAGACAAGGATCGTACCAAGGGAATCCCTGCACACGACAGCAGTGGCGAACCAAATAAACAATAAGGAGTGACGACGGAACCTTGCAGCATCCGTGAGGCGGATCGAGATTGAAAAAAAAATCATACGTTCCATATCGATTTTTTTTCTTGGCAGAAGGGTAATGTGACCTTTATGCATATCTGATAGCATAAAGTCCACATATTATTCCAACAAAATTTAAGTCATGTCTCAAAGCCGATGTGAGAATGGAAGTTGCTTGTGAAACTAGAAGGACAAAAGGACGGTTCGTACGTGACTTGAAGAAGCTTTCTCCCAGCGCGAACAAAGGTGGCAGGAAAGAGAAAATCCACATCTGGACACCAAATGCGCCAGACAACGCGTGAAGGTCGTTCAACTGCGCGGGCAAATGCAGAAAACTCAACGATTACCTACCAAATAAACTCCGCCCATTTGAAAGGAATTAGAGCAGCAATTAGGATACAGAGACAGGAGTTATACCATCGTATAGGGGATGATCCCAGCCTCTCAGAAATATCATCAAAATTTAAATCGGATTATTCTGTGATTTTTGCCAGAATTAAAATGAAATCAGGGGGTGGATTTGAAACGACCAATGGCAGTGAGAGACGCTAGACGCGATCAAATCCCGCCGAAATTGAGGGACAATGAAGTAAATTACGGAGCTCATTATCTAACGATCCTACGATCGAATTTTGAATATGAAGGAGTCATTGAGACATTGGGAATGAGGACGTTCTAAGGAGCTAGTTCACATATTCATGTGAGTATTATTTTGGAAATAAATTCTGAGAACCCCTACTCCACGTCCCTTTAAGAGAAATCGTATAAATAATGGATTGAAACACAGCGACGTTAGTCTACTCTGGGGCAACATCAGCGGCGGAAGCCCGTGCCGCGAGCCTTCGGACAATACGGTGATTTTTACAAGTTCTATAAGTATACTTTGGGGCATCGTCAAAGGCGAAAGCCCGTGCCCTGAGCGTTCAGAAATTAACATTTTACAAGTTTTATAAGTCTTAATATACGCTGTGGACGCGATAGCCTGCGTTGAGGCATAAGAATAATTAACATTGTTACAAGTTATAAGTAGGAGCTAGCATACCTCCGAAATTGAACATCGCTAAGTATTCGCGAGTGCAAAGTAGAACAGTGCATATCATAACAGTATGACGCAGTTGTAATGATAGGTATAGCCGCACGCGCTATTAAAAGCTAGACCAGTATTCTAGGAAGCTACGAACTGTCGGCCGAACTAAATAAGTAATGATAGCTATATGAGATAGGAGCTTCATGTACGAAAACCGTGCATTGTGTTAATGGTAATAATTCACAGTGGACCTTTGTTTTTGGTGAAATTTTGAGAAAAACCGTGTGTAAATTCTCCTCCCATCAAGATGAATCAACTATTGAAGAAGACTGATATCATGGACCAGAACCGCATCAGGAAATATGAGAGATAAGTAAATATTGTATGGGGCATGAGGGTCATAATGTTTCCCATTATTGGGGTCGGATAAGTCTATCTCGATCATAAGCAGTTATGATAAAAAATAGATATTTTAGGCGTACCGGGCATGTTTGTGTAGATTTGTGTGTTTATCAGTAATGAGAATTTTGTGTGTTTTATAATGTAATAAGTATATGAGCATCAAAGTGTTATTTTAAATATGGTTTTGTTTTTGGGATGTCATTTATCTTTGTGAATGCACAGTCAAGGGAATATTTGTTTGATAGTGCTTATGCACAATGTAATTGTAAAAGCTAAATGGGGAAGACCACTCGATAGTGTGACAAGACCGGTAAGTGACAATGAAATTATGAGAGTAATGAGTATGGTAGGTGATTATCACGCGAAGGTACAAAGTGGTAAGACAAGAATGGCTGGAGGGTAGTATGAGATATATTCAGATGAGGCTAAGAGTCGATCTTGGGTCGAGCAGAAATAAAGCGGATGTGGTATTCCCGCGTTCTTCGATGATATAATGGTGAGTGAAAATAATAGCGGAGGTGGTATTCCCGCATTCTTCGACGATATATAAATGGTAAGTAAAATGATTGAATTCATTAGCTGATGAGAGCCCACTTTTGCTCCGTCGGAAAGAGGTTGAATTGCTCGAGCCCAAGGCAGGTGAAAGGGAGTCTTAAGGAGCAGGTAGAAATTGGTTAGCCGTCTGAATTCTCAAAGCAGCCAGGAAGGTTGTGCCGGCCGGCTGGTTAGCATGGTGAAAGCACGTCTGTCACAAGGTCGAGTTTGGCATTGTATTATATGAAGGGAGATAGTCCAACTCCACGGGGTTTCTTTTGTGTGCCGCTTCAGGAAGCGATGTGTTATATTTGTCATTATTTTTGGAGTGCATTCATTATGTTGTTGTTTATTAATAATCACGGCGCACCGGCAGCCGAAGTATTTATTTGATGCTTCATGTATGTTGACTTGTTTATTTTACCATAATTAACGGAGTTATAGCTCTGGGTGAAGTAATTATTTTAAAGTTATAAAAACACACATGCCAGTAGTAAGCGTTTGCTACACTCCAAATATTGCATCATCATGACCAGAAATTGCGTAATCCTGATGACGTCATGGGATGACGTCATGGGTCCTTAGAGCGAGCACGTGGTCCAGGAGCGAGCATGTGCAGTGCACGTGTTAGCGTGGGAAGAGGTTGACCTTTTGGCTTGTTTGTGCGATGATGATAAAAAGTTAATGGGTGTTGACGTCATGGGGGTTGTTTATTAGGATTTTAACTGTCATCTGACACCCGTGCGACTGTGAGCATGTGTGCCAGTGCGAGCAATCCACACATGTGGTGTGCAGCTGTTATGTTTTTTTGCTCGCGATTGAACCCTCGTCGTATCGGCCCCGAACCTGATATCTCGCACTCGTAGTAATGCCCCCCTCTTTTCCTATAGCCTCATTATTTAAATAAAATACCAAAACAAAAGGTCATTCGCGGGTAGTGGGGTAGTGTATGTTCTCTTGCAAGTCGCGTGTGTGCTTGAATACGTATGGCTATGTTGGGAAAATGTTTGGTGGTGGGCGAGGACTAGGGTTGAGTGAGGGCTCGTTTAAATGCTATTTTTCCCGCTCTATTTGATGGTGAGGTAATTTTTTAAAATGGGTGGAATTTGGAAACGCAATTTGAGGTAAACGTGCGTTTTTGACATTTTGGCGAATTTAATGAGCTTGTAAGGCTAGAACGATGTGTTATTTAGGAATGGTGTGACGTCCTCTTTGCTATGAATGCGTGTCGGTATATATATATATTTTTTAAATTGTTGTTTTTGAAATTGGTGCTATTTTGGAAACGGTGAAGATGAGAGAAAAGTTTGTTTGAAGTCAATGAAAGGTCCCTATGCCCTCTAGGCTGACAGCAAGTTTGAAGTGTGTAGGACAAAACAAAATGATAGCCTACTTTCTGGCGAACATTGGCGATGATTCGCGAACGCATGGTCGGATTTGAGCATATAGGGTGTCGTAGGACTTGTGGTGAACCACCCCTTGCTATGGACGGGAGTATATCCACCCCAAAATAAATCTACCCTTACCCGGAGGTTAAGTAGTGGTTATTTTTGTATGCATGCGCACTTGAGGGCTTTTGTAAGAGAGCGGAATTTTTAAATGATTCTTTATAGATGAGGCTTTTTAAAAAATTTATTAAAAAAACAAAAAACTAATAGGTCATTCGCTTTTTAGTATCTCGCTAACCAATAATGCGATTTAAACATATGGGGTGTCATAGGACTCGTAGTGAATTCTCCTTTTGTATGAATGAGGTATGTCAACCCCCAAAATAAAAACTACCCTTACCTGAGGTGAAAGAGCAATTTTTGTATGTATGCACACCGGTGGCTTTTGTCAAAAGGGCCTAACTACACATTTGTTAATATTTTCTGAACCCAGGATGGGATTTTGCCATAGGCAGTAACCTAGCACTTGGGATGACACCTCGTTTTTGAAAGTATGATTCATTTTTTTTATTTTTTGTCAAAAGGGCCTAACTACACTTTTGTTAATATCTCGTGAACCAATCATGCTAGGGACTTGTATGAGGGGTCCTAGCACTTGGGGCGACGTCCCCCTTTGTGGGGTGAAACTACCCCCCCAAAATTGAAAACTCAATATCTTGGAAACTATGAAACCTAAAATTAGGCGTGATAGCTTTAAAAATAGGTGATGACATAGGCTTTTACCTGGATTGGTCATTTCACCCCTAAAACAGTAAATAGTCATGTTATGGGGAAAAAACGTGTTAAACACCTAAAAATGATAAATGAAACTAAGATCTTTTGTTTTTGATGAAAAATAGCAGGGGGGTGAAAACTACCCCCAAATTGAAAAATCGATACCTTGGAAACTAAGAACCGTAAAATTATGTGTAATAGCTTAAAAAATTCGTTGTGACATAGGCTTTTACCTGGATAGATGATGTCACCCCTAAAACAGTAAATAGTGATTTTACAGTGGGGAAAAAGGTCTTAAACGGGTAAAAATGATAATTGAACCTAAGATCTTTTGTTTTTGATGAAAAATAGCACGGGGGTGAAAACTACCCCCAAAGTGAAAAATCGATACCTTGGAAACTAAGAACCGTAAAATTATGTGTAATAGCTTAAAAAATTCGTTGTGACATAGGCTTTTACCTGGATAGATGATGTCACCCCTAAAACAGTAAGTACTGATTTTACAGTGGGGAAAAAGGTCTTAAACGGGTAAAAATGATAATTGAACCTAAGATCTTTTGTTTTTCATGAAAAATAGTAGGGGGGTGAAAACTACCCTCAAATTGAAAAAATCGATATCTTGCAAACTAAGAACCCTAAAATTAGGTTTGATAGTTGAAAAATAGGTGATGACATACGCTTTTACCTCGATAGATTATTTCACTCATAAAACAGGGAATAGTAATGTTACAGGAGAAAAAGGTATTAAACACTTAAAAGCATAAGAGTTTTTTGAAACCATGCTTTTTAATGAATGTGTGTTTGGAGGATGACAGCTTGCAAATTAATATTATTATTATTATTTGTATTATTATTATTAGGTAATTATGGATTAATGTGTTTATAGCTAATGAATAAGGCTACAGAGTTGTATCAGGTGTTGTACAAATCAGGATGGCCAAACCGTTGCCATTCCCCATGAATATACCCAAAAGAGCCAAAACGTTAAGGTTATCGACCTGTGATTTTATAAAACTAATTATCGGAGAGGGTGAAGTAAGATGTTGTTTTGGACTGACAGTGGCTAACCCTTTCCCATGATTTATGAATTGACCCAAAATGTTTTACCTGACAAGACTGAGTGTACCTGTTGCAGCCTTTAGAAAATCGAACCCGGACCTGTGTGGTGACAGTCGAGTTATATTAATGATGCTTTTTGAACAAACACAGTCTTGCATACTATCGCTGGGTTGAATCTGCACAGAGACACTGGCTTTGTTTGTGTAATGAGTCTTGGTGATAAGAACACGATGCTCTTGCCAGCAAGTTTCATATTACTCGTCTGCTTGATGGTGGACGTGATTCGCACCGTGTTAACGTACATGACTTGATAGTTGTTAGGTAAGGGTTGACAAGGCTCAATGAACCTTATTGCAACCTTAAGATGAATATGAATTTCTTGGTATAGTCGGGGTTGCAAGGCAAGGCCTTAGGGTAGACAACCAACTATGTTAAACACTACACTGTGAGATGGTCAAATGATAATGTAACAGAACATATAGAAAAGTTTTATGTAGTTTAACGAATTGACTAAGAGCCATACCATGAGAGGTATAGGTAATTGAAATTGAATCCTTAGCTGTTGACCCTACTACATGTAAGCTATAGCAATGCCCACCTATAAGCTATCATGTTAGAAAAAGAAATGTATGGGTTGTTTTAAACGGAGAATGATTGTGTTTACTGTGAAACACAAATCTGAATTTAAAAATAGTTTATGTCCTACATGATGTTTAAACTCTCTTTTTATTTATTCTGAATTTAAAAATAGTTTATGTCCTACATGATGTTTGAACTCTCTTTTTATTTATACTTTAGACAAACGCTAACATAGTTGTAATTCAGAAGCCATGGCTGCCTCCTTTCCAATCCTACACCGTACACTGAAGTTAAAGTTAATAATGATCACGTTACAGGCAGCCAGTTTCAAAGCCATGAGAAATAAGTGAACAAAGTATACAATTCTTGACCCAGCCGGGAAATCAACATGGTGTTGTTTCAAACAAAAGACAAGCGTTCTATAAACTTGACCACCAAGCTGTCCTATCGACCCCTAATTGTTTGGCTGATGGTGAAAATAAAATTAAATGTAAACTATAACTAAAACTAACTACACACTTATAACTAGAAAAATGAAATGTAAGACAAAAGGATAACAGGACAAATAAAGGACAGAAGGAATAAATAATGCCCCTCAACCCTCAAGAATGTGGATTGATGAACTTGAAAGGAAGGAGAGCCATAAAAGGTAGATATGAAAGTAAAAGAGGAGAGAGTCCCGCTCCAGAGGTAATCGATAAAAGGAGGAAAACTGGGCCCAGCTCAGGAATCCCTTGTGGTCGCAAACTTCCAAACTCATCAGCCGTAAGCCCCTGAGGGTGTAGGCATATCCAGGGTGCACCACAAGTGGTGGGGCTACATACACCCTACCTTTAGTGTGGCTTGTGCAATAGGCAGGAAATAACATAAAAATAAAAAGAAGGCTGCCTCCTCACACAAGGAGGGTATCAGAAAAATAAACAAGGGTCAATTAAGTCGGAAAATAAAGAGACTCCCTAAGCCTTGGATAGCCTAATAATGTCGGAGTCGGTAGAGAACAAGAGTTGACCAAGTGTGGTCGACAGGAAAGAAGACAGACAGGAGCCTAGCACAAGTCAGTGGGAACAATGACGGATTCAGCTGGGGCTCCATGGTCGTCGACCTACATTACACTAGATGAAAGCCCTTGTTTGGGGGTGGTGGAAAATAAACACCTCTTTTGTTTTAAATCACTGGCTTTAAGGACGGTAACAAATGGCATGCCATTATAATGCGATACTGGTCCTAGGGATATGCAAAATTGTATTAGATACTCAGCTAATAATAGTGTACATGACCCCTTATTATTTTCCCTAATTACAGTACATGGGAATGATGACCATGATTTCCAAGCCCCTAAGTAAGACAAAAACATATTATTTCCATTCCCAAACAGTTGGGGCGAGGTGAGGCGAGTTTTCTAAACGTCAAACACATGTGGTTTTCCACTTTTACTCCAGGTAAATGCCATGTTTGCCCACAGACAAGTGCAAAGAAAATCGAAACATGTTATGTTTGGATCAATTCCTTACCTACATGACAACATGTACTTGAAATAACAAGTAATGAGCATTCTATGTTAACAATAGTGAGATGCTTGCAAACTGCCAATGCTTAGAGCTCATTAGCGGCTTCTAAGGGAGGCAAGGAGTACACTTACTTGAAAAACTAACAAGAGGAGTGTTCGATTTTCCCACAACACCCAATCTGAAAGTAAATATAAATGACTATGCACTTAAGTCCATAACCACCTCCTTACCATTCCTACCCTTCATAGTCAAAGGCACACATTAATACAGCCATCACAGTGACAGAGGTTATTTGTAAAATATCTAAATATCTGAGATTTATCTTGAAATTGACCAGAATTTTGTAAAATCCACAAAATTTACCGCAAATTTAGCAAATTCCACCAAATTTCAGCAAAATCCAACAAATCACTACCAGATTTATTGAAATGCCATTGAATTATTAAAGAATGGTTTGAACTAGCTCAAATTTATATAAAATTACCCGAATATTGATGAAAATTCACCAAATTCTACCAAATTTAGCCAAGAGGTCTACAAACCATGAAATTTAACCATTTTTTTTTTAAATTCACAACATATACTCGAAAATTCCATAATATTCCCTTTGCGTGTATATTTTTTTAGTTGTTGTTTCGTTTCCCACACTCCCTGCAGACAAATACCTGAACATGGCTTTATTCTAGACTAGGAGCTCCACATTCGACATGATAGCTGAGTTTCATCTCCCATAAACTCGTCTCTGAGGTGGGTGCCAGAAAAGGCGTCCAGCTGTAAAAACCACACCCTCACATAGACTTTCATAACTTCTTACGTTGAGGTTCATAACACTACGTTGATTGATTTATCGGTTTCCTTTTCACAATTCCTGTCTATACATTCCTCTTGAAGGTTGCAAGATGCGTGCAAGGTTCCTAAAATGCAATTCAATTTAATAAATACCTTAAGATGGTTTGATTTGTTTAATGATATGGTGTTAATACTATTTTTAGGTCTTGACTGGCTTTGCAATAAGAATTGACTAACCAAACATGAGTTACCTATCAGGGAAACATTTTGGCCACTATGTTGGCTATTGACCAATGAGTTTAGCTGTTTATCATTTTTTTCATCATAAACAACAGAGGCTTAAACGTATAGATAAACCGTGTGACCATGTTTGTTAAACAAGACATTATACCAGAGACAATTAGGATACTTATGTAGAGTTTACCAAAAATAATTTTGTGTAACAGTAAATGCTAGTCAACAGTTATACACTTCTAAAAAAAATCATCATACAATACCTGAGAGCTCTTCTAAAATTATTGATGTGTAACATGTTTCCACTAACTTGCTATGTATTTTTTGGCTTGGGGGTGATTTTCAAGAAATGCAAATGGAACTGAAATGCAATACAAACAATGAGCGCGCCTGGTGGCTGAGATTGATACCATGACGTACTGTCGGTTATGTAGCTATGTGGAATGTATATCAAATATGGTTTACTTCAAGGTCTGGAGATCCCTACAATTCCTACAATAAATGATCTTGAAATGGTCATCCTATGGTGTGAAAATATTTATTAGGTATATATATATTTACTGAAAAACAATTATGATTTATTAAATGTTTATATGTTTACAGTATTGTTATTTAATGTAAGCACTTGAGGCACTACCGACCAAAATACAGCACTATCTGCAATATGTATTGCATACTTGAAGGTTTGGTGGTCCCATTAAAGGTATTCCTACAATAAATGATTTTCAAGTTGTCATTCTATGACGTGAAAATATTTAATATATGATATTTGCTAACAGAATATGCCACTGGAATTATTTTACAAGTAGTTATTTTAATGACAACAGAGTTCACTGTTAATAACAGAGAGCCCTATGTGGAATGTAGGATAACATGTAACATAATATACGTGATATGTCACAACTGTAAGGCTTGTGATTTTTTTAAGATGCCTTTATACCTATATTAATCACTCAGTTTACAAGACTGATAACTGTAATGCTACGGAAAAATCATAACAAATCAAAAATGTGCATTGGAAAACCAAAAAGTGGTTGAGCAAATATACAGTCAACATGCAAAAAAACAAGAAATATATACAAATTGTGTTAATTAATTTAATTCAAATATATATATTTTTACAATAGGTATACACACACACACACACACACACACACACACACACATACAGAATACAGCTCTTTTTTGTTCATGTTTGCCTGCTACAGTTTTTAAATATAACACTTGCTGAACATTATTTTAGGGGTGGGGGTGTTGCTACGTTGACCAATTACACAATAATACCAGCTTTACGAAGTTCATCTTCTATTTTTAACAGCTCTTCCTCATAACCAATATGACCAGCCTGTTTACAGGCATGCAAGAGCTGTAGACGTTCGACTAATATATTAGGATCGTTCCATTTGCTATTTTTTATGAATGGTTTCAAATACTCGGGAAGCAGTCCATCATTTTCACCATCAACATCATTATCATCCTCATCATTATAATCATCTTCATAATGATCATCATCATCCTCGTCATCTTTACCATCATAATTTCCACATGTGTCCACAGTCTGTTCAATGGTTTGGGTTCCCTTTGATAGTGTTGAAAGCTTCTTTTTAGATGTACTAGAGTGCTTTAACAATATGTTATTATTATCACCATCTTCATCCTTTTCATCTTCCCCAACCAACTTCTTGATGGGGTATGTTGTCTCTGATAGAGTTGAGGGCTTTTGAGATGTGTGTGTGTGTGTGTCTGATCATGGGTTTTACTGGAGGTCTTAAAGGTTTCTCATTAAATAACTCGCTAACAGCATGAGTGCGTTGTAGTGCCCCATATTAATGCCAACTCTTATAATTATAAGCAGCAGCTGGGTAGGTTAGGTTATGTTAGGATTGGTGAAGTTAGGTTAGGTGAGGTTGGGGCAGGTTAGGTTAGGTTAGGTTATGACTAAGTTTGTTATGCTTAGTTGTTTTAGAAAAACACTACATTGGCTCTCATATTTGCTTCCATATTTTCTTTGCACTTTCAATTGTCTTGAATTGTGTATTTACTTTTGCCGGCATATTTGTTGACATATTTGTTAGCATATTTGCTCCCACTTTTTATATTTGCTTTGCTCCCACATTTCATCCCATATATGCTCCCACTTTTTGCTTCCCAATTTTTGCTCACAGTTTTTGCTCCCACATTCATCCCATATATGCTCCCACTTTTTGCTTCCCAATTTTTGCTCACAGTTTTTGCTCCCACATTTGCTCCCACTTTCGCTGACACTTTTTACCCCCACTTTTGCTCCCTCTTTTTGCATCTATATATGCTCCCACATTAATCTATTGTTGTTATTTCCAAGTTGTCTTTACTAGAAATTAGTTTATGCTTGACAGTTGATATGGAAGTATCAGTGACTAGGTATGGTAAGCCTTATGCATACTATAAAGGTTATTCATATATTGTGAAACGAAGCAATAAAAATGGAACTGTTATTTGGCGCTGTTCAAAGCAACGATCGAAACAGTGTCGAGGAATGCTTAAGACAAGAGAATTGGACATACTTTCTTCAAACAGTCATGATTGTAAACTTAATAATCATGCTAGTGTAAATGTAAGGAAAACTCAAACCGAAGCAAAAAACCAAGTCCAAAAAAAAAATAGTGCTGCTCAAGATAATATTAACCTCGGGTTTAATACACTACAACGCACTCATGCTGTTAGGGAGTTGTTTAATGAGAAACCTTTAAGACCTCCAGTAAAACCCATGATCAGACACACACACACATCTCAAAAGCCCTCAACTCTATCAGAGACAACATACCCCATCAAGAAGTTGGTTGGGGAAGATGAAAAGGATGATGATGGTGATAATAATAACATATTGTTAAAGCACTCTAGTACATCTAAAAAGAAGCTTTCAACACTATCAAATAGTACATCTAAAAAGAAGCTTTCAACACTATCAAAGGGAACTCAAACCATTGAACAGACTGTGGACACATGTGGAAATTATGATGGTAAAGATGACGAGGATGATGATGATCATTATGAAGATGATTATAATGATGAGGATGATAATGATGTTGATGGTGAAAATGATGGACTGCTTCCCGAGTATTTGAAACCATTCATAAAAAATAGCAAATGGAACGATCCTAATATATTAGTCGAACGTCTACAGCTCTTGCATGCCTGTAAACAGGCTGGTCATATTGGTTATGAGGAAGAGCTGTTAAAAATAGAAGATGAACTTCGTAAAGCTGGTATTATTGTGTAATTGGTCAACGTAGCAACACCCCCACCCCTAAAATAATGTTCAGCAAGTGTTATATTTAAAAACTGTAGCAGGCAAACATGAACAAAAAAGAGCTGTATTCTGTATGTGTGTGTGTGTGTGTGTGTGTGTGTGTGTGTGTATACCTATTGTAAAAATATATATATTTGAATTAAATTAATTAACACAATTTGTATATATTTCTTGTTTTTTTTGCATGCTGACTGTATATTTGCTCAACCACTTTTTGGTTTTCCAATGCACATTTTTGATTTGTTATGATTTTTCCGTAGCATTACAGTTATCAGTCTTGTAAACTGAGTGATTAATATAGGTATAAAGGCATCTTAAAAAAATCACAAGCCTTACAGTTGTGACATATCACGTATATTATGTTACATGTTATCCTACATTCCACATAGGGCTCTCTGTTATTAACAGTGAACTCTGTTGTCATTAAAATAACTACTTGTAAAATAATTCCAGTGGCATATTCTGTTAGCAAATATCATATATTAAATATTTTCACGTCATAGAATGACAACTTGAAAATCATTTATTGTAGGAATACCTTTAATGGGACCACCAAACCTTCAAGTATGCAATACATATTGCAGATAGTGCTGTATTTTGGTCGGTAGTGCCTCAAGTGCTTACATTAAATAACAATACTGTAAACATATAAACATTTAATAAATCATAATTGTTTTTCAGTAAATATATATATACCTAATAAATATTTTCACACCATAGGATGACCATTTCAAGATCATTTATTGTAGGAATTGTAGGGATCTCCAGACCTTGAAGTAAACCATATTTGATATACATTCCACATAGCTACATAACCGACAGTACGTCATGGTATCAATCTCAGCCACCAGGCGCGCTCATTGTTTGTATTGCATTTCAGTTCCATTTGCATTTCTTGAAAATCACCCCCAAGCCAAAAAATACATAGCAAGTTAGTGGAAACATGTTACACATCAATAATTTTAGAAGAGCTCTCAGGTATTGTATGATGATTTTTTTTAGAAGTGTATAACTGTTGACTAGCATTTACTGTTACACAAAATTATTTTTGGTAAACTCTACATAAGTATCCTAATTGTCTCTGGTATAATGTCTTGTTTAACAAACATGGTCACACGGTTTATCTATACGTTTAAGCCTCTGTTGTTTATGATGAAAAAAATGATAAACAGCTAAACTCATTGGTCAATAGCCAACATAGTGGCCAAAATGTTTCCCTGATAGGTAACTCATGTTTGGTTAGTCAATTCTTATTGCAAAGCCAGTCAAGACCTAAAAATAGTATTAACACCATATCATTAAACAAATCAAACCATCTTAAGGTATTTATTAAATTGAATTGCATTTTAGGAACCTTGCACGCATCTTGCAACCTTCAAGAGGAATGTATAGACAGGAATTGTGAAAAGGAAACCGATAAATCAATCAACGTAGTGTTATGAACCTCAACGTAAGAAGTTATGAAAGTCTATGTGAGGGTGTGGTTTTTACAGCTGGACGCCTTTTCTGGCACCCACCTCAGAGACGAGTTTATGGGAGATGAAACTCAGCTATCATGTCGAATGTGGAGCTCCTAGTCTAGAATAAAGCCATGTTCAGGTATTTGTCTGCAGGGAGTGTGGGAAACGAAACAACAACTAAAAAAATATACACGCAAAGGGAATATTATGGAATTTTCGAGTATATGTTGTGAATTTAAAAAAAAAATGGTTAAATTTCATGGTTTGTAGACCTCTTGGCTAAATTTGGTAGAATTTGGTGAATTTTCATCAATATTCGGGTAATTTTATATAAATTTGAGCTAGTTCAAACCATTCTTTAATAATTCAATGGCATTTCAATAAATCTGGTAGTGATTTGTTGGATTTTGCTGAAATTTGGTGGAATTTGCTAAATTTGCGGTAAATTTTGTGGATTTTACAAAATTCTGGTCAATTTCAAGATAAATCTCAGATATTTAGATATTTTACAAATAACCTCTGTCACTGTGATGGCTGTATTAATGTGTGCCTTTGACTATGAAGGGTAGGAATGGTAAGGAGGTGGTTATGGACTTAAGTGCATAGTCATTTATATTTACTTTCAGATTGGGTGTTGTGGGAAAATCGAACACTCCTCTTGTTAGTTTTTCAAGTAAGTGTACTCCTTGCCTCCCTTAGAAGCCGCTAATGAGCTCTAAGCATTGGCAGTTTGCAAGCATCTCACTATTGTTAACATAGAATGCTCATTACTTGTTATTTCAAGTACATGTTGTCATGTAGGTAAGGAATTGATCCAAACATAACATGTTTCGATTTTCTTTGCACTTGTCTGTGGGCAAACATGGCATTTACCTGGAGTAAAAGTGGAAAACCACATGTGTTTGACGTTTAGAAAACTCGCCTCACCTCGCCCCAACTGTTTGGGAATGGAAATAATATGTTTTTGTCTTACTTAGGGGCTTGGAAATCATGGTCATCATTCCCATGTACTGTAATTAGGGAAAATAATAAGGGGTCATGTACACTATTATTAGCTGAGTATCTAATACAATTTTGCATATCCCTAGGACCAGTATCGCATTATAATGGCATGCCATTTGTTACCGTCCTTAAAGCCAGTGATTTAAAACAAAAGAGGTGTTTATTTTCCACCACCCCCAAACAAGGGCTTTCATCTAGTGTAATGTAGGTCGACGACCATGGAGCCCCAGCTGAATCCGTCATTGTTCCCACTGACTTGTGCTAGGCTCCTGTCTGTCTTCTTTCCTGTCGACCACACTTGGTCAACTCTTGTTCTCTACCGACTCCGACATTATTAGGCTATCCAAGGCTTAGGGAGTCTCTTTATTTTCCGACTTAATTGACCCTTGTTTATTTTTCTGATACCCTCCTTGTGTGAGGAGGCAGCCTTCTTTTTATTTTTATGTTATTTCCTGCCTATTGCACAAGCCACACTAAAGGTAGGGTGTATGTAGCCCCACCACTTGTGGTGCACCCTGGATATGCCTACACCCTCAGGGGCTTACGGCTGATGAGTTTGGAAGTTTGCGACCACAAGGGATTCCTGAGCTGGGCCCAGTTTTCCTCCTTTTATCGATTACCTCTGGAGCGGGACTCTCTCCTCTTTTACTTTCATATCTACCTTTTATGGCTCTCCTTCCTTTCAAGTTCATCAATCCACATTCTTGAGGGTTGAGGGGCATTATTTATTCCTTCTGTCCTTTATTTGTCCTGTTATCCTTTTGTCTTACATTTCATTTTTCTAGTTATAAGTGTGTAGTTAGTTTTAGTTATAGTTTACATTTAATTTTATTTTCACCATCAGCCAAACAATTAGGGGTCGATAGGACAGCTTGGTGGTCAAGTTTATAGAACGCTTGTCTTTTGTTTGAAACAACACCATGTTGATTTCCCGGCTGGGTCAAGAATTGTATACTTTGTTCACTTATTTCTCATGGCTTTGAAACTGGCTGCCTGTAACGTGATCATTATTAACTTTAACTTCAGTGTACGGTGTAGGATTGGAAAGGAGGCAGCCATGGCTTCTGAATTACAACTATGTTAGCGTTTGTCTAAAGTATAAATAAAAAGAGAGTTCAAACATCATGTAGGACATAAACTATTTTTAAATTCAGATTTGTGTTTCACAGTAAACACAATCATTCTCCGTTTAAAACAACCCATACATTTCTTTTTCTAACATGATAGCTTATAGGTGGGCATTGCTATAGCTTACATGTAGTAGGGTCAACAGCTAAGGATTCAATTTCAATTACCTATACCTCTCATGGTATGGCTCTTAGTCAATTCGTTAAACTACATAAAACTTTTCTATATGTTCTGTTACATTATCATTTGACCATCTCACAGTGTAGTGTTTAACATAGTTGGTTGTCTACCCTAAGGCCTTGGCTTGCAACCCCGACTATACCAAGAAATTCATATTCATCTTAAGGTTGCAATAAGGTTCATTGAGCCTTGTCAACCCTTACCTAACAACTATCAAGTCATGTACGTTAACACGGTGCGAATCACGTCCACCATCAAGCAGACGAGTAATATGAAACTTGCTGGCAAGAGCATCGTGTTCTTATCACCAAGACTCATTACACAAACAAAGCCAGTGTCTCTGTGCAGATTCAACCCAGCGATAGTATGCAAGACTGTGTTTGTTCAAAAAGCATCATTAATATAACTCGACTGTCACCACACAGGTCCGGGTTCGATTTTCTAAAGGCTGCAACAGGTACACTCAGTCTTGTCAGGTAAAACATTTTGGGTCAATTCATAAATCATGGGAAAGGGTTAGCCACTGTCAGTCCAAAACAACATCTTACTTCACCCTCTCCGATAATTAGTTTTATAAAATCACAGGTCGATAACCTTAACGTTTTGGCTCTTTTGGGTATATTCATGGGGAATGGCAACGGTTTGGCCATCCTGATTTGTACAACACCTGATACAACTCTGTAGCCTTATTCATTAGCTATAAACACATTAATCCATAATTACCTAATAATAATAATACAAATAATAATAATAATATTAATTTGCAAGCTGTCATCCTCCAAACACACATTCATTAAAAAGCATGGTTTCAAAAAACTCTTATGTTTTTAAGTGTTTAATACCTTTTTCTCCTGTAACATTACTATTCCCTGTTTTATGAGTGAAATAATCTATCGAGGTAAAAGCGTATGTCATCACCTATTTTTCAACTATCAAACCTAATTTTAGGGTTCTTAGTTTGCAAGATATCGATTTTTTCAATTTGAGGGTAGTTTTCACCCCCCTACTATTTTTCATGAAAAACAAAAGATCTTAGGTTCAATTATCATTTTTACCCGTTTAAGACCTTTTTCCCCACTGTAAAATCAGTACTTACTGTTTTAGGGGTGACATCATCTATCCAGGTAAAAGCCTATGTCACAACGAATTTTTTAAGCTATTACACATAATTTTACGGTTCTTAGTTTCCAAGGTATCGATTTTTCAATTTGGGGGTAGTTTTCACCCCCGTGCTATTTTTCATCAAAAACAAAAGATCTTAGGTTCAATTATCATTTTTACCCGTTTAAGACCTTTTTCCCCACTGTAAAATCACTATTTACTGTTTTAGGGGTGACATCATCTATCCAGGTAAAAGCCTATGTCACAACGAATTTTTTAAGCTATTACACATAATTTTACGGTTCTTAGTTTCCAAGGTATCGATTTTTCAATTTGGGGGTAGTTTTCACCCCCCTGCTATTTTTCATCAAAAACAAAAGATCTTAGTTTCATTTATCATTTTTAGGTGTTTAACACGTTTTTTTTCCCATAACATGACTATTTACTGTTTTAGGGGTGAAATGACCAATCCAGGTAAAAGCCTATGTCATCACCTATTTTTAAAGCTATCACGCCTAATTTTAGGTTTCATAGTTTCCAAGATATTGAGTTTTCAATTTTGGGGGGGTAGTTTCACCCCACAAAGGGGGACGTCGCCCCAAGTGCTAGGACCCCTCATACAAGTCCCTAGCATGATTGGTTCACGAGATATTAACAAAAGTGTAGTTAGGCCCTTTTGACAAAAAATAAAAAAAATGAATCATACTTTCAAAAACGAGGTGTCATCCCAAGTGCTAGGTTACTGCCTATGGCAAAATCCCATCCTGGGTTCAGAAAATATTAACAAATGTGTAGTTAGGCCCTTTTGACAAAAGCCACCGGTGTGCATACATACAAAAATTGCTCTTTCACCTCAGGTAAGGGTAGTTTTTATTTTGGGGGTTGACATACCTCATTCATACAAAAGGAGAATTCACTACGAGTCCTTAGACACCCCATATGTTTAAATCGCATTATTGGTTAGCGAGATACTAAAAAGCGAATGACCTATTAGTTTTTTGTTTTTTTAATAAATTTTTTAAAAAGCCTCATCTATAAAGAATCATTTAAAAATTCCGCTCTCTTACAAAAGCCCTCAAGTGCGCATGCATACAAAAATAACCACTACTTAACCTCCGGGTAAGGGTAGATTTATTTTGGGGTGGATATACTCCCGTCCATAGCAAGGGGTGGTTCACCACAAGTCCTACGACACCCTATATGCTCAAATCCGACCATGCGTTCGCGAATCATCGCCAATGTTCGCCAGAAAGTAGGCTATCATTTTGTTTTGTCCTACACACTTCAAACTTGCTGTCAGCCTAGAGGGCATAGGGACCTTTCATTGACTTCAAACAAACTTTTCTCTCATCTTCACCGTTTCCAAAATAGCACCAATTTCAAAAACAACAATTTAAAAAATATATATATATACCGACACGCATTCATAGCAAAGAGGACGTCACACCATTCCTAAATAACACATCGTTCTAGCCTTACAAGCTCATTAAATTCGCCAAAATGTCAAAAACGCACGTTTACCTCAAATTGCGTTTCCAAATTCCACCCATTTTAAAAAATTACCTCACCATCAAATAGAGCGGGAAAAATAGCATTTAAACGAGCCCTAACTCAACCCTAGTCCTCGCCCACCACCAAACATTTTCCCAACATAGCCATACGTAGTCAAGCACACACGCGACTTGCAAGAGAACATACACTACCCCACTACCCGCGAATGACCTTTTGTTTTGGTATTTTATTTAAATAATGAGGCTATAGGAAAAGAGGGGGGCATTACTACGAGTGCGAGATATCAGGTTCGGGGCCGATACGACGAGGGTTCAATCGCGAGCAAAAAAACATAACAGCTGCACACCACATGTGTGGATTGCTCGCACTGGCACACATGCTCACAGTCGCACGGGTGTCAGATGACAGTTAAAATCCTAATAAACAACCCCCATGACGTCAACACCCATTAACTTTTTATCATCATCGCACAAACAAGCCAAAAGGTCAACCTCTTCCCACGCTAACACGTGCACTCCACATGCTCGCTCCTGGACCACGTGCTCGCTCTAAGGACCCATGACGTCATCCCATGACGTCATCAGGATTACGCAATTTCTGGTCATGATGATGCAATATTTGGAGTGTAGCAAACGCTTACTACTCATGCCCGTAACCTAGAATAAACCTATTGCCTTCATTATCTGACTCTTGTGAGGAAAGATGATGATTGTACGAATAGACGTGTCCGACTTCCCAAAGAACAAGTTTTGCAAGTTATAAAAATGAGTGCGCAATATTATTGTGATAGAATGGCTGGTTTATTTAAGCCATAGTTATTTGAATTAAGTCTGTTGACAATAACCCTTGGACTTGAAGCAGTGGACTGCAGTAAAATAGACTATTTTCTATTCCTGGTTCCAGCCAGTGTGAAACATTATTTTGCATTTTTTTTGATATTGTTGTTTTTCAGTAATTTAAGGGAGTTGATTTTATTTTATTTGTCTGTGGTTGGGAGAAAAGGGAGATGATGTTTTTGTGAAAAAAATTATTTTATATTAGGAGTTCTCTGACCTACTGATTTTAAGATAAGCCTCCTGTGATCCTGTGACAATATTCCTAGGATGTTTAGTATAAATTAGAGCCACCCCGAACAGAGCACCACCCGAGTGAGAGTCGGCATCCTAGAAGAACGCGGAAGGGTATAATATCGAATATAGATTTAGGTATTAGGAAGTCATTTTTGAATGCCTTTGTCTGGAGCGTGGCGCTCTATGGAAATGAAACTTGGACTATTGGTGCAGTAGAAAAAGAGGAGAATTGAAGCATTTGAAATGTGGTGTTACAGGAGAATGATGAAGATCAGATGGGTAGATAGGGTTACAAACGAAGAGATATTAAGACTAGTGGGAGAAGAGAGATGTTTCTGGCGACTGCTAATGAAGAGAAGAGATAGGTTGGTAGGACACATACTAAGACACCCAGGAATAGCAAGCTTAGTTATGGAAGGAAGGGTCGAGAACAAGAACTGTAGGGGTAGACCAAGGTTAGAATATGAAACCGATTGCCTCGGATGTAGGGTGTGCTAGCTATGTAGAGATGAAACGATTAGCTCAGGACAGGGAGGCTTGGAGAGCTGCATCAAACCAGTCAAAAGACTGAAGACTCAAACAACAACAACAACATGCAGAGAAAAGACAATAATTTTCGTAAGAGTATATTGGCCTTGATAGTAGCGGTAAAGCTGTCATCTCGATTTTTTGATAAAAGAAGTTGATGACCAAGGTGTCCCTAGACCCTAAAGATGGATCAACAAGAACATGAGCTATGTGATAGTGCTGCACCAAAACAGTTGGTTTTTCCCCTTATTTCTTAGAGGTTGTCCCGACTAACGTAAGCTGAAAATTGCCACGCGAGGACTGGCGCCATGGGTAAATCTGACCCGAACGTAAATAATGTAGAAATAACTTGAGTGTTCAAAAGGCCTTGGACATATGTCTTTTGTCTTTGACCAAAACTATCGAGGGATTTCATTGCTTGAAATTGGCTATAAAGTTTTTACAACGCTCCTGCTAAACCACATGAAACCTCTGGCTGAAGGAATTATAGGTTCTTATCAATGTGGCTTTGTCCCTGTACGGTCGACGCTTAATCACATATTCACCTTGAGGCAACTGATAGAGAAATTTTATGAGTTTGATCGGGAAATTTTATCACGTCTCACCAATCCAACATGGCGGCTGTGCGAAATATCTAACCAGCATTTAGTATCTCCGAAACTATTACCGATATCACCCTGACATTTTGTACGATGATAGTGGGTACTACTACAAGTGCACCTATGAGACTTTCAAAATCCTAGTAACTACAAAACCAACATGGCAGCAAGGCGAAGTTGAGACTTTTAAATAGACTTTCCTCCAATCGCAATGAAACTTGGTACACATTATAATGCACTGACATCTAATTTAGTTCAATTGTTTACACAACCTCAAGATGGCGGTTGTGCAAAATATTTTACTGGCATTCTATATCTCTGAAACTATTTCTGATATCACCCTTAAATATTGTACGGTGATACAGGGTACTACAAGTTTATATTTGTACGTTTCAAAAACCTGTAGAGTAAAAAACGAACATGGTGGCGAAGCGAAGTAGAAACATTTTAATAGACTTTTGTGCCGATTTAACCATCTGAGCGGAGTGATATATGGTACATTAAATGTTAATACATATTGTAATGCACTGGCATCTAATTTAGTTCAATTGCTTACATAACCTCAAGATGGCGGCTGTGCGAAATTAAAAATTAAGTTTTTATTTCTTGTGTCGTAATCATGCGATGGAAGTGAAAGTTTGAATGATAAATCTACGCAATAATTTTCCTTTAATGGTACATGACTCTATTGCTTATACATATAACAATCCAACATGGCGAATATCCGAAAGATTCAGACGGTTCTCAATATCTGCGATTCTTTAACAGCAATCAAACTGAAATTTGGTATGCTGATAGTGGCAATTAACATAAGTAGGATATATGAAAATAGGCTTTAGTTCTTCACGGAACTACTTGTTCCGTAATGTAATAAACGTTCATACAGTAGCTTTGTAGCTGCTTGTGTTCGGGAAAAAGGAGGGTTCAAATCACATTGTTATCCATTTTCAAATTGGCTTTCCATACCAAAGACTTGTCACCAAACAACGTGAACCCTGTATATGAGCGACAGAGAAATGGTCATATCGATAAATAGTTTGAAAAGAAAAAAAAAACGATATTTTGCGCTGGTGTCATTTTATCAGCTGTTGAGGTTAGCCAATCAGATCGCTTCGTGGATGATTGCAAATGGGCTGTGCGGGGCGCTGTTGCCAGCTTTAACGTTGCTCGAGACTGGCTTGAAAAACGCCAATCGAATTAAAATACTCATCAGGGACAGATTTGAACAAGGACCTCCAGGGTGACACAGTCGCGGAATAGCATCTACAAACCCCTATTCTGCCCAAGTGGACAGTGGCTAAGCTTCCGTTGCAATGTAAATTATAGGTTATAATAGCAACCCGCTCCGGCTTCGCGCGGGAACAGTTACGAATGCATTACGTGATAAGCGCTTGTTTTTTATGTCAATAAACTACGACCTATTTCCGTTTTACGCCTTGGCATGGTGGGTTAAAATCACTGACTGGACTATTAATTATATTATCATGGAGATGAATGTGCAACGAATTCTTGTCAGGCGTAATATAAGAATGGCGAGGTGAATGAAACACTTATCCCCCTTCATTACAATCTTAACTTGGCTGTGTATTTTGTGGATCGAAAAGTTCACAGCCGAAATGAAGAAAAGCCGAGTTGCACTTTCAGGGAAACTCCATACACAACCACTCTTCTCTGAAGTCTCAACTCAACACGACTCGACAGTTTGCTGCTGGCTGTATCTGGGGTAATAGGCTCGCCTGGTAGCGAGGCTGTAACTGGGGTCTAGGCTCGCCCCTAACTAGCTCGTAAACTGTCGCCTCATTAATTGAATGGAGATTGTTGGAAGAAATGAAAACGTAAAATTACTTAAAGTGGGCGATGTATTGAACATAGAGATATGCTCTCGCTGACGTTTTTGTAGAACCTTTTCATGCTGAACAATCATTACACTCATAGTATATTGATATTTTTACGATATGCCCAGTGTAATCTTAAAAAGCGCACGGACGTCAGCCTTTTTTTCCGACTTTTTACTGAAATCGTTACTGCTTGGCTTCCTTTGATCATAAATAAATTATTTTCTACAGAAACCTTCCCCGAGACATCCTTTACAGAATGGTGAAAACTGCATCCATCCAGTGGTTCTCGAGATTACCCGTGACATCCAAGAATCGGGGACTTTGTTTTATACTAAGTAGAGATATGAATGTTCATTTCACAGGAGGGGCCGATAACCTCGATGTTAGGCCCCTTAAAACAACAATTATCATCATCATCATCATCATTTCACAGGGAAAGCAATATTAAAATTGAAAATTTTTACTGTGCAGTATTTCTTTTACGGGGTCGACTCTTCTTGAATGTCTTTTCCGCCAAGGAATTAGAAATAATTCGGCTACGATCTATCAAAGGTACCGTTCCGGCATTCACCTGTAAGTGAGAACTGATGTTAGTAAAACGTCTTCGTGATCGTGCTGCGCGGAAATGCTAAACAAATGTAAAACAGAAAAAACTCGCACATTAACTTAGTCCATAAAACAGAGTCGTAAATGTAAGAAAATTGTTCGTATATTTTTTTGTATAATTGAAAACAGGGTGATGCTACTCAGGTATCAAACTATCGAGGCATTTCATTGCTTGAAATTGGCTATAAAGTTTTTACAACGCTCCTGCTAAACCACATGAAACCTCTGGCTGAAGGAATTATAGGTTCTTATCAATGTGGCTTTGTCCCTGTACGGTCGACGCTTAATCACATATTTACCTTGAGGCAACTGATAGAGAAATTTTATGAGATTGATCGGGAATTGCACCTCATCTTCATTGATTTTCGGCAAGCTTATGACAGTATTGGTCGCTCCAAGTTACGGAGAGCTTTGAATGAATATGACATCCCAACGAAATACATCCGACTAATTGCAGCGTGCTATTCTCAATCAACTTTTCAATACGGTTCGGCAAACAACTGTCGTCACCTTTCGGTATTCGGAGTGGTTTGAGACAAGGAGATACATTAGCGACACTTCTATTCAATCTCGCCTTGGAGAGAGTTAGTCGTGAGGGGCAGATGACCTCGTAGTTCCGCCCCTTAAAACAACAATAACTAACTAAGTCACTAAAGTTAGTCGTGACACTGGTCGAATCAGAGAAATAGAGATGGTGGGACCAGACACAATCATGGCATTTGCTGATGATGTTGTGAATCTTGGCGATATGTTGGAGCAAGTATGCACTGATACTTCCCGATTTCTTCACAATGCGAAGGATATTGGGCTGATGGTAAATGAGGAAAAAACAAAATATCTCTTATCGCGCCGTCAAACTCTCCTTCCTTTCATTGTTGTTGACAGACATACTTTTGAACCCCTCAGTATGCCTTCCTTCGGAGGGTAAGTAAAGCGGGCGGTCCCATGTCATACATTTATGGCATGTTAAAGAACCTTCCACTAATTACACCTGTGTGAAGCTAAATTGTATAGGTTAGGAATGTAAACAACGCTCTTAGGTTTCTACGTTCGTTGCCAAGAGCCCACTGCGGTGGCGTCTAGTAGTTAAGTTCTGAACTCGCCTAGTAGTCGTTGACGGTGGCGTTTGGCGGCAAAAGTAGAAATTATTTGAAAAATTCAAAGTTGCAGTCCTTACTTGAATTAAAAAACAGATACACACACTAATACAGCCATCACAATTAACACCGGTTATCGGACAGATTCTACACACACCCAAAGTACACGGGGCTACATGACCGCGTTGTCGCAGTCCCTAAACTGAGGAACCAACAAGCCATACTTTTGAACAAGTTCAAGATTTCAGGTACCTGGGATCCATACTATCTCATAGAAGTGAAGTGTCCAAAGAAGTGCGACAGCGAATAATAAGGTGGCGCTGCAGAGTATGAGAACATGTGTTTAAAACATTGTAAGTAATGAAATTGGCCAAAACAACTGTAGTAATGGTATCTGGAGATAGTAATAGATGTTCACTCGTCCGCTGCCATAGACCTACCGTCCCGCCCTAATAGGAGCACGACTTATGTAGTTGAGATTACTGCCCTGACTGCCATCTTTGTGAAGGAGTCCACAATGCCAACCCCACGCATTCGGAACTATATCGCATGTGGCAGACCAATGGTTTTGCCTAGACCAATATTTTCGTTCAGACCAATAGATAATAGATAACACCCCTGGTTTTTGTCACGCACAGTGGGGAAGTCACGCATCAATGATCTTTATCCAGGCCAATGGTTGTCTATTATTTCATTATTAATGTTGGCAACGTGTCACGTGGGTATGACGTAGTGTCCGGGGTGAATGGAAAATGGCTGACCTTGTTCAAATGAACACGACCAATAATGCTTTATATACGTTAAAGGTAATTATTTCCGGTGCAGCAGTGGCAATTGAAATTGTGAAACGACTCCGAGAAAGGTTTATCAATCATAAATACCACATTTTCAATAATATACCTTGTTAAAAGTTACGAAAAGGCATGTTCTCACAGTCTGCAGAATTACTAATAATAATAAACGCTAATCGCATGTTTAATAGTCTGAATAACTTATTTAAATCTCGTCTATTATCGCAGAAGAATAAGATTCTGATATACATGACACTAGTACGACCGGTACTTTTGTACGGTTGTGAAACCTGGGCGACGTCAGCAAGAACCGAAGAAGCCATCTCTGCCTTCGAGAGGAAGGTACTGTACCCGGATCGTTCACACGTCCGTGACATTGTTGACGTCATTATTATAATGTAGAGATGTTGATTTATTTGTGTGAGGGAATGGCTGATATTTTGAATCGCGCGCGGAGAAGACTCAGAGTACTGAGGGAAGCATGCATCGCAGGAGCGAGTGACGTGAGTTTGTGACGTGGAGCCCGCATACGTCACGAGAATTTTTTTCAGGAATTTCCTTTAGGAGAAGAGATGGACGCTTGAAAAGTAGTACAGTTTACTGGCAATTACAAGAGAAGGAATTTGAGCTAACAAACATTAAAATCGGTCCAGTAGAAGCCGAGATACGAGATGGAAGTTTCTGGAAGTTTTGATGGTTCGACTATATAAGGAGCGAGGATTTCAAGACAGATTGTATTCCAACGGAGCATTTGCTCAGGTGCGGAGCTACGCAACGTGAAAGTACGAGTATACACGCCGAGATTCTGACCGTTGAAGGACTTAGTCGCTGAACTAGGGGTCAGTAGGACTTAGTTTCTGTTCGGGTGAACGAACATAGCTTGTGGCAGCGAAAGGACTTAGAATATCAACTGACTTTCAGGTAAAATATTCTAACAAGTCAGGTGATGGTCGTGTCAGAAAACCATTCACAGAAGTTAGCCTACAGAATTATGTATTTCTTGTGGTGACAATACATCCAGCGCTTCGAATTTCATCAGGAATAATTTATTCATCAGTTCGTTTATTGCAGCTAATAGGTGTTCTTATCTTAGCGTGCAAACGAAACAGTATTTTTCGAATATGAGAATTATTCTCAATATTACAAGAGTACTGTGCCAGTCTGTGACTGCACAACATTTCATCATGTTATACTGTGCTGATGATAACGGGAGTTATTTTGAACGAGTGACTTTGTATATCAACATGCGCCGTTAAATTACTCGAGAATAAGTAGGACATGGAGACGGATGAAGTTATACGGATACAGCAGATGGCCATGGAAGGACACTATTGGATAGTGTACACCAAAGGACACGCTCTTCCTGCACATCAAGAATGAAGTAAGACATCCATTCATGTACTATCCACTAACCTGTAGTATTAGAGAATTCCTTATTTAACACAGTCACGATTTTTTTTAGCGTATGGCTTTTAGTGCCGGGAGTGTCCGAGGACATGTTCGGCTCGCCAGTTTTGTAGCCGTTTCGAGACGGACACCCAATGGGTGAGCTACAAGTACCGTTGGGGAGGAAAGTTGGAAAGGAAGGGCGAGGAGTTGGAAGGTAGCGGCTGTGGCCTATAGTTAGGGACCAACCCCGGCATTTGCCTGGAAGGAAGATGGGAAACCACAGAAGACCATCTTCAAGGTTGCCGGCGGGGGGATTCGAACCTGAGCGACTGCCATTAGTCACGCCGTAACAACCACGGCTAACTCACCCGGTACAGTCACGATAAGAAATCAACACAATTTTCATCGTAACTAGAACGTCTATTGTATTTGTCAGGATGACAAATGGAGCATGCTGTCTGTCAATGTATTATTCTATTTTCGATTTTTGTCAGGACAGACAGTTAATTCATGTCTATTCCAAGGGATAGGATTATTTTCTTTAACTCTTATTATGAGAGGAGACGTAATTACAACTTGGATTATTTAAATAATTTGATTTATTTAATAATAATAATAATAATAATAATAATAATAATAATAATAATAATAAACAACTGTGAAGTAAATAAGTTAATAATATTATAAATATAACTACACCATTTAAAGTTATAAATAAATAATTTAGGGAGTGATAGCACCAAACATTAGGAATTAAATTAATTGTTAATTGTTAATTGTAATTAAATAGTTAATGCATTAATAATCAGAAAGTGAGACGTTATTAATAGTCATTTGCAGATAGGATTTAAATATTTATTTATTGAGGAAATAGGGCGATAATAATCATTCTGAAGATGATGACGCCTAAAAAAATTCCAGTAATAATAATAATAATTTATTGGAATAATTTAAATAATTTGCGGAAAAATAATAATAATTTGTGGATGAATTTAATTAATTGGAAGGATTTAAATAAAATAAATTTATTTATTTTTGGAATAAAAGTTTGGATTTACAAATAAATCTAAATGAGTTTATGGATGTAGAAAGTGAAATAGTAAGATTTTGAACTCAGAAATATTTCCCAAAAGCACTTAAAAAATATTCAGATGAAGAGAAAGGAAGCGGCAGGTATTAAATGTATAAATTAGGGAGAGTTCATGTAGATGGGGGGCAAGGAAAGATTGACCAGATTTAAATACATCTTTTTATTGGTAAAATAAAACTGAAGAATGCAGTATAGTAATTATGACAGAATATCACAGAAAAAATATATGATAAAAAAAATATAGTAATATGTTGTTGTGTGGTGAAGTTTATTTGGAGTCAAATAATAATGTGGTGATTTTACTGTGCGTTTGGCGACACTTAAAGTTGTGGAGACCTAGGGGGTCATCCAAGAGGGCATTTGTTCCCATAGTTGTGGGCACACATGGATGTGTGTGTTATTAAAGTGCATGTGGGCTCAATTGTAAAAGAAGGGTTAGGCAATGAGGACCGCCCCATATTCTTGTCAGATTTCACTTTACTGTCAATTCAAATATATATTTTTTTTCCCGGATCAACTCGAATTTCAAATAGTATGCCTAAATAATTGAAGAACATGAGTCTAGATTTGTTGAACCTGACCGAGAACAAAAATCAAATGAGAAGTGCAAATGCAATAAAATAAAATAAAATAAATTAAATTAAATTAAAATAAATAATTAGTGAAATGTTTATTTTGTGCTTGGAATAATAATAATAATAATAACGATGGAAATGAGCAAATTAAAATATTCATAATTTATTTATTTATCGTTTGGCAATACAAGATTTCAGAGTAAGTTACAAAGAAAATCACTTTAGAATCTACTGTACATTATTTTTACTGTTTACACTATTATTACAGTCTCAGGTCTAATGAGTCTATCCATTGGACCACGTCAGGTGTCGCCAACAGGAAGTCGATCCAGTCCCCTCCATATGCCCTCAGAGGACAGTCAGTTGTAATGTGTTGGATGGTTTGATTAGGAGCACCACAATCACACTGAGGAGACAAAATGTTTCCCCATTTGAACCAAGTTCCATTGCATACTCCGTGGTTTGTCCGAATCCTATTGAGAGTTGCCCAGGCCCTCCTAGGCAGATCGGAACCTGGAGTGGATGTTCTTGTAGGGTCCAGGAAGGAGCTCGACTCAGGACAAGCTTTTAGTGTCCATTCACTAATCCACTGCATGCTGGAATCAAAATGGTTTCTTACAAGCCTCTGGGCATGACAAATGGGTGGCTTTCTGGATTTGAGCCTGTTCATTTGAAGAGAGGGGATGTCTTCATGAATAGGTAGTGTAGGGTGATCCTTGATCTTGTAGTACTCCCGTAGCAAGGCAAATTCTCTACGAAGGTGGGGTGGAAGAATATTGCTGAGGGCTGGAAGCCAATATGCTGGTGTAGTTCTTATACAACCAGTGATTAGTCTCATGGTGTTGTTCAGCTGGGTGTCAACGAGTTTGACATGTGGGCTATTGAGCCAAACTGGGGTGCAGTATTCAGCCACAGAGAAGGCTAGATCTAAGGCAGAGCATCTTGTAGTAGTGGCAGAAGCTCCCCAAGATGTTCCACATAGCTTTAGCAATATATTGTTGCGGCTTCTAATTTTAGCTGCTGAGCTCTGGAGGTGTTGCTTGTAAGAGAGTGTTCGGTCCAGTATTACTCCTAAGTACTTTGGGAACTTGTTATATTTCAAAATCTTCCCCTCAAATTTTACATTGAGTTGGGTATTAGCAAATATGTTGCTCAGGTGGAAACAAGATACCTCAGTTTTTGTAGCACTGGGTTGGAGCCTCCATTTGTGGAAATATCTTCCAAGTTTAGCCAAATCATCTTCAAGTACATTTTCCAAATCTTCCATATTTTGGTGTCTAGTGGCCAATGCTATGTCATCAGCATAACAAAACTTTCTTGAGTTTGTTTCAGGTAGATCCGATAAGTACAGATTGAAGAGGAGAGGAGCCAGTACTGAACCCTGTGGGAGGCCATTAGTTAGCTTCTTTCGTTTGCTGATTTTTGATCCCAAGACAACCTGGAAATGTCTGTTGTTAATCATATTGTCAATAAGCTGGGCCATAGATTTACAGGGAATCACTTTTAGGAATTTATACAGTAGACCTTCTCTCCAAACTGTATCATACGCAGCAGTTAAATCTAAGAAGGCAACGGCTGTTTTCTGGTGAAGTTGGAAACCAGCTTCTATGTGAGATGTAAGAGCGAGGACTTGATCACTGCAACTTCGATTTTTCTGGAAACCAGCTTGCTCCATGGGGATGTGCTGGGTGATACTGGGGCTGATTCTGTTCAAAATCAGTCTTTCAAGAAGCTTATAGGTGCAGCTAAGTAGGGCTATAGGTCGATAGCTCTGAGGCAAATCTTTTGGTTTCCCAGGTTTTAAGATGGCAATTATTTTGGATTTCTTGAACTGCTTTGGGAGTATTCCTGTTCGGAAAATATCAGAGAAGAAACGAGCCAGCCATTTTTTTGCATTGTTTCCCATATGTATGAGGAACTCTGAATGGATACCCTCAAAGCCTGGTGCTTTTCTAGCTGTCATGTCCTTCAAGGCAATGTTGAATTCTTCATGAGTGGTCCAGAGTATGCAGAATGAGTTGGTGAAGAGGCTTTGAGTTGTTTTAATTTTCTTTTCACCAGTCTTGTGTGATTTACATCCTGAGTGATTCTGGAAGTTGAGACAATGTGCTTAGCAATCTCATCTGGTGTAATGTCAGATTTCTCTTTTATTATTGGTGTGCTACCCCCAAGTTTCCGCAGTAAGCTCCAAGCTTTTCTACTGGAGTGACGAAAATCCATCTCTTCAACAGTCTTGGACCATTTTTCCCTGCGTGCCGCATCTAAGCTTCGTAACAGTTCCTCCGATACTTCACGGTCTCCATTTCTTAGATATTCATTGTAGAGTGTATCACTCTGCTGATTCCATCCTGGAACATACTCTTTTCTGAAACCTCTTGGAACGTATTTCTTTGCCACAGAAATCACCAGGCCAACAAACATTTGATAGCAACTGCTTTTTGCCGGAATAAACCTGATGCATTTATCTAAGTCGGTTGAGAACTTCTCCCAATCTGCCTTCAGGAAGTTCCAGCGGGGATGAGGAAATGATGTAATTAAGTGGATAGATAGCCCTACTTCTTTAAGTACTGGTCTATGTTGGCTTCGTGGAAAGTCAGCTAGTACTCTTCTTGTTGTAGGTAGGAATTGGCCCTTGTTGTCACTAGAAACAAAACATAGATCTGGGTTATGTTCATTCTTCCAAGCAGCAGATCTGAATGTCCCTCGATCTTTTGCATCAAAGATAAGATGTAGGTTGAGTTCATCAGCCCAGTCAGAAAGAGCAACACCGCAGTCATTATTCTTGGGCGTATTTCCAATTTTCATGGTGACTGTTGAAATCACCAGCATAAATTGCAGGATGGTTCGCAGGTGAGAGAACAGTAGCAGGCCAAGGAATTGTAGGTGGCTTGTAGATATTTACAACTGTAATATCTTGCAGTTTTACTACAACAGAATGAATGTTGTTGTCAGAACAAGCAGAAATAAGATGGATATCTTCCAGATTGTTACGAGCATATGTTACTACTCCATATGCGCTGTGAAAAGTTGCACCAACCATTGTGTACCCACAGATCTTGCCTCTTTTTCTGAGTTCATCCTCATTGCTAGTGTGGGTTTCCTGAATAAGCGCCAGATGTATATTATTCTCACGGAGAATCCGAGATAGGTAGTCACATTTGGTTCGACTGATACCTTCAATATTTAATTGGCATATTTTAACACCTTGTCCAAGATTTCGTGTCAAGGAGTTCTGAGAAGAACTGTTTGGTACAGTATACTGTGATGTATGCATATTCAATTTTGTCAGGAGATCTATAAGATAGTCTGACAGCCTGTTGTTGTTGCTTACTTAGCACCACCCGGGGATCACGTGTAGGGCACTTAAAGGGTAGAACCTACGGACGTGAAGCAACGTTGATCCCCAATATTCATAATATGAGAGGGCGAGAAACTTGTTATAAATAAAGTGATGAGACTTGTTATAAATAAAGTGATGAGAAATTTCGAAATAAATCAGTTAATAATAGTAGGGAGGCTGAGGGGGTTTTGAACCAAATACCGTTATTTATGCAAATGAGGGGGGCGTGGCAAGGTCAATGACCTTGAGGTAGGTCATGCTCAATGACCTTGAGGTAGGTCATTGACCCCCAAGGTCGCCGGGACCCCGGAAGGTAAACAAACCTTGGAGGGTCCAGGAACCGGTTTGAGGGGGTGTGGGTGGAGGGGGAGGAGTGGGGGTGGGGAGGGGGAGTGGGGGTGGGGAGGGGGAGGGGGTGGTGGCGAGGTTGGGGGATGAGGGGAAGGATGGAAGAGGGTCTGCACGAGACCCTCCTCGACCCAGTCTCTCTCTTGGACTGAGCGCCTTCTCTGATATTATCCTGGGCTATATAGCTTTGCTTTGATCCCGACGAGATCCGAGTGTTGCCGAAGGTTTCCGAATCTTTGTCGGTGAATGAATCGTCAGAGAATTGAACGGTCAACTGATGTGTGTGTGTGTGTGACGTCACAGCAGATTACGGGATGTGAGGTAGGTCATGAACGGGAGTGTTTTGAAATGGAAAACATTAGTGTAACTGGTGTGTGTGTGACGTCACAGCAGATTACGGGATGTGAGGTAGGTCATGAACGGGAGTGTTTTGAATGGAAAACATGAATGGCGGTGGTTGTTTGGACCCTGACGTGGTAGGTTGGTTAGGTGTGAATGGGTCTGAGAGACAAACAAGATGGGGTTGAAAGCGCTCAATGGTAAACAAACATCAATGGTATCGGGAGTAGTGAATGGAATTGAGGGAGAGAGAGGGGGAATGAACTGGTTGTTGAATGTGCTCAATGGTAAACAAACGTCAATGAATCAGGAGTAGTATTTCCTGTAAATGGTAGGGTGGGGGTAGGATACAAATCGCATGGCATGTTGAGTCGGCCAGCTCGACATGAAATAAAAACAAGAAGGTGTACACCAGATCTGATTTATTAATCATTCTTCTTCCTCTTCATCTTCCTCTTCATCATCATCATCATCTTCTTCTTCCTCATCATCTCCTACTCTCTGACAGCCTTCCATCGCCGTCATTAATTGGGTGAAAAACTCCACCAACACTGGATCATTTCCAAAGCTATAAAAAAAAAAAAAAAAAAATGTATACAATAAAGAGTACAACAAAATTGTTTTATAACGCTTGTTTATCTAAATATTGGATTGTGAATTGCTGGGAGTGTGTGAGAGCAAGTACAGTTCACCTAAGTCTGCAGCAGATTCCAGCGGACACCTTAGGGTGAGCTACAAGTTCTGTTCAATTTTAAGTAGTTTCAAAATTTTGCTACTAGATATTAATGATACCTAGTGGTGAATGTTCGAACTTGAGTATGGGTTTCAGTGCTGACAGTGTTCACGAACATGTGTGACTCACTTGAGTATGTAGGCGCTGTGAATTGCTGGGAGTGTGTGAGAGCAAGTACAGTTCACCTAAGCCTGCAGCAGCTTCCAGCGGACGCCCTTAGGGTGAGCTACAAGTTCTGTTCAATTTTAAGTAGTTTCAAAATTTTGCTACTAGATATTAATGATACCTAGTGGTGAATGTTCGAACTTGAGTATGGGTTTCAGTGCTGGCAGTGTTCACGAACATGTGTGACTCACTTGAGTATGTAGCTGCTTCCAGCAAACACCATTAGAGTGAGCTACAAGTTCCAAGTTTTTTGCTACCAGATAATAATGTCATCTAGTGGTAAATGTTGGAACTTGTTTTGACAGAATCTAACCTGTCAATTTACCTTCACACAAGTTTAGTCTGTGGACGGATCTTTTACATGTCATAAAGTGAGAACATGTAACCACTGGCTTTACTCCCCCTCCAAAGGAAGACATACTAAAGGATTTTAACACACCTAAAAAAAATCTGACTTCCTTCCCAATCCTTTTTTTTTATTCATCGCAATAACACGGGTTATCAGACAAATTCTACTCACACCCAAGTAAACATGGGTGTAGTGCTGAAATATCCGTTAAAAGATAAGGAATATGTGGTTATGACAGATGCTTCACATATAGGCATTGCTGGAGTATTATGTCAGAAAGATGATGAGGGTAATCTGTGCATTGTACTCCCCCTCCAAAGGAAGACATACTTAAGGATTTTAACACACCTAAAAAAAATCTGACTTCCTTCCCAATCCTTTTTTTTTATTCATCGCAATAACACGGGTTATCAGACAAATTCTACTCACACCCAAGTAAACATGGGCTACAAAGGTGGTAACTACGCTCAGTATTTCTAATCATTTTGAAGAAAAAAAACAGCGCTTGCTTCCAGTATTTGATCAGATCAGGAATGGAATGAATTAAACTCCATCTAGCGGCGAGAAAGATCTGTGTTGGCTGCCAAAGCCTGTCTCACTTTTTAGAGTCAATGTTTAAATGAATGACAGATAAAAAGAGAAATGATAGTGGAGGATGTTGTCGGAAGAAAATTTTGACAGGGAAAACTGGTGTTTCCAGAGAAAAACCTGTCTGCTTTTGGTTTGCTCAGCACAGATCTAACATAAAGTGACTGGAATTGAACCACGCACCCACCCGTGAGAGACTGGCGTGCTGCTACATAAGGCTTTAGTAAATAAATATTACTTACATTAACAGATCCAGCGACAACTCCTCCTGGTTTTCTTCTTCTGCCATCTCCATCTTCTTGTCCCCAGACATTGTAGCGAATGATATGTTGTGAAAAGGAACGTCCTCCTTATATACTGTGTGTAGTTTCTGGTGAAAGGTGGATTAATTAGAAGTGTTTAAGGTACTTGTACAGGGTTTATTTTATTTATTTATTTATTTGCGCACAACAGGATTTTCATCCCAATTACAGTGGCATAAAGATTACACAGTATGTTATCTTAAAACTTATACAAACTTAAACTAAACAGTAATAATAATTTTAAAAAACTAATTAAAATTACACAGTATGTTATCTTGCAACTTATACTAACTTAAACTAAACAGTAACTAAATAAAACTAATTAAAATAACTAGGTGTACAATTAAAAGAGTATGGTACAAATAATACATGTGTAATGCAAGGTTGGCTAGGTAGAATGACACAGTGGTACGAATTCATGATTTACAATTTTTTAGGTTTGAGTCATTATTTCTGGAGAGTGGTTAGGAGTTCCATCAAAAATACTGTCAAGGAAGTACTAAAATCTATGGCATTATTTCTTTGAGCAACAGTGTTGAAAATATAACATAGCCTGTTCAGCGGTGAATTTTTGTGGCCAGATGTCCTGGTTCTTTTAATTTCAAATGTGATATTGTTCCTAGAATTGATGCGTGGTACATGGAAATTTAAGAGAGAGAGGAATTCGGAATCATCAATTGAATTGTTTATAATTTTGAAAAGGAATTTCATAGCATCTATTTTTCTTCGTATTTCTAAACTGTCCACATCAAAATTTATTAGCAGTTCTTGGTATGGTATCAAGTGAGGATAGTTGGCTGTTCTTTTAAAATGTAGATATTTTAGGAATTTCTTTTGTGTGTTTTCAATCATTGAGGTATATGTCTTGCATCTAGGACTCCATATAATGCTAGCATATTCTAGTTTCGGTCTGACTAGTGTGTTGTACAGGTGGATACACGTACTTATGTTTTTGAATGGTTTTGTATTCCTGATAACAAATCCAAGTGTCTTGTTTGAGTCAGCTATCATTTTCCGTATATGGGGGGTAAACGTTAGCTCTCTGTCTAGCAACACACCGAGATCTTTGTTTTCATGAACTGATTTCAGGACACTGCAACCTAACTTGTAATTAAAAACGATAGGGTTTATATTCCGGGTGAACGACATTGAGATACATTTTTCTACGTTTAATCCTAATAAATTTTCTGTAGTCCATTCCATAATATTGTGCAGGTCATTTTGAGGCAAGTCGCAGTCGGTAGATACAGATATTTTTCTATACACCTTGAAGTCATCAGCATACAATAGACAATTAGAATGCTTTATTCTTTGAGGTAGATCGTTTATGAAAATCAGAAAAACTAGAGGTCCAAGGTTCGATCCCTGAACTATTCCCGAATTAGCTTCAAATTCTTGAGAATTCTTTCTATGAAATGACACATATTGCTTCCTGTCATTAAGGTAAGAGCTGAAGAGGCATATAAGTAAATCAGAAAATCCTAAGATTTTGAGTTTTTTCAGGAGAACATCGTGGTTAATTTTGTCGAATGCCTTCTGAAAGTCTGTGAATACAACATCCATTTGTCCTCCTGCGTCTAATGTTCTGGACACTGATTCAGTAAAGTTGACCATATTTGTGATAGTCGAACGTCGGGCGAGGAAACCATGCTGTTTTTCTGATATTAATGGTCTGACAAAAATAGAAATTCTTTGGTACAAAACGAATTCAAAAATCTTTGCTACCGCTGACAATATACATATCGGACGATAGTTACTAATTAGCATTGGATTTCCAGATTTTAAGATTGGACATACTCGGCTTTTTTTCCAATTAGATGGAAATGTGGCGGTTTTAATAATTAAGTTATATATGAAAAGGAGAGGGTGCTTAAGAACATCTGCACAGCCCTTAATTACATATGGCGGGATATGATCTGGTCCAGCTGAGGATTTAGGCTTCAGTTTTATTATAGCTACTTCCACCTCACGTAAGGTGACTTTGTCAATGTGCAGAGTGTCGGTAGTGATAGATGTATCGCTAGGCATGCAGTATTGGGCTTTATTAGGTGAGTAAACCGATTTGAAATACGACGCAAAAACTTCAGCTATGTCTTGATCATTATCGTATGTTTTACTGTCGAGGCGAAATGTATCACAACTATTATTATTCTTCCTTTTATTTTTGACATACGCCCAGAAGGATTTTGTATTTTCAGTGATATTCTGTTCAATAGATTCAATGTGCCTTTGATATGCTGATTTAATTGCTGTTTTTATTTCGGATCGTATTGTTTTAAACTGACTGTTGAAGTAGTCCGACAATCTTCTTCGCTTCCTATAAAATTCCTTCTCATGTAATTTCTTAATTATGGCATCTGTAAACCATATAGGATATTTTCTTTTGTTCTGAAATTTTATTTGAGGGACCGATTCGTTAATTACCCCGTATAGGTTCGAGTAAAAGCAGTCTACTGCAATATCGACATTAGTGCATTTGTATAAACGGTCCCAATTCGAGTCCCTTAGACCCGTGAATAGATTTTCAAAGTTTGCGTTTTTAAAACTGTATGATGTTTGATAATCACTTTTGCATTTTTTATGTGTAGAAGTGGCCTGCATTTCTATATTCAGAGCGGGGTGGTGGACATCCTCAGGCAGTAGGGGTTCAGTGTTTCGTTTACATTTTACATTAGTTATATTCTTACTGGCTAAAACTAAGTCTAACGTTTTACCGTGGCTGTTTTGGACTGAATTATATGAGATCATATTACATAGATTTATAAAAATGTTTAATTCTCGACTTTGCTGAGTTGTGTTTAATTCATTATTGTTATCGCTTATTGTTGGTATATTGAAATCCCCAACAATTAGTACATGATTGTCATGAGCCTCGTAGTGTGATTCTAGCCATTGGAATACTTCTGAATACACTTCCAGCTTTGAGGTCGGAGGTATATACACGTTAACAATAAACCATGTCTTTCCTTGAAAGTTTAATTTTAGAAGTAAGCCTTCGTAAGTGCTTGAAACCGGCTCTACCTGCAGTACAGATATTCCTTCCCTGACAGCTATTAGCACACCCCCTCCCCTCCCGGTGTTACCACGACCACGGTCCGCACGGTATACTCTGTACTTCTCATTACAGACCTCGGCACCATAAACACTCGAATCTAGCCATGTTTCACTAAGAGCTATAACTAGGAAGTCATTGACTAAAATGTTTGTGTTCAGTTTGTCCAATTTGGTGTTCAGACCACGCACATTCTGATAGTAAATAGGAAATATAGAAGTAGACAACATATTTACAGTTTAGCTAAGTCTTCTACACTATTAATAATTATTGCATCAGAACCTTGATTCTTACGCATTTTAATGATGCCATTTCTTACCCAAATGAATGCGTAGCCTTTTTCATTGCGTGTGTTTCGTGCCTGGGCCAGGAGTTTCCTTCTCTGGGGGGACAAGCTTTCGTTTATGTACACTGTGTTGTCACCAGGAAGATTTGCATGTCTAGTAGAGAGGTTCCTCTTGATTCTCCGTCTCTCCATGAAGTGTTCCTTGTCGGTTCTCCTCACGAATTTCACTATGATTCCCCTGTGCGTTTGGTTCGGGGATTTTGGAAGGCGGTGACAGGCATCTATCATTTCTGGACTTACTTGTAAATCCAGAGCATGTCCGATTTTCTTCACAGTGTCCTGGACGGATTCATTTGGTATATCTGGAACTCCATGTATTTCGATAGTGTTCCTTCGTGAATATTGCTCCACGTCTCCAACACGGTTTTCTAACACCTTGACTTTTTCCTTTAGACTGCAATTTTCTTGTGTTAGTTTGTCAATCTGATTGGTACATTTAATTAAGTCTTTCTGCTGGTTTGCAATTAATAGTGCTGTGTCGTCCAATTTTTTGTGGCAGAGTTCCAGAGAATTCCCTAAATCAGTTTCTCGCACTTTCTGTTCTTCCTTCATTTTTTGTACTTCCTCTGTCAGTTTTTGTAGAAGGGAGAATATGCTGTCCAGTGATGGGGTGGTTTTATTAATAGGGCCTGATTTCCGTATACTTTTGTTATTGACACAGTTCACGCAGTTCCACTCTGTAAACCTATTAAAATTGGTAACACATTTCTTATGGTACCATTTTTCACAAGTTATACACTGTACCTTGAGAGCCTTCCCTAGCGCTTCCCTGCATTCTTCACAAGCGCTCATAGTAAAGCTTGGTGACGCACTACTTCGTTTTCAATAAACACGGGATGACTCGTTAAGGAAGTAGTTGTCAGTAGATTCACTAGTATCAGTTACTAAAGAGTTTTACACTTGACAATCTCGCACTAGATACACATGGATATCCCACTAGAAACACTCGTAATTACACAAATTGATGGAGCTGGTCACGTCTGCACTATTTCACTCAGTCGCCATCTTGTATACAGTGTGGAGCTATTTCTGGTGAAAGGAAGGTCAGTAACGATTCCTGTATTAACGCAGGGTAATGCCGTATGGAGGTCATGTTTGTGTGAAAGGAACGGTAATCCAGAGACGTTTCCTGTATTCGGAGGGGTATAAATACTCGAGCAGAATCGAAATGATGGTAGAGTTAACCAGGAGCTTACAGCAGTCACATCAGATTGTAATTTGGATCCTTGTCTATCAGGTAATATTCAACATACTTAAGTATATAACTTTAAAGTATATCCTAGTGTATATATTTGACTATGTGCTACTGGGAGACTAACTCAGCTAGATAGTTTACAAAATAAGTGGTTGTACTGTACAGAAAAGAGGAGAATTGAAGCATTTGAAATGTGGTGTTACAGGAGAATGATGAAGATCAGATGGGTAGAGAGAGAGTAACAAATAAAGAGGTATTAAGACGAGTGGGAGAGGAGAGATGTTTCTGGCGTCTGCTAATGAAGAGAAGAGGTACATTGGTAGGACACATATTAAGACACCAGGAATAGCAAGCTAAGTTATGGAAGGAAGGTTCGAGGACAAAAACTGTAGGGGTAGACCAAGGATAGAATATGTTAAACAGATTGTGTCGGGTGTAGGGTGTCGGAGCTATGTAGAGATGAAACGATTAGCTCAGGACAGGGAGGCTTGGAGAGCTGCATCAAACCAGTCAAAAGACTGAAGACTCAAACAACAACTGTACATTACAGTACTTGTAAATGATGAGATGGTATGTTTAAATCCACATGAAGATGTTTAGAATTTTAATAGTATAATGGCCTATTGACAAAGCTGGTTTAAAAGTCAGATGGTACGAATCAGACAAGCAATAATTACTTCATGTTTGAAACGAGCAGAATTCATAGCATGTAATAAGATTGGTTTTAACGTAACTTGCATTTTAAACCACTAGCTGTCTGGGATATATAAAATGAATGCAGCTCAATTATATATAAGTACTGTTATTATCCAATTAAATGATGTCGATTTCACTGCATTGCTCCGCGAGATAATGACCGTGCTCGAGGCGGTCACGGAATAGATAATGACCTCTTATGTAACATTAGCTCTGAGCCATGGATTCACTTTTATACTTTAGTTTCAAGTCAAGTAACCTATTTAGTTAAGGACATTTAAATCATCACCTCCCAACTAATGTAGGCCCCCACGCACTAGGGTGTATTGAACACATAAATTATTTAACCAACCTGCAACGACTTCACCCGGGAACAGATATAATATACAAACAACCCGACCCGGCTTCGCCCGTGAACAGTTATGTTATACCAGAAACCCAACCCGGCTTCGCCCGCGAACAGTTATATTATACCAAAAGCATGCACCGACTTCGCACGAGAACAGATAAATTATACATGCAATCTGCCCCGGCTTTGTCCGGGAACAGATAAATTATACAGACAATCCGCCCCGACTTCGCCCGGGAACAGTTGTAAACCGGCTTCGCCCGGCGGAATAGATAATGACCTCTTATGTAACATTAGCTCTGAGCCATGGATTCACTTTTATACTTTAGTTTCAAGTCAAGTAACCTATTTAGTTAAGGACATTTAAATCATCACCTCCCAACTAATGTAGGCCCCCACGCACTAGGGTGTATTGAACACATAAATTATTTAACCAACCTGCAACGGCTTCACCCGGGAACAGATATAATATACAAACAACCCGACCCGGCTTCGCCCGTGAACAGTTATGTTATACCAGAAACCCAACCCGGCTTCGCCCGCGAACAGTTATATTATACCAAAAGCATGCACCGACTTCGCACGAGAACAGATAAATTATACATGCAATCTGCCCCGGCTTTGTCCGGGAACAGATAAATTATACAGACAATCCGCCCCGACTTCGCCCGGGAACAGTTGTAAACCGGCTTCGCCCGGCGGAATAGATAATGACCTCTTATGTAACATTAGCTCTGAGCCATGGATTCACTTTTATACTTTAGTTTCAAGTCAAGTAACCTATTTAGTTAAGGACATTTAAATCATCACCTCCCAACTAATGTAGGCCCCCACGCACTAGGGTGTATTGAACACATAAATTATTTAACCAACCTGCAACGGCTTCACCCGGGAACAGATATAATATACAAACAACCCGACCCGGCTTCGCCCGTGAACAGTTATGTTATACCAGAAACCCAACCCGGCTTCGCCCGCGAACAGTTATATTATACCAAAAGCATGCACCGACTTCGCACGAGAACAGATAAATTATACATGCAATCTGCCCCGGCTTTGTCCGGGAACAGATAAATTATACAGACAATCCGCCCCGACTTCGCCCGGGAACAGTTGTAAACCGGCTTCGCCCGGCGGAATAGATAATGACCTCTTATGTAACATTAGCTCTGAGCCATGGATTCACTTTTATACTTTAGTTTCAAGTCAAGTAACCTATTTAGTTAAGGACATTTAAATCATCACCTCCCAACTAATGTAGGCCCCCACGCACTAGGGTGTATTGAACACATAAATTATTTAACCAACCTGCAACGGCTTCACCCGGGAACAGATATAATATACAAACAACCCGACCCGGCTTCGCCCGTGAACAGTTATGTTATACCAGAAACCCAACCCGGCTTCGCCCGCGAACAGTTATATTATACCAAAAGCATGCACCGACTTCGCACGAGAACAGATAAATTATACATGCAATCTGCCCCGGCTTTGTCCGGGAACAGATAAATTATACAGACAATCCGCCCCGACTTCGCCCGGGAACAGTTGTAAACCGGCTTCGCCCGGCGGAATAGATAATGACCTCTTATGTAACATTAGCTCTGAGCCATGGATTCACTTTTATACTTTAGTTTCAAGTCAAGTAACCTATTTAGTTAAGGACATTTAAATCATCACCTCCCAACTAATGTAGGCCCCCACGCACTAGGGTGTATTGAACACATAAATTATTTAACCAACCTGCAACGGCTTCACCCGGGAACAGATATAATATACAAACAACCCGACCCGGCTTCGCCCGTGAACAGTTATGTTATACCAGAAACCCAACCCGGCTTCGCCCGCGAACAGTTATATTATACCAAAAGCATGCACCGACTTCGCACGAGAACAGATAAATTATACATGCAATCTGCCCCGGCTTTGTCCGGGAACAGATAAATTATACAGACAATCCGCCCCGGCTTCGCCCGGGAACAGTTGTAAACCGGCTTCGCCCGGGGAACAGTTAAATTACACAAGCAGTTTGCCCCGGCTTTGTCAGGGAACAGATAAATTATACAAACAATCTGACCCGGTTTCACCAAAGTACAGTCATGACCAGCACCTGACCATGTAGCACCTGGGTGTATAACTTGTTTGATAACCTGTGTTCTTGTAATGGAATGAGGAGAAGTAGGAAAATGGTGAACGCATGCTGCTGACAATTAAATTAGTGGCTAGCGATAATGGGTGTGTAGAAGGGTTTTGATAACTTTTGTGTGTATATACATATTTGCTAATGGCTTAGGTATACTAAAACACTATTATAGATATCAAATTCGATTTCAGAATGTCGGCAATAAAAAATGCGAATTCCATAGGGAAAGATGCTGGAGCAGAGACTAAACGACTACAGGATCTGCAGGTAAACGAGTCTTATTTGGTAACTGCTGTTCGTCGAGTCAAGACGAAATTTGGGGAACGTATTTTATGTGAACTGGAGGACTTTGTAGTATTTCTACCGTCGAGATTCAAGGAACTCAGCGAAGAAGATGTAGCCGATCTCAACAAAGGAACCATCTATTTAAAATACATGGGACTGGAAAACAAAAGATGTCTTGTTGAATTCATAGAAGAAAAAAATAAAATTTAAAATTAGTTTATGTAAAACGGAATTTGCAGGGAAAATAAACTTTGGTTCACTCTCTCTGCAAACCGTTCAGTTTTTTGTAATTGTTAAGTACTAAGGGACATCATGTCGTCACCGATACAAAGTTGGGAAGATGTGGATAGTTGTTTCAATAACAATATCTGTTCTACTAAAGTCAATAATGATGCAAACATTTTAAATCTCAATGAATATTTAAACACTAGTTACAACATTTTTCAAAACAAAATACAAGACTGTTTAAGAGAACATGTAGCGTTAAAGGTTAACGCCGAATTATTATGTGACTTTGCTATTTTGAAACAAGGTGTCGAATTTATTCAGCCGATCTATTTACACACCCACATGACTAAATTATACCGCACTGATAATATACACAGTTGGTATAGTAAAAACATTGTTGATAAACTCACAACACGCTTTGCCGAGTTTCAAGAATTAGAAAGCGGCAAATCGCTGGAAGCTATCAATCATCTTAAAATTAATGTATGCACCTTTGATCCCATAAATAGTGGGTCATCTCATGTTAATTTGCCTAAACAGTTGGAAAACCGTCACGCAGTTATCAATGTGGATAATAATGATGTTTTCTGTTTTGTGTGGTCTCTGTCTGCTGGGCTATGTTCTGCAAGTAAACATGTTCACAGAATGGGCAAATATCACCAGAAATTTATGGAATTAATGAGCAGTCTAAATTTAGCAGACATAGAATTCCCAATGGACCTCAACGCCATTTCTCGTTTTGAATCTAAAAATCTGCTTTACTCCATTAATGTATACGGAGTTGAAGGGGACAAAGTTATTGGGCCACTCTATGTGACAAAGGAAAAAAAAGAAAAGCATTTTAATTTATTGTACATTGAAGGGGAATTGTGCAACCATTATTGTTATATCAAAGATCTTTCCAGACTAGTTCGTTCACAAGTTACAAAGAGTAAAAATAGGGTATATATATGTGATCGCTGTTTGCAATATTTTACTAGCAATCAAAAGTTGACAGCCCATACTATTGATTGCATTACACAACCAGCTGTAAAAATTACATTCCCAGAAAAGGATAAAGCCAGTATGAAATTTCAAAATGTGTCTCGTCAAGAACCGCTTCCATTTACAGTATATGCAGATTTTGAATGTTTAACTACACCCATTGACACATGTAACCCGGATCCAGCACGCCCGTACACTCAACAAGTACAGCAACATGTGCCATTCAGTTGTGCTCTAAACGTGATTTGCTCATATGACCCTTCGCTTTCTTACTTCAAATCTTATCGCGATGCAAATGCTGCTGCTTGGTTTTTAAATGAATTGGACGCCTTGGCAGATCGGGTGTACAATATCCTGGAAAACCCAATTCCGCTTCAAATGTTGGATGCAGACGAGGTGGCTTTTGCAACAGCAAACACTTGCCACATTTGTCAAAAACCAATAGCAACTTGTGACACGCCGGTGAGGGACCATAATCGGTACACTGGCAAATTTAGAGGAGCGGCTCATAGTGCATGTAATTTGGCCTATAAAAGAGCACGCTATATTTCTTGTTTCTTGCACAACATGTCTCGGTATGACAGTCATCTAATTATTAAGGAATTTGTTAACCTTGAAAACCAAAGGTTTTCTTTAATTCCACAAAATCATGAAAATTTTATTTCGTTTACAAAATGGCGAAATGGAATTAGTATACGATTTTTAGATTCGTATAGATTCCTCGCATCATCATTGGATGCGCTGGTTCAAGGGCTTCACCCAAACAATTTGAATTCTGTACGTCAAAACTTTACTGGTGACGAACAATTTGAATTATGCATTCGAAAAGGGGTGTTTCCCTATAATCATGTAAACAATTGGGCATGTTTGCAGGAAACTGCACTCCCTTCAAAGGATAAATTTTACAATGACTTAACAAAAAGTCATATTTCTGAAGAAGACTATTTACACGCCCAAAAAGTATGGGACGTGTTCAAGATATCAACTTTGGGCGAGTATGCTGATTTATACCTCAAAATTGATACACTACTTTTGACAGACGTGTTTGAACACTTTCGCAAACTGTGTCTTGAAATCTACAATCTAGATCCAGCCCATTACTACACCCTTGCCGGATACAGTTGGGACTGTATGTTGAAGGTGACTGAAATAGAACTGGAACTATTAACTGACATCGACATGTTGCTCTTTTTTGAACGCGGGATACGTGGCGGGCTTGTATCGCTTGTGCAAAAGCATGCCAAAGCAAATAATCCATATATGGATACATACAAACCAAAGCAACCTACAACATACCTCACCTACCTGGATTGTAACAATTTATACGGATATGCTATGGAAAAACCGCTTCCGTATCAAAATTTTCGATGGCTGACTTCAGATGAAGTTTCAAATTTTAATTTACAGGACGCGTTGAGCAATAACACACGTGGCTATGTTCTAGAAGTTGACATATTATATCCCCGCGAGATACACAATGATCATTCTGATCTACCATTTTGTGTTGAAAAACTACAACCTCCCAGTTCACGTTCCAACAATAAAAAGTTGCTGGCAACGTTAAATCCGAAAAATCGCTACGTCATACACATCGAAAATTTAATGCAATGTTTGAAACACGGTTTGAAGCTACAAACCATTCACCGCATTATTTGTTTTGACCAGAAACCATGGTTACAACCGTACATGCAATTAAATACTCATTATCGGCAGCACGCCAAGACTACATTCGAGTCAAATTTTTATAAATTAATGAACAATGCATGCTACGGTAAATCTATGGAAAATATTAGAAAGCAAAGAACTATTCATTTGGTAAACCACTGGGATGGTCGATATGGCGCACGAAAATATATTGCTATGCCCAATTTCCATTCAGTACGAGTTATTGAAACTGATTTAGTAACCATTGAATTGTCAAAGACAGAAATCATGTATAACAAACCAATTTACTTAGGAATGGTAATACTTGACTATTCAAAATTTGTAATGTATCAATTTCATTATGAGTTTGCCAAACAAAAGTTTGGAGATGTAAAATTACTATATATGGATACAGACAGTCTTATTTATCAAACCAATAAGACGGATATTTACTCTGTGATGAGAGAACATCCAAGTTACTTTGATACCTCAAACTATGAGGTTAACAATATGTTTGGCATAATTCCCATGAATAAAAAACACATTGGTCTATTTAAGGATGAGTGTGCTGGTGATGTTATGACGGAATTTGTGGCTTTGGCGCCGAAAATGTACGCATTTTCAACACAAAAGAATAAAGGTCAATGCAAAGCGAAGGGTGTTCTTCGTAGCGTCACACAATTCCTCAATGTTGAGGAATATCGATGTGTACTCTACACAAACACCTCTCGCTTGTACCAGCAAACACGCATTCTTTCAAAGAACCATAATATATTTACAGTAAATCAAAATAAAACATCGCTGTCTACATATGACAATAAACGGTTGTGGGATGGTGTAAATAGCTTGCCTTTTGGACATTTCCACACCTTGTAAATAAGAACACACTTTAATTTTTCAATTCTTTTTTATTACAATTGTATGTTTTTACAAGAAGAAACCAAAACATCTTTTGTGAATGCTGTAATCTGGTGGACTGACTCTCAAATAAATACTTAACAATATTTGATTCATGGTTATTTCTTTGTCCTTTTCCTCGCTAATCCACCACCAATCATTAGCTTTGACTTCATAGCTCCTGCCACGATCAAGGCTGCAATCTTTTCACCAATGGAAGCAGTAGATGATGTCACGCGCTGCACAGCCTTTCTTAGAAGAATGTGGTCTGCAACTCGACGTACATCTGCATTCTTGTTGCTGTAAGCAATGTCATGATCTCTACACGCAGCATCCAATTTGTTGATTCCAGAATTACCTTGTGCTAGACGTTGGTTTAGTTTAGTCCCAGGTCCACAAAATTGATAGCCGGGAATATGCAGTTCAATGGGAAGTACATCAATGGCCTTGTTAACTAGACCATGACCAGCAAAGGTCCGGCATATCTTTTTCAATCGTTGTCTTACTTTTTGGTGCTGGCGATACGGCCGCTGCTGTCTCTTCTTCCTCGTCTTCATCGCAACCATGGAATGATGAAGCAAAGTCTTTACAGGATGGTATATTTGTATGGCCGTGGTACAATTTGATGAGCTGACACGTTCCACACTGTCTAATGGATGGCATTTTAGTAACAGACACTTGCTGGTGATGACTAAAGTCAGTGCATGGTTGTAGTTCACGCAGACCAGGATCTCTGCTCCATTCACTAGGTACACTGTGCCAAATATTTTTCACCGCGTTTGAAGCAACATAAAAAAGGAACGCCTTGGGCAAAGCGTTCAATTCCTCATCTGTGAAACTGTCAAGCTTCTTTTTACAGGCAAAAAACTTGACAATAGCTCGCTCTGTGGGGTTTGAGTCCAAATCTTCAATTGCTGCCATATTACTACACGTCCACACTGATCACTGGTATGTCTCACACTGAAGCTGACGTTACGACGCTTTGCACTCAACATGCAAGTTTTGACATGCTCTGCGAGCTAGCCAATCAAAAAGCTTCCAAACATTTTGAAGTGTTTTATTTTGTAGAGGTTCATCAGGCACGGACAGGTTGTACAGTGCAGGACATCCCAGATCATGAAGGTCAACAAGTTGACATGTTGAATTAACATACTGACGCAACCATTCCTTTTTTTCACTTCCCTTTACAAATACAAGGTCAGCACCAAACAAGTGAGCTTTCAGAACAAGTGATAGATGCTGGTAAGGAATGTCGCCTTCTTTCCAGACTAGTCCCAAATTGCGTTGCAACCACTCTGTTTGTCTTCTGTCCTCGTCTGACTGCAAATGCAATGGAAACGGCGGTTCAAAGACAAAACTGGTTACTCTTGGTGCCCACATGGTTGTGCAGTCAATAATTCCTACTTCTTTAAATACAAACTTGTTTCCGTTCACCTTGAAACCCTGCACGTCGACAATCAATGTTTTCGGCATGGCGACGGATATCAGACCTTCCACGACCGCTGCTTCTTAACAACTAACTGATTGGGTAGGAGCGGGAAAATAATATACACACAAAGAATCAATTACACAATTTTATTCATAAAGTTATCAGTACATCGCTTACAATTTTTTATCATAGGATTTGGACCATCCCAATCACAGTGAGAATCTCCTCGATGCATAAAGTGTCTACGACAAGGACGGCAGGCTGCAACATCCGCCGACATACGGAGGTGTAATGGTAGCTTATCCCAATTAAGGTCAATGTCGTGTGCACCGTACGCGGTCAGAAATCCAGCTGGTAAATAGGCAATCAGATGCTGCGGCATTTCACGAAGAAATTGTGCTTTATGGTAGGCGCGTATTGCTAAGCTCACCAGGGTGCGATAAATCTCAAATGCTGCATCAGCGTCTCGACTTGTTGAGCAACGATCGCATTTGCAGTCCATACAATCTACCCGCTCTCCAACATGACAAGATGAAGCTTTGGCAACGCCATCGTCCACATTATTTGTTTGATTATCGATGGGCTTGTTGTTGTAGCCCCTGTCATGAATACCAAACGTAGACATGAATCCATCTGGTAAATAGTGAACCAGATGCGGCGGCATTCTAAGCACAGTATGATTCTTGTGATAGGCAGTTATAGCTTCACTCACTAGGGCGCGATAAATGGTAAACCTTGAATCTTCATCTGAGCCTGGCGAATCACTTTCACATTTGCAGACCCACCTCGCAGAGGGGGTTGTGACTTCATCGTAGCTTTCCATGACTGTGAAGGACAATGGAGGAAGACATGCTATTTATACTCTGGTCACCATATTGGACAGCGGTTGATAAAACACTTGCGCCTCGTGAACAATAAGGCAATAAGCTGTTGTTTTTTCTGGAATAACTGTCGATGTTTCAAATTCTAGTCTGATATCAATTGTTGTTTCCTTCATCGACTCCTCCAAATACGAACAGTCCATCACCACCAGAGGCGCCTTGGACTTGAAGTCTTGTGGTGATAATAGCGGACATGCCTCTTTCTGATAATAGGAAGACTGAAAGTTTACAAACATGTCATAGAGCTTACCATATTTGTTCTTGTTAAAGTTTAAATCCATTCCCTCATAGGGAAAGGTAACTCCGTTCAAAAAGAGTCGTATATTTCGTAATTGGATGTGGTCAAATTTTGATGCATCTTTATTCTGTTGATATTTGCGATCTGTTTGAAATCCAACCAGGACGTAGAGTGGCCGCTCTGTATACCGTGAGGTTTTTATAGACCAAGTATGTGTATCGGAGAGTGGTAATACCGGGTATTCATGCAGCTCCCAGCTTCTAAATTGAATGGGTAAAGCTGTATCCTTCTCCACAATCTTGAGCAGACTCAATTTTTTCTGATCTGATAGAGTAACGTGCGGTACTTTCCATAGAATTCGTTGCAGTAGAATTTTTGTATCTATTGGCGCTGTATCAGCTCCCTTTAGCGCATTATAATCACTCCTGTCTCGTACAAGAATCAGATCCTGTCTTGCGTTCACAACAATGCGCTTATGATCCTCTGCAAAGCCTAGTATTAATTTTAGAGGTAAATGTCCAGTAAATGTACCATCATCGTTAATCATCCAGTCGTTGGTTGAGTTGGGACACCAACCAGCCATACAAAAAGCTTTACTCTCTTCGCTTCCGTACGAGGGATAAAGTTTCATGACACTTGTTATGCCAACATTTCGAGTAGTATCCACTTCAATACCGTTGATCACGTAGCGAACCTCAGAAAACAAAAAGGCCAAAGCATTGTTGGCCAACTTTGACGTTGTTGGAATGGTACCATCCAATTTGGTGAGTTGCCCTTCAATCTGGATGTAACTTTCATGTGGAAGCGTGTAGATATCTTGTTGGTTAATAGTAATTCGAATCTCATCATTATTATTTAGTCCCTGAGTATACGGTTGGTAGGAATGGTGTTCAATTCTTACAATACCCTCCTGAACTTCGACAGGGTTTGTCACGTCTAGAATCGAATTCATGACGTAAGATGTAACCAAGTTGTTGTAGGATCTGCTTGTTGACACGTGTTAACCTGTACACGCGTTGAGCACAACTAACACCTGCTCTTGACAGCGTTGCCGCTTTATACACTTGTTTCATGCTGGCTTCAGATACAGTTTGTAGGTCACAGGTGTATGAGGGTCTAACCGGATGAGACGTTGGTTTCTATTCACCAGCCTTAATGTAATATTCCTGATGTTGGTCACACTCACAGGATGATAGAGCACCACCGACGGGTTTTCGCGGATGATATAACCACCAGGTGAAGTAACAATAAAATCATAAAGCGAATGCGAGGGATCTTGATTGGTGTAGACGTCTGTAATAATATTACACGTGACAGATACGTGATGATCTTCAATTATTTTCACCGGTTGGTCAGACTTGTGTATCACGTTCGGTACTAACACTTGTGGTGAATAGCCTAACAATGACCCAATCGAATCTGGTTGAGATTTAAAATCAATCCTAAAAGAAGAAAGAATACTGCAGCGATGTGTCACGTTGTTGGCTATGAGTTCAAACTTGCGTGTCCCGTCCAGAAATGCTTTTAGACTAAATTCTTTGGTGAGAGTTGTGTAGATGTGATCGTGAATATCATCTACGGTGTAGCTGCCAGACGGTAGAGTTAACACATAGTCATCGTAGTAGAACTTATCATTGACGTCTTCAATTATGTTGCAGATTCTATTATAGCCTTCAAACGAAACAAGTCCCAGCACGTAGGGTCGTCGTCCCAATTCAATAGGAGGATAAAAGTCAACAGTTACTTCCGCACCTTGTCCGTGCACTGTAAACGTTCTACTTTCTGTTGTCATAATGACCACGTCACCCGCCGTGCTCGGTCTTATATAGAAAAGTCAAACATAGACGACCGCACTGTTGCGTGTTAAAATTTTGCACTCGTTTCACATTATAGTGTATTGTTGCACTGCTTCCAAAATAGCGAACAAGCTCTGTCGGAGGAGGAAGGTTTCCAAAACTGTCAAAGTACCACACGGTTCGCCCATGCTTTATGTAGGCCACATAATGCGTTCCCGGTCCATGACTGTCATCCAAATTGACAACTGCACTTTCATGGCTCCGTGGTCGAGACGGTAGTTGGTTGCGCATAAACACGCCTCGAAAGTGGGAGATCTTAAGCTGTTTTGCATATCTTATAACTTCCTCATGCGTCATGGCTCGTCGTGGCAGTGCATCGATTAACCGTTTTTTGGCGACATGTAAATGCCGAGTCCTTTCTTGTAGGGTGCTAGCTTCATGTTCACACCTTTGCCGCGCAGTGCTATGGCCTCCATAGTTTTATTATGCCTTTCACTTTCCTTCAACTGTTGCTTCGCCTCCTCAACAGCTTTCACCGTTCGTGCTACCGCACTTGCTCCTCCAAGAAGTGAACCCAGGGCTGCTAGTCCAGCAAACAGTGCAGGTAAAAATCCACCACGTTTCGGCACAGGAATAACTCGGGCACGTTTTCTAAAACGTAGTTTACTTTTGGGATTCGCATGCAATCGTGCTGCTCGGAGTGCTTTCTTAATAGCCAACTCACTATTTGTTTCTCCGCGCGAAGCTTGACGTGCCGCATGAAGAATAGCTTTAAAGCCTCCCTTTCTGGACAACTTCTTCCTCTTCTTCACCGCATATCTCTGTTTCACCATCGCGACCAAAGAACAAGACAACCTCACACCGCAAAGTATAGAACACAACTAACGCTCCTCAGGAAGGGAACCTGTAGTTATTTATTCAATGGTGGCTGTATATTCAAGTTCTATATAGAGAGGAAAATCGTTCATCGTTTTCCCCGCCTCTTTTTCTTCAGACGAGAGTTTCAAGTGAAAGAATAATTTGTCTCCGGCTTTCACCGGTTGATCAATAAGTGGTTGAACACTACCGTTTAATCGTACCTCTAAATGTTTCAAATCTGGTGCATACTCAATTACACGAATGGCACCATCATACATTAAACGGTAATTGTCATACCCCGAACGTAGTATGTAGGCGAGGTTATTGGGATCTTTTACCGGTTGTTGGTTTACAATGTGAAGCAGAAATATAGAGGGTATTGATTTAATAAAAAGCGATAACCGTTGTTCCAAAAATCGTTTGGTCGTCACGTCGTGAGGTTGCACAGGATCAGCAACTTCGGCTATTCGTCTTCGCTTCATCTGTAGAGCGTTCTCCTTAATTTCCCACACCTTTTCCATTTCAGAGTTTAAAAACCGTTTTGTACAAACATCTTGATCATCTTCAGGATCGGCCACATGCACAAGGCGTGCATTATTTGCTGTATAGCCCTTTACAGTTAGGGTGGGCACAATACTGAGCACCTGTTTCACCTTGTTATCTACATAGTCCTTTCGAGCAGCGTCCGTGTTGTTTGTTGGAAGAGCCAGCTGAGTGATTCGACGTTGGTGTACGTCATAGTCCTTTGCTTCTGTTAACACCACAGCATTGGTTAACACATAGGCTTTGGTGCACACATCTTGATCGTTCACAGGATCTGCAACGCCTGTAATACGTTTATTCTGAGCCTCATAATCTCCTTTGATACGTCGTAATCGATAATAATCTACATACTTTTTTGAACATGCGTCCGAGGGTAATACGGGTTCTGTTATATTGGTCAATCGCTTTCCATTAAAGTTGTAATTGCCATCTGTAGTGCGTGACAATACATTAGCATCAACATATCGTTTAGTAGCCGGATCTGTATCATGTTTTGGATCGTTTGTCAAAGCAAATCATTCATTTGTTTTGAGAGTTCTTCCAAAGGCGTCCATGGTTACACTGGAACTGAAACACCCGTTTGCCTCATGTATATAGAGACCAGCTCTTCCCCTTTCACATTTAGTTGATATGCAGATTATTAAGCAACAACATTCACTTCCGGTGGGAGACTTGGTTTCACACCTCTTCTCAACATCGTCCGAACAACGTCATGGATCACTCTTCCCATCCTCCATTCGCTGTCTCATCGCCGGCCCGTCGGGATGTGGAAAAACCAATCTTCTGCTTACCCTCATCACCTCCTTAAACGGAGTGCGCTTTCAAAATATCTATATTTTTGCCAAATCGCTGTATCAACCGCTGTATGTGTTCTTGGAACAGGTCATGTCAGGTCTGCGCAACATGGGCTACTTCACATTCGCAGCACACGAAGATGTCATTTCTCCAGACAATGTTCGCCCCCATTCGCTTATGATTTTTGACGATGTGGCCACAGAACGACAGGGTATTATTCAGGCTTACTTTAGCATGGGACGTCATAAATATATTGATTGTTTTTATCTCGCTCAAACCTATTCGCGAATACCAAAACAATTGATTCGTGACAATGCCAACGTGATTGTTCTCTTCCGACAGGATGAGCGCAACATGCATCACGTCTACGATGATCACGTGAACCCAGACATGACCTTTCAAGCCTTTACACAGTTGTGTGCCATGTGTTGGAACGCTCATCACCACAGTTGTCTTGTTATTGATAAGCAGAGCAACATCAACAATGGACGCTACCGCATGGGATTTGATCATTTCATTCGTATTTAAGTAGCTGCATTGCTTTTCTAAACATCATTAGTTCAGATGTCATGGCGACAACAGGGAGTCAATTAAAAAAGCACATAATCCGTGCGCGAAATAGCATTCGACAAAAGTTTCGCTATCTAAAACGTGCACATGCCGACAGTGAATTGTTTGTCGAAAAACATTTGAAATCACCTCTGGAAGCTGTGTTGAAAGGAACAACAAAGCCTAGTACACGCTCAAAAGAAACACAAACAATTGAAGAGGAGGAGGAAGAAGATGATGAAGAACCTGAGGATGTTTTTTCTCCATTGCTTCCGTCTTCCGGCTCCAAAGAATCACCGCTGCCCCAGTTTTTGAAAACATCAATAATTGCTGAAACACCCACTAGAGCCAAGGAAAAGCAGCCTACTCTTAAAGAAATATTGAATACGCCCGAACAATATGTGCGGTTAAAATCCATTTTACTACAAAATTATGGTGCGTTGGTTACCCCCTTCCTTGAAGATCTTTTTACTAAGAAAACTGATACTACCTATGGTGTTCGCTATGAAAACAATAGATTTCGAATTGGCGATTCAGCAATCAAGATAAGTGACAATGTTTTGATTGTTAAAACAGTTCGTTACAAATTGACGTCAGGGCTTTTAGAACTTTTATTTTCACGTACACCTTCTACCGAGGACTGTGATAAAGAAGATCTTGAAAAGTATAAAGACATCTTGATGGCTACAAATGGTTTTAGACGTAATTATAAACGTTCTGAAGCAATAAATGCTAATAAGGGCTTCAAATATAAAACCATCATATCAAAATTGTTTCCCACCTATGCAAGTGTTCGCCGTGCAAATTCAGCGTCCGGTATCACGTTTAATACTTTGAAACCATTCATCGATTTCGCCTATTGGAACAATCCAAATAAGTTGGTTAAACGTCTGCAACTGTTGCGTGCATCGGAACAGGCCGGTCATACCGGACACGAGGCGGAAGTTTTAGAAATAGAAGAGGAGCTTCGTCATGCTGGCATTATTGTCTAATGAGTCAACGTGTTCACACACCCTCGCCTGTTAAGGCTGCCATTGCTCGCGAGTTGCATAGACCAGCTCGTCGTCTCTACCATCGTCGTCGTGTCATCACACGGGGCGTTGACGATCTTTGGCAAGCTGATCTGGTTGAAATGATTCCCTATGCCAAAGCTAACAACGGGGTCAACTATCTGCTCACCGTCATCGACGTTTATTCCAAAATGGCCTTTGTTGAACCTGTTCGAAATAAATCTGCACAACTGGTCACCGCTGCATTCAAGACCATCGTTCAGCGGTCAAGACGACAACCTCGTTTGCTTCAAACAGATCAAGGCAAAGAATTTTTCAACAAGACTTTTTCCGCTTATCTCAAATCGCTTGACATCCATCACTATTCCACTTTTAGCAATCTAAAGGCAAGTGTTGTAGAACGTTTCAACCGCACACTCAAGACGCGCATGTGGGAACAATTTACAGCAAGAGGATCCTATCGCTGGCTTGAACTTGTAGGCGACCTGGTGACACGTTACAACAACACTAAACATAGAACCATCAAAATGAAACCACGCCTTGTAACCAAGAACATTGCGCAATTGGATCGCATTCATCACAAAATCAAAACAGTAGATCCACGACGTCATCAATTACGTATTGGTGATTATGTGCGCATCAGTAAACATAAATCAATCTTCGCCAAAGGATACACACCAAACTGGAGCACAGAAATATTTCGTATTCGCAAGGTAAAACTTTCTAATCCAGTTGTTTATTTACTTGACGACCTCAACAAGCAGCCAATCCAAGGAGGATTCTACATGGAGGAACTGCAAAGGACGCAATATCCCAATCATTATCTTGTTGAAAAAATTGTACAAAAACGTGGCAATAAACTTTTTGTTAAGTGGCTAGGTTTTAATGCCACATATAATTCATGGATTAATAAATCAGATCTGGTGTACACCTTCTTGTTTTTATTTCATGTCGAGCTGGCCGACTCAACATGCCATGCGATTTGTATCCTACCCCCACCCTACCATTTACAGGAAATACTACTCCTGATTCATTGACGTTTGTTTACCGTTGAGCACATTCAACAACCAGTTCATTCCCCCTCTCTCTCCCTCAATTCCATTCACTACTCCCGATACCATTGATGTTTGTTTACCATTGAGCGCTTTCAACCCCATCTTGTTTGTCTCTCAGACCCATTCACACCTAACCAACCTACCACGTCAGGGTCCAAACAACCACCGCCATTCATGTTTTCCATTCAAAACACTCCCGTTCATGACCTACCTCACATCCCGTAATCTGCTGTGACGTCACACACACACACACATCAGTTGACCGTTCAATTCTCTGACGATTCATTCACCGACAAAGATTCGGAAACCTTCGGCAACACTCGGATCTCGTCGGGATCAAAGCAAAGCTATATAGCCCAGGATAATATCAGAGAAGGCGCTCAGTCCAAGAGAGAGACTGGGTCGAGGAGGGTCTCGTGCAGACCCTCTTCCATCCTTCCCCTCATCCCCCAACCTCGCCACCACCCCCTCCCCCTCCCCACCCCCACTCCCCCTCCCCACCCCCACTCCTCCCCCTCCACCCACACCCCCTCAAACCGGTTCCTGGACCCTCCAAGGTTTGTTTACCTTCCGGGGTCCCGGCGACCTTGGGGGTCAATGACCTACCTCAAGGTCATTGAGCATGACCTACCTCAAGGTCATTGACCTTGCCACGCCCCCCTCATTTGCATAAATAACGGTATTTGGTTCAAAACCCCCTCAGCCTCCCTACTAATAATAATAATAAATTTTATGATAAATATTGTTTTGTGTGTGAGATAATATGTAAATTCTGAGTGGTAGAAAAATGTTGGTAAAGGAGATAATGATTTAATCCACCGATAGTGGATAGCAACAATTTATATTGATAACAAATTTTCTTTTTTGTTAACAACATTTTTTCCTAACAAACATGACAGATGAATAAAATTTAAAATTTTGATGACATTGAAACAAATGAATGTGAGAAAAGAATAAGATTAATTTTTCAAATTATTATGAAAAATTTATAAACAATTTTTTGCTTTAGAAATGAAAATCTTTACAAACAAATATTAACATTCGACTTTATGTCAGCCGAATATTGATATTGTTATTATGCCACAACGAAACAGTGATATAATAATTTATGCAAATAATTCAAATTTTGAAACAACATCGAATGAATCAAGTGACTTTTTTTTTTTGTAAATATCTTACAACAAATACTTGAACAATGAAATGAAATTCTTCGAAAAGTGAACTACGAACATGTAAATAAAAGGGATCACTCGGAACTCTTTATTGAACAGTGATTACCAGTGTAAATATTTGAAAATTATTTTATTCTTAAATGTGACGCATGGTTGAAACACGCTTAAAAACGGGCACTTTTTGTGTTCCAACTGCAATAAAAATATTAAAATATAAATTAAAAATTCCAAACCTATATGAAATAACGTAAATTAGAACGACGAAAATGCTGATGTTATTGGATTTTATGTACGTCTATTGGTTACTTCAGAAACAAACTTCAAACTTGAGTGCACATAATATTATGGTCGACAGTAAAATCAATATTTTGACATTCGAATAGCCGAAAAATTCGTATGTTTATACAATAATTCATATGCGAAATTATTTCAATAATTCTATTATTTCAATGTTCGAATATGTACATCCCTAGTCTCTAGCCTCATTTCAGTGGTGGGGGAACAGTGACCACAGTCACTCCTCGTCCACAGAGCTGTCGACATCTTGCTTAATATCTGTAAATGCAATCGTCTTGAGTTCAGCGCAGCTACGCCAGGGGTGTCTCCTCCAGTGCTCCAGCTCCCCATCACCCGTACTGTACTGTACCCGTTCGTCCTGGGGATGCGATGACCCATCTGCTAGAACATCGCATTCCTGGAGTTCCAGGACAGAGCGGAGTTAAATGAACCTCTAGTCAAATAAGGAATGTGTCGGAAATTCAGCTGAGTTATCGAAAAAGCAGTGGGTATCACGAGACAAAGTATCTCTAGGGTCGTTACGGGCTTAAGTTTAATAAAAATAATGCAAATATAAATGGGCGCCATCAACTGAATTCCTAGCAAACCACTTCCTTTCCGGATAAGCCTTACTCAAGACAAGGAAAGAAAAAGGAACATCACACCATCATCAGATCACAACTAAGATAAAAACAAATTTATTTTACTTTGATAGTCAGACAGACATTTTAAATATAATTCCTACCTAAGAGTATGGTCGAATGCAAAGTTAAATTGTCATTGTCCAAAATCGAACCATCTCTTTTCTAATGCAAAATTATTTTTATCCACATAACAAGAAAAATTTATAAAGTTCTCTTGGGTTCTCAGGATCACTGTAGCACTATGTCTTTCGTCACTGACATTTGTGAAACCTGAGACCTAATTCTCTTTAATTTAACATCAATGTGGATTTAATTAAGTAATTACTCTGTCTAAACATACACATATAATAATCACACATATTAAATATCACATAAATTATGGTTTGCATGGTATAATTTGAACATAGAACATGTTAATCAAATGCTCCTAAACATCGAATAATTAATTTACACTATTTACATCGTCATTCACAATCACTTATCTGTGAATTACAGAAAATTCATAGCTTATTGAAAATCATTATCGTCATCATCAAAATTAAATATTTCTCACATTAATTCTCACTTCAAAATTCTACATATTTCTGTCAGAATCCTTAATTCATCACCACTACATCATTTAAATTCTCAATTCAAGTTGCAATTCCTTCAAATTATCTCTCAATTAAATTTATTTAATTCCATGTAAATTCATTAATCATCAGCTTCTTTAATTAATTATCACTTTCTAATTCAGTTATTCATCATCATTACAATCGTCTATTAATTTATTTCAATCAGTTTATTTATTCAATCTGTAATTCATCCATTTATTTAATTCATTGATTTATTCCAAAATTTAATTTATCAACTTATTTAAATTTCAATCATCTGGTTATTTAAGTTTTTTATTATTTCATCTAGTCATTCTGATTTTTATTTCATTAGGTCAGATCGTTAATATGCTTAAATCTCAGATTATTATTTCATTAATTATTATTTTCAGAAAATCTTGTATTATCAACTTCATTTATTTGTTTAATTTCCTAACAAATTGTTTAATATGGTTTACAGAACGTTGTCTTACAGTTTTATTACTTCCAAGTTATATCTCGTATTTAATTTATCATGCCAAAAAATATTATTGTCTCCACGACATCACGTTGGATCTAACTATCCACAACGACATTATATTTCTTCAATATTTCAAATATCACATTTGAATATAAGAATTACTCCAAAAACTCCATAAATATTCAGCACATACAGCATGAATCTCAACAATTGCTAGACTGGGTACGACGACCTCATGTCTGCTTCAAAATACTTTATTAACGATGCAACTATCACATGGCAACTTCCACAAAATGCCTATCACAAACTCCACTTAACCATGTTGCATGATCTACAAAAAATATATAACTGGCTTCAAATTATCAACGCACACAATCTCCAATAACTGTAATTAATCTGATCACATCTAGACAACTTCTTAAACAATTGGAAAAATATTACTTCAGTAACTTAAGATCTGCTTTCAAATAGCATAAATTCTCTTTTAAAAATTCTTCATAAATTCACATCGCAGAAAAAATACCAATGTGCTATAATCTCTCATATCAAAATCTGCAATACTGATCTGCCTTAAAATAATTCTGACCATTAATGATTAATCTTACAAGATTCAATTACTTTAAATCCTTCTCAAAAGGTATCAAACACAATTATACAAATCATCAAAAGCATCAGCTGTAACAGCTGTTAAACTGAAATTACTCTCAAAAGAGTATAGCCAAGGCTTCATAACTTAACATAACGAAAATGGTTGTTTGGGTAGATTATATAACAAAATGGGTCTTGGTCACATTGTGGTCGTTATGTTTCATACCCGGACGTCAGTTGTATCGTATGGTAACGTTATTGGTCCTTATAACGTTATTCTGACATTGGTTATCGTAGAAACGATATAGTATTGTCCGACAGAAATAACGTTAATTGAATAAGTCTCTCGAAAAATATCCCCTAATACCGTTATTCGGACTAATAACGTTATTCGGATATCGGTTATTGCAGGGACGAAATGGTAGTGCTCACTAGAAATAACGTTATTTGAATACATCTCTCGAAAATTATTCCGCCAATACCGTTATTCGGACTAATAACGTTATTCGGATATCGGTTATCGCAGGAACGAAATGGTAGTGCTCACTAGAAATAAAGTTATTCGAATAGATCTCTCGAAAAATATTACCCCAATACCGTTATTCGGACTAATAACGTTATTCGGATATTGGTTATCTCAGGAACGAAATGGTAGTGCTCACTAGAAATAACGTTATTTGAATAGATCTCTCCAAAAATATTCCCCCAATACCGTTACTCGGACTAATAACGTTATTCGGATATCGGTTATCGCAGGAACGAAATGGTAGTGCTCACTAGAAATAACGTTATTTGAATACATCTTTCGAAAATTATTCCACCAATACTGTTATTCGGACTAATAACGTTATTCGGATATCGGTTATCGCAGGAACGAAATGATATTGCTCACTAGAAATAACGTTATTCGGATATCGTTTATATATTACAAACGGCATCATCGATTGAGATGATTTTGATACATTTTGCGTTGGAGAACTCCATAGAGTAGAAAGAGTGGAAGTGTCACTTAGCGACCTACGTCGTGTTAGGCTCTGAGTTTAGCCGCGAGGTTATTAAATACTCGGAAGTGCTTACCGTATTCTGGTATTGTAATTTTAACCTACTTTTCACATGTTGCAAAAATGAGGGAAAAGTAGACTTATGAGATCAATCTGGGCAAATGTCTGTATGTCTGTCTGTCTGTCTGTCTGTGTATGTCCCCCTCTATCAACTTCTAAACGGCTGAAGCAATCAAAACCAAATTTGGTAAGGGTAATGATCTATACCTGAATATCTCAAGGCCTTATATATGAAATTGATGACAATGCTACCAACTATTGAAAAACTGCAATTGAAATTTGAGCTCCATGTTGGATATCTTGGAAGGTATGCATGGGACCTATTCCAAAATTGGCACATATTATATAGATAATAATATTTCAGTTTAATTTCCAGGAGGCCATACATAGCAGTGTTGCCAAAATGATTCTAAGCCTGCTGATAGGTCAAATTGTTAAATGCATATAACTTCTACACTATCAATTGGATTTCAACCACATTTCGTATGTACTATGTGTACATAGACAGATATGACTGAACGTATTCTTAAGAGCCACCGGGGCTGCCAACTGTTAATAAATGCTCTCTCTATGTTTCTATCCAAGTACTAATATATCAGAAACTATGCAAGCCGACATCTTTAAACTATGCACACATGTAGTACCTAACATTCTAGATCAATTTGGAGTAACTAATGTACGTCAGTGCTACCAACATGATTCTAAGCCTGCTGATAGGACCAATTTTTAAATACATGTAACCTCTATACTATCAATTGGATTCCAACCAAATTTTGTATGTACTATGGGTACGTAAACAGATATGACTATGCGAATTCTTAATAGCAACCAGGGCTGCCAACTGTTGATAATGGCTGTCTCTATTTTTTACCCTAATATCAATATATCAGAAAGTATGCAAGCTAGCAACTTTAAACTTTGCACGCGTATAGTCCCTGCCATTCTAGATTAAGTTGGAGTAACTAATATATGTCAATGCTGCTAACATGATTCTAAGCCTGATGATAGGTTCAATTCTAAAATGTATGTAACTTCTATACAAACAAATGGATTTCATCTAAAATTGGCACAACAATAGATCATAATATTTCAGATTATTTATGACCAACACATACATGACATTGCTGCCAACATTATTTTACGCACGCTGATAGATCCAATATCTAACTGCATGTAACGTCCATGTTATCCATTGAACTTCAACCAAATTTTGTATTCTGTACCTTAAGAGATGGAACTAAGAATATATTAAGTCACCTGGGCTGCCAACTGTAGTGCTCTATTAGGCTACTTTATGCCAGGTATATTTCGAATTAATTAGAAATGTTGATATTGCCAACTAATTTCGTCATTAACGTAGATAGTTCCATATAAATTAATCTATGGCATGAATCTTAAAGTTTAAGAAAAGTAGGCTCTTTAGTTCGTTACGGAACTTCTTGTTGAACTAGTGAAAATTGGGAATGTACGAAAAAGAACCACTAGTAAATGCGATTTTGAAGAAAGGAACAACAGACCGACACCACTTGAAATGCATAGGCCTAGGTGGATAGCAAACGACCTGAAGCTTAATAGAGATCAATTCCAGCGAATCAACTAGACAACACCGACAGTAGTGGCTACGCTGGCTAACGCGCAGTGTTAGGTCATGGGGCCAAGCTCTTTGCTGACTCGGTAGACGCGTGGGTTCGAGCCCCACCGTCGGCCGTCCTTGAAATGGTTTTCCGTGATTTCCCCATTTTCAACACCAGGCAAATGCTGGGACGGTACCTTCTGACAGGCCACGGCCGCTTCCTTCCACATCCTTCTCCAATTTCATTCACCTTAATCAATTCCATCTCTCATCCCGACGCGCAGGTCGCCCACGGGTATCAAATAGAAAGACCTGCACTAGGTCTCTGAGGAGACCACACGAAAAAAAAATAGACAACGGGGAAAATTCAGTGTACATTAAATTAGTGTCCACCTTACTGTATGAAAACATATTATCTCGACATGAATGTGTGAAATCCTTCCGGCTAGCTAGCGGTAACACCACAAAGACTGTTTGACAAAACGTGTGCTTGTCTGTTTAATCTACCTCCCGAAGCAACAACGAAAGGCTCTCCCGCGTGCTTTCTACGTATGGAGTTGTCAAGGACATACGGACGAGTGCTGGAATGAAGTATACGAATTTTCTGCTGTAAGTAATGGCATACGTATTGTAACAATTGAATTTAAATACCCCATTCCATCATATTTGACGGTCAATGATTATAAAGTTCTGTTAACATATGAAGGACAAGCTAAGTATTGCTTTTATTGTAAAGAAACTTCCCACTTACAAATAGATTGTCTAAACAGAAGGAATCGCCCAGTACTTCATGTCAGACAACAAACCTACAGCACGGTGCTGGGTGAGTCTGATGGGAGTAGTAAGCTAAGCAACACTACGGACATGGAAACTGCAGTACTTTCCCCTGAATATCCAACCATATCAGAGGCTCTTGATAACAGGCCCCATTCTACAAACACATATAGCATTGCGGAAGTAACTCAACCATCAAATAACGTAGCTGAAACATCCATGACTACTTTACATAGCAATGAAGAGGGAACGGACAGCACGGGTAAGACACACCAGCCAGCCAACACAGCATTCTGTGCAGCAGCCAGATAACATTAAGGCTAAATGTCCTAAATTTTAGTTTGTAATTATGACACCATGTAGCAGCACCAAAGTGAGACAATTTCTTTTTTAAGTTTTCTCTTGAATGGAAGCTCGTATTTGCGATGTGAAAACCACTTTGCATACTAGAGTGCAATAGAATTGATATTAATTCAATGCATTTCCCAAAAAAATTGAAAAACAAAAACGTTACTAGCAGTTTTTTATATTTCTGCTTAAAATATGAAAAAGACCTGGTAATACGAAAACGGAGATTTATTTCCTGATTCCAATGCATTTTTCATAAATAAAATCGGGTGAATGGAATCGTCAGCATTAGTTTGGGAATCGTTTTTTTTAAGGGTGGGAGGAGTAGCGGCGCCGCTTCACAAGATCTCTTGCGCAAGGAAAATGATGAACACGCCGAATTGACGAATACCGTATTGTAGTTCGGCGAGTTACATGTACAAGTGCCTAGGCGTGGAACAATATCTGAGTAATAAAATAATAGTAATGTCACGCTTATGTAACGTTTACACAGTGTGTTTGTACAGATATTTTTCTTACTTCCTCAAACATTCTTGTTGTTGTTCATGTTGATAATAATACATTGTAGGGACTTGGGACATCTTGATCATCAGTCGCGTGTAGTTGACTATGTGTATTACTAGATTCCAGTGGTCTTGGCTCGATCCCCAGCTGTGCCAAGATATTTAATGCTGGTCTGAGGGCTGTAGCCGGTCACACTCTCTTCGTGAGCCAATACTGAGAAGAGGTGTGTTCGATTCCAACCTCAGCCATCCTGGAAGTTATTTTCCCTGGTATCTCACTTCTACTCGAGGCAAATGGCGGGTTGGTTCCTAACTTAAGGCTGCGGCCTTCTCCTTCCGAATCCTTGCCAGAACTACAAATGGTCACACCAATACAGCCATCATATTAACACAGGTTATAAGACAAATTCTACACATACACAAATACACACGGCTAGATAACCATGATGTCTAAGCCCCTGAGATGAAATAACAACAATACTAATCATTATGCATATAATTTTGTTCGAGTGAGAATCTCGTCATACGTATTTTCAATATTAATTGTAAGACGTTTCAGTATACTATGATATGTAATTGTTTCATCCAACCATTGTACCTACGCTATCAAAGGCACGGCACAAGGTATTAGGGCCAAACTGTCTCCAGACTCGAAAGATAATTGAGTTCGAAATCCACCGTTAGGTTTCCTTGAACTGTTTGTCTATTTTTAATTCCAGGCAAAAACCGGAACAGTACTTCCAGGGAGTAGGATAAATAAGGCGATTCTGGCGCAGGGGCTAATGGGCAAGATGGCCACCGCACGCACCCAGCCCTATGTTAATCTTATGGAGGGGACAGACATAGCTGGCGCAAGGACTAATGGGCAAGATGGCCGCTGTGGATGACGTCACAGGGAGAGGTCATTGGAGTCAGGGATGGGGCAGGTGCCCTGAGTCTTCAAGTAAGGTACTATCTCGGCATTTACCTGGAAGGAGTGAGGAAAACCCTGGGAAACACAAGACACAACTGAACTTCACGTGCAACCACAATGGTAGGTTAAGGAATTTCTGAATGGCAATAAACATCTGCTGTAGGGAACATTGTTTCAGCTCCTTACCTTTTCTTTCGTTCAATACGCCAATACACAAGCTCTGCTGGGACTTTTCTTCGCTTTCTGTGGGTGTACAAAGGAAGTGGATATTTATGCAGGACGCTTGCACCTAGAGAACATGGCACTTGACTGTCGTCAATATTTACGAAGATCAATCTTCCATTTTCACAATGGCTACGTCTTACTTTTCCACACAACGCATTGTTTCCATTTGAATTCGAACTTGCTTCTCTGAAAAAAGTTGTCACTGAATAGTTCGTGCTCTTGTACTCTTACACTTATATAGCCTATTAGAAGTTTAAAAAAAGACTAAACACGTGGCGCGACAGCCGTTGAAGGGCCTAGGCCTACCAAGCAACCGCTGTTCAGCCATGTAGCTTGCAGATTGTGGGGAGACAGATAAAATATCAGTGAAATTAAAACTGCTCAGTACTTAACAGATTCTCTAATGCAAGCGTAAAGAAATATATCATTTGAAATATAAACTGGGGGAAAAATCTTATGTGTGTTGTACAGGTTTTTTAGGGCCTGGCTTCCTCTTCTTGGTACAGTACTTAGTCGCAACCCCCCCAGGGATTTCGTGGTATGCCCTTGAATCAGGGTTGGCATGCAAAACGAAATGCATGGCTGTGGGGGCAAATATATTTGAATTTCGCCATGAGCGCGATACTCGGGAGCGAAATGATAATGATCGTCGGCGGGAAATAAAATCGAAGCGAAACTTAATTCGAAGTGAAATGACATAGCGAAATCAATGCGAAACTTAATAGCAACGCGAAATTACATTGTGCAATTGAGTAAAATTTCACTCCCGGCGCGAAAAGAAATTCGTTTCAATCTTTTAATTTCGCTCCCGGCGGGAAATACAATTCATTACAGACTTTTAATTTCACTCGCGGCGCAAAATAAAATTCAATACAGACTTTTAATTTCGCTTCCGGTGCGAAATAAAATTCGTTGCAGTCTTTTAATTTCACTCCCGGCACGAAATACAATTCATTACAGACTTAATTTCGCTCGCGGCGCAAAATAAAAGTCAATACAGACTTTTAATTTCGCTTCCGATGCGAAATAAAATTCGTTACAGACTTTTAATTTCGCACCCGGCGTGAAATAAAATTCCTAAACGGTATTTAGTTTCGCCCTCCGACGTGAATTTAAAATGCATGGAACATTTCATTTCGTTGTTGAAATTAAAATGTATTCGTTTCGAGAGTTAAATTATGTTCGGTGCGATATTCAAAGTCCTGACGTTGGCAGCAGTAGCAGTCTTACCGTACACCGCATGCACAATCTGTCGGACTGCAACAGCAACGTGAGTCATACAATGGTCATCACTCCAGTGTAGGAGAAAGTCAGTGCTATGGCATCAACATCACCATTGTCGTTGACTGCACCTCGGACTCGTGGCTGACTATCCCTGACGTTCATAACGCAATACTTTGAGTACAATGGGGCAACAAGTACCTCTACTTGTTCCGTAGCGAACAAGAAGACGAATGTGCTGAGCGATCAGACATTCAATATAAGTGAAGAACTCCCATTACAATACAAATTATCAGTTGTAACTCTTCAGTCAGTCAACACTAATTTGTCCAATAACAGGGCGGGGTACAATGTACAGTACATGTAATTAACACTCATGGAAAACTTTACATGTATTAGTTTATGGTCACTATTATAATGCAGCAACTTTAGTGATCTTAAATCTAATACATGTAATTATTTCCAGGAGTGTTACTTACATCTTATGTACGATGTACCCCACCCAGTTATAAGTCCAGTCAAATTAGGAATTTTTGCTGCATTAAATCATGTAGATCCAAATATTTTCAGGAATGTGTAGGGGGAGGTCCCCTGAACAACACCTAATAAAGTCCCGTCAATTTCAGGTGCCGCAGATGGGGGGGGGGGGCTCCAAGCCCCCCCTTTTTTAGATTTTGGCGTATAACTTTAAAACGGTGCGTCGCTCACATATATTTATACTTTTCAAACTTAAAGGAAATTAAATGCCCTACAAAATGGTGTATTCATATTTAACTCTGTGTGTTACCGTCTCCGAGATATGAGCCGGTGAATATAAAATATTTGCAGAAAAATGTGAAGCGCCTCACGTTTCTCGTCTAACTTGCCCGTCCAATCCGTTTGCCTTCCATTTTACAGGAAACTCGCAGGGAAGGAAGTTGTAGAACATTAAATTTCCTTCCAGAATATATGTACTTATGCTAATTTATCTTCGACCAGTCAAACGTTAGAGCGTTTTGACTTAACGGGGTCGGTTTCGAGGTTTTGCTAGTGAACTGCTCATTATTTTACTTCCGTTTTCAACAGCTTTAACACTCTGTATCACATTATTTATTGATTATGTAAACATAGATGGTATTATCAACCATATAACTAATAATATATAGCCTACCTAGAAAGTATATGAACGCGGTGGCGTATAAAGGATTATGTTTCGGGGGGCCCAAAATTTCGGAAAACAATTTCGTTTTTATGTGAATGAAAACATGATCAAGATCTAATAATTTACAGTCCAGCCCATCGGAGTATATATATATGTTCTGAAAAGTTTGTTATATTTCGTTGTTTATATTCTTTTAAAAAATTATGAATTATGTGACATTTTTTATTTTTTTATTAACAGCATTGTTACCCTCTTAAAATTAAAATAAATGCACTTGCTGGACAAATTTGATGTTCATTAACAATTTGTTGTGTTGAACCTGTACAAACACACTGCACGAGTTATATAGAGCAGGTAGGTGGCAATGAAGACAAGTTTGCTTTCATCGTGGCTGACGATTTGACGAAGCACATCTACTGTACGTGTGAAAAGAACATAAGAGAATAGAATATTTATTTATCAAACAGCATGCTTCAACGAAGTTAGTACATGCAACACAAAATGAAATATACCTGTGATAATTGAGGTCATACTCGTGGAGTGGTGTCGGATACATCAGTAGGAACATATTTTGTTCCCTATCTTCATTGATGTCTTCTGGCGTGGACGTGGAGCCATAAAAACTTCAGTGATGCTTTCGGTTTCGTTAGGATACCGCTCCAAACATTTCATTTGCTTTACATTTCCCAAAATTAGCGGGGTGGTATCACATCCAGTGAAGCCATGGATTAATAGAATGTACTGGCAGAATGGCAAGGCCTGAAGTTGTTGGGAGGAGTACAGTCTGTCATCTGTGTTGCCTCGTCCAGGCTCCAGGAAAAGGACATTCGTGTCTCGTGGTGTGAGTGCCATGAGTAAGACGAGCAGGTCTGCGTCCTCGAAAACTACCACCACAGTTGAATGAGGGGTATTTTGTAATCCACGCCTGACAATGCTGCAGTCAGCGTCTCCTTTGGCTATGGTGAATTGTATACATTTTGCATCCCAGGCAACATAGTTATCAGCTTAATTTTGTTCTGTTCGTTGGAAAGGAAGTTTTCCTGCTTAACAGTAGCCACCATGTTCTCATCAAAGTCTGTTTCACTGATATTTACTTGATGCTCTTCGATGTTGTTCGCTTCTTTTCGTGGAACTTGTGTCTTCATCAACATCAAACACAACAGCAGAGTTGTAACAGTAATGGTTGATAACGTAAGATACATATTGGTTGCAGATAAAGGCGAACTTAGTGTCGTTCCACTTGACCCTATGAGGAAGAAAGCCACCATCGATTACCGCAAAACAGATCTTCAGGTTGGTTATTTGACTACATGAAGGAAAGGCATCGTAGAGAGCAGACTTTTTCGTTTTCCTCATGATCCTTTCGTCAAAAAGAGTCGGGGGATATGGGGCTAACTCACACTTCAACAGTTCCTCCACATCCCCTTCAGTTCTCTTGTTAATTGAGGTTCTCTGGAAAATCATTAAAGGCTCGACCATCAATACATCATTGTCCAGTTTGATAATGTTGCTCATAGCAGGCAAAGGGACTTCTGGTTTTTTCTTACACTGCTTAATTTCTGCAAAGTTACTTCCAACAAAAGTCCCCTTTGTATGGATTCCGATTCCCAATGGTTGGCAACAGTTGATGTTGCTGGGTACTATTACTCCGGTTGAAAGGGACATCAAAGAATCACGTACAGCAAAAGGCGGGTGATCAGCCAACTACTGTGCAAACTATCTTCTGTCTTGGTCATCCCTGCTCATTCGTGATGCTCAAAAGTTGACATGCTGTTCTCCACTTACAGAATGGACGCCGGCAAACTGCTCTAAGCTTAGTGAAGAACATATGGCTGTACCTGTACGAGCCCCTCCAACCCATTTCGCCAACACAGAATCACTCATGCCTCTCCCTCGTGTTAGTCCCCTTTCACTTTTCAGATCACACATCAGTGTCACTTCAATCGCCATATCAGATCACACTCCAGCTATTGGTGTATCAGTTGAAATAGGCACGATCTATGAAAACCTTTGGAGTTTTCATCCGTACCGGATTGGGAAAGGGATCAGTCACTTAGGCATATCCCATGGTATCTCATATTCCAGAAGATTATTTCCTTTCCTGGGTCGTCAGATATCTCGGAATATTATTATTCCTTCCGTTTAGGTCGTCTGTTGTCCACGATTGACGGTTTTTAATTCGATGTTTCGCCGTCTCTGTCTTTACTATCTCCCAGTATCAATTCTTTCCTCTACTTCTTTCATAAATTCTTATTTGTGGGATATCATAGGATACAATATCATAATAAACTTAGGCTTACGTACCTTAATATTATGTACACAGTGTATTAAGTACATTCTATTTCAGATGGGGAGGGGTCTTATACATGCATATTAAAAGGATATGACAAAGATATTCGCCGTTTGAAAGGCCTAAGCTAGATTTTTAGTGTTTATTAGTGTTGCGAATTAACAGTTGACACGCATACTATGTTGCAAAATCTAGGCCAATAGGTTTAACAGAAATGCATGTTAAGAAACGAGGCCCTGTCAACGCTGTAACTACAAGTAGCGTGGCCAAAAACAGCTCGCAGGAACTCGGTGCTCTACTGGAGCTTTATCTGTACATTCCGATGCACTGCAGGATGTGACAGTGTCGCCAGATTCTCGTTTTCATACTTGCGTTTTCAAACAGCACGCGATCCGATTTTGCTATTGAACCTTTTGTCTTGCAATTGGATGAGGAATCGCATGCCGACCTCCTAGTGCGGCATTTTTGTTCACCCTGTATATATTATATATTAGTTTTATGGGTAATAAATATCATTTATGTTTGCATAATCCATAAATATCGTAATACAGAGTGTTAAAGCCGTTGAAAACGGAAGTAAAATAATGAGCAGTTCACTAGCAAAATCTCGAAACCGACCGCCATACGTCAAGACGCTCCAACGATCGACAGATCGAAGAAAAATTAGCATACGTATATCTATTCTTGAAGGAAATTTAATGGTATACAACTTCCTTCCCTACGAGTTTCCTGTAAAATGGAAGGCAAACGGATTGGAAGGGCAAATTAGACGAGAAACGTGAGGCGCTGCATATTTTTCTTCAAATGTTCCATGTTCACTGGCTCATATCTTGGAGACAGTAACACATAAAGATACATATGGTTACACCATTTTGTAGGGCATTTAATTTCCTTTACGTTTAAATAGTATACAAATTTCTCTGCGATGCACCGTTTTAAAGTTATGCGCCAAAACTAAAACCTCTGTCCCCCGCGGCACCTGAAATTGACGGGACTTTATTAGGTGTTGTTCAGGGGACGTCCCCCTACACATTCCCGAAACATTTGGAACTACATGATTTAATGCAGCAAACGCATCATTTTTGGTCTAATTTGACCGGACTATATCGGGCAAATTAGTGTTGAATGATTGAAGAGTTACAAATAACAGTAAATCGTCTGTGGTAGTACCAGCGGCGTATATGGAGTTCTGTTTCGGAGGGGGGTTACTCGAACAACAAGGTTGAGGGGTCATTCCTCTCATTTCTACATTCTTTATTCTTACACTTCCGGAAATTTCGGGGGGGGGGGCCTTGGCATTCCTTACTACTTCCTTCTTACCCTCAGCACATTTATACTGACCATGGCACGAAATCAAACCCCTGTGCCACGTACAGTATTTCGTTTCGCACTGCAATTTGTTTTGCGTCGCTTTTCACTATGTTATTGAGCTTTGAATTAAATTTTGCTTCCATTTAAATTTTCGCGCTGACAATCAATATCATTTCGCACCCGAATATCGCGCTCACGGTGAAATTAAAATGTTAACGCGTCCACAGCCATATTGTTTCGCATGTTAGATCAGATTTAATTTCAGTCATGAAATGAAATGTTCCATGCATTTTAAATTCACGCCGGGGGCGAAACTAAATGCTGTTTGGGAAGTTTGTGTCATTAAAATAAACCGTGGCACTACAACCCATGAAGGGCCTAGGCCTACCAAGCGACCGCTGCCCAGCCATTAGATCTGCAGATATTGGTCAGCGCATCGGGTTCCCTCGGCCGTTAATCTTGGTTTTCGTGCACCCCTTTCCAACCCACACGTCCGTTTCTAAAATCACTAACGGAGCTGGGAAGCGAACCTGGGGCCTCCAGGAGAGAGGCAGGCACGCTACCCCCAACACCATGGGACCAGCAATTTTTGTCATGCCAGGAGCAAAATTAACAGTCGTTAAAAAATGTTATTTCGCGCCGGAAGCAAAATTAAGAGACCGTAACGGTTTCCATTTCGTGCCAGGAGCGAAATCAAAAGTCTTATAACGAATTTTATTTCACGCCAGGAGCAAAATTAAAAGTCTGTAAAGAATTTTATTTCGAGCCGGGAGTGAAATTGAAAGTCTGTAACGAATTTTATTTCGTGCCCGGGGTGAAATTCTCTGTAATGTTTTTTTTATTTCGCGCCGGAAGAGAATTTAAAAGACTAACGGTTTTTATTTCACGCCAGGAGCGAAATGAAAAGTCTTATAATGAATTTTATTTCACGCCAGGAGCAAAATTAAAAGTCTGTTAAGAATTCTGTTTCTAGTCGGGAACGAGATTAAGAGTCTGTAACGGATTTTATTTCACGCTGGGAGCGAAATTTAAAGTCTGGTACGAATTTTATTTCTCACCGGGAGCGAAATTTAAAGTCAGTGATGCATTTTATTTCGCGCCGAGGCGAAATTAAAAGACTAAAGAATTGTTACGGCTGTGAGTTCGTTTCATCGCTCGCCGCATGAGTCAAAACTGCCCCAGGGCTTGGCTGCTCTCCCTCAGTGTATTGCATGCGCGTTACGCAACGGACTGCGAAGTGAAAGGGATGGTCCAGAATCTTCGTGACACCACCAGTGAAGGAAATGTCGAGAAGCCGTGTGTCCTGGACGATTCTAGAATTTATTGAGTCACCAGCCTGCTATATAAGCGGCTTCAACAGTGAGGGGACCGAGTTTTCTGTGGGTGGGTGTTTTTGAGCGAGTGTGACAGAAGTGTGGTGACGAAGTGCCGTGCGAGTTACGAAATCCAGTGACATTGTTTCTCCCAGCTTGTGAACAGCGTGCAGCAAGTGCTCGTAAGTAACTGTAGTCGGCGTACATAACGGAGAGGAGCAGGTAGTTTCTGTCAAGGCCACCGTACTCATTAGGACGGATTAACTTCTGTGGATTGTTGACAAGTGAAAGGGCAAGAGCTCTCCACAAGCAAGAGACTTGAGGAAACTGGAGTAAGGTTCATATTTCTTGTATTTGCTGATGAGTAGTGTAATTTTCTGGCCGCAATAAAGTTAATTATTTCTTTAAGCAGTAATTGGTGTTGTGCTTCCTACCCACCGTAATCCAGTTAACAAAAGTGCCACTAGGGGGGTGGCACGTAACAGAATTTTATTTCGCCCCTGCAGCAAAATTAAATTTCTGTTAATAATTTTATTTCGCGCCAGGAGTGAAATTTTATTCCTTTGAACAATTTAATTTCGCGACGTTAATTTAAATTGATAATTAATTTCGTTTTGCTTGCCAGTCCTGCCTTGAATCGGTTTTGGTGGTGGCTCCATTTTTCACCTTAAATGTAAAACTAACTGCACTTGATGACCGTAATGCTCTCCATCAGTCGTACCTATATGTACATCGTACATGTAGGCCTATCTTTTCTACCAGAGATACTGTCCCAAAAATAAAGTGCCGAAAATAGAACACCTAACGAACACTAAAAATAATACTGTTGCAGGTAAAATAAATTAAGTAAAAAGTAATTAAAGGGATCAATGAACTAAAAACAGGAAAAACAACATAGAAAACTAGAAGTAGTAATTACAAACAGGTAAGATATCAAAGGATCACTCAGAAATATCCAGAACTGGACAATAATTCAGAACTGGCCATCACAGTCACAGTCAATCACAACATCGGACTAGATGCTGAGGATTCCATACCGTCAGGTAAGGTCATCGCTCTCTCACTTGACTTTCGTTCCCCTCCACTCCCCTCCCTCCCGTTCTCGCCGACCTTGTTCTACTAAAGGCTACCACGCCTTTTGTTCCAAGTACAGTTACACTCTTATTCACAAATTTCCCCAAGTGATCCCGACGATTCTATTCAACCTATTTAGGTATTCGATACGGCTTTTGAATCAGTGAATACAACTCAACTTTCTTATTACCCGCTTTTTTAAATTGTAATGAGATATTTAAAATATAAACAGCAACTTTTCTGTTTTTGAAATTAAAAATTTAGCTATGAATTAATCTCAATTCTCCTACTAGACAGAGTACATAGCAGTTTTCAAATCGCAGATCGGAGCTCCCCTTCAAGAAAAAAATAACAAGTAAATTCAGCTTTGTTTGTGCTGCCACCTGTTGAAATATTTTCTTACCAAAATGTCGGGACATTTAGCCTTAACGAACCTGTCACTAATGACGTACCCAAAACCCAATTTACGTGGTCGGAAGACATGGAATTTCAGGATTCCATACAAGAAGAAAGAGAACACTCACAAGTAATAGGCTACAACTCTCTCAGTACATTCGAAGCACCCTCCATCTAACGATACCGTTCGCTCCTAATTACTTCACGCACAAAGCACAGACATAGTTCAGGAAACCCTATCTACAACATTGGGGGCAGAGTTTACATCCACCTCTGATGCTGCAATCAGTTTCAGTAAAAAAAAGTCACGGACGTCAGTGGAAGTGCCCTACCTCCACAAACAGGAGCTAAACCCATGGCCACAGATAAAGCCAACATTAAGGAGACCCATGCTCTTCACATGAAAACTGTCAACACAAACACTGCGAGGGAAGAAGTTAAATCATATTACACACAAACACGAACCGCATCACGTAGTCGCCGTAAATCTCTGGAAGTACACACCAGTAAAACATCACTCCAATGATCCCCTCAAATAATTGCTCATCATCGTTTAAATGCACTCAAACATACTGATGCATGTCATCGTCATCCTTTTGTTCTTGCATATGAGTGTCTTGCGTTGTTTTGCCACATTAAATATCAATGGCATCATAAGTTTGACGACGCGTTTTCTACTTCAGGATTTTTGCAGGACTTATGATATTGACAAGTTATTGCTTCAGGGAGTAAATGATCCAAACGTAGACTGGTTGAGTGGGTACGAATACATAGCAAATATTGGCCCATCTCTCCGAGGCACAGCTGTCGTTTACAGATCAGGGTTAATTGTTTCGGATGTGGAGTTACACCCGAGTGGCAGAATAATTACTCTGCAATGTGAGGATCAAAAATTGTTAATGTCTACGCCCCTTCTGGATCACAAGGTCGTCTGGCAAGAGAACATTTATTTGAAGTTGACATCAGATACTTTCTCCAGGGCCCGATCAATAATATCATATTAGCAGGCGATTTTAACTGTGTTTTAAACACTCGAGATCAAACCGGCGCTTTCAACAACTGCCGCAGCCTCAAAAGTCTCGTAGACGGATTTAACCTCCATGATGTGTGGGAACTTAAACATGGAACAGACGTTCAATTTACTTTCTATCGTGCCGGATCAGCATCTAGAATAGACAGGACATATATAGCATGAGGAATGAGAGATAGCCTGCATAGTTCCACAGTAGTGCCAGTATCTTTCAGTGGCCATCACGCACTGTATTTTCGATATTTAACTACGTCACGACCACCTATATATGGAACCGGGTATTGGAAACTAAACGCATCCCTCCTTCACGACCAAGATGTGCGAAACAAATTTGAAACTCTTTGGATGAAGCTGCGCAGTAAAAGGTCGCAATATCCATATCATATCACTTGGTGGATCTAGGTTGTAGAACCTGATATAAAAGAGTTTTTCCAGCAAAGTACTCTAAGCGAAGTACTCTAAACTTCTATTATGAGGTGGACTATTATTTGAACTTCAGCAAAGCAGAGCAAATGGTGACGATGTCCTTGGAGAAATGAAAGAGGTTAAGCATTCAATTTTAAATATTCAGGTAAATGATTTAATTGGTGAATGTATTCGAGCAAAGAGTCCCTCAGTCATAGAAGAAGAACGTTCATCACTGTTCCATATCTTAACAGAAAGGCGTAAAGGGCAGCGAAAGACCATTACTAAACTTCGGGACGAGCATGCACTCAGTCGAACATGGATGATATCCTTTAAATTGGTGCAAAGCATTTCACAACATTTTTCTCCGACGTCCTACAAAATAGTGAGCAAAGACATAGGAGCATACATCAAAACCTACCCAGACTGACCGCAGAGGATGGATCTATGCTGGCAAGTGGTATTACTGTACCTCGGCGGAGATTTTCACAGCACTGCGCCAAACTCAACGTAACCGCTCTCCTGGTCCTCATGGAATACCATATGAATTTTATCAATTAAATAGCAATAGTGCCCGGCTTCGTCCGGTGGATTTGTTTGTTTTACGGATGATAATGAATACTACTACAGAACTGGCATATAATATTTAATTAACAGAAAAACATATTTTAAAAATATAACTTTTTGTGGTGGTGGTGGTGGGGGTGATAGGTAGTACAGTATATTGAACGTAAAATTCAGGTCATTTTTCCGTAATGATAATGACAATAATGAATAGGGAAACGGCTATTTACTAACTACAGTACTGACACATGTAATTTACAAACGAATTGAAAAATATGATTGGAAAGAGGAGTATGTGACATAAAAGACACTGCCTAGGGCCTATATCTCATTGGCTGTTAGAAAAGTAGAGATCAATAGTGTCGTCTTTTGTCACATAGTGCCATAGGAAAATAATCAGAGCACTTTGGAAAACTTCGGCTGTCCCGAGCTACTGAAGTAGCAATAGTGTCATTTATCGCCACATACCGCTCAAGAATAAGGATCTGAATAAATGAAAGTACCAACGCTTATTGCTGCTGATTATCTCTAAGTACTGCACCAACACTATCGCACTTATACAGAGGCATAATATGTTCATGATAACTGTTTTACGGGGCCTAAGAAATCTTCTTGCAATAATTACTCACAGTGACTCCAATTTATAAGCAGCGCAAGTTGTAACTATTTTCGCAACTCTGGTATGGACGACGTGATGCAGCTCGCATTGGCAGCCAACAATTGACTTATTAAAATATTCTTACAGTTACACTATACGGACATGAATGGTTCTAGGACCTTGAAACGTAGTTTTCAAGTTCATTTTGTCTGTTGTTCTAAATGTAGGGAATGGAGAGAGTTGTTCAAAATATCAAGTGGATAGTGTTACCCGCAGGGTTTCGAAGGGTAAGTACATTAAGTGTGGTTAAGATCGGTGAAACGATGTAGACTTGTGCCAAAGGGCCTAAATGCAGGGAATGGAGTGATCTGTCTGAAATTTCACGTAGACAGTGTTACTCGCAGGTTTCCAAAGGGTAAGAATACTCATTTTGGTTCAGATCGGTGAAACGGTGTAGATTTGTGCCAAAGGGCCTAAATGCAGGGAATGGAGTGGTCTGTCCGAAATTTCATGTAAACAGTGTTACTCGCAGGGTTTCAAAGGGTAAGTATACAAATGTTGGTTCAGATCGGTGAAACGGTGTAGATTTGTATAAATAACAGACAAACCAACATTGAGCTTTATGCCGTATTTACACATGCTAGTGCAACAATCACAATAACGCAGGTTATCACATAAATTCTACACACACACCCATGTACATGGGGCCACATGACCACGATGTCTAAGCTCCGCAAATGAAATATTAACTGTGCATACGATAGCATAGAGAATACTACAGTCCAATACAATCCTTGATTGTCAATCGGTCAGTTTTCTCATGTGTCCTTTAGCAAATTTTACCGGACTATCATGATACCGAGTAAATCGTAGTTGCCTAGTGACAGCCTGTCCATCAATGGTGCGGCGTTGACTATCTTGATACAGTGTTAGTCGTTGTCGCTTAGCGACAATATGTCCGTCAAGTTATTAGATCGATGAAACGGTGTAGACTTGTGCAAAATGGCCTAAATGCGGGGAATGGAGTGGTCTGTCCGAAATTTAACATAGCCTAAACTATTCCTCTTGAATCAGGCTATCATATACAAAAAGAATTTTTCGAATCCGACTAGTAGTTCCGGAGATTAGCGCGTTTAAACACATAAACACACAAACACACAAACTCTTCAGCTTTATTATATTATTATAGATGTGGAATATACTAGGAGAAGATCTCCTTAAAATTTACCAGGAGATTAGGGGAAACCCACAAATCATAACTGAAGAATTTACAGCTGGAATTATTATTGTAATTCCGAAGATCAGAAGACCACTTGGAAAGGAGGATTTCAAACCTATCACACTTCTCAATACAGATTGCAAAATCTTTACAAAAATAATAGCATCCCGAATCAAACCGCAACTGCTACCAATTATAGAGCAGTGACAATCCTGTGCGACTCCAGGAAAAATTATCATCTCGAACTTGTTGGTGTTAAGCAATGCTATTATTGTAAATGAGAAAACTTCGCCTAATCTTCCTCCTACGACACTTGTCAGTCTCGATTTTCAAAAGGCCTTTGATAGAAAAAAAAACATTCATTTCTATGGTCTGCAATGCGAACCTTCGGGTTTCTTATCGGGTTGATTAAATGCATTACAGGACTGTACAGAACAGCACAATCTAGAGTAATCATTAATGAACATCTCACTTCGAATATACTCATCCGTAAATCTGTTCGTCAAGGATGCCCACTTTCTATGATCCTATTCATCATAGCACAGGAACCCTTCTTCCGGAGGAGGACGATCAATGAGAAGAAAGTGGCAGTACGAGCATATGCCGATGATGTATGTATTGTTCTCACAGACGAAAACGATGAAGACCGTATGCTGACTATCATAAACGAGCTTCAGGAAACATCTGGATCCCAAGTCATTCCAACATGTTTCAGGGATTTATTTTCTGAAATCTTCAGTGAAATGCTTTTCAACTGACCTTCGGTGGAAATAAACAGCAGTTCACTGGTCTTGGGTCGGTCACTGAGACATCATTGCGTTAGTCGCTGATCCTAAAGTGAAACATTCCGTGAGACTAACAGTGATATTATATGGTGCACTGAACATCATGTGTGCTTATTGCCATAGCCTTCACTGAGTTATCAACATTAGCTCAATGGAAACAATATGACCTGCTTTCCAGTTCGATTCCATGAATCTACCCACAGATCAAAGTTCAAACCCTGCCTGGGGCAACGTGATATACTTCTATTCTTTTCCCAGTTTCAACCTTAACCAAATTGATTATTAAGGCTTGTACATCTCTTTAAACAAGGTTATTTATTACTATTATCGTCAGTTTACTGGAAAATAGGATAAATATTCCCGGGAAAGGCGAGTAAACTTTCACTGAAAACTTCAGTGGATTTTGACTGCTGGAAAGGTCAGTGGATTGTCACTGTAATTTTCAGTGAAGTCCCACTGAAGTCAGAACTGTGAACTTCAGTGATTCATATGACCATTAAGCCACTGATAAAAACCGATATCTGAATAACGTTATTAATACGTATTGCACGATTAAGGTGCTCTTTTTTACGAGCGAAGATTTTATTTAACGTCCTTTCTGGTGGGTGCTACTTGGTTGTTTCTACCATAACCGATATCCGAATATTAGTCCAAGTTACGGTATTAAGGGATATTTTTTGAGAGACTTAATCAAGTAACATTATTTCTGGCAACACTACATTTCGTTCCTGTGGTAAGCGATTTTTATATGTGTAGGCCTTAGAGTTATGTTCTATTACATGAAGATTAGAGTGTAGGTGTATTAATCAAACTTCAATCGCACGATTAGGCTACCAGATTTTAAAATTTCGCACAGCCACCATCTTGTGGTTCTGAAAACAATTGAAATAAATTAGATGCCAGTGGATTAAAATTTGTATAAGCATATACCGTACCAAGTTTCACTGTGCTCGGATGATTAAATCGCGAGAAAAGTCCATTTAAATATTCAAATTTCGCGTCACCGCCAGGTTGGATTTGTGCTCCCCAGGTTATTGAAAGTTCCAAAGGTGAACTTATGTTTATAGACTCTATCAACATACAAAAATTTCAGTTTGACTGCAGTCATAGATTTTGAGAACAATGTAAATATTTCGGATACTCGCCATGTCGGATTGTATTAGGCTATACGTGGGCCATAGAGTTTTGTACTATTAGATGACTATTTTTACGTAGGTTCATTATGCAAACGTTGACTTCTATCGCATAATTGGGACACAAGAAATAAAAAAATAATTTTAAAATTTTGCACAGCCGCCATCTTGAGTTTATGTATACAATTTATCAAAATTATATGTCAGTGCATTACAATGTGTATAAACAATTGCTGTACCAAGTTTCACTGCGTTCGGATGGTTAAATCGCCAGAAAAGTCTATTTAAATGTTCAAATTCGCTTGGCCGCCATGTTCATTTTGTAGTGAACAGGTTTTTGAAAGTCACTTAAGTGAACTTCTAGCAGTGCCTTTTATCACCGTACAACATTTCAGGGTGATATCGGTAACAGTTTCAGAGATATAGAATGCCAGTCAGATATTTCTCACAGCCACCATGTTGGATTGGTGAAACATAATAAACTTTGAAGCACACGATCGGGGTCGGCCAAAATAGTACTATGACCTTCCCGAATTTCATTGAAATCACTCCAGCCGCTTAGATTTTATTAGGTGCGGAGTGGGGGGGGGGTTGGACACCAAGATCCTGCGTAGATAGTGCCTGTAGTATATTCTATCCTTTTGCACCCTTGTACTTTTGCTTCTAACACGAGGAATACACGAAAACATGGATCGCGTAACATTTCTGAAATGTTACAGATGCATCTTAGATCTATGTCGGTGATTCCTAACTTTTGTAGTGAATTCCCTTCTTAATTATGGTGTTTGAACGTGAGCTAGGTTATCAGACACTCCGCAGTGTTTGCATCATACAATCTCACACAAGAGCAACCTTTGCCTCCACCTATTTGTGCTTGGATACTCCCTTTCATGTGTACTTATGGATAAGTTGTTCTCCATAAAATATGGTGGTTAGACACTTTCGCAATCAACCAGCAAGATCATATTGTTTTTTTCCATACATCCGCTTAAGCCTTAAGTCTCAGGTAATCCTTTGGTTCCTAACTAGTAAATCACCGTCTTCATCGTTACCACCATCTTCATCATCATCATCATCACCGTAATGACAACCTCATTCGTTGTACAAACACAAATTACGCACCATGTCACCATGCCTTCAAGCAATTCTTGCACTCTCTGTATATATGTGGCACGGTCTCCCTACATGATGATTACTATACTTTGGATGTTTATTCACTGAAAATTGTGAAATTAGCTTTGAGGTTTTCCTATGTCCTGAACATAGAATGCTATGAAAATCAAATGGTCTTAAATACGATGTGTGGATTACATATAAATATGCAATTGGATTAACTCACGATGGCTACTTGTAGCATTGGCCTTTGAGAATATTTTACGGAAGCTATTCTAACAACTCTACGAGGTGATTTTCTCACAGAGTAGCCATATGAATGTTCGAATTGCAAAATATGAATGTAGAAAAAAAAGGAAACACGTGCCCACTGACCTGATGCAAGTCCTCGAAATGAACACCCCCTTGATGACTTACGTATCATCGATACCATTTCAGTAACTCAAACCGAAATTAAATTTCTTGGCAGGGCAGGGAATCAAACCTGGACCACCGGGGCGACAGCCAAGAATGTTCGCCGCTACACCACAAGATGATCTCTTTCATTGTCAGCGCAATCTATTGCACGATGCCATGTAATTTCTGCACGAACTATAATAGTATATATTCTTCGTACTTTTGGCATTACATAGCCCCTGGTAAGTTAGAGAGATGGTTCGCATACCATAACCCAAGAGCTGAATAGTTCCAATAACCAACAAACAACCGAAGGAAATACCGACAAGCTGGTAGAAAGACAGACAACATATTTTGTAATTTTCAGAGCAAAATTGTTTTACAATGAATAGCAAGCACTCTTGGTCTCCATACTGTTGAAATAATGAAAATTGTCCTAAAACTTCAAACGTTTAAACGATTTCATATCAACTTGCTTATTTTGCCGTATATCTTATGTGTAGGTAAATTCGATGAGTTATTGTTTCAGGCGATGTTGGAAATACGAATAAAATACATAAATTACCTCAGATGCGACGGAATATTGTTCAGTTTAAAAACCTGATAAATTTACTAACGCACGTTTCTCGAATTCACATATCCCTGAACAGCACCAATCTAATCCAGGGCCATCCAGACAGTGCTCCGGCCGCTCTCTAAGCCAGTGCTCCGAGCACTTTGTTGGAAGGTAGTTTCAAAAGTGGTGGGAGGAGCTTGGCTGGCTGAGAACGCAGAAGTATGCAGCCGAACCATCAGTCGCTAGTCAAGTCCAGTGCGCTTTCTTGACAGCGTGTAAGTAAATCAGTTTCGCAGTGGTCATGACTGAACAGCATACAAAAAAAAAGGAGTGGTGAAACAGCAGTCTTTAAAGCAGAATGGGAAATTTCATTTTTCTGTACAGCTTATAAAGGGCATGCCAAATGTTTAGTGTGCAACAGAGATGTTATGTGTTAAAAAGAACACACTTTGTTGTTGAATTTTCCTCTCTCATATGTTCACATTTCAGTTTGGAATAAATCACATTACTCTTTACTTAACACTTGTGTTCGTTTCCTTCACATTCCAGACATCGGCGTACCATTCGATTTGTGTATGCGGTATATTTGTCATGGCAAAACAGACCTATTAATATGTCAACAATTCCACAAGAGCCGTCGGCCGCATGACTGTACGTATGTTTCTAGTCAGCGTGGTCCGAACATCGTCCGTCTCCTCGCTGCCAGAGTGTAGTGGTGGTAGGGGAAGGAGCGCTAGTCTGACTGCCCAGTGCTCCCCGAGCGCGGCCGCGCTCCCGGAGCGCTATGATGACTGGATGGCCCTGATCTAATCAGTTGGTGAATTCAGAATCTTGTTATTGAAATAGACTATAGCCTTATAGTCCTAATGTAGTAGGGGCGTGGTGGCTCAGCGGTCTAGCTGTATGCCTCTCACCAAGGCGGCCCGGGTTCGATTCCCGGTCAATGCATGTGAGATTTTCGAAGTGAAATGCCATGTCCTGTGGTTCGGATTCCACGTAAAAAGGAGGTCCCGTGGCTCATAATCACAAGATTCACGGTCACGTAAAACTACAATCTTCCTTCCTTCCTAATGTAGTTTTTGTTCTACCCGTAATTATTTCGGTTGCTATGTGGTAGGGGATGTGGTGAAACAGTTTCCTTGTGGGAATGATATTACGGACAGATGCCCTTCATGACGTCAATCTAATGAGGGGATTTCATGACAAATGAAATTAATGAGGTGAGACATGAAATGGCTATGTGTGGTGTTTCGAGTTCGGTGTAGACTGACCATGCACGTTAGCGTGTGAAGCTACCTCGGCTGGTTTGTGACATTATGTCAACAAATAAAAAACATGTAACTTATTTTAACTCTCCAGGTTCCATACCGGCCCCTGTTACTGTCACATGCATGGTTACCAATATGCTTGATTCCTTTTTAGGATTATTATATTTCGCTGCACCTGCTGTATCACCAAAAAGTAGGGGCTGATGACCTCGTAGTTCTGCCCCTTAAAACAACAATAACTAAGCCAAAATGTATGCAACTTCCTGTATCCTTGTTGCAAATCTGGTTCATGTACGTGAAAATATCATATTCTATACGTCTTCGGTGTGTTTCTTTAATGTGTGACTTTCCCACTATGATATTTTTGTGCTCCCCATGCACAAAAGACGTTATGAGCATGGCAGACCACACGCATATGACAAAATGTTGGCTCTAGTGCGCCTAGTGTCCAGGCTCTGCGCACAGTACCAAACGTATTGCAGCACCTCGTCAAATGGGCGGTGCTTGTACGACTAACCGCTGCAGTGCTAGTGTAATGTTGTGATGCACTGCTCAGAAATAGGCAGAATAGGGCTGCGCTTCACCGGCACGAGTACTAAATTTCTCGCTAGCACTGCTTCACCTTGCTCATTGCACGGCCCTGGTGCACACACACGGACGCACAAACACACGGACAAAAGGTGATATCATAAGCCTATTTTTAGCCTACTTTCGATTTTTGCAAAAAATGAAAGTAGACTTATGAGATCTACACAGGGCCAAAAATTGTGTGTCTGGCTGTGTGTGTGTGTGTGTGTGTGTGTCTGTGTGAGTGTGTGTACTCGGATTGTCTGTCCCCCCTATCAATTCGAACATGGTGAAACCGAATTGAACGAAATTTGGTACAGAGGTAGAACTAGCAAAGGGCACCTCAGTGTCATGTTTTATATCGCCGCCATCTTGACGGAAACGTAATGGCGGCCACCCAAATGTTCAAAGCTTAAATCAAATTACGACTAACCTAATCATCCGATCTCTACCAAATTTTGCAACAACATATACGGATATGGCGAGCGTCTTTTGACTAATCTACAAGATCATCAGCCCAATAGTTTGGAGATGGCGGCCAATTATGTGTGCAAATCGATTCCCCCAATCAATTAAAACACGGTGAAACCGATTTGAACGAAAATTGGTACAGTGGTAGCACCTAGCAAAGAACACCTCAGTGTCATGTTTTATATCGCCGCCATCTTGACGAAAACGTAATGGCGGCCACCCAAATGTTAAAAGCTTAAATCAAATTACGACCAACCTAATCATCTGACCTCTACCAAATTTTTCAACATTATACCTTTGTGTATGAAGAATCTTTTGACCAAACTACAAGGTCATCAGCCCAATACTTAGTGGTTGGCGGCCATGTATGTGTAAAAATAGATTCCCTCTACCTATTCAAACACGGATAAACCGAATTGAACAAAATTTGGTACATAGGTAGCACTAGCAAAGGGCACCTCAGTGTCATGTTTTATATTGCCGGCATTATGACGAAAACGTAATGGCGGCCACCCAAATGTTAAAAGCTCAAATCCAATTACGACCAACCTAATAATCTGATCTCTACCAAATTTTGCAAAACTATACCTTTGACCAAACTACAAGATCATCACCCCAATAGTTTGTAGATGGCGGCTATGTATGTGTGCAAATCGAATCCCCCTATCAATTGAAACACGGTGAAACAGAATTGAACGAAATTTGGTAGAGCGGTGGCACTAGCAAAGAGCACCTCAGTGTCATGTTTTATATCACCGCCATCTTGACGGAAACGTAATGGTGGCCACCCAAATGTCCAAAGCTTAAATCAAATTACGACCATCCTCTACGAAAATTTTCAACAACATACCTTTATGTGAGAAGCGTTCTTTGCCCAAGCTACAAGGTCATCAGTCCAATAGTTTGCGTATGGCGGCCATGTATATGTGCAAATCGATTCCCCCTATCAATTCAAACAAGGTAAAACCGAATTGAACGAAATTTGGTACAGAGGTAGCACTAGCAAAGGGCACCTCAGTGTCATGTTTTATATCACCGCTATCTTGACGGAAACGGAGTGGCGGCCACCCAAATGCTAAAAGCTTAAATCAAATTACGACTAACCTAATCATTAGATCTCTACTAAATTTTGCAACAACATACCGTTCTGTGGGAAGCATCTTTGACTGAACTACAAGGTCATCAGGCCAATAGTTTGCATATGGCGGCCATGTATGTGTGCAAATCGATTCCCCATATCAATTCCAACACGGTGAAACCGAATTGAATGAAATTTTTTACAGAGGTAGCACTAGCAAAGGGCACCTCATATTCATGTTTAATATCCGTATAGCACGTTGTATTTCAACAATCTACTACAACCAACATTCAATTATACTCCTTGAAAAGGACCAAGAGTTATAACAATACCCATACATTTAATAGCAAGTAGGCTATATTTTTTTACTGAACATCTTGTTTCATAAATGGAAATAGGCTAAATACGAGATTTTAAATTTCCGCACAGCATGGTTATGAAAACAATTCAGTTTGGTTGCTGTCATAGATTAGTTGACTATGAGAATCGTCTAAATATTTCGGATGGACGTCATGCTGGATTTTTATATACTTTGTAGACCATAGAGCTATGTACTATTAGATGACGATTATTGCGTACCGTAGGTTCATTGTTCAAACGTTGGCTACGATCGCATGATTGGGACACAAGAAAGATAAAACTTAATTTTTAAATTTCACACAGGCGCCATCTTGAGCTGAATAAGATGTCAGTGCATTACATGGTGTATAACATTTGCTATACCTTTTAACGGCACTCGGATGGTTTAACCGCGAAAAAAAAGTATCAACTTCACTTGGCCTCCATGTTCGTTTTTTACTTAACAGGAATTTTGAGAGTCCCATCTAGCAGTTCATTTTATCACCGTACAAAATGTCAGGGTGATATCTGTAATAGTTTCGGAGATATGGAATGCCAGTGAAATATTTCGCACAGTCGCCATGTTGAATTGGTGAGATGTAGTAAAATTTGAAGATCACTGTCGGGGTCGGACAAAATAGTACTATGACCTTACCGAGTTTCATTGAAATCGCTCCAGCCGTTTATATTTTATTAGGGGGGACACACACATACGCACACACACGGACTAAATGTGATGTCATAAGCCTATTTTTTCATAAATGAAAATAATAAAGAAAGCTTTTTAACACGAATTTCGTGTTGACCGACTTAATAGCTTTCTTCATTAGAAATAACCATCACTGGAAAATGGCTTCTATCACTACTAAATGAAAACAGGCTAACAAGTAAACGAAAAGCAAGAACTGGCGGTTTCATTTAGGAAAGAAATACTCTTATTGGTCAAAAAGGAGTGAAAGTTTGGTGTGTAGGTTAAACTCTGCCTTATATGGCAACACTGCGAGATGGTGAGTTCGGTTCCCATCTTAGTCATCTTAGAGTATTTTTGCGTGGTTTCCCACTTCTACTCCAGGAAAATGCGTGGATAGTTCCTAACAAGGGAAGTCTCTGAACCGGGGAATCGCGGATCCCGCTGAAACTTAGCAGATACGTTTCGTGAGCCTAACTAGGCAGAACCGTGAAGAAAAATCTTTCGGAAATTAACTCCTACCCACCGTAGACGGCAGTAAATACAACAATTTTGAACTGTGCGCGCTGGTTAAGAGGAAGTGTGCCTCACGCCTGATTGGTGGCTCAAAAGATCACGTTCGAAACGACTGCCCTCCCGTACTCGCGCTCACAAGCTGCGCTGCGTCATGGGACATTAATGCTGCATCTTTACAATAAATACGTGTCCACGTTCATAGAACTGCTTTCTATACAACCAGTTATGAAACCTGTAAATATCAATAGCACAACAAATAAACACATTTGTTACAAGAGACGAACGCCAGAAAGCCAGATAGGCACAAAACCATCAACATACCATCCAAACTGTCCCAACAGGTCCTGTTCTTGAATGCTGAGACACCTTTCCATACATTTTCCATACTTTCCCTCTTGTCAACATGTAACTTTTCCAATGTTAACATTCATCATGCAATGCATGGGACACCACCGTCTGTCGCCTCTCATTCGGTGACTGTACGCAGTAGGCTGAGAACCACAGTACGGTTGGGAAGCAACCTCTGACGCAGCCAATGAAGCTCACGCCCCTGGCACGCCAATTTAAATGTGTAAATCTTAATGTTTCATCTAGTACAAGACCGACAGTAGTGGCTACGCGGGCTAAAGCTCCGCGTTAGGTCAAGGGGCCAAGCTCTCTGCTGACTCGGTAGACGCGTGGGTTCGAGCCCCACCGTCGGCTGTCCTTGAAATGGTTTTCCGTGGTTTCCCATTTTCAACACCAGGCAAATGCTGGGACAGTACCTTCTGACAGGCCACGGTCGCTTCCTTCCACATCCTTGCCCAGTTTCATTCATCTTCATCCTTTCCATCTCTCATCCCGACGCGCAGGTCGCCCACGGGCGTCGACTAGAAAGACCTGCACTCGGCCTCTCAGGAGGCTACACGAAAAAAAAAAATATAGTACAAGGATAAGTTAATTTCCGAAATATTTTTCTTCACGGTTCTGCCTATTTGGGCTCACGCAACGTATCTGCAAAGTTCCAGCAGGATCCGTGATTCCCCGGTTCAGAGACTTCCCTTGTAAGTCAAGGCCATGGCCATCTCTAAAAGTAACAATATTTATCAGACAAATTCCATAAACACCTCAACTACATGGGACTGATGACAATAGGCTATGTTCCAAACCCCTATATGAAGCAACAACAAATATTTCCAATCAATGGGATCCATCGTATTGATTTTAGGAAACATGTTTCTAACGTAGGCTACAGTATGACCACGATCGAAACGAGCAAAGTGCCTTGCCCTGTCTGATGGGGCACGCGCACAGATTGAAATCTCTATGTTGATTAACATTGATATTTCAAGAAGTAATTATCCTATGTTTGAATAAATAATTGGCCTGGAATTACGAGTACATATGGCCCAGCATCGTCAGAGTTCACGGTCACCTTCCATGCTTGTCCGGGTAGCGAGCAAATAGACACTTCCATAACGTTATTGACAGGAATATTTTCTGAAATAATGGAATCAATTTCTCCGCTTAGAATAACGTTACTGATAGCGCATAGCTATTAAAAATCGCCTGTATACCGTTACTAGACTTATAACGTTGTTGGTGGGTTCTCATTTCGAAATAACGGAATTATTTTTTCTGCCTTGAATAACGTTATTGATAGCGTATAGCTGGTAAAACTCGCTCGTATACCGTTACTAGACTTGTAACGTTATTGGTGGCCTTGCATTTCTAAATAACGGAGTTGTTTTTCAGCCATGAATAACGTTATTGATAGCGCAAAGCTCGTAAATATCGCTCGTATACCGTTACAAAGCTTATAACGTTATTGGTGGGTTCACATTTCTAAATAACAGAATTCATTTATCTGCCCTGAATAACGTTATTGATAGTGTATAACTGGTTAAAATCTCTCGTATACCGTTACTAGGCTTATAACGTTATTAGTAGGTTTGCATCTTGAAATAACTGAATCGATCACTCTGCCTGAATAACGTTATTGATGGCGCGCAGCGAGTCAAAATCGCTGTCATACCGTTACTAGACTTATAACGTTATTAACGGGAGCGCATTTTAAAATAACGGAATCTTTTCCTCTGCTGGTTATAACGTTAATAGCACAAACCTGGGGAAATTATAACCCCTTATTTCGTTGCCGCACTAAAAACGTTATTCATATACCATTTGTTTTGGGTACGGAAGCAGTAACGTAACAAAAATTAATTCGTTATTTTTGACAATTCTGTTACGTTATGAAGCCTTGAGTATAGCAACAAAATATTGGATTGGCAAACTAGAATTACTAAATGCAATCCTGTTGACATTTATCGTTACTTTATTTAACAAAATTTCGACTGATATGTGACTAGTAGTTCCTCGTTTGATTCACTTACATCTCGTGTACACTCGGATGATAAAAATGAGTCCCTCAATGGCAAGTAAGATGTGTAACCACCGTACAGTCGTATAAATACGAAAGACCTCGCCCCGTCGGCTTGGATGATAGTTCCCTAAACGATGGGTAAGGTGAGTAGCCACCATACAATCGTATAAATACGAAGGACCCCACCTCGTAGGCTATATGAGTGAATGTACCAGAAAGGAATCAACAAGTTTCTAGTTGTCATATAAAAGCGATGTTCATTCACTAAAGTGAATAACTTCTTAATATCTCCAAACAATCCAATGGAAAAAATCCCTACTGATGAATAATACACACTCGCTAGTATGCAATGAACTGACGAAGTAATTTTTGATAATCAATTGCAGATCACGAGTTCGAAATACTCGTTACACAAAAAAAACTATTCATGAAAAATATCCTAGCTGGAAAAATCTAAAAGACCAAACATCTGCTTAATAAAGCCAATCAATGGTGAGAATTTCGAATAATGATGCCTGCCATATCATATGGTCACTCCATATTCTAGCAAATTCGAAGTATATAAATTCAAACCATGTCTTAATAATCAAATCACTCCTATTAGAAAAATATACATGTGTGCCCAGTATTCATGAAAATAATCGTATCAGGTAGTTAGAACTCTTACAATACCTTTCATTATCAGTTGCAATATAATTTCCAAGATCGTCGATTTTCCCTACATAAGAATTTCTCGTAAGATCGGCGTGAATATCATTTCATCCATGAAATGACGATTTCCTTCGAAATCCCAAGCGAATCAGCTGGTGGACTCCTCTCGTCAGGAATCGAATCCATCGCTCTGTTTTGCCATCTTGTCTCTATTCACGTTTACTCGGTCATGTTGAACCTCGGATTACCCATAGCGGATATTGTCCAACTCCTTCTCGAAAAGTTCATGAAAACAGTGGACCCCCTTACTCCTCTTCTAATATACGCCACTGTTCCTTTAAATGTTGAGTTTGAGTATTGCAAGTCCAATCTCAACTTACTGCAAAGTCCCACTTGAGTAAAATAAAATTTTACTTGAGAGTGTTCAAGATTACGAAACACCCTGTATCTGTTCGTAATAGGTAACTCATGAAAATTGTATAAGATATAAATCTTATAAATGCACGATATAATGTTCATCAGAGCCTATGCTAAACATTCAGTTTACTTGGAATAGTAAAAGTCGCTTTGAATGTGTTATATAACAGCATGGTTATAAGGTTATTCGTAAAAGCCTGTGTTTGAACAGCGTCGAAATGAAGCTTGAAATAAAGTCTTCAAATACGAGCAGTGTGGTTTTGAAATACCCCGGCTGTCTACAATTGTCTCCTCGGCCAGCCCGCCTGGATCAACGACCCGCTCGGCCTTGGCTGCTCGGCGATGCGAGAAATGTCGCCTACACTTATGCCGTGACGGTTTCCGTACGTTGCGTGACCTTCAATGTCCGTCTCGCTGTGCTATAGAGCTGCTCTGAACTGCCCGTCTTCCTGGGCTCAACTGACTTGCTAGCGCTGTGTTTCGGCTTATGTGCTCCGCGCGGCACGTGGCTTGTTCTCCCACCACTGCGCTCTTACGTCATGAACATAGTCTCGAACCCGAATCCTCTCGGCTGTTCTGTTATAAAATAACTTATTTCCATAAAATTATTTCCACATATAATGCATGTTATATATCCTCTTCTAAGATGTTTTAATTGTTATAATTCCATATATGTTTCAATAAAGCTTCACATCTCTATTCATAATTCTATCTTCTCACAGATTTCAATGCCTCCTTGATTCTTGACCTCCTACGTCATCTTGGCATTCTTCTTGACGCGATCGGTGCGCTATCTTTTCTTATTGCTTTCCAAAACCTCAACTACAGCTTAATGTCTGCTGGCGTAGCCGATAGCCTAAAATAGGTATCGGGTACAGTACCGAGACCTTAACTTCACCACATCGCCCAAGCTATAACTTAACATTTGTTTTCTGTAAGCCACGCATTTTCTATTCGATGTTTCCACGTCTTTCGGCGGTTCCTGACATGGGGAGTCATATGCCACCGGCTACTTAGTAATATCCCGCCCATCGTATGTACAGAGTTTGTACAAGCGTCCAGGACATATTATTAATCCTGAAACGCGTCTGTTGTCTTGTAGCAATGTGATGATCCATATGCCTCACTAAACTGGAAGGCGATTGTCGTCCTGCATCAATGTGATGATCGATATACTTCACCAAACTGAAAGGATATTGTTGTCTTGTAGCAGTGTTTGACGCCTGTCTGACTGTGTGTTCACTGAACTGAAAGGATATTGTTGTCTTGTAGCAGTGTTTGACCCCTGTCTGTCTGTGTGTTCACTGAACTGAAAGGATATTGTTGTCTTGTAGCAGTGTTTGACGACTGTCTGACTGTGTGTTCACCAAACTGAAAGGATATTGTTGTCTTGTAGCAGTGTATGACGCCTGTCTGACTGTGTGTTCACCAAACTGAAAGGATATTGTTGTCTTGTAGCAGTGTTTGACGCCTGTCTGACTGTGTGTTCACCAAACTGAAAGGATATTGTTGTCTTGTAGCAGTGCATGACGCCTGTCTGACTGTGTGTTCACCAAACTGAAAGGATATTGTTGTCTTGTAGCAGTGTTTGACGCCTGTCTGACTGTGTGTTCACTGAACTGAAAGGATATTGTTGTCTTGTAGCAGTGTTTGACGCCTGTCTGACTGTGTGTTCACCAAACTGAAAGGATATTGTTGTCTTGTAGCAGTGTATGACGCCTGTCTGACTGTGTGTTCACCAAACTGAAAGGATATTGTTGTCTTGTAGCAGTGTTTGACGCCTGTCTGACTGTGTGTTCACCAAACTGAAAGGATATTGTTGTCTTGTAGCAGTGCATGACGCCTGTCTGACTGTGTGTTCACCAAACTGAAAGGATATTGTTGTCTTGTAGCAGTGTTTGACGCCTGTCTGACTGTGTGTTCACCAAACTGAAAGGATATTGTTGTCTTGTAGCAGTGTATGACGCCTGTCTGACTGTGTGTTCACCAAACTGAAAGGATATTGTTGTCTTGTAGCAGTGTATGACGCCTGTCTGACTGTGTGTTCACTGAACTGAAAGGATATTGTTGTCTTGTAGCAGTGTTTGACGCCTGTCTGACTGTGTGTTCACTGAACTGAAAGGATATTGTTGTCTTGTAGCAGTGCATGACGCCTGTCTGACTGTGTGTTCACTGAACTGAAAGGATATTGTTGTCTTGTAGCAGTGTTTGACGCCTGTCTGACTGTGTGTTCACTGAACTGAAAGGATATTGTTGTCTTGTAGCAGTGCATGACGCCTGTCTGACTGTGTGTTCACTGAACTGAAAGGATATTGTTGTCTTGTAGCAGTGTTTGACGCCTGTCTGACTGTGTGTTCACTGAACTGAAAGGATATTGTTGTCTTGTAGCAGTGTTTGACGCCTGTCTGTCTGTGTGTTCACTGAACTGAAAGGATATTTTTGTCTTGTAGCAGTGTTTGACGCCTGTCTGTCTGAGTGTTCACCAAACTGAAAGGATATTGTTGTCTTGTAGCAGTGTTTGACCCCTGTCTGTCTGTGTGTTCACTGAACTGAAAGGATATTGTTGTCTTGTAGCAGTGTTTGACGCCTGTCTGACTGTGTGTTCACTGAACTGAAAGGATATTGTTGTCTTGTAGCAGTGCATGACGCCTGTCTGACTGTGTGTTCACTGAACTGAAAGGATATTGTTGTCTTGTAGCAGTGTTTGACGCCTGTCTGACTGTGTGTTCACTGAACTGAAAGGATATTGTTGTCTTGTAGCAGTGCATGACGCCTGTCTGTGTGTTCACTGAACTGAAAGGATATTGTTGTCTTGTAGCAGTGTATGACGCCTGTCTGACTGTGTGTTCACCAAACTGAAAGGATATTGTTGTCTTGTAGCAGTGTTTGACGCCTGTCTGACTGTGTGTTCACCAAACTGAAAGGATATTGTTGTCTTGTAGCAGTGCATGACGCCTGTCTGACTGTGTGTTCACCAAACTGAAAGGATATTGTTGTCTTGTAGCAGTGTTTGACGCCTGTCTGACTGTGTGTTCACTGAACTGAAAGGATATTGTTGTCTTGTAGCAGTGTTTGACGCCTGTCTGACTGTGTGTTCACCAAACTGAAAGGATATTGTTGTCTTGTAGCAGTGTATGACGCCTGTCTGACTGTGTGTTCACTGAACTGAAAGGATATTGTTGTCTTGTAGCAGTGTTTGACTCCTGTCTGTCTGTGTGTTCACTGAACTGGAAGGATATTGTTGTCTTGTAGCAGTGTTTGACGCCTGTCTGTCTGTGTGTTCACCAAACTGAAAGGATATTGTTGTCTTGTAGCAGTGTTTGACGCCTGTCTGACTGTGTGTTCACCAAACTGAAAGGATATTGCTGTCTTGTAGTAGTGTACGACGCCTGTCTGACTGTGTGTTCACTGAACTGAAAGGGTATAGTTGTCTTGTAGCAGTGTATGACGCCTGTCTGACTGTGTGTTCACTGAACTGAAAGGATATTGTTGTCTTGTAGCAGTGTTTGACCCCTGTCAGTCTGTGTGTTCACTGAACTGAAAGGATATTGTTGTCTTGTAGCAGTGTTTGACGCCTGTCTGACTGTGTGTTCACTGAACTGAAAGGATATTGTTGTCTTGTAGCAGTGCATGACGCCTGCCTGACTGTGTGTTCACTGAACTGAAAGGATATTGTTGTCTTGTAGCAGTGTTTGACGCCTGTCTGTCTGTGTGTTCATTGAACTGAAAGGATATTGTTGTCTTGTAGCAGTGCATGACGCCTGTCTGACTGTGTGTTCACTGAACTGAAAGGATATTGTTGTCTTGTAGCAGTGTTTGACCCCTGTCAGTCTGTGTGTTCACTGAACTGAAAGGATATTGTTGTCTTGTAGCAGTGTTTGACGCCTGTCTGACTGTGTGTTCACCAAACTGAAAGGATATTGTTGTCTTGTAGCAGTGCATGACGCCTGCCTGACTGTGTGTTCACTGAACTGAAAGGATATTGTTGTCTTGTAGCAGTTTATGACGCCTGTCTGACTGTGTGTTCACCAAACTGAAAGGATATTGTTGTCTTGTAGCAGTGCATGACGCCTGCCTGACTGTGTGTTCACTGAACTGAAAGGATATTGTTGTCTTGTAGCAGTGTTTGACGCCTGTCTGTCTGTGTGTTCACTGAACTGAAAGGATATTGTTGTCTTGTAGCGGTGTTTGACGCCTGTCTGTCTGTGTGTTCACTGAACTGAAGGGATATTGTTGTCTTGTAGCAGTGTTTGACGCCTGTCTGACTGTGTGTTCACCAAACTGAAAGGATATTGTTGTCTTGTAGCAGTGTTTGACGCCTGTCTGTCTGTGTGTTCACTGAACTGAAAGGATATTGTTGTCTTGTAGCAGTGTTTGACGCCTGTCTGTCTGTGTGTTCACTGAACTGAAAGGATATTGTTGTCTTGTAGCAGTGTTTGACGCCTGTCTGTCTGTGTGTTCACTGAACTGAAAGGATATTGTTGTCTTGTAGCAGTGTTTGACGCCTGTCTGACTGTGTGTTCACCAAACTGAAAGGATATTGTTGTCTTGTAGCAGTGCATGACGCCTGTCTGACTGTGTGTTCACTGAACTGAAAGGATATTGTTGTCTTGTAGCAGTGTTTGACGCCTGTCTGACTGTGTGTTCACCAAACTGAAAGGATATTGTTGTCTTGTAGCAGTGCATGACGCCTGTCTGACTGTGTGTTCACTGAACTGAAAGGATATTGTTGTCTTGTAGCAGTGTTTGACGCCTGTCTGACTGTGTGTTCACCAAACTGAAAGGATATTGTTGTCTTGTAGCAGTGCATGACGCCTGTCTGACTGTGTGTTCACCAAACTGAAAGGATATTGTTGTCTTGTAGCAGTGCATGACGCCTGTCTGTCTGTGTGTTCACTGAACTGAAAGGATATTGTTGTCTTGTAGCAGTGTTTGACGCCTGTCTGACTGTGTGTTCACCAAACTGAAAGGATATTGTTGTCTTGTAGCAGTGCATGACGCCTGTGTTTTAGAAGAGACGAGCGTACAGTAGACAGGCCTCCTGCCTCAGACACGCTATTTCCCCCGGGACCCGCTCACTCATCTCCGTGTAGTCCCAAGCGAGCTGCCATCTTAAACGCTGTCCACAAGCGAACTCATTCTCTCAGATATCATCTGCACAATGCTCTCCATTTTAAATCCCATCTCAGACATTACTTCAAAAGGGCTTTAGTAGATTATCTCTTATTACTACCTTTTATTATTACATCTTCCACGTGCAGTTGAGACGGATTATCTCTATGCTGTGTCCTTAATAACTACAGTCACATCCCCCGACTCCTCAGCATAGATGTAATGTTGTTTAGCCGCAACTACTGTACTTACAGTAGATAATTTTTAAGTAACTTCCTCTGCATATCAGCACTTGAGTATCCAGCTCATAATTCCAACTTGTCAATTTCGATCCCCTGCGGAGGAAATCATTGTATATTTTCGCAAAGACCTCTTGTTTCACATTTGGAGATGAGACAAAATGTAATGTACTATTTCCGGATTCAACAAAACGAGTAGCCGCCATATTAGGCCTATTAGATGATGATGAGTAGGGTTAGGAAGTGTAAGACTTAAAGAAGTACAAAATATGCAAGCAAATATGCCCTAAAAACTATCTAAATATGACCTGAAATCTATAAAATATGTCCGAAAAAAACTATGAAATATGACATGAACTTTTGGGATATGTAGGGTATCACTAACGTACAGTAAACGTCTTAAGTGCCGAAAATTGATCACCGATAATACACCAGACACATTTAATCATACAAACTGACAGAGGGCTACAGTAGATTAAAATTTTCAACATTCATTCAGTATCATAGCCTTGAGATGCAGTTCTTGCTCGGTTTATTTACTACAATATTCGGAAATCCTGTGTTTGAAACTCGACGAAGATAACACGTACCTTGTTAACAACGCCTCAATTTAAACAAAAATGCTGAAATTAGAACCAAATATGACCTTATATTACTGAAATATGTCCAAATATGACCACAAAATTAACAAGTAGTTCCGTGAAGAACTATACAGCCTATTTTCATATATCCTACTCATATTAATTGCCTCTATCAACATACAAAATTTCAGCTTGATTGCTATGTTAGATTCGTAGATACTGAAGACCAACTAAATATTGCAGATGGTAGCCAGGTTGGATTTTTATTTATGTACTATTACATGAAGATTATTGTGTACGTGTGGTTTTCAGACTTCAATCGCATGATTAGGACACAAGAAGTAAAAACGAGATTTTAAAATTTCGCACAGCTGCCATCTTGTGATTATGAAAACAATGGAAATAAATTAGATACCAGTGGATTAACATTTGTATAAGCATTAACGTGAAAAGTTTCACTGCAATCAGATGGTTAAATCGCGAGAAACGTCCATTTAAATATTTATACTTCGCGTCGCCGCCATGTTGGATTTGTGCTCACCAGGTTACTGAAAGTCATATAGGTGAACTTATGTTCATAGCCTCTATGAACATTTAAAAAATCAGTTTGATTGCTGGAAAAGATTCTTAGATATTGAGAACCGTCAAAATATTTCGGATGCTCGCCATTTTGGATTGTTATATGTATAGGCCATAGAGGTATGTACCATTAAAGGAAAATTATTCATTATTCAAACTTTCACTTCGATCGCATGATTACGACACAAGAATAAAAACTTAATTTTAAAATTTCTCACAGCCACCATCTTCAGTTTATGTAAACAATTGAACTAAATTAGATGCCAGTGAATGACAATGTGTATAATCATTTACTGTACCACATTTCAATGCGCTCATATGATTAAATCACGAGAAAAATGTATTAGAGTGTTTCAACTTCGCTTGGCCGCCATGTTCGTTTCGTAGTTTACAGGTTTTTGAAAGTTACATAGATAAACTTGTAGCAGTGCTCTTTATCACCGTACAAAATTTCAGGTTGATATCATAAATAGTTTCGGAGATATTGAATGACTGTGAAATATTTCGCACAGCCACCATATTGAGGTTATGTAAACAATTGAACGAAGTTAGATGTCGGTGCATTACAATGTATATAAACATATACTGTGCCAAGTTTCATTGCGTTTGGTTGGTTAAATCGCGAGAAACGTCCATTTAAAAGTCGCAACTTCGCTTGGCCGCCATGTTGGTTTAATAGTTACCAGGTTTTCAAGGGTCACATAGGTGAATTTCTAGTTGTTCCCTTTATCACCATACAAAATTCCAGGGTGATATCGGTAATAGTTTCGGAGATATTGAATGCTGGTGAAATATTTCGCACAGCCGCCATGTTACATTGGTGAGACGTAACAAGATTTGAAGGGCACAGCCGGGGTCGCCCGGAATAGAGCTATGAACTTACCGAGTTTCATTGAAATCTCTCCAGCCGTTTAGATTTTATTAGGGGGGACACTCACACGAATCATACACACACACGCGCACACACACACGGACAAAAGGTGATCTCAAAAGCCTATTTTTTTCAAAATTGAAAATAGGCTAAAAATGGCCGAAATATGCATTTATAGGCAACATCAAATTGCTTTAAACGTGGCCAGGGACCCGTCATTCAAACTAATTACTCAGATTTCGGTTAAATTGAGCTCAGGAAAAAAAAAGACTTTTCCTTAACATCCAAACCTTAATGATGAGGATTGTATTAAGGGGCGGAATAGCGTGGTCAACTGCTCTTGATCATTCACAAGAACACGCTGTTGCTCACCATTGTGAAGGCACGACGTTTAATTCTCACAAAAATTAAGAAGTACAGAATCGATTATTTGCTTACAATCTGTTTTTATATACGTTACAAAATTTGATCCTAAACTTTCGGTGCTTCGATGCACAAGATCTCTCGGATTTTGTCGAATAAAAGTCCGGGATTTTCGTTTTGCCGAAAACTGAAAATACGTATTTAGAAATGGAGGGAAAAATGCGTAGGAATAAAGTTAGTTTGTTTCATGAATAGATTATTATCATAATTGCAAGCAATGACACTGCTTTATTACTCTGAGAGAATCATCGCGAATCGATTCTTGAGTAATTACTTCAGATACATCAGTTTGAACACAGTGCCAGTTAGTGCTACGATTGTTATAGCGTGAGGTCCATTAGGTACAAAATACCTGTTGTCCTGCTTGTATAATAGAGTGCTCTAGTTGTTATGGTTACCAGTAATTCTGTTCTGCTATTATGTCCAGAGTCCTATTGATGCCTGTTGTTCTGCTTGTAGTCTATAATAAAGTGCTCTAGTTGTTATGGTTACCAGTAATCCTGTTCTGCTGTTATGCCCAGAGTCCTATTGATGGCAGTTGTCCTGCTTGTTTAATAGAGTGCTCTAGTTGCTATGGTTACCAGTAATCCTGTTCGTTTGTTATGCCCAGAGTCCTATTGATGCCTGTTGTCCTGCTTGTATAATAGAGTGCTCCAGTTGCTATGGTTACCAGTAATCCTGTTCTGCTATTATGCCCAGAGTCCTATTGATGCCTGTTGTCCTGCTTGTATAATAGAGTGCTCTGGTTGCTATGGTTACTAGTAATCCTGTTCTGTTGTTATGCCCAGAGTCCTACTGATGCATGTTGTCCTGCTTGTATAATAGAGTGCTCTAGTTGCTATGCTTACCAGTAATCCTGTTCTGTTGTTATGCCCAGAGTCCTATTGATGCCTGTTGTCCTGCTTGTATAATAGAGTGCCCTAGTTGCTATGGTTACCTGTAATCCTGTTCTGTTGTTATGCCCAAAGTCCTATTGATGAATGTTGTCCTGCTTGTATAATAGAGTGCTCTAGTTGCTATGGTTACCAGTAATCCTGTTCTGTTGTTATGCCCAGAGTCCTATTGATGCCTGTTGTCCTGCTTGTATAATAGAGTGCTCTAGTTGCTATGGTTACCAGTAATCCTGTTCCGTTGTTACACCCAGAGTCCTATTGATGCCTGTTGTCCTGCTTGTATAATAGAGTGCTCTAGTTGCTATGGTTACCAGTAATCATGTGCTGTTGTTATGCCCAGAGTCCTATTGATGCCTGTTGTCCTGCTTGTAATCTATAATAAAGTGCTCTAGTTGCTATGGTTACCAGTAATCCTGTTCTGCTGTTATGTCCAGAGTACTATTGATGGCAGTTGTCCTGCTTGTATAATAGAGTGCTCTAGTTGCTATGGTTACCAGTAATCCTGTTCTGTTGTTATGCCCAGAGTCCTATTGATGCCTGTTGTCCTGCTTGTATAATAGAGTGCTCTAGTTGCTATGGTTACCAGTAATCCTGTTCTGTTGTTATACCCAGAGTCCTATTGATGCCTGTTATCCTGCTTGTATAATAGAGTGCTCTAGTTGCTATGGCTACCAGTAATCATGTGCTGTTGTTATGCCCCGAGTCCTATTGATGCCTGTTGTCCTGCTTGTAATCTATAATAAAGTGCTCTAGTTGCTATGGTTACCAGTAATCCTGTTCTGCTGTTATGCCCAGAGTCCTATTGATGGCAGTTGTCCTGCTTGTATAATAGAGTGCTCTAGTTGCTATGGTTACCAGTAATCCTGTTCTGTTGTTATGCCCAGAGTCCTATTGATGCCTGTTGTCCTGCTTGTATAATAGAGTTCTCTAGTTGCTATGGTTACCAGTAATCCTGTTCTGTTGTTATGCCCAGAGTCCTATTGATGCCTGTTGTCCTGCTTTTATAATAGAGTGCTCTAGTTGCAATGGTTACCAGTAATCCTGTTCTGCTGTTATGCCCAGAGTCCTATTGATGCCTGTTGTCCTGCTTGTATAATAGAGTGCTCTAGTTGCTATGGTTACTATTAATCCTGTTCTGTTGTTATGCCCAGAGTCCTATTGATGCCTGTTGTCCTGCTTGTATAATAGAGTGCTCTAGTTGCTATAGTTACCAGTAATCCTCTTCTGTTGTTATGCCCAGTGTCCTTTTGATGCCTGTTGTCCTGCTTGTATAATAGATTGCTATAGTTGCTATGGTTACCAGTAATCCTCTTCTGTTGTTATACCCAGAGTCCTATTTATGGCTGTTTTCGTGCTTGTATAATAGATTGCTCTAGTTGCTATGGTTACCAGTAATATTGACTCCGCTGTTAAGCGGAGAGCTCCATTGGATGCAAAATTCCGTGTTGTCCTTCTTGAATAATGGAGTAATCTGTATGGGGTTATACATATTATAGGCTACGTAGACAATCACTGGAGGTTGCGTGGGATGGCAGTGCAGAGATCAGGACAAGACAGGGCAAGGGTACGCGAGTGATGGCTGATCTTGACATGGCTGCTTAAGTTCTGCTGCGATGATGCCGCTGGGAGTATTGGACAAAGCAGTGTTCCATTTAGTCGCTGTTACGGATACCAGATCAGGATTAGCGGCTCAGTCGCTGCTCGTTAGAGCACAAGAAGGACTTATGTAACGATTACGTGGGCCAGTAGTGCACAGATTAGAGGATTACCGTCTAATCACAGGTAGTATATAATATCGATAGCAAGAGTAATTGACACTTGGTGTGAAAACAGATTTTAGAAGGAGAGGTTTCGCCTGGAATATATGAAGACGCTGGACTATTGTGTACCAATCGTGCTTCCACGGCGTTGTGTGGTCGATAAGAATACATGTTTTGGTCCTTTTTCGAGGACTGTATTTGTTTGGAAGGATTTACTTAGCGTATGGCTTTTAGTGCCGTGAGTGTCCGAGAATATGTTCGGCTCGCCAAAGTTTGGTTGGTTGGTTCCTCAGTTTAGGGGCTGCGACAACGCGGTGATGTAGCCCCGTGTACTTTGGGTGTGTGTAGAATCTGTCTGATAACCGGTGTTAATTGTGATGGCTGTATTAGTGTGTGTATCTGTGATTCAGGTAGAAGGACTGCAGTTGATCAATTTTTCAAGTAGTTCCTAAATATGCTACCAAATGCTACCGTCCACGACACCCCGTTGCAGACTTGGCTACTAGATGCCATCGCAGCCATCACCTGGCGACGAACGTTGGAAGTAATATAGCGTTATCAAACTACCCTACACATTTTTGCTTCCACAAGTGTAGTTAGTGGAAGGTTCTTTTTCATTCCATAAATCTATGACATGGGACCGCCAGCTTTACTTCCCGACCGAAGGAAGACATACTGAGGGATTTTTAACGCTCTTAATAAATCCGATGACTTCGGCCGGGTTTGAACCCGCGATTTTGGGCATAGAAGCTCAGCATTCTACCAACTACGCCACCGAAGCCGCCCCTAGTGTGTGGATTTGATATCCAGGTGAGGATTGCGAAAGTGATAAACCACGGAAAACCACTTCCAGGATGGCTGAGGTTGGTATCGAACCCTCTTCTATTCAGATTTCCTCACCAAGCTGAGTGTAACCCGTTCCAGTCCCCAGACCAGAATCACATTTCAAGCCCGGACCTCAGTCATGTTAGCCACTACACCTCGAGGTAGTCTAACTGTGCATCTACAGTATACTGAAAATTGTAGGTAATGCCACAGGACGCGATGATATCGCCGGAGAATGTGTGGGAAAACAACTGGTAAAACTCATACTTAGAATAGCCACCGCCAGTGCCCAGATGCAAACCTTATGGAAAGATAGTCAGTCTGAGAGACTAGACTTTATATAATTTCAAATGACGCATGCTACAAATGCTACACATGTTAGAAAGGCTCAGGGAGGCTTCTCGCTTCGCTCGAAGTCCCAGGACTCTTTCAACAGACTCCATTACCCTTTAACTTAGGCTTCTCACGCGGGCACCTCTTTAAGGGTCACCCATTATTTGAATCTGATATCTTGCAAACCTCTTTAAGCGTCACTCTGCATTTTGCTCTGACATCCTACACACCTCTTTAGGAGTCACCCTGTATTCTTGTCTGACATCTTGTACACCTTTTTAGGAGTCACCCTGTATTCTTGTCTGACATCTTGTGCACCTCTTTAGGAGGCACCCTGTATTCTTATCTGGCATCTTGTATATCTCTTTAGGAGTCACCCTGTATTCTTGTGTGACATCTTGTACACCTCCTTAGGAGTCACCCTGTATTCAGTCTGACATCGTGTACACCTCTTTAGGAGTCACCCTGTATTCCAGTCTGACATCGTGTACACCTCCTTAGGAGTCACCCTGTATTCCAGTCTGACATCGTGTACACCTCTTTAGGAGTCACCCTGTATTCCAGTCTGAAATCGTGTACACCTCTTTAGGAGTCACCCTGTATTCCAGTCTGACATCGTGTACACCTCTTTAGGAGTCACCCTGTATTCTTATCTGACGTCTTGTACACCTTTTTAGGAGTCACCCTGTATTCCAGTCTGACATCGTGTACACCTCCTTAGGAGTCACCCTGTATTCTTATCTGACGTCTTGTATATCTCTTTAAGGGTCACCCTGTATTCTTATCTGACATCTTGCACACCTCTTTAGGAGTTACCCTGTATTCCTCTCTGACGTCACGCACTCGCCGTCTCCGTATCGCGTAACGGCAGACCTCAGCAGTAAACTCAGACTCGGTGCTTATGCACTGAACAACATGATGACGTCATACTCGCCGTCTCCATAACGCATAACGTTAGACCCAAGCATAACGACGAAGTCAACAAGATCATTTGAAATGTTAAAATGAAAATCCACAGCCTGCTTCCAGTCGACCGACCGGGTCAGGAATGGAATGAATGAAGCCCCCATCTAGTGGCGAGGATATGACCTGTGCCGGCTGCCGAAGCTTGTCGCACTCCCCTGGGGCCATGATTAAATGAATGGCAGATGAAATAAAATTACAGTGTTGCTGGAATGAAATTTGTGACAGGGAAAACCGGAGTACCAGGAGAAAAACCTGTCTGCCTCCGCTTTGTCCAGCACAAATCTCACATGGAGTGACCGGGATTTGAAACACGGAGCCAGCGGTGAGAGGCCGGCGTGCTACCGCCTAAGCCACGGAGGCTCTGAGATTCAAACCTTATAACTTGTTATTTTATTTTTTAGGTTTGGGACATCCAATCCACATGGGAATTGAGGGAAATGAGTTAGCGGATCAAGCTGCAAAAGAGGCTGACACAATGCCCAGTAAACTGAGAGCGATCAAGGGAACTACTTGCGTGTGGCGGAGCTCTTTCCGGTCATTTTGTGTAGGCTAAGGATAGGTCAAACAAGATCCACCCACTCGTACCTAATGAGAAGGGAAGACCCCCCACTTTGTACCTGTGGAGCCGTTTTCACCGTGGCCCACATTTTAACCTAGTGTGTGGATCTTGCTGACTTACGAAGAAACCTTGGTTTGCAGATGACACTCAAACTTATATTAGCCGTTGACGCGGTGGCTGCTGAACTCGTCATCCGCATTATAAGTGAGAGTGAGTTAGGGCCAACAATCTAAATTTTCCAGTTTACATTGATTCAAAGACTTGTTCTTTATAGAATTCTGAATTCTTTGTTTATTCCGTAATTTTTAGCCTACTTTTCACATTTTTCAAAAATGAGGAAAAAGTAGATTTATGAGATCGATCCGGGAAAATGTGTGTGTGTCTGTCTGGCTGTGTGTGTGTGTGTGTGTGTGTGTCCTATCAACTCCTAAACGACTGCAGCAATTTTGTAGGAGTAAAGAATATCTCATTGCCGTATTTGAAAATGATGTCAGTGCTACTAACTGCTGAAAAATCACAATTGAAATTTGAGCTCCATGTTGGATATCTTGGAAGGTATGAATGGGAGCTATTTCAAAATTGGCACTCGTATAGATAATAATATTTCCGTTTAATTTCCAGGAGGCCATACATGGCAGTGTTGCCAAAATGATTATAAGCCTGCTGATAGGTCCAATTTTTAAATGCATATAACTTCTACACTATTAATTGGAATTCAACCAAATTTCGTATGTGCTACGTGTACTTAAACAGATATGACTGCGCATATTCTTAAGAACCACCACGGCTGCCAACTGTAAATAAATGCTCTCAATTCACTTTATCCAAATACCAATATATCAGAAAGTATGCAAGCCGACAGCTTTAAACTAAGCACACGTATAGTACCTGTCATTCTATATTAATTTGTAGTAACTTATATACGTCAGTGCTACCAACATTATTCTAAGCCTGCTGAGAGGTCCAACTTTAAATACATGTAACTTCTATACTATCACTTGGATTTCAACCAAATTTCGTAAGTGCTATGTGTATTATAACAGATATGTCTAAACGCAATCTTAAGAGCAACCAGGGCTGGCAACTGTTAATAAATGCTGTCACAATTTTTTACCCTAATATCAATATATCAGAAAGTATGCAAGCCAATAGCCTTAAACTTTGCACATGTGTAGTACCTGGCATTCTAGATTAATTTGGAGTAACTAATATACGTCAGTGCTGCCAACATGATTCTAAGCCTGCTGATAGGTCCGATTTTAAAATGCATGTAACTTCTATACTAACTAATGGATTTCATTCAAAATTGGCACAACAATAGATCATATTATTTCAGATTATTTCTGACCAACAAATGCATGGCATTGTTGCCAACAGATCCATATAGATTAATCATTGGCATGAATCTTAAATTTTAAGAAAAGTAGGCTCTTTCGTTTGTCACGGAACTTCTTGTTGTTTATAATATAATTATTAGTCTTTATTTAATTTTCTTTTTGTCTTATTAATTTTCGGACTTTTCAAATGTAGGTGTCCACCTCTTAATTTTTAAATTCCATTCCAAATTTGTATACTTGATTCTGTATTAAGAGGAGCAGATGACCTCGTTGTGCCGCTCCTTAAATAACAATAACCAACTAACTAACTAACTAACTAACTGTCATCAGCCCCGTGTAGTTGGGTGTGTGTTAAACTTGTCTGATAACCTGTGTTTATGTGAGGGCTATAGTAGTGTGTGTAACTGTATTAGGGAGGATGAGGTAGGAGCCCCGTGACTTGAAGTAAGGTATTATACCCGGCATTTTCGTGAAGAGAGCGTGAATAAAAACGAGGAAAAAACACACTCTGGATAGCCGCTGTCAGCACCGAGATTCAAACCTGTTATATCGGGACTTGCTGCAGCTGCCCTCGCAGCCGTGATGCACGATTTAACGAGCGTTGACAGCTAACCTGTAGATTCTTGAAGCGAGACTAAATGCCAATGTGAGATAAAAGTCAGACTCTTGACTGTATCATTAATATTAACCGTGCATTGCCTCATTTAGGCTAAACACTTAAGAAGCGTACACCGCTTAGCGGAAATTGCTTGAGAGGGAATCTTCAAGCAAGTACAGTATTATCCTGTCATAAATAAAATAGTATTCTAAAGACAAGAATTATCCTATGAGTCTTCAAACTAACGGAAGACTTGCACATTATCGTTATAAATTTTGATTTGGTTAAATATACAGTTGGTTGGTTGGTTCCTCAGTTTTGGGTTTGCGACAACGCGATCATGTAGCCCCGTGTACCTTGGGTGAGTGCAGAATCTCTCAGATAACCGGTGTTAATTGTGATGGCTGTATTAGTGTGTCTTATCTGTTAGGTAGATTTCATTAGAAAGCTAACTATTACAATGGTGCCATATTTCGACTTCCGGAAAATTTCGACATATCTTCGCGTTTCTCATCCCCCAGACCCCAAAACCACTGTCAGTTCAAAAGTTTATATATATGTATATATGTATATATATATGTATATCAGTTTCTTGTGGACACGATAACTGCCGTAATTTTGCAACAATCACTTTGAATTTTTTACCGAATATGTATACCTATAAAATCTCGGTCGAGTTCGTTACTGGGCTAAATCGGTCGAAGGGAGTGAAGATGGGGGGCTTTTTTTCGAAAAAGTGAAATATTGCTATAACTCTCTTAATATGTGAAATATCGAATCCGCTTACAGTTCATACTATGTGTCGGATAAAGCTCAAAAATTTATATTTGAAGAGTTTTATTATACCACCAACCATTGACCAAAGGGGTGGGAAAAAGTGGGTTTTTCGGGAACCATTAATCATATCTCTCTTAATAGGCACAATATCCAAACCGTACAAAATGGACAATATTCCCCTAATAATTACCTAAAACTTTTGTCTGAAAGAATTTTTGATATTGAACCCGCTGAGCTATGGTTCATGTGATATTTTTTTTATGACAGAGCATTTACGATGGGATGTTGTACTTTTGAACACACCCAGGAAGCCACGTGAAGCTGAGAGATCACGCGATACTTTGAAGTAGCGGTGAATCGCACTTTTGACTTTGGTGTAAACTGCTAATTATTATCTGAGGTCTTATTAATTATTTTTATCTTTCCTACGAGACTCAGAATATTCCATTTCGTCATGCTGCATTATTAAAACATTTTGGAGAATGTTTATTTTTACTTTAGGTAAGGTAATACCCTTGCAGATACGCAAAAAGGAACGTAAGTAGTCGCTCAACGATTTCGTTTTGACGACCTACTTTCTAGAGACACCCAGTACCGGAGCACTGCGTCTTGAGAATCCGCCTTGTGTAGGCGTGGAATTACATTTGTCCTACGAGACGTAGAAGAATATCCGCTGTTTAGCGTTAAAAGTGATTATAAGGTGCCATTGAGCATGCAAATACTAATTCACTGTAGTTGAAGTCCAGTGAATTAAATAAGAAGCTTGGGAAACAATTATTGGCAAGTATAGTGTATTGCACAACATTGCTATAACATCACATATTACCCACGCGCATGTGGAGGGCAGATGCCTAGTGGAAATATACAGGTAATAGTGTTACAATTATCCAGAATAAGTGTGATTATAATTGTATGAGATATTTAAATTGCCAAAGTGGAAATTTCATCTTTGAAACGTCGTATAATTCACGGATGCTGCGTGATACAAAAGTAGCGTCACTAGCACGTGCAGCATTACAAAATAGTGTTAGCTCACATGCTAATCCACATCTGCGAGATTAAGGCTGTGTCGTATTTTATAATTGAAGCCAATAATAGTCACGACGGACATTATAATTTTGGAAGTGAGAGGATGAATAATCACGCAACTTATTTCGCTACCCACGTGATTGGACTTTTATTCACCATGGTTGAAGCAGTCACCATGGGCTAATACCATCCCGGTATGGGGGGGTGACGTTTCTACAGGGACCAGCATGATGGTGGAACTTCCAGAACGATGAACGAGAGGGAAGGAGCCAAAATGCCATTTCCAGGCATATCCACGAAGATGTCGACAGGGACAAATCGAACCCTGGTCTTTGGGGGAGTCCAGATGGGAATCCTGATGAGGAGGATACCGATCCAGAGAGCCAGAGAGGTTTTTGTACAACCCTTGTTGTGGAATAGAGAGCTGAGTGAGAGCCCCTCCATTTCGTGAGTTTTTGTTACACCCCTTCTTTGTTCTAGTTTCTGGTGGTATAGTAGTTTTAATGTAGTTTGTGAATCAACCACACTCAGTGTCAGCCATTTTTCTAGGTAGGGATGTAACTAGATTAGTTAGATGTCATTTATTTCAGTTTAGAGTGAGACACCCTTGGGGTCAGACATTTTGGTCAGCCCTGGTGCAGCTTGGTGAACGTCGTGGAACGTCAATGCCTACCTTTTTGCTGAACCTGATCGTAGTCATTTTGAGGCTATTTTGTTCAACCCTACTTAGGGTAATTTTCAAGTCTTTGCTGACTGTAGTTATGGCAATCAGATGCCTTGGTTATTAATTGACTGCATTCTTCGCAGCCATCCTTTGTTACACCCCTGACTGTCGTTAGAACGGTCGTATCATTTAGGTAGTCGACAGTAACTACCAGTTTGTAAATGCATTATATTTCATTTTGAATAAGCTCAGAAGCTATTCTTGGTCATGTTTGAACCTAACAACTAGAAGGAATGTTTCGTTGCCTAGCATCGAACGCGGTTCCCAACGTATCATTAAGCAGATCTAGTGTGTGAATCTGTGCCACCTTTATCATATTTTTTGCTTGTGTCGTGTGAGACACGTTTTATTTGATGTTCTAGCAACTACTGAGTTGCATTTTTAAAGCAAAGAGCTTCAGTTATTGTAAGCTTACTTTCATTTAGACGTCTTTGGTAGAAAGACGGAATTGTATTAATATACTCAGATTTATAGCGTGCGTTTGATACACGGACTCTGTAGAGATCCGTAACCTATGTTAAAGTTTTTTATGAACCGGCCATGTGCAGGTTTTGTATTGATTAAATCGCCGGCCTTGAATAAACTGGTTATGTAACCCAGTGACCTAGAGCACGCCTGCTTCATTGTGAGACAAAACTACTATAGACGAGGACAGAGTACAATTTGTATTCGCTTTTCCTTTCATTGCTATTTTGCTTATGGAAACCAGTTTCCACTCTTGTATTTGATCACTTGTTTTATGGATCGGTTTTTGTTAGTTTAACGCTCTGTTGCGTGTATTGTCGTATGACAGGTACAGTTATGTGAGGTTTTCTATAGGATGGTGAAGTCTACCCTGTTATAGCAGGATGTTATTGTATGCTTTGTCCGGGGATGATCCCGTTGACCAGATGTTATTGGAAGGTAACTGTTGTACAGGCCTATCCCAGAGTTATTGAACGCGAGCTTAGCGCCGCTGGTAACCCGTGTTATTGTGTGTCCGAGTTGTTATACTCGTTGATTATATTCCGACTGTTGAGTCGAGGCTTTTTGGTGGAGAATGATCTCAGTTGGAGACACTCCGTGCCCAGGCTATTGTCAATGTTATTCGCCATAAACCTACGATAAACCTATAAACCGACATCCTAATAATAAGATGCATAATTGTTGTAAAACAAGCCTAACTAACGATTCTTTCTATCTAACTTTGTTCTTTGCATTCTGGAACTGTTGACATAGCCGTGCAGTTGAAGATAATTTCCTTGTGAGGAAATGACTAGGACAGTTGACATTTTTGTAGCGACCTGAAGCATGTGCGAACCTAGAGTTCGTAGCTTGTGGAGCTCAGGCCATGCGATGTCAGACGTGGTCTCAACTGCGCATTCGTCACCGTAACTATACACAATAGATGACTATGGTTTACAAAGAGTAAACCAAGGTGTAGGCAGGAATTTTTAATAAAACTACTGTGTCTATTTCGTTATTAATTTATGATGTCAAGTGTATTAAACCCTACATGTTACTTTATTGTGTGCTGTTAGCACATAGTTATTAAGCATAATTAAATTGTTTGTTTTTCATGGCTGTACACTTAGCTTTTGGATGTAATTGTTTTCTTTTACGGACGTCATCGCCGTAAATTTTGTTAATTGATAGGACTTAGCTAGTTGAAGTAATGTTAAATTTAAATGTCGAAATGGTACCATCCTAACCTAGATTTGTTTTGCTACCCTGTTAAATGTAAATTCAGATATTAGCTTGATCTTGTAACTTGAACTAGGGACTTGCGTCGTACCATATTCCTAGCGTTGCTGTTGTTGCTTTATCATTGTGAGTTAGATCTTTCGCGAGGGTTTTCAGTAACTTCTCAGGTAGGGGACCTGCTCTTTATCTTTGTTTATTCATTAATTTGCGGACTAGCCGATTATAACCCTCCGAACTAGGCTAGGGGCTTGTGAATTTTAATAAATTTTCACGGTGTTTTACATGAGTCTGGATGTTTATTTCCTCAGTCTAGTTTTTAAGGTGAACCTTTCCTTAGGCGGTCTATGACCATCGTCACCATGTACCACGATCCCTGTGGACTACGGACTCTCGTGCCGCTTTAGCCTTTATGGAAGGTCACCTGATCCTCACGGTACTTTTTATTCGATTTATGTGTCGTTAGTTGAGTCATCGTGGTTGTTGACCCAACTAAACGGTCACATAAAATGGCGCCCAACTCATGTGCCGACGTTAACGTGGTGACCCTCAGTACCATGTTATTGTTTTTTGAGGATCCTAATGTTGATTATTGGTAAATTGACAGGACTGGGACGAACTTAGAAAGTCGTACTGCAGATCAATTGACCGCATGGCATTCATGTTTGATAGAAGTCCATGGGGTGAGGCTTTAGTGTTGGATAAATGAAGGATAGGATTTTCTTTGATGATGCCTCATCCTAAGTAAATGTAATACTTTGCTTTGCTCACCGTTGTCTTTGTAAATGTAGAAGCACTTAGTTTGCATACTCCAGCTGTACTCGTGATATTTATATAAATGAAGCAAGCTTTATACCACCATGTAACTAATCATAGCTGTAAGTTCCAGTAGAAATTGACCCCTCACTTTCTCATATATTTCTTATCTATGGATGAGGAAACTATTCGTCGTGTGTTTGGAGAGATGATGGCAGGTGTGAATGCCAATCTTCAACAGATTACTGCTGACCTAGGTCAGAATACTCAGGCTGTAAATACTGTAAGTGGTCATGTGGACCAGGTTAGACAGGAAGTCAACAATGTCAGTGGTCATGTGGACCAGGTTAGACAGGAAGTCAACAATGTAAGACAGGACTTAGAGATTAACACTCACTCTGTAAACAATGTTAGGGCTGATTTAACTCAAGTCAGGGCAGACATGGACACATATAGGATCGAAGCGAGAAATGATCTGACGGCAGGTTTAGCAGCTGTTAGGGTTGATGTCATACGACACCATCAGGAGGCTAACCAGCGCGTAGATTGCTTAACCGACCAGATGAATAGAGCTAGGGAGGAGGTGCAAAACCGATTGGAGGAGCACACAGCTCAAATTCAGACAACCTTGAATAAAGTCCAGATAGACATGAGAGCAGATCTGGAACATACCAGGGAAGAATTCGGGACTCGACTAGATCACGTCGAGGGATTTATCGGAAATGTGAAGAAGGACATGGCAACCATGAACGTTGGTTTAATCTTGATGAGAGGAGCTGCCAATGCCGTTAATAACAACGTGAAGACTATCGTTGATGGCATGATGGAGATTAAAGAGGAACTTAACACCAACAGGAGAAACATTTCTGAATTGACGGAAACCGTAGCCAGTCTACGTGAGACAGTTGATGTTCATCATGAGGATCACAAAATTGACCTCATGTTATTGAGAGGTGACCTCAACGAACACGAGACCACAGTCGAGGCTAAGGTAGCCGAGGTTAGAGACGATGTGGGTAAAATCCAAGAAAATATGTCCAGAGTTGAAGGAGATATCGATTCCTTACAAAAGAGATTTGAGGAAGTCGCGGTGACCGAGAGGTTAGACCTCAGTTATAACCTTAGGACGGCCATACGCGAGGTAGACACAAACCTCAAGGGAAAGGTTGACAGGATCGAGCTGCAATTGAACGACTTAGGCAACAAAGTCGCAGCCAGAACCATCCCAGGTCTTGAAGTAATAGAAAGACGCCTGGACAGACTCGAGACGACTCCAAGAGAGAGACACGTACACCCACAGATGGGAGTATCTCAGGAAACGCCTATATCTCAATCAGGAGGAATGATGCCTACCCATTTCCAACCCAGCGCGCCTATGGAATCGCAACCGTCACAATTCACTAATTTAGCGCAAGGTCAGACCTTGAACTTTGACGCTCACCCGTTTCAACCAGCATCTAATCGAATTAGTCATGAGACTAACACTCCTACGCAGAGTTACATGCAAAATACTTTCAGACCCGCGAATACGCAGGGAAATGTCACCATAATTCGTTCAAGAGAGGAGCAACCAGCTCGCTTCTCGGGAACTGGGAGCGGTGTTACTCCAGTGGAATTCCTAGCAAATGTCGAAAGCTACTTACGTGATACTATGGTAACTCCAGAGAGGGAACTAAGAGTTATAGAGCGACTGCTTGAGGGACAAGCCGGTACCTGGTTCAGAGCATTCCGATACTCATTTACAGGCTACCAAGACTTTAAGGAAGCGTTATTAAGAACATATTGGTCGAGCGACATCCAGCAGAGTATCCGAGCTGAGATGTACACTCGAAGGTACAGTTCCAATACACCTACTCGTTATGCGAATTACTTCGCAATACAGCTCGCGAAGCTCCGTTGTCTTCAGCCTCCGTTGTCCGAACAAGATTTGGTGAACACAATTGTTTGGCAGTACCCTGCGGACGTACAACGTGTGTTAATCGCTGCAGGGGCATCCACTTTCCAGCAGTGTGACCAGATACTGCGAAGGTTGGATGCTAACACAGAACAGTTTCCTACACACCGTCAGCAGAGGGCTGATAGGCGCGAGGATAGACATATGAATCTGACGACTGTCGATAAAGTGAGCCAGACGCCACAACAAACACAAACCACAGAGGATTCTAGGCGACGTGATAACAATTACAGTTATAACAGGAGAGGATGGAATAACACTCCGTATACTCGAAATCAACATGATGACCGGCGAAGTCATTGGGACCGGCGATTCGACCGAAGGACGAACGACAACCGACGTCATGAAAACAACCGCCGAGGGAATGAAGGAAGAGATCAGCAACACGGACGTATCCGTAGAGACTATCGATATAGTGGGGGTTACGACAGAAATCGAGACCCTAGATACCAGCCAGACAGGGATTGGAAAGGAAGAGCACGGGAGAGCCGTGAGTACCTCCAACAATTGAGAGAATTGCAGATCCAAGAAGAGGGAGAACGGAACCCTACTTCGAGGGAAAATAGACATTCGGCGCAGGAGACGGAGCAGAACCAGCCCAGTACTTCTCGCCATGACAGAAAAAAAAACTCCGAAAAATCAATAGATTCTTGTTTGGTTGAGCACCGAGTAACTGCCTCTATATTACTCTGGGAGCCAATCCAAGAAGACTTGTTGGACGAACGACGAACGACGAACCACAATTATGAATTAACACGTCTACCCAAGATTGTAGCCACCTTGAATGAAGTCAGTGTAGTCATACTCATCGATACTGGAGCGATGATTAGTGTAATTTCCGCCGATTGCCATGCCAGACTGAGAGCAAACTCTGAGGTGACGGAGTTGCCCATTTCAGCTGTAAGAGTCAGAGGTGTCATACCTGACCGCGTTGTAACGTGCAAAATCCAGATTTTGTGTACTGTGAAGATTTCGAGCCACGTGTACTTGCACGAATTTCTCGTAATGAAGGGCCTGCATCATGATGCCATTTTAGGCGCAGACTTCATTAGAAAATATGATGGAATCATTGACATGGGACGGAATACGGTAGAGTTCAAGCCGAACGAACCCATTCAGATGAGCCTAATTGAAGAAGAACCGGAATTCCTATCCGAAGTAGACGTAGTCGAAGCATTAAATGGCAAGGAAATTGAGGCGACACTAGATGCCGACGAAGAGGCAGAATCGTTATCAGCACCCACACATGAGGATCTTGAGGCAATATTGAACGAATACAGAGATATATTCGACACCACACCTGGTGAGATATTAGACTACGAGTATGATCTTGTATTAATAGACGATTCCCCATTCCAGAAAAGGATCTATCCGATTGCCGAGAAACATCTCGAAGAAGCTGCTAAGAAGATCCATGAGATGGAAGCAGCAGGCACAATCAAGATATCACCGACTCCTTTCTTGAATCCCATAATACCTGTGGTTAAGGTAGATGGAAGCTTGAGACTTTGTCTTGATGCCAGAGCCTTGAATGAACGCCTAGCTCCTGAGCACGACAGACCGCCCAAGATTAGGGACATTCTCAGGAAGTTCAAAGGAAAAAGGATATTTTCATCATTAGACTTGGTTCAGTCTTATTACCATATCAGATTATCTGAGCATACTCGGAAATATACTGGATTCTTGTTTGATCAGACTACTTATGTATTCCAAAAACTACCATTTGGATTGAAAAATGCCGGAGCCGCATTAATCAGAGCACTTGATGCCAAGCTGACTCATGAAGTGAAGCAGAAAGTAATATGTTATGTGGATGACATAATCATAGCTTCGGGAACAGAAGAAGAGCATTTAAAGACATTGCGCCTTGTTTTTGAGAATCTCCGACAGGCAAATTTTAAGGTCAAGTTTGACAAGTGTCGATTTTTTCAGGAAGAAGTGAAATTCGTAGGACACATAATCAATGGAGAAGGATATAGACCGAATCCGGCAAAGATTAGAACTGTTGCTGCATTTCCAACACCAACCCGTGTGAAACACGTGAGACAATTCTTAGGAATTCTCCAATTCTTTGCTGCTCATTGTGAGAAGTATTCCGAAACTGTTGCACCACTGCAAGGATTATTGAAAAAGAACTGCAGGTGGAACTGGAATGATGAATGCGAGATAGCTTTCAGGAGAGCTAAACAGATGCTTGTGGACTCAATTCAGTTAGAATATCCAGATTACTCTCGGAACTTTATTCTAGAAACTGATGCATCTGCCATTGGTATAGGAGCCATTTTACTGCAGGAAGATGATGAGAAGAAACGTCATTACATCGCTTTCTTAAGCCGACGTTTAAGAGCACATGAATCTCACTACTTCACAACCGAGATAGAAGCACTTGCAATTGTTTACGCACTTGAATACTGGCAGAAACTTCTGTTAGGTCAGAGGATTATTGTGAGAACCGATCATCATGCGTTGACCTTCATCTTGAGAACAAGACTGGCAAGCGACAGGATCACACGTTGGACGCTGTTTCTCCAACAGTTCGATTTGGAAATAGTTTATCGACCAGGCAGAGAGAATGTGTTGGCCGACATCCTCAGCCGGAATCCTGAAGCTACTGTTAATGCCATAGACATCGAGGGAGAATGCGAGGAACACCTTCGCCGATTTCGTCATTTACCTGAAGGACAGCGACGTGAGGAGGAACTCAGACATATTATCCGTTTCCTAGAACGAAGAATGGATCCACAGGATGATCATTATGCAAGGATTGCTGCTGTTGCAGATGATTATTTGATTTATCATCGTGTCTTATACAAGTTTGTAGACGAGGACCACACTCAACTGCGTGCAGTTATTCCTAGGAGATACCAAGAATCTGTTATTCTTATGGTACATTTATCCATTGGACATGGTGGAACAGACAAAACCATTGCAACTATCAGGGAGTCTTTCACATGGAAAGGGTTAGGAGCCACCGTTAGACAGTGTTTACGTGCTTGCGACGCATGCCAGCGGAACAAGTACACGTCACACTTGCTGAAGGAACAACCTAGACCAATACTACCAACTCAACCTAGAGAGTTGTATGCACAGGACCTGTATGGCCCAATACCTAAGGCTCGTCGTGGGAATCGATACATCGTTGTAACGGTGGTTGTGTTCACGAAATATACGATGCTTCATCCGATTCAAAAAGCTACTGCACATCAGATTATTCAGAGGATTAGACGTCAAGTGATACCGGAGGCAGGAAAGCCACAATTCTTGTTGACTGATCACGGATCACAGTACACCTCAGCAGAATTTGCCGATGCCATGAATGAGCTTGAAATAGGTCATGTTTTATCATCTATTCGACATCCAGAGAGCAACCCAGCAGAATGCGTGATGTCTATTATCGCAAAATTCTGTCGATTATATTGTCAAGAAGAACACTGGCGATGGACTGAAGTCCTTGGTATTATGGCAAAATGTATTAATTCAACAGTACATGAGAGCACTGGTCAAATACCTATGGTCTTGCATTTGAACCAGATGCCGCTGAGAATATGGGATCGTGTGATTGTAAATCCACCTTGTTTACAACCATCACATGCCAGCAGACTTTTAGCTGCGAGAGAGACTATGGACAGACAAGCTGCCAAGCGCTTGAGAAGAACTAGACGCCAGAGGTTTAGAGAACCACTAGTAGAAGGAGACCTTATCCTTATAAGGAGACCCGGAATTTCTAGTCCTATAGACCGCATATATGGGAAATTTCTATCCTTGTATTATGGCCCTAGTCGTATCCGACAGCCTTTAAACAATGGAAGTTATGTGATAGAAGACATTAGGACAGGAGAGCGCATTGGAACCTTTAATGCAGCCAATCTAAAAAAATATCACTCTTGAATGAATTTCAAAGCAAATAAAAATGTTATCCCAACATTTTATTTGAAACGACAGAGAGGCAGATGAACCCGCTGAGCTATGGTTCATGTGATATTTTTTTATGACAGAGCATTTACGATGGGATGTTGTACTTTTGAACACACCCAGGAAGCCACGTGAAGCTGAGAGATCACGCGATAATTTGAAGTAGCGGTGAATCGCACTTTTGACTTTGGTGTAAACTGCTAATTATTATCTGAGGTCTTATTAATTATTTTTATCTTTCCTACGAGACTCAGAATATTCCATTTCGTCATGCTGCATTATTAAAACATTTTGGAGAATGTTTATTTTTACTTTAGGTAAGGTAATACCCTCGCAGATACGCAAAAAGGAACGTAAGTAGTCGCGCAACGTTTTCGTTTTGACGACCTACTTTCTAGAGACACCCAGTACCGGAGCACTGCGTCTTGAGAATCCGCCTTGTGTAGGCGTGGAATTACATTTGTCCTACGAGACGTAGAAGAATATCCGCTGTTTAGCGTTAAAAGTGATTATAAGGTGCCATCGAGCATGCAAATACTAATTCACTGCAGTTGAAGTCCAGTGAATTAAATAAGAAGCTTGGGAAACAATTATTGGCAAGTATAGTGTATTGCACAACATTGCTATAACATCACATATTACCCACGCGCATGTGGAGGGCAGATGCCTAGTGGAAATATACAGGTAATAGTGTTACAATTATCCAGAATAAGTGTGATTATAATTGTATGAGATATTTAAATTGCCAAAGTGGAAATTTCATCTTTGAAACGTCGTATAATTCACGGATGCTGCGTGATACAAAAGTAGCGTCACTAGCACGTGCAGCATTACAAAATAGTGTTAGCTCACATGCTAATCCACATCTGCGAGATTAAGGCTGTGTCGTATTTTATAATTGAAGCCAATAATAGTCACGACGGACATTATAATTTTGGAAGTGAGAGGATGAATAATCACGCAGCTTATTTCGCTACCCACGTGATTGGACTTTTATTCACCATGGTTGAAGCAGTCACCATGGGCTAATACCATCCCGGTATGGGGGGGTGACGTTTCTACAGGGACCAGCATGATGGTGGAACTTCCAGAACGATGAACGAGAGGGAAGGAGCCAAAATGCCATTTCCAGGCATATCCACGAAGATGTCGACAGGGACAAATCGAACCCTGGTCTTTGGGGGAGTCCAGATGGGAATCCTGATGAGGAGGATACCGATCCAGAGAGCCAGAGAGGTTTTTGTACAACCCTTGTTGTGGAATAGAGAGCTGAGTGAGAGCCCCTCCATTTCGTGAGTTTTTGTTACACCCCTTCTTTGTTCTAGTTTCTGGTGGTATAGTAGTTTTAATGTAGTTTGTGAATCAACCACACTCAGTGTCAGCCATTTTTCTAGGTAGGGATGTAACTAGATTAGTTAGATGTCATTTATTTCAGTTTAGAGTGAGACACCCTTGGGGTCAGACATTTTGGTCAGCCCTGGTGCAGCTTGGTGAACGTCGTGGAACGTCAATGCCTACCTTTTTGCTGAACCTGATCGTAGTCATTTTGAGGCTATTTTGTTCAACCCTACTTGGGGTAATTATCAAGTCTTTGCTGACTGTAGTTATGGCAATCAGATGCCTTGGTTATTAATTGACTGCATTCTTCGCAGCCATCCTTTGTTACACCCCTGACTGTCGTTAGAACGGTCGTATCATTTAGGTAGTCGACAGTAACTACCAGTTTGTAAATGCATTATATTTCATTTTGAATAAGCTCAGAAGCTATTCTTGGTCATGTTTGAACCTAACAACTAGAAGGAATGTTTCGTTGCCTAGCATCGAACGCGGTTCCCAACGTATCATTAAGCAGATCTAGTGTGTGAATCTGCGCCACCTTTATCATATTTTTTGCTTGTGTCGTGTGAGACACGTTTTATTTGATGTTCTAGCAACTACTGAGTTGCATTTTTAAAGCAAAGAGCTTCAGTTATTGTAAGCTTACTTTCATTTAGACGTCTTTGGTAGAAAGACGGAATTGTATTAATATACTCAGATTTATAGCGTGCGTTTGATACACGGACTCTGTAGAGATCCGTAACCTATGTTAAAGTTTTTTATGAACCGGCCATGTGCAGGTTTTGTATTGATTAAATCGCCGGCCTTGAATAAACTGGTTATGTAACCCAGTGACCTAGAGCACGCCTGCTTCATTGTGAGACAAAACTACTATAGACGAGGACAGAGTACAATTTGTATTCGCTTTTCCTTTCATTGCTATTTTGCTTATGGAAACCAGTTTCCACTCTTGTATTTGATCACTTGTTTTATGGATCGGTTTTTGTTAGTTTAACGCTCTGTTGCGTGTATTGTCGTATGACAGGTACAGTTATGTGAGGTTTTCTATAGGATGGTGAAGTCTACCCTGTTATAGCAGGATGTTATTGTATGCTTTGTCCGGGGATGATCCCGTTGACCAGATGTTATTGGAAGGTAACTGTTGTACAGGCCTATCCCAGAGTTATTGAACGCGAGCTTAGCGCCGCTGGTAACCCGTGTTATTGTGTGTCCGAGTTGTTATACTCGTTGATTATATTCCGACTGTTGAGTCGAGGCTTTTTGGTGGAGAATGATCTCAGTTGGAGACACTCCGTGCCCAGGCTATTGTCAATGTTATTCGCCATAAACCTACGATAAACCTATAAACCGACATCCTAATAATAAGATGCATAATTGTTGTAAAACAAGCCTAACTAACGATTCTTTCTATCTAACTTTGTTCTTTGCATTCTGGAACTGTTGACATAGCCGTGCAGTTGAAGATAATTTCCTTGTGAGGAAATGACTAGGACAGTTGACATTTTTGTAGCGACCTGAAGCATGTGCGAACCTAGAGTTCGTAGCTTGTGGAGCTCAGGCCATGCGATGTCAGACGTGGTCTCAACTGCGCATTCGTCACCGTAACTATACACAATAGATGACTATGGTTTACAAAGAGTAAACCAAGGTGTAGGCAGGAATTTTTAATAAAACTACTGTGTCTATTTCGTTATTAATTTATGATGTCAAGTGTATTAAACCCTACATGTTACTTTATTGTGTGCTGTTAGCACATAGTTATTAAGCATAATTAAATTGTTTGTTTTTCATGGCTGTACACTTAGCTTTTGGATGTAATTGTTTTCTTTTACGGACGTCATCGCCGTAAATTTTGTTAATTGATAGGACTTAGCTAGTTGAAGTAATGTTAAATTTAAATGTCGAAATGGTACCATCCTAACCTAGATTTGTTTTGCTACCCTGTTAAATGTAAATTCAGATATTAGCTTGATCTTGTAACTTGAACTAGGGACTTGCGTCGTACCATATTCCTAGCGTTGCTGTTGTTGCTTTATCATTGTGAGTTAGATCTTTCGCGAGGGTTTTCAGTAACTTCTCAGGTAGGGGACCTGCTCTTTATCTTTGTTTATTCATTAATTTGCGGACTAGCCGATTATAACCCTCCGAACTAGGCTAGGGGCTTGTGAATTTTAATAAATTTTCACGGTGTTTTACATGAGTCTGGATGTTTATTTCCTCAGTCTAGTTTTTAAGGTGAACCTTTCCTTAGGCGGTCTATGACCATCGTCACCATGTACCACGATCCCTGTGGACTACGGACTCTCGTGCCGCTTTAGCCTTTATGGAAGGTCACCTGATCCTCACGGTACTTTTTATTCGATTTATGTGTCGTTAGTTGAGTCATCGTGGTTGTTGACCCAACTAAACGGTCACAATATGACCCACCTTTACGCCAAGGGATGAGTAAAATGATTTCGGAATTATAAGAAAATGCCAAGAGCTATCAGAGGTTGCCATGGCAACACTACAAAATTGATGAGGGATGAGCCATCAGACGTTGCCATGACAACGCACTTGCACGAGATCAGATTCAGATTTCCATCTGACTAAGTGTGAAGCGGTTTCGGTGACGTAACTGGTAGCATGCTGAACTTCTATGCCCAAGGTCGCGGGTTCAAAGCCGGCCGAAGTCGTCGGATTTTCTAAGAGCGCTGAAAATTCCTCAATATGCTTTCCTTATCAGGGGAAGTTCCAACGTTCGTTGCGAGTTGCTGGTTGCGGTGGCATCTAGTAGCCAAGTTCACAGCTAGGTGTCGTTGACGGTAGTATCTGGTAGCAACATTAGGAACTACTGCTTGAAATTGACCGTCTGCAGTCCTTACCTGAATTACAGACTAATACAGCCATCACAATTCACACCGTTTATCAGACAGATTCTACACTCACCCAAAGTACACGGGGTTACATGACCGCGTTGTCGCTGCCCCTAAACTGAGTAAACAACCAAAATCTCTGCGGGAGATATAATTTTGCGTGAAGAAGTAACAGACCGTTACATAGTTACACATCAGTGTCGAAACCTTGCATAAGGACAGTGTGACCACAAGTATAACAAGATGTTCAGTAAATAACATATAGCCTACTTTCTCCTAAATGTATGAGTATAGTTATAATTCGTTGTTATTATCAAAGAGTATAATAGAATCATTTATTGGTCGAAGACCTTAGAAACTATTTACCTCTACCAAACGCCACAACCTAGAAAAAATCTACTACCATCATTGAAGAAAGATAGATAAGAAGTATCTCAAGAATGTTATGGATCTGGAGACATAATCGACCGGACTGGCTGCGTGGCTCAGCGGTAACGTTCTCGCTTGCTGGGCCCTAGGTTGCAGGTTCGTATCCTGGCGCAGTCAGCTGGCATTTGAGGGTGCACAAATGCGAGGGAGCCGTGTCAGCACATTTACTGGCACGTTAAAGATCCCCTTCGGGCCAAAATTCCGGCACCCTGGCGTCTCTAAAAGCAGCAGTAGTTAAAAGGGACGTAAAACCAATAATATTATTATCATTTTTATTATTACATAATCGACCTGCCGTGGGCAACATCCAACTTTGAGTTGAGGCATGTCTTTACACGTCTTGCTGTGCATGGCTTTCACAACGTTAATTGAATTAACAAATCTTTCCATGGCCCTACAGAGACGTGTGTATACAAACTATGTGGATATTTTCGATTTCTAATTGCCTGAAATAAAAGTATTAATTAATAACCTGAACTAGCTCCAACGGCTAGAATTCAGTTACTATGTGAAATCGTTTTGTTCTTTACTTCAAATAACATTTTCAAATAACGCACAATAGGCAGTTACAAACCCTTTAAAATAAAAAGTAAAAATGTATTGTAGTATCATCTTGTCATTCTTCAAATTCGATGCGCATTGAATGTCAATGGTATAGTAATCAATGGAGTCCCAAGTAGACCAGTCGTGACATCTAGTGGAGAAGTATCGAACAATATAATCCTAACAGGGCGAGTGCATTCTAGCGGCCATGAGAAGAAAGTTTTCAATAAAATCTGGAAGTTAATAAGTAGGTCGGCGTGCAGTTACCTTTTTGGCTGCTAGATGTCTCGAGCAAATCTGCTGGCGAATTATGTTTTAATTAAATATATATTTTCCACCATAATATGCATAATATAACGCTTAATATTAAAACGTCTGAGTCATTACAAAACAATAAATATATAAAATTTCAAGCAAAAAAAACTAACTCTGATGGGGTTTGAACCATAGGCATATGAGCGATAGGACAACGCTTTAACATTTTTCCACTTTTTTTATTAGCTCTCTACAGAATTACAGAATTTTCAGATATGATATATACCATACTATTACATCACAAGAAAATCCAGATAGTGTCCATATTTATCGTACAATTGTCCACTTTCACTAAGCTTCCAACGCTCTTTCTGCAGGTGATACATGAGAACCAGGAACGAGAAATGCTGATCATTGTCCATCACGAAATGTACATATTGGCCCATTATCCACACAATGGCAGTCTGTTTAATTTGGGGGAAGGCGGTCACCGACAATCGAACCAACTTCCTGTCATCAAGGTCATCCGTGGGCACATTTAATAGTTGACATACTTTTCCCTTACACCACACCCACGTGGAGGCAACTCGCGTGCATGATGTGAAGCGGTGTATCGCCGTATCAGTTTGACCACATATAGTACGCCATGGGTAAGCTTCAAGACGGATGGTATATCGCCGTAGAGCCGTTGGGATGAGATCGTTGAGGAAGATAAAAACCTGAGAGTGTACAGCAGAAGAAATGGTCATAGCCCCAACATTTTTCCAAACAGTGGGCCAATGGACGTAGAGTGTGGTGTTCTCGATTCGCGGTTTGGAGAGTACCACTTGCCGCAACATGTTATAAATACTTTTCGTCGTTGGAACAGTCCCTGAAGGCATTTGGCGAACAGTTTCCAAAAGGTGCTGTTGATGGTCCCTAAATATCTTCGGCAAAGCTCTATCACAACCACGGGCTGTGTTTCGAATATCTTTGTATAGCGCTTTCGTAAAAGTGTCATGTTGGGAAAAGATGGTGATATCGTTCTTGCAGAGGAGTGCACGGCATTTCATGCCATGAGCTGTTAGCCTTAGTCCGCCTTGCCGGGATGGGAGATACAACTGTTCCCGTTGTACTCGAAACAGTAATCCTTGCCATATAAACCAACCTGTATATTTTGACAATTGGCTCTCAAACATTTTGGGAAGTGGGAAAAGTTGTGTGACATACCATATTTTAGAGAGCGCAAACACGTTGAGGACCATGACCCGTTGCACTATATTGAGGTTCCTTTGACCAAATTGGATCAGCACTCCCCTAACTTTGGCAATGACCTTAGTCCAGTTTGCTTGCACTGTGTCCAGAAGCGATTGCTTCCAGGTAATGCCAAACATTTTCACCTCATTTACTATCCAGAACCAGGGCTGTTGGGTAATCACTGAGTTAGTATTGAGCGGAAGCAAAGCAGTTTTCTGGGGGTTCGATTGTGCTCCAGAGGCGATATGGTAGAGCTGAAGGACGCTATCGATGTGGGAGATGTCTTCATTATTGCGGATCAATATTGATACGTCATCAGCATAGGCGCACATGCCAAAAACATGTGTGGACAGTTTGTAATACTGTAGCTTCACCTGGATAGTCCGAATGAACGGTTCAAGGCCAATGACAAAAAGTAGCATGGAAAGGGGACATCCTTGCCTAACTGTTCGCTGTATTGGAATCAGAGGGGAAAGAAAACCGTTGACGAGCACTCGAGACGTAGCATTACAATTTATCATACGAATGTAGTCAATAAGGATTGCAGGAAATTCAAAGTGCTGCAAGACCGTGTACTCGTATTCATGACTGATGCGGTCGAAAGCTTTATCAAGATCTAAGGTGAAAAAACTCATTGGCTCAGTGGGGAGCATTTCGGCTTTTAGGAGTAGGTCCCGTAGTATCGCTAAGTTTGTTAACAGAGTTCGTCCAGGAATACTGCAACATTCTTCATCACCAATGATATGTAGAACAGTCTTCAATCGGCATGCAAGTACTTTGGTAAGGACTATACAATCACTGCAGAGCAGAGTAACAGGTCGGAAGTCACCAACTGCCATGGGAGAGGATGTTTTTGGTATGAGGACTATGGTACCCTTGTGATGTGATTGACAAAGAGCACGACGTTGGAGAATGGTACGCAAGACGTGACAAAATTCTTTGCCAATGAGAGGCCAGAAGTGTTTATACAGTTCGTATGGCAGTCCATCAATGCCAGGTGAGTGGTTATTTGGGAGGTGCTTAACCACAGAGTAAATCTCTTCATCCGTAATGTCCGCGCTGAGCAGAGTTTTGTTGTCCGGAGATAGTTGGGTTCTGCAAGATGAAAGCAATAGGGTCACCTGCTGTGGATCAATTGGAGCCTTAGCGTAGAACCGCTGATAAAATAATGATATTTCACTACGTATAGCGTCAGGGGAGGTGACGACACTTCCAGTACTGGTGCGGAGGTGGTGGATATATTTACGTTGCCGCTCACGTTGTCTTTTGGCGATATGGTATACGCTTGCACTTTCCTCCGGGAGCACTGTACGATCTTTTAAAGCCACGTTTATATGGGCGAGCGTTCGTTGCTGTAGAGACAAGAGCTTGGTTTTAACTTCCCGATCTGGTCATAGATACGCTCCCCATCATCAGATCTTTGCTGGAGCTGGCGAAGAACTCGATAGTAAAATTCAACTGTATCCCGTCTTACCTGACCTCTTTGGTAGGATATGTTCTTAAAGACGCGGCGGATTCCTGGTTTAACTAAAATATCCCACCAGTCTGCACAGTCGTGAAAGTTGCATTTTTGTTGAACCCATCGATTCCAGTGTTGTCTGAAAATATCTTGGCATTCCTCCTCCAGTAAGAGCGAGCAATTCAATTTCCAATAACCTCTTCCTATGTGAAAAATGGGATGGGGGTAAGAGATTGTACATACGACTGCATGATGGTTAGTGAAACTGGCAGGTATCACTTCATATCGTCTGGGCTGGATAAGTTCTTGGGAAAAGTAGATGCGGTCAATTCGTGATGAGGAGTTGTGACTTATACAGGTGTAATGGGGCAGGGGCACCCTTAAACTATCCACAGCATCAATGAGGTGTAAGGAAGTAAGGAGGGTCCCGAGAGCCGGGTTGACACCTTGGTATGGACTAGTGGAATCCTCTAGGCGTTGAATACAATTGAAATCACCTGCAAGAATAAGTTTTTCCTTAACGTCATGCAGATGAGGCAGTATACTCTGTTGAAAGAACATTTTCCGTTCCAAACGTTTGCTGGACCCGGATGGGGCATATACTTTTATCAGGGTTGTATTGTTTATGTGTCCAGATATTATGCGTCCTGATGGATGACATAGCACACCTTCGAGTGGGATATCATGTCTTATGAGGAATCCGGTCCCTCTATTATTTTTACCGGTATTGATGTGTTGTTTGTAGAAGGCAGATATGGGAAGACAGGGTATAGCAACTTCTTGAATGAAAGCAATGTCAATGTCTGCATCTTGAAGGAATCTATCCAACAGTTGAAATTTCAGGGGACATTCTATTACATTGATATACACAGTGGCCACAGTGAGAAATTGCGCCATTAAGAGAAGTATAAAAGCTGTACTAGACATACTGGAACGTGGAGTCGAGAAAAAAAAAAGACACGGGTGAGAAATATACTGGTGCACTATGTCAAATTAGGGTGAGATAGTTCCTTATGACTGCCATTCATAGGCCGGCTGTCAGCGTTTGAGAGCGTTCGTGGGTCCCTAGATGACGTAGAATGAAGATTTTGTTTCTTTTTCACAGCTGCGGGAACGTTTGTAGAACCAGTTTGATTCTTCGGGGCTGGTACGGCAATCGAGGCATTTGTTTTAATCTTCTTAGATACGTTCTCAGATCCCCGATCCACCTGCTTAAGTAGGTCAGTAGGTACCAGAGAAGGTGGGGGCAGTGAAGACAAAATTTATGTGGCAGCCTGTAGTGACGGCAGAGTTGGCTCTAAGGCTGCCATACAGGTGGACGATAGCACAGGGGCACTCTGTGGCTCGCTGATCTGGTCAGTGCAAGGTACGTGTTCTGCGTCATGTGAGTCAGAGGCCACTTCTGCTGGTGTCCCAGCTGACTGATCAATAAGCATGTTTTCATCTGACGTTTGCTGTGTCACAACATCCGAGTATTGGACACGTCGTTGTTGTGTAGGAGTTATACCGAGGGGAATCATTTTCTATGGGCAGTTGTTACGTAGATGTGTGTTAGCATTGCAAATTAAACAGGTCTGTTTCTGTCCATTATAAGATATGTAGCCAGAATGGCCACCAAAAGTCTCAGTGGAGGGGATATCTTGTTTGATTTCCATAGTGACTGCACGTATTCCATTATACACCGGGAACTGATAAGCAGAAGACCATTGTTCTTTCCTGACGTCACTCACAGTGCCATATTTCGACAGGACGGATTTGAAAATTTCAGGGTGAACTTCAAGTGGGACATTAAATATACGCACTATGGTAAAATTTGAATCCGCTGTGGAGAGCTAAGGGACACTGGGACTGAAATTTTCAAATTCTATATAAACTGAGGTACAGCTTTGAAATTTTATATGGTGGTGAATAGTCATATTATAAACCACTGTGGGAAATGTGAGCATTGTAAGTTGATTAGTTCTCCAGATATTAATTATTTTGTACATTTATTGTGCTAATTATTCAAGTTTTATAAAGGTCAGCCGCGTTAAAAAAAACAAGATAGTGTAACTTTTAGGTAATATTCTATTGCACTATAACAATTGGAAGAAACCTACGGATCCGATTTTGAATTGCATTAATGAGTGTCAAGAAATTATTTTTTTTCATATCCAAGTTTTTTTTTCTACAAAAAATCGTATTTTTTCCAGTTTGATTTTTTTTGCAGCCATACCAAAAGTGCAATCTAAAAAACGATCCGCAGGTTTATAGTCATTGCAATGAAGATAATTAATTCCCATTTTGAAAGCAATATCATAAGATTTATGACGCGAGTAACATTTTGAATGCCTGAAAAAGTGAATCCGAGAAAACAGCAATTTTCTAAAATGATGCACAATTCTCAAGGTTTCAGTTTACCAATGACATTAGGATTGTCCTACAGCATAGGTGATACCCTCCTTATTCTGTTTTGCAGCCTCCTCCTTCATTTCTGTTAGTTTCACCTTCCGTCGACATGCCTTTCGCTTCTCCAATTATGACCGCGGACTTACATTCTTCCTGCGACTGTCACATCTTTCAAGTGTTTATGCTGTGACATGAGATACTGAAGTTAGTCTTATTCCTGATTTCAACTCTGTTGTTGCACTACACCCCATCTAGAATTCTGCTACAGAATTACTAACAGCAATTTCAAGTATCTTCCGTGAAATAAAAATCTCCTTTGGGCACTTCCTCCAGATAACAGAATGCAGACTCTCATTCTGATTTTCAGTAGCACCACGGATGTATCTGGATAGTAGCTCATCTGATGCCAGCCTTTGATAAACAGGCATAATCTTGACAACTAAGGGTTCTTAAAGTTCTACAGCCATTTTGTCATGACTCTGTGGTGTTTTACTAGCTGCGATACTTCGATTGTAGAAACACCAAGACTCAGAACCTTCAGGACACTTACTGTGCTGGGGCGATTAAAGGACACACCGTGCATTTTAAAGCTTCGCCAGGGCTTTAAAAATGGCGGAATTCGGATAAAAACACTGCTATATGATCCGCAGGGGATAGGGGTGTATTAATATGGAAAATACCGAAAATCGACATTTTCCACAAATTTCACTAAAATTTCAGTCCCAGTGTCCCTTAACATTAGTCACCTCACCTGAGTCATACTGAAATTTAATAGGAGCTTCAAAAGTATTTAGCAATTTCTGATAAGTAGATATGCTGATTACCTTGATGTACATGGTTCTTTCTTGCGCATTTAACTGGATGGCTTCTACTTGGTCGACAGTCAACCGGAGGGTATCGCTAATCCAGCGGTAAATTTCTCCTGGTGTGGGGGCGAGAACTCCACCTGTCCCATCGACAGCGTACGGTGTTTTTCCTCTGGTATCTGGACACGATTTTCAGCGGGGTTTTCTGGGTTTATGGTTTTGTTGTCCTATCTGGAACCCTACTTGAAAAAGTATTGTCCGAATGACACACGGAAGATCAGTACACCCGTGGAACTATTGGAAGCACCGGTATTAGGAGACGTACACTCTTCTAATGCGGTCACACAGCTCGCACACACGCACCTCACTCGGCCGCGACTAGTGACCAACTGGCCACTGAGCCAATTGTGCCAACGATCACCGTTCTATATAAAATGACTTACATAGAACTTGTTAGCAAATAATGATTTATACTAAACGATTTCATCACAGGAGTATATTATTTATATATAAAGCATTTCATACAAAGTTTATTTATTTTGTATCAGTACGCTATATTGCATGCAATACTCAAATAAGTGAAATATAAGTCAGGCACAAGATATCCGCTGCCATCTTGTCTTGTTACTGAGACATCTCAGCTTTTTAAAATCACGTCTGCACTATAGTATTACAAAATAAACTTTTAATTTCGAACGTGCCTCTTCCTTTAGAACAGTTAAAATGATTCTCGGCTCGATAATCGGAACTGGTGGGTCCCATGATATGGATTATAAAGTTTGCATAATTCGCACGGCCGCAATCCCGAAATGGTATGGCGGATGACCCTGTAGTTTGGTCACAAGACGCGTCCTATATGAAGGTATGTTGTTACCATATTTGGCAGAGATCGGATGATTTGGTTAGTCGTTATTTGATTTTACGTTTTGAACGTTTGAGTGGCCGCCATTTAGTTTTGGTAAAGATGGCAGCGATATAAAACATGACACTGAGGTGCCCTTTGCTTGTTCTACCTCTGTACCAAATTTCGTTCAATTCGGTTTCACCGTGTTCGAATTGATAGTACACACACTCTCACACACACAGACTCACACACACACACACAGACAGACACACATTTTTTTGGCCCTGTAGTGATCTCATAAGTCTACTTTCATTTTTTGCAAAAATCGAAAGTGGGCTAAAAATGGACCCCAAATGACAAGAAGGTTACTGTCCCCATAAGACAATAAAATGTTTAAAATATGCATAAAATGACGAAAAACAAAGTTAATTAAGCTTCAATTATAAAATACTTTCTTGCAATAAATGAGGTCTGATCCTTCTGATTTTCTAAGAGCGCTGAAAATCCCTCAGTATGCTTTCCTTTGGAGGGGAAGTTCCAACGTTCGTTGCGAGTTGCTGGTTGCGGTGGCATCTAGTAGCCAAGTTCACAGCTAGGTGTCGTTGACGGTAGTATCTGGTAGCAACATTAGGAACTACTGCTTGAAATTGACCGTCTGCAGTCCTTACCTGAATTACAGACTAATACAGCCATCACAATTCTCACCGTTTATCAGACAGATTCTACACTCACCCAAAGTACACGGGGTTACATGACCGGGTTGTCGCAGCCCCTAAACTGAGGAACCAACCAAAATCTCTGCGAGAGATATAATTTTGCGTGAAGAAGTAACAGACCGTTACATAGTTACACATCAGTGTCGAAACCTTGCATAAGGACAGTGTGACCACAAGTATAACAAGTAGTTCCGTGAAGAACTATACAGCCTATTTTCATATATCCTACTTATGTTAATTGCCTCTAGCAACATACACAATTTCAGTTTGATTGCTGTAATAGATTCGTAGATATTGAGAACCGACTAAAAATTTCGGTTGGTCGCCATGTTGGATTTTATATATGTAGGTCCTAGAGTTATGTACTGTTACATGCAGATTATTGTGTACGTGTAGTATTCAAACTACAATCGCATAATTAGGACACAAGAAGTAACAAGGAGATTTTAAAATTGCGCACAGCTGCCATCTTGAGGTTATGGAAACAATTGAAATAAATTAGATGCCAGTGGATTACCATTCGTATAAGGATTTACTGTTCTAAGTTTCACTACACTCGGATGGTTAAATTGCGAGAAACGTCCATGTGAATTTTTATATTTCGCGTCGCCTCCATGTTGGATTTGTGAACACCAAGTTATTTAAAGTCCTATAGGTGAACTTAAGTTCATAGCCCCTATGAACATTAAGAAATTCAGTTTGATTGCTATAATAGATTCGTAGATATTCAGAGCCGACTAAATATTTTGGATGGTCGCCATGTTGAATTGTTAAATGTATAGGCCATAGAGTCATGTACCATTAAAGGAATATTATTGCGTAGGTTCAATATTCAAACTTTCAATTCGATCGCATGACTACATCACAAGAAATAAAAACTTAATTTTAAAATTCGCACATCCGCCATCTTGAGGTTATGTAAACAATTGAACTAAATTAGATACCAGTGCATTACAATGTGTATAAATATTTCCTGTACCAGATTTCAGTGCGTTTGGAACATTAAATCGCGAGAAAGGTCTATTTAAAATTTTCAACTTCGCTTGGCTGCCATGTTCGTTTTGTAGTTAACCGGTTTCTGAAAGTCTTATAGATGGACTTCCGTAGTGCCCTTTATCTCCGTAAAAGATTTCAGGGAGATACCGCTAATAGTTTCACAGATATGGAATGCCAGTGAAATATTTCGCACATCCGCCATCTTGTGGTTATGTAAACAATTGAACGAAGTTAGATGTCGGTGCATTACAATGTATATAAACATATACTGTACCAAGTTTCATTGCGTTTGGTTGGTTAAATCGCGAGAAACGTCTATTTAAAAGTCGCAACTTCGCTTGGCCGCCATGTTCGTTTTGTTGTTACCAGATTTTCAAAGGTCACATAAGTGAACTTATAGTTGTTCCCTTTATCACCATACAAAATGTCAGGGTAATATCGGTAATAGTTTCGGGGATATTGAATGCTGGTGAAATATTTCGCACAGCTGCCATGTTGGATTGGTGAGTCGTAACAAAATTTGAAGGACACGGTCGGGGTCGCAGGGAATAGTGCTATGAACTTACTGAGTTTCATTGAAATCGCTCCAGCCGTTTAGATTTTGGGGGGGGGGACACACACACGAATCACACACACACACGCACACACACACGGACAAAAGGTGATCTCATAAGCCTATTTTTTCGAAATTGAAAATAGGCTGAAAATGGACCCCAAGTGACAAGAAGGTTACCGTCCCCATTGACAATAAAATGTTTAAAATATGCATAAAATGACGAAAAACAAAGTTCATTAAGCTCCAATTATAAAATACTTTCTTGCAATAAATGAGATCTGATCCTTCTACGAAAACTTGCATATTCTGCCTATTTTCGCCTATCCCCAAGTTTGTCCGGTGAAATCTACCTCCGCCTTCCGGCGAGCCGAGAGGACTTTTTTTTTTAATTCAAGTAGTTTTGCTACCAAACGTCACCGTCAACGCCAACTAGGTCTGAACTTGGTTACTAGATGCCACCTCAGTCGGCTCCTGGCGACGAATATTGGAACCTAAGGGCGTTAGTCAAATCTAACCTACAAGTTAGCTTCACACAAGTATATTTAGTATAATAAATAATATTGTATGGACTCGGATGCCGGGTGCAAGCTTCGTAATTTGACACCCAGAGGATAGCTTGCATATCGAATTTCGTTGTTCCTTGAATCACTATGAAAGTCAAGGTGGTTAGATGTATCTAAGCTCCTTGAACACTATAGTGCTTTCTAGTAGAGAAATGAGGAACTTTGTGTTGGCGGAAACTCCCGAGATTAATTTTACCATTATGAACAGGGCCTACTGAATTCAAATAGGTTCTTAGACATGCCAAAATCGTATGACATGGGTGACGTATTTTTGCCGCCTTTTAAAAATCACTTACCACGGTCAGGACCGAACCTGCAATCTTGGGGTTAGTAGACCGACATGCTATCCACTCATCCAACGTGGCAAGCAGTGTAATTAGTGGAAGGTTCTTTTACATGCCATAAATCTATGACATGGGACCGCCGGCTTTACTTCACCTTCGAAGGAAGACATACTGACGGATTTTTAACGCTCTTAGAAAATCCGACGACTTCGGCTGAGTTTGAACCCGCGATCTTGGGGATAGAAGCTCAGCATGCTACCATCTTAAATATACAGTTTCAGGTATTGATTACTCCTAAAAATGGATCATGTGGTAGGGATTTTAATTACTGATCTTCTTCTCGAGCTCTTTTGGATCTCTGAATTACTATGTCTTCTGTATCAAGTTTAAAATCCAGGACTGTATTACAATATTGAACTCAATACGGCCAATACCGATGACCAATGGCTGTCTCCCTTGGGATAGTATTGTCCCCAGTTGAACTTCTGGGACTGACCTTCAGATTACTTCAGATTACCATCTTTTTCGATCCATGGCCCATTTCTTGCATGGTAGTGAACCCTTCAGAATAGCAGTGTTTTATGCAAGAATCTTAGATCAAGGGGTCGCGTTCAGTTCATAGTGTGGTGTTTACGTCCGCCAAACTACGTGCTTTTCTGAGGCAAGGGTTATAGGATGAAAACTATAACTAAGAAAGAAAGGAGACAAAACGTAAGATAATAACAAGATTTAATAACTAATTTGTGCATAAAAGAATAAAACAAACAAAAATAAACAAAATCCTCCCTGAATTTCCCCTGACAGGAATATTTATCACTTTGAGGAGTCAGATGGATCTCCCCTTTTCTAATAAAAGGTGGATCCAAGTTCCACTATCTTGCATGTGAATTAATGTTCGCGTGATGACTACCTACGAGAAATGAGTACTTGGATGATCATTCGTTCACAACGGGTTAACAGCCATGGTGCTCACGAACAATCATCTCGTAAAATCAACTTTATGGCTATGGGCATAACATTAATAAAAATCCTTAAATCTAACTCTGACACACATATTACAACTCTACTATTTACAGGCATCTCTCTGAGACCCTTATTAGTGTGGTGACACACTTAACAAATGAGCTGCCAATGGCCAGATGCTCAACAACAAGGAAACACAGCGTCGCACGTGACTCACGGGTCACTGACATGTACAATAAACAAAGAATAAACCAACAACAACAAACAACCTGAGTGGTTAAGATTACTTTATATTAACAAAACTGCATGTTAAGGAAACGCTTCGAAGGTAATCGTGTTTCGTAGGCAACTCCCATTTATTTAAACAATTTTACCATTGATCAGTTTCTCACATTTATATTTATTTTCAAGTAATTGGGAGCCAGACTTGCACTCCACTTTAATGAGCTCTGCTTGCGAAACTCAGTCAGCCCTTGTGACAACAACTCACCCCTTTCCACAATACCAGTCATGTCCCCCATCCAGTGTATATAAATAGCCGACCAGCGGAACTGTTATCTCAAGGAATCAACAGCCGCTAACATCTCCTCCCACTCAACATATGGTCAGACAATAATCACATATCCATAATTGTCCTCGCAAGGATGCAATATGAATCTGATACCAAGCTGACAGAAATCAGTCTCTGCTGAAGTTCCCGCTTGTAATACCACAACAATATACTCACAGTACACACATCTGGGACTGACATAACACCTTTCACATGGGTCTGCTGAATTAAAGCTCGCAAACATTTAACACAATATTTAAAACCTACGATAGAGCTGAGTACTCTTCGTCACAAATTACATTGCTCCAAAGGCAATAATCACACTGAATCTGATCAATAATAATTTTCAACAAAATTTAATTACCCTCCAATCTACTATATAATTATATTAATTCAGTCCTACTTCTGAAACACGACATATCTCCGAGAGACGTTTTTAACCGCACTTCGTAACCTAGGCGAACACGGCCGTTCACATAGATACGTTAGTTAACACAACACAAAGAAAAGAACCTTCCATTAACTACAATTGTGCGAGCTGCTTCCAAACAAAAGTGTGCCAGATCAAACAAAATATACTACATTAAATCACACAAGCAAAGTATTTACAAAAATATGTCCCATAAACCATAAGTTAATTTAATAAATAATAAAATATTATTTGTACTCATCTCGTGTTGTAGTCACCCGTCAAAGAACATCAGATGCCATTCCCCAACTTGATGGTTCTCTATCTCATAGCAGCCATCTGGACGGACTGTTGAGAATTCCACACTTCCTCTGCATTTATTGATGTCATCCTTGCGCTGATACAAAAATTAGGTTATTATACACTTTATGCCTGACTACTAAATTAGCTTGTTCAGGTACTAAATTCCCTGTCACTGTTCGTTGGCGAATTATCGACGCTACTGTCCCTATTACTATAGTACTAAGACTATCTATCACTGATTTTACCACTTTTCAATGAATCTCCTGTGTCCTTGTGACACGGAAATAAAAGTCTATCTCTTAGACACACGGAATGAAAAGTCAATGTCTGTAGACGCACAGAATAATAATAGTGTGTCCTCAACACACGGAATAAAAGTCATCTCTTGTAGACGCACAGAATAATAATAGTGTGTCCTCAACACACGGAATAAAAGTCATCTCTTGTAGACGCTCAGAATAATAATAGTGTGTCCTCAACACACGGAATAAAAGTCCATGTCTTGGCTCTTCGACACACTTATAAATGAACTGGCCCTTGGGTCTAGATGGAGGGGATTTTATGTAAAAATTTCTCGAAGTAATTGTGATACAGGAATGAAATACATATCACTGAACTCGTAATATTGCACAGGTCAAGAATATGCCCATTAATCCTAGAATCGATCGTAGAGATTTTGTCTAGGCGATTTCCCGCGTGAATGCTAGCCACCGCGTACCCCAGCCAGTGTTGGCGCGCAAGTAGGCATTCTCTTCTCATTGGTTCTCCATTTCTCTGTAATTTGGCGGTTTCTAGTAGATCTTGGCGTCTTGGGAGTGTCTATTTTCTTCATCAGCCATTCACGTTACTGCATCATATTTCTTCTAGGCGCGAATATCACAATGAACATACCAGAACCATGTCTCACCGCGCGTCGCTTCTAAAATTGAGGTAGCCACACCTGTCCCTGTGATACATCGCTCTGCTATTTCTTTTCATAGCTCAAGTACTTAGCCTTTTGTTAAACTGATGCAGGTATGTCCCTACTGTCTCCAACAAATGCTTGAAATTTCCTCATCACTGTCTGGCTACTTTCATGATGCTGGTTGAAATATTTATTAATTGAAGAAATAAAAAGTAGAATCATTTAACCAACATAGGGTAAAGTGTTCAGTAGAAATATCGAAAACATTGAAGTTGTGAAAGTGGGTCTCGCCGAATTTTTGGCAAAATACAAGAGCGACAGGTACCGTCGTGGGATAAGGAACCTCGCTTAAAGATGGCTCAAGACCATAGAATCTTATGGTTTCTATTTTGAAGAATAGTTTAATTTCTTATCAGAAAACTTTCCAAATATATTTTTAAACGACATTACGTAGGAGACATCCCCCGTATTTACTGGAGCTCGGGTACTTGGTATGACATAATAATAATAATAATAATATCGTATTGTGCCCGTTTAGACCGGAGTCCGCACGACCACATATGCATTTTACCAAGAATCAGTCAGCACGAGAGTCAAAATATCCCGGGGCGCCAGATGGGTTAAAGCTAATCACTAAAACGACATCAAATGAAAAAAATGCTTTACTGATTTTTGGCTCAATGCAACAATAAGGATAGAAGGAGATTCAACTGGGCATAACACATCATGTAAAATTATCTCATTTTTTATTCTGAATTTAAAATTGACTGCAAAATAAAATGCTCAAAGAAGCATCATTCATGTGTGGCGACCCACATTACTATTTACACAATGTACAGAAATTTTCCAACACATTGGACAATTATCTTTGGAGACACAAGTCTGATTATCAGTCCTGTAGACTGTGTTCCAAAATTATATCCATTATTTATGATTAAATCCAGTTCAAATTCAATTGTCTTTACTGGAAATACTGTAGTTCACTGGTTGAATTTTTACATAATATTAACACTCGTAGAATAATTGTTCATAGAATTTTTAACTTTCACTTATTTTTTCAGTTTCAAAAAATATTGTCAAAAAATATTATTATCTCTGAATCAACAAAAAATTATGAACACATATTAATAACAACATCTGAAAAGTATCTGACCCTCGAGCATAGCATCGAAGAACTGTGCGAAGCACAACAAAATTAATTGTTCTTCTGACATTAAACGTTTCGAGAAGTGACTCGATTATGAACTTCAAGTTCCTAACAAAATATATGATTTCTGAATCATCAACTTGATCAATAAATTGTTGGACCATTCAACTATTCGATTTTCCACTTGGAATCATTATTAAGAAAAATATTTATATTTGTGGCCATTTTAGTAACTTTCACAACTTGCAATTCTTGAACAGAATGCGGAAATAAGAATTGTAGCTTCATAATAAATTCATTTAGTTCATGACACTAGGATTGAAAACATCCTTCAAATTATTCGTGGTTATAGAATTATTTTTAATTGGCAGTGGCCCATTCTATTATTTTTATAAGAACACAATATTCCAACAACAACGGCAAAAGGTCTTCCTCTGAAAAAGAATGAAATACTATCATGACAAATCCGGGTTCTAGCAAAATCAAAGTCTTAATGGAATCCGTAAACAAGGTTGAAATAATAACTTATGGTTTTTAAGAAATAACCTTTGGGTCATTCATACGACGCAATGTGTAGTTCCAATACTCCTTCTTTAGCACTGAGTCATCGAACCTGCTATTTGATTGATGCTCAAATAAAAACCTCCTCATTCCTGCGACTTAAACATGCGCACCTGGGAATGGCATTTCAACTACTCCACACACATAAATTTTCTTCCCAAAATGTATACAATAAATCAAGCCTCTGCTTATTATCAACACTGGAAGATTTATAAACTTACAAGTTTATTTTATTTTACCATTCAGTTCAAATCGTGAAGTTACCACACTTATGATACTCTCTATTTCACTTTCGAATGTGTATCTACGTCATGATTTTATATAAATACAAAAATATCCTAATTGATACAAATATCATTTGCTTTCCGTTTCATGCCTCTCCGTGTTATCTGAAAAATATACTTTGCTCATTGCAAATATTAACTGTTCAACCAGAACTGTAATGTTGGTTGAATGCGGGCTTGCGCTAACCACTATCCTTCGGAAAATCACCTGTTCCAAACTAGAAATGATTAAACTACTTCATAAGCTCTCTCTCAATGAATGTGATTATTAGAAAATATAAGATCCAAGAATTATTTAGAAAAGTTATGAAAATCATTATTATTATTATTAGTGGTTTATTATTATTAGTTATATTATTGTAAATCTGTTTAATTATTATTTCATTATGTGAGAATCCACATGTTCGAACCTTCGAATATGGATAAAATATCCATTTCTCAACAAAAATAATTATTAACTTTTACAGTTACCTCGGCTGATTACCGTGATTATCAAAAAAATATGAAACATTCAAATAAATGCTCGTTATGCTCGGTCATCGATCCTAAATTGTTCTGAGTGCTGAAAATACTCAGAATAACTCTAATATGTCTTGCGTAAATCATTGCAAGATTTAAATACGAAGAAAAACAAATGTGTTGGTCATCTGCAGAAAATGAGTTGGTTCCAATTAGCTAGGCATAATATAAAAGTCAAAGGTGGCTTACATTTCTCGTTGGTCTTGAAGCGTAGTGAACCTGGTCTGTACCAGATTTATCCAGATACATGCCCTATTGGACACGCACGTCTAATCCTTGTATCGGCCGCCATTATATACCCACAATCTGTCTAACACGACATAGTGGAAATATTTCTTGAAGTTTGAAGTAACTGCTGATCCATTTTAATATTGGCTTCAATTAAATCCATAGCAGTTCGCTTAAATGGGGTCAGATCCAAATGATCTATTCTGAAATACGTCAGTTGTAACATAACTCACGGTAATCTTTTCAGTACAAGAAAACACTGACAGTCTAAACCAATCAACGGCTGTTCTGAAGATCGTTCCCTGGGCATGGTTTATCACTATCTATCATACGCGAAGCAACTTATAGTTTCCCTTTGTCGGCTAATGAACAACACCGTGATAGACTGGCCTTCCATATACTGAAAGATCGGAGTGGTTATCAAGTTACAATTTATGAAACTGACTAATTGGATTAAAATATCCAAGTATTGAATTATTATTACTGGACTGTGACAAAGTACTTTCTAGACAAAGTCTAGCATATGTCCATATAGAAATAAAGTATTTCACCAGTGTCCGTAGAAAAATAACAATCACCTTAGTGATTCCCTCTGCCGGAAACTTACTATGTTCCACATGTATCGCAGCACTTTTGTGAGTATCACAATTTAAAGATATCTTCTGCGTAGATCCGGCAACCATGTGCCTTGGCTCAACGTAGCAGCAGCACCTTGTCATGCAAGAGCTTGGTTCGAAGTGAGCTGATGATGCTTGGGCCGGTCGGCTTTTATTCAAAACGGTCGGGTCCACGCTGGATCACGCTGAAATCTGGAAATCCTCATATCTCCGGTGTCTCTGGTTCGATTCACTTGAGACTAAGTGCATTCTCTTTCATTTGGCCGTGCCAGTAATCTGATCCAAGTCTCAAGTCTCTACTCCATGGCTAACTATTTAATCAACAAATAGTCTCGACCTCTGCTACTACTCGCTACGTCACTTAACATGCTCTTGGCTGCACAAAGTTTCCATTCCATTCTAGAAGTAATGGAGCGCGATATTCAAATATCTCAACTTTCAAAAGCGGCTGTAGCCTTTCCCTTGATATCTAGGTGTCTGAATCTTGGAATACCCATTCCTAGAGTTGGGCACAGTATGGCCTCGGGTGCCGGGTGCAAGCTTTGTTAATCGACACCCAGAGGGCTGGTTGCATGTCGAATTTCGTCGTTCCTTTGAACGCTATGAAAGTCAAGGAGGTTAGATAATAATATCGTATGGTCTCGGGTGCCTGGTGCAAGCTTTGATAATTGACACCCAGAGGGTAGCTTGCATGTCGAATTTCGTCGTTCCTTTGAACGCTATGAAAGTCAAGGAGGTTAGATATCAAAACTCCTTGACACTAAAGCGCCTTCAAGTAGAGAATGGAGGAACTTTGAGTTGGCGAAAAATCCCGAGATTAATTTTGCCATTGAACACGGCCTACTGAATTCAAATGGGTTCTTTAACATGCCAACAACGTATGACATGAGTATCGTGATTTTTGTCGCCTTCAAAAATCTTTTACCATGGCCAGGGGCGAACCTGCAATCTTGGGGTTAGTAGTCCGACACTATAACCACTCACCCACCGTGGCAATTAGGAGGTTAGATATCTAAGCTCCTTGACACTACAGCGCTTTCTAGTAGAGAATGGAGGAACTTTGTGTTGGCGGAAAATCCCGAGATTAATTTTGCAATTGAACACGGCCTACTGAATTCAAATGGGTTCTTTAACATGCAAACAACGTATGACATCCATGTCGTGATTTTTGTCGCCTTTCAAAAATCACTTACCGCGACCAGGGTCGAACCTGCAAGCTTGGGGTTGGTAATCCGACACGATAACCACTCACCCACCGTGGCGAGTTGGTATAGCATGGAGATGGGGCTCAGTCACAAAAAAAGTTGAAAGAAAACACCTACCTTAGAGGTTTTGCGACATCGTGGCCATGTAGACCCGTGTAGCCTACTTAGGTGTGTGTAGAATTTTTCTGATAACCTGTGTCACTGTGATGTCTGCACTATTGTGTGTATTTGTAGGATTTGGGTAGGAAGCAGCCGTGGCCTCAAGTTAGGTACCATCCCGTCATTTGCTTGGGGGTAGAACTGAGGAAACTACTTCTTGGATACCTGAGGGGGAAATCGAATTCTCCTTTATTGAGTTTTTCCTCACGGGGCTGAGTGCCCAGTTCTAGTCATCAGACCAGAATTAAATATCTTGCCAGAACCCTGAATAGAACCCGGACCTTCGCTTCACCGCGGGGTAGTCTGTCAGGCTTGTCTGTGAGGTGACCTTGTGGAGGAAAGGCACACAAGGTCACCCCGCTAATGACCATTAGGAGACAACCATCACATAATTGTCGCCGATCGATTTCACTTAAAACTACCATTATATCGTCTGCAAGGTGCAAGCACCACAATTTGTGACAGAGGGCATTCCCCACTCCATGACACAAAGAACTGATGACTAACAACTCCCAAACCCCTCATATGAATTAACAACAACAACACTTTATGACACCCAGAGCCCGTAGAGAGCATCCACGTTTTTCTTCGTTCGTTCTCTTGCCGTGTGACGCGCCACCTTCACTTTGTTATACAATATAACCAGCTTTCGGTTTGGTAGTCAGGAAATGGAAGCAATGAGAACTGTGTAGGCTACTACAATTTCCCTTGCCTGTAACTGAGCAAATTGTTGTTGTTTAAAAAAAGTGACAGTCAGTCTCAAAGACTAGACTTTGTATCATTTTAAATGCTACAAATGCTGAAAATGCTAGAAAGGCTGGAGGCTTCTCGCTTCGCTCAAAGCCAAAGACTCTCGACATGTTAGAAAATTATCTGCATAATACTTATCTTGCTTATCTTGTTTCAAATTACTCGCGAACGGCAAGTGCAAACCAAGGGCAAAGCAAGGTCAAGCTTGCGGGATGCCGCACGCTCACTAGAGCGCGCGGGGACGTGCCCCTTCCATCCAGTCTAAAAACACTTATAGTGGGCGATGTATTGAAGATAGAGATATGCTCTCGCGGACTTTTTTGTAGAACTTTTCATGCTGACCAATTCTTACGCTCATAGTATATTGATATTTTTAACGGTTTGCCCAGCATAAGCTTAAGAAGCGCACGGACGCCAAGTTTGTTTTCGACTTTTTCACTGAAATCGTTACTGCTTGGCTTCCTTTGATCATACATAAATTATTTTCTACAGAATCTTTCCTCGAGATATCCTCTACAGAATGGTGAAACCCGCATCAAAATCCATCCAGTGGTTCTCGAGATTACCCGTGACATCCAAGAATCGGGGATTTTGTCTTATACTAACGAAGTAGAGATTGTCGGGGAACACATGCACCAAGCAGTACTATGACGTCACATACCTCAGTGCATCTGGGTACATTTCGTCCCGTCACCGTAACGTAACGCCAGACCCCAGCGTAACGACGAAGTCGACAAGATCATTTAAAATGATAAAAACAATAGTTGAAAAATGCACCAAGAATGATAAGATCTTCAATTGTGTACTGAGAATGGGAACAAAATCAAAGGACATCGTGGTTCAGAGGAGTGTAAATTATTAGAATCTAAGAATTTAAATCAGTCAGAATGTTTTATTCGAAATCATTCTATTGACCAACTGCTGGTATCTTTTATCTCCCAACTTTGTAATGTTTTTATCATTTTAAATGGATATGTCGACTTCGCTGGGGTCTGGCGTTACGCTACGGTGACGGGACGAAAAGTACCGAGAATGCACTGAGGTGTGTGACGTCATAGTACTCTTGAGCTTCCTCCTTTCCCCGCACCCTCCGGTGAGTGTGACGTCATCCAGCCAGCTACCTCTTTTGACCTTGGTTTGCTCTTGCTTTTAGGTAGATTTCATTAGAAAGCTAACTATTGTAATGGGTACCATTTTTCGACTTCCGGAAAATTTTGACATATCTTCGCGTTTCACATCTCCCAGACCCCAAAACCACCGTCAGTTCAAAAGTTTATATATAATTTATGTATATATGTATATCAGTTTCTTGTGGACACGATAACTGCCGTAATTGTGCCCCAATCCGTTTGAATTTTTGACATAATAAGTATCCCATTAAAATCTCTGTTGAGTTCGTTAATGGGCAAAATCGGTCGAAGGGGGTGAAAATGGGGGGGCTTTTTTCGAAAAAGTGAAATTTCGCTATAACTCTCTTAATACGTGAAATATCGAATCCATTCAAAGTTCATAATATGTGTCGGATAAGTGCCAACAATTTATGTCAAATAAGTTTTTTGATAGCACCAACCATTGACCAAAGGGGTGGAAAAAAGTGGGTTTTTCGGGAAACATTAATCATATCTCTCTTAATAGGCACAATATCAAAACCGTACAAAATGGAAAATATTCCCCTAATAATTACCTAAAACTTTTGTCTGAAAGGATTTTTGATATGACCCACCATTATGCCAAGGGATGAGAAAAATTATTTCGGAATTAAAGAAAATCCCAAGTGCCATCAGAGGTTACCATGACAACGCTTCTAAATTGATAATAATAATATTATTATCTAAATTGATGAGGGATTAGCTATCAGAGGTTGCCAAGACAACGCCATTAATGAGATCACATTCATTTTTAGCCTACTTTTCACACTTTGCAAAAATGAGGAAAAAGTAGACTTATGAGATCGATCCGGGAAAATGTGTCTGTCTGTCCTTCTGTCTGTCTGTCTGTCTGTTCTTCTGTCTGTCTGTCTGGCTGTGTGTAGGTGCCCCCCCCCCCTATCAACTCCTAAACGGCTGCAGCAATCAAAACCAAATTTAGTATGAGTAATGATGTATACCGGAATATCTCAGGTCCATATTTGAAAAAGATGTCAGTGCTACCAACTGCTAAAAAAAACACACTAGAAATTTGAGCTCCATGTTGGCTATCATGAAAGGTATACATGGGAGCTATTCCAAAATTGGCACACATGTAGATAATACTATATCAGTTTAATTTCCAGGAGGCCATACATGACAATGTTGTCAAAATAATTTTAAGCCTTCTGATAGGTCCAATTTTCAAATGCATATAACTTCTACACTATCAATTGGATTTCAACCAAATTTTGTATGGAATATGTGTACATAAACAGATATGACTGAGTGTTTTCTTAAGAGCCACCAGGGCTAACTCTCTATTTTTTATCCAAATACCAATATATCAGAAAGTATGCAAGCCAACAGCTTTAAACTATGCACACGTATATTACCTGACATTTTATATTAATTTGAAGTAACTTATATACGTCAGTTCTACCAATATGATTCTAAGCCTGCTGATAGGACCAATTTTTAAATGCATGTAACTTCTATACTGTCAGTTGGATTTCAACGAAATTTCGTATGTGCTATGTGTAACATAACAGATATGACTATAAGTATTCTTAAGAGCAATCAGGGCTGCCAACTGTTAATAAATGCTGTCTATATTTTTTACCCTTATATCAATATATCAGAGAGTATGCAAGCCAACAGCTTTATACTTTGCACACGTATAGCACCTGACATTCTAGATTAATTTAGAGTAATTAATATAAGTCAGTGCTGCCAGCATAATTCTATGCCTGATGATAGCTCCAATTTTGAAATGCATGTAACTTCTATACCAAGAAGTGGATTTAATCCAAAATTGGCACAAAAAGATATCATAATATTTCAGATTATTTCTGACCAGCACTCGCGTGACATTGTTGCCAACATGCTTTTACGTGTACTAATAGATCCAATGTCTAACTCCATGTAACGTCCTTTGGACTTCAACCACATTTTGTATTCTGTACCTTAAGAGATGGAATTAAGAATATATTCAGTCACCAGGGCTGCCAACTGTATTGCGCTATTAGGGTACATTATGCCTAGTATACAGTATTTCGAACTAATTAAGAAATTTCGATATGTCCAACTTAATTTCGTCATTATTCTAGATAGGTTCATATACTGTAGATTAATCATTGGTATGAATCTTAATTTTAAGAAAAGTAGGCTCTTTAGTTCGTCACGGAACATCTTGCTCCATCTGACTATGAGGGAAGCGGCTAACTGGTAGCATGATGAACTTCTTTGCCCAAGGTCGCTGGTTCAAAGCCGGCCAAAGTCGCCGGATTTTCTAAGAGCGCTACAAATCTCTCAGCATGCTTTCCTTCGGAGGGGAAGTTACAACGTTCGTTGCAAGTTGCTGGTTGCGGTGGCATCTAGCAGCCAAGTTCACAGCTAGGTGTCGTTGACGGTAGTATTTGGTACAAAATTAGGCACTACTACTTAAAATGGACCGTCTGCAGACCTTACCTGAATTACAGACAAATACAGTCATCACAATTAACACCGTTTATCAGACAGATTCTACACACACCCAATGTACACGGGGTTACATGACCACGTTGTCGCAGCCCCTAAACTGAGGAACCAACCAAAATCTCTGCGGGAGATAAAATTTAGCGTGAAGAAGTAACAGACTGTTAGATAGTTACACATCAGTTCCAAACCTTGCATAAGGACATTGTGATCACAAGTATAACAAGTAGCTCCGTGAAGAACTATACATCCTGCTAATGTTAATTGCCTCTATCAACATACAAAATTTCAGTTTAATTGCTGTAACAGATTCGTAGATATAGAGAACCGTCTAAATATTTCAGATGGTCGCCAGGTTGGATTTTTATTTTTGTACTATTACATTAAGATTATTGTGTACGTGTGGTATTCAAACTTCAATCGCATGATTAGAACACAAGAAGTAAAAACGAGATTTTAAAATTACGCACCGCAGCCATCTTGTGATTATGCAAACAATTGAAATGAATTAGATGCCAGTGGATCAACATTTGTATAAGCATTTAACGTGCAACGTTTCACGGCACTCGGATAGTTAATTCGCGAGAAACGTCCATTTAAATATTTATACTTCGCGTCGCCGCCATGTTGGATTTGTGCTCACCAGGTTACTGAAAGTCTTTTAGGTGAGCATATGTTCATAGTCTCTATGAACATTAAAAAAATCAGTTTGGTTGCTGTAAAAGATTCACAGATATTGAGAACCGTCTAAATATTTCGGAAGCTCGCCATTTAGGATTGTTATATGTATAGGCCATAGAGTTATGTACCATTCAAGGACAATTATTGCCTAGATTCATTATTCAAACTTTCACTTCGATCGCATGATTACGACACAAGAAATAAAAACTTAATTTTAAAATTTCGCACAGCCGCCATCTTGAGGTTATGTAAACAATTGAATTAAATTAGATGACAGTGCATTACAATCTGCAAAATCATTTATTGTATCTCATTTCACTGCGCTCAGAGAGTTAAATCACGAGAAAAGTCTATTAAAACATTTCAAATTCGCTTGGTCGCCATGTTCGTTTTGTACTTTACAGGTTTATGAAATATACATAGGTAAACTTGTATCAGTACCCTTTATCACCGTACAAAATTGCAGGGTGATATCTGTAATAGTTTTGGAGATATAGAATGACAGAGAAATATTTCGCACAGCCGCCATTTTGAGGTTATGTAAACAATTGAACTAAATTAGACTCCAGTGCATTACAATGTGTATAAACATTTGCTGTACCATGTTTCATTACGTTTGGATAGTTAAATCGCGAGAAAAGTCTATTTAAAAGTCTCAACTTCGCTTGACCGCCATGTTGGTTTTGTAGTCACCAGGTTTTTGAAAGTCTCATAGGTGACCTTCTAGTAGTGCCCTTTATCACCGTACACACTTCCAGGGCGATATCGGTAATAGTTTCGGAGATATTGAATGCTAGTGAAATATTTCGCACAGCCGCCATGTTGGATTGGTGAGACGTAACAAAATTTGAAGGGCACAGTCGAGGTCACCGGGAATAGTGCTAAGAACTTACCGAGTTTCATTGAAATCGCTCCAGCCGTTTAGATTTTATTAGGGGGACACACACACCTCACACACACACACACACACACACGGACAAAAGGTGATCTCATAAGCCTATTTTTTTTTTCAAAATTGAAAATAGGCTAAAAAAAGAACCCCAAATGACAAGAAGGTTACCATCCCCATAAGACAATAAAATGTTAAATAATGCATAGAAAGACGGAAAAAAAAGTTCATTAACCTCCAATTGTAAAATACTTTCTCGCAATAAATGAGGTCTGATCCTCCTACGAAAATCAGCATTTTTTGCCTATTATAGCCTATCCCCTAGTTTGCCCGGTGAAATCTACCTCCGCCTTCCGGCGTGCCGAGAGGATTTTTTTATTTATTTATTACCGGTAATTTTATTTTATTTTTACATTATTATTTTTTATTTATTTTTTTATTTTTTGCTCACGGACTTTGAGTTCACGCAGCATTTGTAGCATTTAAAATGATATAAAGTCTAGTCTTTCAGACTGACTATCACTGTTTTTTTTTCCTGTAGACTTATAACCTTTCCCATTAGGAATTGCTTCTGGAAATTTTAGGAATTGTGTATTCCAAAGAATGTCTGATCTGGGACCGTTTTCTCTTGTTTCATTGACTTTGGAATGTACCCTCAAAATCAGGTGATTTCAAACCATGGTCCACGAATCCTTGAATAGTTCAAAATTGGTTGATCAGCAAAAAGACTTTGAGTGCCTCTGTTTTAAATTCATACAACACGTAGAATAAGTTAATCAAAACAAAACGTGTGGCATTCTTCATTATGAATGCTCTTCTTTTAGTAGACATTCTATAATAGTACATTAATCAACGAGCCTATAATGGCAATAATTAAGACACGAGTATGTTTATAAAACGAGCATATGCGAGTTTTATAATTTCCATACGAGTGTCTTAGTTACCATTATAGGCAATTTGCTTACGACTATTTATGTTCGACGATAATTATTATAACTATTTTATGTTCGAACATAAATATTCATAAATATCTGTCGAGATTTCGCCAGTTTTATGTACTGAACAGAGCGCATGAGGCGCAGAGAATGCCTTGTATTTGACCATGGCCTCCTCGATTACCATACTATGACACTAGGCCAGGCAGTAAAATTTAAATTAGAAGGCTGTGGAACTGAGCGCATCTATTTATCTAATTGGTCAAACAGCTAAATAGATAGTATATTGGCTTTCACGGTCGGTGAATTAAAACTCAGCAATTCGTCTAGGTTTGTGCCATGTCTTGTGTGGGGTTTCGCCTAGGACACCAAGCTGGCTCATCGGTGGGCTCTTGGTTTCCCCGCCCGTACCCCCACAGGAGTAACGAACTGCGCGCTACCTCCCTTTATATAGAGTGCAACTGCACTACTTGACTGCGAGAGCTTAAATTCCAAGCAGCCTCAACCTCCCTATGAAACAACTGTTTCTTGAGCTCCGATTGGTGGGAGAAACTGATTCATAATGAAAAATAGTGTTATAATGAGCCTCATTATAGCACAGTTTTCTGACATATAATAGTCAGGGTCGAACATAAAATCATTTTACTATGATTCTCTTGGAATGAAATGTAATTAAAACTGTTGATTAAATATTTGAAATAGTCGCAGCGCCCTGTAAGCATATTTAGGGCATTAAATCATGAAAAGTGTAAATGGAATTTTTGGAAACCTGGCGTAGAGTCCAATAATTTGTACACCCCTGTATACTGTCTAGCTTTTTCTGATGACATTGATATTCTGACAAACGATTTGGAAACCTCTAGGTTTCAAATCGAATTGTTGAAGGAAATCACCGAACAAACTGGCCAAGAGATATCATTTCAAACATCAGAAGTAACGATTAACATAAAAGATGCCCCTCAACATTTCCGTACAAAATACGGGGATATGCACCGAGTGGAGGAATTCAAGTATCTAGGTGAGCCAATCATGAAATATGGACAGGGCAAAGAAGCGCTTCGGGAACGAATACGCAAACTTTCAATAGCATACCAAACATCACGCACGATTTATAACAAACAGTGCGTTTATTCATAACTAGCAACCCACCCCGGCTTCACCCGGGAACATTTATGAATGCATTACGTGATAATTGCTTTTTTTCTTCAATGTCAATGAACTACGACCTATATCCGTTCGTGAGTGAATAATCAATACATTCGTCATGAATAATATCCTTTTCCCTATTAAATAGTCATAGTTGAAAACGGGAACAATGAGGGGTAGACATACAATAGTCATTAATTACATATAATTTACTGATGACGCAAGTATTGACCAGCTGATTACTGCACGAATATCTTACATCACAACCATTTAGGCTGTGTTACCGCTCATATTTTTGGTAATGTACTTATGACAGGATATTGCGATGTCGTGACAAGTTTAGCCAGAGCTATCAGACACGCAACATAGACCATTAGTGATTGTAAAGGAAGTAAACTGACTATAAACCCAGAAATTGGAGCATGGTGGAGGAATCAATAATAATCATAGTGGAGCACTTAGCAATGTTTATTGAGCAACAGGTCCAGTTCACCGCAGTATGACATGGACTGTGAGGTGCGATGGACGATGGTCATGTGAGTACACCAAGTTACTGTACTTCTCTTATAGGACTGGGCTGATGACCAAGATGTCCCAAGCCTCTAAAACTGAATTATTAACAACTGTTATCAGATCAGAATGATAGTATTCGGCTTGCCGTCAAGGGGACTAGGTAAATCTATCTACAAGGCATTTAATACAAACGCACATACATTTTCATTTCATCCTGTTTTGCCTTTTAGCGTCCACTCTATTCAGCAACCCTTTGTTTACGACTAAGTCACCCGCATGATCCCCTATTAGCAGTTAGCACTGCGGCCTCATCTGATTTCACTCCTCTCACTTTGGCAGCTTCGGTGGCGTAGTTGATAGCATGCTGAGCTTCTATGCCCAAGGTCGCGGGTTCAAACCCAGCCGAGGTCATCGGATTTTTTAAGAGCGTTAACAATCCCTCAGTATGCCTTCCTTCGGAGGGGAAGTACTGAAAAGCCGGCGGTCCCATGTCATATATTTATGGCATGATAAAGAACCTTCCACTAATTACACTTGTGTGAAGCTAAATTATAGGTTAGATTTGACTAATGCTCTCAGGTTCCAACATTCGTCGCCAGGAGCTGACTGCAGTGACATCTAGTAACCAAGTTCAGAACTAGTTCGTCGTTGACGGTGGCGTTTGGTAGCAAAAGTTGGAACTACTTGAAAATCGAATGTCTGCAGTCCTTACTTGAATCAAACAAGAAGTTCCGTGACGAACTAAAGAGCCTACTTTTCTTAAAATTTAAGATTCAAGCCAATGATTAATCTATATGGATCTATCTAGAATAATGACGAAATTAAGTTGGTTATATCGAAATTTCTAATTAGTTCGAAATACTGTATACCTGGCATAATGTAGCCTAATAGAGAATACAGTTGGCAGCCCTGGTGACTGAATATATTCTTAGTTCCATCTCTTAACGTACAGAATACAAAATTTGCTTGAAGTCCAATGGATAGCATGGACGTTACATGCAGTTAAACATTGGATCTAACAGCACGCGTAAAATCATTTTGGCAACAATGACATACACGTATTGGTCAGAAATAATATGATCTATTGTTGTGTCAATTTTGAATTAAATCCATTAGTGAGTATAGAAGTTACATGCATTTTAAAATTGGACCTACCAGCAGGCTTAGAATCATGTTGGCAGCACTGGCGTATATAAGTTACTCCAAATTAATATAGAATGACAGGTACTATACGTGTGCAAAGTTTAGAGCTATTGGCTTGCATACTTTCTGATATATTGATATTAGGGTAACAAAAATAGAGACAGTATTTATTAACATTTGGCAGCCCTGGTAACTCTTAAGAATCGGCATAGTCATATCTGTTATGGTACACATAGCACACACGAAATTAGGTTAAAATCCAAATGATAGTATAGAAGTTACATGTACTTAAAGTTGGACCTCTCAGCAGGCTTAGAATCATGTTGGTAGCACTGACGTATATAAGTTACTCCAAGTTAATATAGACTGTCAGGTACTATACGTGTGCATAGTTTAAAGCTGTCGACTTGCATACTTTCTGATATATGGGTATTTTGGATTTTAAAAAATTGAGAGCATTTGTTAATAGTTGGCAGCCCTGGTAGCTCTTAAGAATACGGCCAGTCATATCTGTTTATGTACACATAGCACATACGAAATTTGGTTGAAATCCAATTGATAGTGTAGAAGTTATATGCATTTAAAATTTGGACCTATCAGCAGGCTTATAATCATTTTGGCAACACTGCCATGTATGGCCTCCTGGAAATTAAACTGCAACATTATTATCTATACATGTCCCAATTTTGAAATAACTCCCATTCATACCTTCTAAGATATCCAACATGGAGCTCAAATTTCAATTGCGATTTTTCAGCAGTTGGTAGCACTGACATCATTTTCAAATATGGCGGTGAGATATTCAGGTATAGATCTTTACTCCCACCAAATTTTGTTTCGATTGCTGCAGCCGTTTAGGAGTTGATAGGGACACACACACACACACACACACACACACACAGCCAGACCGACAGACAGAAGGACAGACAGACAGACAGACAGACAGAAGGACAGACAGACAGACAGACACACATTTGCCCGATCTCATAAGTCTACTTTTTCCCCATTTTTTCAAAATGTGAAAAGTAGGCTAAAAATATAACACACACTAATACAGCCATCACAATTAACACCGGTTATCAGACAGATTCTACACACACCCAAAGTACACGGGGATACATGACCGCGTTGTCGCAGCCCCTAAACTACTGAACCAACCAACCAACCAACACCTCTCACTTTGAAATCGTTCAACAATGAATCTAACCATCGCCTCCTAGGTTTACCTCTGTTACTCTTAACCTCCACAGCCGAACTCATTTGACACTGTCGTATTTCAACACCCTGAAATGTCATCATCTCAAGCAGGGGCCGAACTTTGTCATTGGTTTAGAATACCAGCGCGGGATACTGACATCATGTTGTGATTTAGTATCATAATGTCGCTCCTTTTCTCTTCTGCATATAACTTACACCGTAGGTTACATATACTCATTCCACTCATGTCATCTCAACATAATATAAAACTAAGTCCGATTCTTGGATGTCACGGGTAATCTCGAGAACCACTGGATGGATTTTGATCCAGTATTCACCATTCTGTAAATGATTTACCGAGGAAGGTTTCTGTACAAATACATTCATTTATGACCAAAGAAAACCGAGCAGTAACGATTTCAGTGAATCGAGTCGAAGAAAAACCTGCCGTTCGTGCGCTTTTATAGCTTACGCAGGGTAAACCGTTAAAAATATCTATATACTATGAGGGTAAGAATTGTTCAGCATGAACATTTCTACAAAAGGTTCCGCGACAGCATATCTCTATCTATAATACCTCGCCCACTATAGGCCTAAGTGTTTTTACGTTTTCATTTCTTCCAAAAATCCCCATTCAGTGGCAATTTAATTCCTAGATTCGTAGCGAGTTTACGAGCTAGCGAGCTAGCGTATCACCCCACCTTCGGCCAGGATCAAACAGTTGAGTTGTGTCGATTTACGACTTAAGAGAAGAGTATGTGTGTTTGGAGTTTCTCTGTTCACCTCGGCTTTTCGGAATTGCTCTGGGACCAACCGTCCGTGCATCTTTCATGGTTACGCTGAGTAAACGTTATACCGAGCGAAGCCCGGGCGGGTTGCTAGTTCAATGATAATTATTATGAAAATGTCTATGTCTCTCTGTAAGAACAAAGTATTATGGCTCTTTTTTTCTCGGATTGTATTATTAGAGTTAAGTGTTAATTTCAAGTACCTACTCCCAAAAATAATGCGTTTTATAGTAGTGCAATATTACCTTTCGAATGAGGTACGGCACTTTGAATAGCTGTATTAGTGGCTATTGTTATAACATATAATATAAAATTATTATTTCTGAATGAATCTCAACACGTAAGAAATGATACTCAAAGTCCGACACACATTGGTTCGAAGGGTCCCAGGTTCGAATCCCGGCCGGGCCGTGGGGAGTTAAATCTCCTTTATTTAATTCCCCTGGCTCGGGGACTGCGTGTTCGTGACGCCTTCATAAATGAAAATCAAGAACGGACACAGGGAAAAGTAAAACGTTAAAAGTAGAATAATTGGAGAAAAAAAAAAGGAGAAAATATAATTGTTTTTAAACAAACTAGACGACCCGTGCTGCTCCGCAGCATTCATTTCAACGATCCTACAGCACTTCTTTCCATGTGTCATTTTCTGTTCAAATGTCTTCATGCTATTGACCTGAACAGACAATTTCGGTACCGTTGCTTTTGGGTAAATGATGAAGTAGACTTATGAGATCAAATGTGTGGGGGTCTGCCTGCCTTCTGTGTGAGTGTCCCTCCTTATCTTTAACGGTTAACCCTTCGTAAGCTTTAAAGGCGCACAGACGGCAGGTCCCAGACGCAATTCTGAAAAGCCGAGGTGAATAGCGAAACTCCAAATACTTCTCTGAAGTATTAACTCGACACGATTCGCCAGTTTGATGCTGGCCGAAGCTGGGGTGATATGGTCGCTCGCAAGCTGTGTGACCTTCAATTGTGTACACATGATAACTGCAAAATAGGGCTCCGCAGCAATCACTCCAACAATCCTACAGCACTTCTGTCCATATGGCATTTGCATATCTTCATGATAGTGACCTGAACAGACATTTACGGAACCGTCGCTTTTGGGTAAATGATGAAGTAGACTTAAGATATGAGGCTCATTCTAGTTCAAGTTTCATTATGATACAGGTTCATCACCAACCATAGCACAACATTTTCATTACGATACAGTTGTTTGACCAATTAGGTAAGGATAGCATCGCATATCGCCTCCACCACTACAGATAGAATAGTAAGTAAAGGCGATTGATGAGAAATTAAAAGATAACTCAAACAGAAGGAATTAATATTTTTAAGCTGTAAATTTGATCGAGTATATCTTAGTTATAGACCTGAGGGAATGAAAGAACAGGATGTAGGACAATAGCACATTTTTTTACCACTACCACAGGACAGTTATCGCATTAGGAATGCGGACGTCATTGTATAATTGTTATTTAATCTGTGCCCCGTTTGCTGAGGTCTGTGCTCCTCCGCAACATTTGTTTCAACATTCTAATAGTACTTCCTTCCATACGACATTTACTGTTCGTTTGCCTTTTGGTTCTAATTGAACTTTGACGTCATGAAAGGGTTTTGCTCGCGATAGTGCGACATACAGTTGTCCGTGGCTAAACACCGGTTGAGGTAAATAAATGCCTACTTGATCTAGTGTTTGACCTTGAGCTTTATTGATAGTTATACGAAAAGCCAAACGTACTGGAAACTGCCTCCTTTTGAAGTAAAATGGCATAGAAGTATCTGATGGCGTAAGATCAAGGCGAGGAAGGTTTCCAACATTTACCAAAGTAATAATTTCCAGGTGTAAGCAATTGTCATGCATCTTCCGAACCAACAGTCAAGTACCGTTCAACAGACATTGGATAACATTAATATTTCTCAACAAAATCACAATTGAGCCTTCTTTTAGTCGAAGTTTATGAGGTGGCAATCCACTTATGTCCATGCTGTCTAAATATTCTGTTGGGAATTTTTGAAATTCACTCTCATCTTCAGTAATCAAATTATTCACACTGATGTAAGATCTCGATGATCATGGGATTAGTTCTAAAAGTTTGTCATTGATTCCTTTACAGTGTTTTTAATTTTAGGTGCTACAATCGCTATTTTTGAAGAGCGTGAAATATGTTTCAGCGTGGAAACTTCGTTTCCATATATTTCAGTGGTGATATCAGTTTTTGCAATGATGTTAGGTGGTAAGTCGACTAATTCTGAATTTTCTCCAACGACTTGAGGGTATTCACCGTTAGCAATTTGTATCAAGAAGTTTGCATAGCATTTTCATACGTCTGCCAGAACCCAAGCAAGCGAAGCCGTCGTATCGCTGATGCCAATAATAAAAGGAGAATAGTTATTCCAGTTGTCTGTAACATGTTTAACCATTCATAAGCTCTGATTGTTGTACACACAATATGTCAATGACCCGAACAGACAATTACCGTCATTTTAATTTGTATAACATTTGTAATTGAGATTCGCCTCTCACTCATATGAATCATCGTTTTGATTGAACACGAATGGCGGTTCCAACATTCGACTGTAGCGGCATCTGCTACTGACCCGAACATGTAGAAGTTAATTTGGTAAACTAAATAATCGCGTATAGAGTAAAGCACCAATGCCCCGCCATCTCTCCCCACCGTTCTCCCCACCGTTCCCCCCACCGCTCCCCCCACCTCTCCCCCTGCCGCCCACCAACTTTTCATCGGTTCCTATCAACTCTTTTTATTATTGTATGCTTATTCAAAAATTTATGATTTTCAGTCGGTCAACACGATTGTACCCAATTTTTATTGGAGGTTCCCTAATCCTGAAAACTTTTACATGAGATGAATGAATAGGGTACACTTGGATGAACAGTTTCAATCGTCAATCATCCAAGTGTATTTATTAATCCCATGCAATAATTGTTTTCAGGATTAGGGAACCTCCCATCACAATCGTGTTGACCGACTGAAGAACATTAAATTACGATTATTAAGGCAACACTGAAAAATGGCTTCAAATACCATATCCTATCTCCAATTTACGCATGCTAGTGTAGCAATCACAACAACGCAGGTTATCACAAAAATTCTACACACACATCCATGTACACGAGGCAACATGAACACAATGTCTAAGCCCCGCAAATTAAATAACAACCGTCTACACATGAAAACTGCAAAATGGTGATAGGAGAATGTAGGAATGTTTGCCACTATTCTTCTCTGACAAGATAGCATTACATTACATTTAGCTAATATGCTGATTAACTGTGCATACGATAGCATAGAGAATACAACAGTTCAATAAATCCTTGAGCAACACTGAAAAATGGCTTCAAATACCATATCCTATCTCCAATTTACACATGCTAGTGCAACAATCGCAATAACGCAGGTTATCACAAAAATTCTACACACCTACCCATGCACACGGGGCAACATGACTACGATGTCTAAGCCCTGCAAATGAAGTAACAACTGTCCACACATGAAAACTGCAAAATGGTGATAGGAGAATGTAGGAATGTTTGCCACTATGTTTCTCTGACAGGATAGTATTACATTACATTTAGCTAATATGCTGATTAACTGTGCATACGATAGCATAGAGAATATTACAGTCCAATACAATCCTTGATCCACTATCGGTCAGTTTTCCCACGTGTCCTTACCGGTCTATCATGATACAGAGTAAATCGTCGTTGCCTAGTGACAACCTGTCCATCAATGGTGCGGCGTTGACTATCATGATACAGTGTTAGTCGTTGTCGCTTAGCGACAATATGTCCGTCAAGTTATTAGATTCTATTTTCGTGTGACCTTGAATAAATGAATTTTCGCAATTATTTTAATACACGGATGATATAATCAAGTAAAGTGGGGTTCAATCGATAATGCCAGACGGACATTATATTTTAAGACAACAAACGTCGTCGTAGCGCAATTACTTCCCGAGATATTTCACTTTTAGTAAAGTGTGACATTTCTTCAAAACTATTTTAATATATAAGCCCCGTCGCGGCTTCGCCCGCGAATATTCTAGTTGTAAAGTGTACACTTAGCAAAATCTCAATCATGAATGCTATGACTGATTTATAATTGGTATGTATAATCAGACTTTATCAATTCAGCTACTGGTGCAGTGGTTAGTAGCCCAGGAATTTTAGTCTAAAACGGTCAAAACCTTGAAATTTTTTTAATAAAGCTGAAAATTGGTACAGTTGTCCTACTTGACGTTCTTAACAACATATTAAAAGTCCCCGGTCTTCCCGTGTCGGCTTCCTGGATTTCCAGCCGTTTGAACTCCTGGAATGCTGGAAAAGTAGGTGGTGTCGCTGGAATGCGCATTGTAAGCGAACGATTTGGCTTACAGTGCTCTAACATGGCTTAAATTAAAGGAGAAAAATAAGCTATAAGTTAATTCATGGGTTGGCATGTCAGCGATACTTCCGGTCTAACAGGAAACGAAAAAATGCCGCGAATTTTTTTAAGAAAAGGTGCCACGTTTCTCTTTTTTTGACGTTTGTTGGCAAACTATCATGAATATCGCAGACAAGTCTTCTATAAAAGTTGTTGGAGAAACAATTTGCTTTCATTTGATGTCTTCATAATTGATGTGCAAGTAATAGTTGCCGAGCTACAGAGATTTAAACAATGGCGTGCGACCTGAATTAGCCCGTGTTTGCATTGTTTCTCAGCGGCCAACTGACGCGTTCGCCCGCAGCATTGATGCGTCGAATTGGCGCAGCTTCTTGTTTTCTGTTGTTTCTAAATTTTAAACAGTTGGTCGTTGGCCGATGTGTGTTATGCCGTATAAGTGTTATTTATTGTGTTGTCATAAAAATGAGTTTTGAAGACTGCATTTTGTGTAAGAAGCCACTCGACGAACCGATGGGCGTTGTTTGTATTTTAAAAGGTTTTAGAAGGAAAACTAACACCGCAAGAAGTATGCGAAGATCAAGTTGTAACTCGGGTCATGGAGTACATGGAAGACAGGATGAAGAGACTGTCAGAAGCTAGCCGGACAGCGAAGCTCTGGACGGAGTACTATAGGCAATAGGAAATCGTTCGGCTGTTTGTTCGGGCAGAAAGAACATCAAATTGGAACCTCCATTTGTACTGCGTATCGCAGATGTTGCCATACCTACACGCTGCAGGGCATATTCACTACGCTAAGTCAGCCAACTTGTACCTGCATCAAATGCTTAAGTTAGATCAGAAGATGCCGTGGACGAGTACATCAACTTCACGAAGAGCGGGTACTTTTCCATCCGATGCTCGCATGATTTTTGGGCTGGAATATGGTCAGATATGGCCATAGAACAGGATCTTATGCGGCCTATGAAATCACGTGAATGTTTAACAAGAAGGCGAGAAGTGGACGATAGCGCGCTGGCTCACTTTGTCTGGCGTTTCCACTGTGCATCCCGATCTGTGAAGCTGTAGAAAATGTGTCTGGTATAGAGACAAAATCCTCGGAACAGCACGTTGAGTTGAGAGACTCGTGGCGGAAGCTGGAGAACCGCCACGCAGAAGTGTTTCGCTCGTGGGTAGAAGATCACTCTCCGTGGGATTTCAATAAAGAAAATCTTCAATCGCTTTCCACTGGCGTAGTTGCAGACAACAGCATCAACTGCGATAAGGCTCGAGAAGTTGGTGAAGTAGCAATACAACAAATGGTGGGGAAAAGTTTTGAGTGTCTCAAGCTCACAAGAAAAAGCCGCGTAATCCCTTTGTCAGTTGTTGGGGGCCAACTAAAAATTCGTGATGACATCGTCCCGGTCAATCCGCACTAACTTTACATACGAATCATATGTGTGATGAAATCGGAAGCGGATATCGTCGAGTTCTTGAAGTACGAGCTAGCACCGACGCCTCCAGCTTTCTTCGATTCATCCTTATTGAAAAAACAGCCAAGTCAGCACTTCAACATCTTTTTAAATCTTCAGCAGCCCCCAAAGATTTTGAAGAACAACCCAAAGTAGTCGTTGATGGAGGTCTGTTATTGCATACCGTTGTATAGCCAAGACCTGCAACTTTTAGTGACATAATCCAGTCCTACAAGTTGTACATAAGCAAGCACTATCCTTCAAACGTTACCATTGTGTTTGGCAACTACGATCAGACTCCAAGCACGAAGAACCAGGAGCAGGCACGCCGTGCGGTGAAGCAGACATCCATAGACATCGTCTTCGATTCCAACACAATGGTTTCCACTTCTCAGGCAGACTTTCTAAGTAACACCAAAAACAAGGGACGGTTCATCTCTACGTTGACAAAGGAGCTTAGAAATACTGGAGTTGCTGTTCGCCAGGCGACAGGGGATGCAGATACACTAATTGTCGACGTAGCGTTGTCTCTAGATGCCGAAGATCATGCTGTTACTGTTATAGCGTCAGGCATTGATGTACTATGCATGTTATTGGCAAAAGCAAGAGAGAACAACAACATCCATTTTTACAGTTCTGGTAACTCGAAATCTCTTGGAAAGATTTTCCCCATCACAAGAATTCAGGAAGATATCGGCGAGATGAAAACTTGTGTGTTATTTGCACATGCCGTGAGCGGATGTGACACAACTTCGGCCATTTTAAGCAAAGGGAAGAAGCGTCTATGGGTCATTCTCAAATACAACGAAGATCTTCGTAAAACTGTCGAAGTTTTCAATCAGCCTGGCGCATCCAAGGAAGATATCAAGATAGCTGGAGAAAAATTTGTTCTGGACTCGTTCAACGGAAAGGGCTCCAGATCTCTAAACGAGCTTCGTGTGCATCTGTATGGAAGGACTATCGCAAGACAGACAGTTACTGCTTCGTTCGATTTGGCCACTTTGCCGCCAACGTCCGACGCATTCACTGCGTACATATTTGCAGGTATATATTATTTTCAGTGTGTTATTACACCATTTTACTTTGCTGTGAGAAAATTAACATTCTCTTTTGTATACAAATTGGTTTCTAATAAAAAATATTTGCATTATTTGATAAATAATACATATAAACTGTATTAGTTTTAAGCAGAAATATTGAGCCCGTCATAGGAGCTGCCAGGATAGCCAACAACTGCAATGACTTCCCTAACATCTCATCCGTCGGACCTAACTGCCGTGAGGATCAGGTGAACTTCCAAATAGGCCGAAGCGGCACGAGAAACTGTAGTCCACGGGTATCGTGGTACATGGTGACGAAGGTCATAGACTGCCTAAGGAAAGGTTCACCTTAAAAGCTAGACTGAGAAAAGAAACATCCAGACTTATGTAAAACACCGTGAAAATTTATTGTAAATTTTACAAACCCCTAGCCTAGTTCGGAGGGTTTCTATCGGCTAATCCGCAAGCTAATAAATAATCAAAAATAAAGAGCAGGTCCCTACCTGAGAAGTTACAGTAAACCCTCGCGAAAGATCTGTCTCACAATAATAAAGCAACAACAGCAACACTAGGAAAATGGTACGACGCAAATCCCTAGGTCAAGTTACAAGATCAAGCTAATATCGGAATTTACATTTAACAGGGTAGCAAAACAAATCTAAGTTAGTATGATACCATCTCCATATTTACATTTAACGTTAATTAATCTAGCTAAGTCCTATCAATTAATAACAAAATTTACGGCGGTGACGTCCGTAATATCAAACAATTACATTCAAAGCTAAGTGACCAGCCATAAAAAAAAAAATCTAAGACATTCTTAGAAACTAAGTGTTAATCAGCACACGAAAGGGTAACATAGAGGATTCATACACTTTTACATCATTAAGTAAATAAATAAGAGACCACAGTTTTATTCAAATGCCTGCCTACACCTTGGTTTACTGTTTGTAAGCCATAGTCATCTAATGTGTGTAATTACGGTGACGACTGCGTAGTGAAGACTACGTCTAACATCGTATGGCCTGCGCTCCACCAGCTACGAACTCAAGGTTCGAGGGAGCTTCAGTCGCAACAAAAGAGTGTCAGCTGTCCTCAAGTCATTTCCTCCAGGAAATACCTTCATTAGCACGGCTATGTCAGCAGGTTCCAAATGCAAATGAACAAGGTTAAATAGAAAGAATTCGTTAGTTAGCTTTTGTTTACCAAAATTATGCGTTTTATTATTAAGATGTCGGTTTAGGTTATCGTTGGTTTATGGCGAATAATACTCACAAGCCTGGGCACAGAGCGTCCCCCTGAGATCATCTCTGCCAAAAAGCCTCGACTCAAAAGTCGGAATACAATCAACGAGCAATAACAACTCGGACACACAATAACACAAGTTACCAGCGGCGCACAGCTCGCGTTCAATAACTCTGGGACGGGCCTGGACACAATCAGTTACCCTCCCTAAATAGCTGGTCAACGGGAACAGTCCCGGACATGGTACACACAATACCATCATACATGAAAAACCTCCCTAGCGGGGCTAGCCTACAACGTACTATAGAAACCTGACATAACTGTACTCGTCAAAACAACGGTACACGCAACAGCGTTTAACTAACAAATGACAATCTACAGAACATATGATCAGATACAAGAATGGACACTGGGTTCCATAAGCTATAATTGCAATGAAAGGGAAAGTGAATGCTAAAAGCATTCTGTCCTATGTTAACATCAGTCTGTCTCACTTAGAAGCATGCGCTCTCACACGGGCGCTGAGAAGTATACACAAAACCTGTTCGTGTCGCCGCAGGCTACAAGATTCCTGCGCTGTATGACACAACACACTAACTAGGCCGGCAATTTAAGCAAGATAAAAACTGTACAACTGGCCTCATAATAATACCTTTACCATGGGTTATAAACCTCGAAGAATATGTGCATAAAAAGCACGCTATAAATCTGAATACAATCATATAACTCTGTCTTTCACATCAAAGACGTTTAAAAGGTAGCAATGTCACTCATTGCTGGAGCTCTCTGCTCTCAAAGATAAAATATTTCATTTCTGACTTGTATCTAACATCAAAAAACACGTGTCATCACACTTGACACAACAACATAATAATTGTGGCGCAAATACCACTCTCTGCTGGATCTGCTTAATGATACGTTGGGAACTGGGTTCGATGCTAGACAACAAAGAAACCTCCCTATTACTTATAAGGTCCACACTTGACCTGGATGGCTTCTGAGCTCATCTCTAATGAAATATAATGCAGTTACAAAACTGGTAATTACAGTCGATTACCCAAATGATACGACTACTCTAACGAAGTCAGGGGTGTAACATAGACTGGCTGCAAAAAATACAGTTAAAGAAATATAACCATGGCATCAGATTGCCATAACTAAAGTCGGCAAAGACTTGAAAAATCACCCCAGATTGGGTTAAACAAAGTAGCCTCAAATTGACTACAGTCACGTTTAGCAATGGACAGAAATTGGCGTTCTACGACGTCCATCAAGCTGCACCAGGGTTGACCAAAATGTCAGACCCAAGGTTGACTCACAATCACTGCAAATAAATGACTTCAAATTAGACTAATTACATGCCCTACCTATGAAATGGCTGTCACTAAGTTCGGTTGGTTCACAAACTACACTAATCTAACTATACCACCAGAAACTAGAACAAGGAAGGGTGTACAAAACTCACGATATGAAGGAGCCCACACTTAGCTCTCTGTCTAACGACAAGGGTTGAACAAAAGCACCTCCGGCTTTCAGGATTGGCATCGTCCTCATCAGAACTTCCATCTTGGTTCTCCCAAAGACCAGGGTTCGGTCTGTCCCTGTAGTTGACCTCGTGAATGGACTGGACATGCCTAGGAAAGGCATCCTCGGTTCCCTCCTTCTCGTTCGGTGTTCTAGAAGTTCCATAATCAAGCTGCTCCCATCCGAGACATTTCCCTCATACCATAATGGTATTAGCCCATGGTCTCGGCCTCGAACATGGTGTTGAAAAAGTTGACCACGTGGGCGGTAGAATAAGACTTGTAGTAGTTCATTATTATCACTTGAAAATTATAGTATTCGTCGTAGATATCACAGGCTTTAAATATAACTGGTAACACAGCCTCTACACCTTGCAGATGTAAATGATAAATGGCCATGCACTGTTCTGCGGTTCCACACGTGTACAGACGCTACTTTTTCTATCACGTGGCATCCGTGAAATGGGCGTCATTTTATTATAAATAAATTCACCGTAGCAATTTGCGTATAATGTACTTTTATTATCACACTTGTTTCAAGTAATAATCTCACATTTACCTGTATATTTCCGCACCAGGCTCTCGGCCCTCCACAAACACGTGGGTGTAAAAATGTGGTGCTACACTAATGTCGTAAATTTCACAATACTTGCCAAATAATTCACTACACAATTCGTGTTGATCACTGCACATCAACAACAGTGATTCGTAGTATAATTGTGCTCGATGGCACTCGATAATGATTTCCACGCTGAAAAGCGGACTGTTTGCCACGTCTTATGCGACGGATATAATAACACGCCTACACAGGGCGGATTCTCCAGACGTAGTGCCGTGGAAGCAAGTCGTCAAAACTAAGTCGTTGAGCGACTACTTACATTCCTATTTGTGTATCTGCAATGATATTACCTTACCTTAAAGTGAAAAAACATTCTCCAAAATGTTTCAATAATACGGAATGACGAAATGGAATATTCTGAGTCTCTTAGAAAGATAAAATTGATTAATAAGACCTCAGATAAATTATTAGCAGACTTCACCAAAGTCAAAAGTGCGATTCTCCGCTACTTCAAAGAGAATAGTATAAGCTCTCAGCTTCTCGTATCTTTCTGGGTGTGTTCAAAGGTAGAACATCCCATCATAAATGTGGTGTCATGAAAAATATCACATGAACCTTAGCTCAGCGGGTTCATCTGCCTCTCCGTCGTTTCAAATAAAATGTTGGGACGACATTTTTATTTGACTCAACGTTCATTCATAAGTGATATTTTTTTAGATTAGCTGCGTTGAAGGTTCCAATGCGCTCTCCTGTCCGAATGTCTTCAATCACATAACTTCCATTGATCAGAGGTTGTCGGATACGACTGGGGCCATAATATAAAGACAGAAATTTCCCATATATGCGGTCTATAGGACTTGAAATTCCGGGTCTCCTTATAAGGACAAGGTCTCCCGCAACTAGTGGTTCTCTGAATCTCTGGCGTCTAGTTCTTCTCAAGAGTTTGGCAGCTTGCCTGTCCAAGGTGTCCCTTGCAGCTAAAAGTCTGCTGGCGTGTGATGGTTGTAAACAAGGTAGATTTACAATCACACGATTCCATATTCTCATCGGCATCTGGTTCAAATGCAAAACCATGGGTATTTGACCAGTGCTCTCATGGACTGTTGAGTTAATACATTTTTCCATAATGACTAGGACTTCGGTCCATCGCCAGTGTTCTTCCTGACAATACAATCGACAGAATTTTGCGATAGTAGACATTACGCATTCTGCTGGGTTGCTCTCTGGATGGCGAATGGACGATAAAACATGACATATCTCCAACTCGTTCATAGCATTGGCAAATTCTGCGGAGGTGTACTGTGATCCATGATCAGTCAACAGGAATTGTGGCTTTCTTGCCTCCGGTATCACTTGTCGTCTAATTCTCTGGATAATCTGGTGTGCGGTGGCTTTCTGAATCGGATGAAGCATCGTATATTTCGTGAACACATCATTAGTTACAACAATGAAGCGGTTCCCACGGCGGGCCTTAGGTATTGGGCCATAAAGGTCCTGTGCGTATAACTCCCTAGGTTGAGTTGGGAGTATTGGCCTAGGTGGTTCCTTCAACAAGTGTGACGTGTACTTGTTCCGCTGGCATGCGTCGCAAGCACGTAAACACTGTCTAACGGTGGTTCCTAGCCTTTTCCAAGTAAAAGACTCCTTGATGGTTGCAATGGTCTTGTCAGTTCCACCATGTCCAATGGATAGATGAACCATAAGAATAACAGATTCTTGATATCTCCTAGGAATAACAGCACGCAGTTGAGTGTGGTCCTCGTCCACAAACTTATACAAGACACGATGATAGATCAAATAATCATCTGCAACAGCAGCAGTCCCCGCATAGTGAGCATCCTGTGGATCCATTCGTCGTCCCAGGAAACGGATAATATGTCTGAGTTCCTCCTCACGTCGTTGTCCTTCAGGTAGATGACGAAGTCGGCGAAGGTGTTCCTCGCATTCTCCCTCGATGTCAATGGCATTCACAGTGGCTTCAGGATTCCGGCTGAGAATGTCGGCCAACACATTCTCTCTGCGTGGTCGGTAAAAAATTTCCAAGTCAAACTGTTGGAGATACAGCGTACAACGTGTGATCCTGTCGCTTGCCCGTCTTGTTCGTAAAATGAAGGTCAGCGCATGGTGAACGGTCCTCACAATAATCCTCTGGCCTAACAAAAGTTTCTGCCAGTACTCAAGCGCGTAGACAACCGCAAGTGCTTCAATCTCAGTGGTGAAATAATGAGATTCATGCGCTCTCCAACGTCGACTTAAGAAAGCGATGTAATTACGTTTCTTCTCATCATCCTCCTACAATAGGATGGCACCTATTCCAATCGCAGATGCATCAGTCTCTAGAATAAAATTCCGGGAGTAGTCTGGATATTCTAACTGAATCGAATCAACCAGCATCTGTTTAACTTTCCTGAAAGCTGTCTCGCACTCGTCGTTCCAAGCCCATCTGCAATTCTTCTTTAGCAAATCTTGCAGTGGTGCGACAGTCTCAGAATATTTCTCACAATGAGCAGCAAAGAATTGGAGAATTCCCAGGAATTGTTTCACGTGTTTCACACGGGTTGGTGTTGGAAATGCAGCAACGGTTTTGATCTTTGCCGGATTCGGCCTGTATCCATCTCCACGAATTATGTGTCCCACAAATTTGACTTCTCTCCGGAAGAATCGACACTTATCGAATTTCACTTTAAAATTGGCCTGTCGAAGATTCTCAAAAACAAGGCGTAAAGTTGTTAAATGTTCTTCCTCTGTTTCCGAAGCTATGATGATGTCATCCACGTAACATATCACCTTCTGTTTCACTTCAGGAGTCAGCTTCGCATCAAGTGCTCTAATTAATTCAGCTCCGGCATTTTTCACTCCAAAGGGTAATTTTCGAAAGACATAGGTGGTCTGATCGAACAGAAACCCTGTATACTTCTGAGTATGCTCAGATAATCTTATATGGTAGTAGGATTGTATTAAGTCCAATGAAGAAAATATCTTCTTTCCCTTAAACTTCCTGTGGATGTCCCTAATCTTGGGCGGTCTGCCATGCTCAGGAGCTAAGTGTTCATTTAAGGCCCTTGCATCGAGACAAAGTCTCAAGCTTCCATCCACCTTAACCACTGGTGTTATAGGATTCAAGAAAGGAGTCGGTGACTTCTTGATTGTACCTGCTGCTTCCATCTCATGGATCTTCTTAGCAGCTTCCTCGCGGTGTTTCTCTGCGATAGGATAAGTCTTCTTCTGGAATGGGGAATCATCCAGTAGTACAAGATCGTACTCGTAGTCCAATATCTCACCAGGTGTGGTGTCGAATATATCCTCGTATTCGCTTAATATTGCATCTAGTTTCTCTCGTATGGGTGCTGATAATTGTTCTGCCTCTTCGTTGGCATCTTGTGTCTCCTCAATTTCCTTGCCATTTAAATTCTCAACAACGTTGACTTCGGATTCAAATTCCGGTTCTTCCTCTACTAAGTTCATTTGAATGGGTTCGTTCGGCTTAAACTCAACCGTATTACGTCCCATATCAATGATTCCATCATACTTCCGAATGAAGTCTGCACCCAATATGGCATCATGATGCAAGCCTTTCATCACAAGAAATTCGTGCAAGTACACGTGGCTCGAAATTTTCAAAGTGCATAGAATCTGGATTTTGCACGTTACAACACGGTCAGGTATGACTCCTCTGACTCTTACTGCAGAAACTGGCAGCTCTGTCAACTCAGAGTTTGCTTTCAGTCTGGCATGGCAATCGGCGGAAATGACACTTATCATCGCTCCAGTATCCATGAGAATGGCTACGTTATATCCATTCAGGGTAGCTACAATCTTCGGTAAACGCGTCAATTCGTAGTTGTGGTTCGTCGTTCGTCGTTCGTCTAATAGATCTTCCTGAATTGGCTCCCAGAGTAAGATGGTGGCAGTTACTCTGTGCTCAATCGGGTAAGAATCTACTCGTTTTTCGGCGTTTTTCTTCCTTTCTTGGCGGGAAGTACCGGGCTGGTTTCGCTCCGTTTCTTCCGCCGAATAATTCCGTGTTTCCCTCGAAGTCGGGTTCGGATCTCCCCCTTCTTGTATTTCTTGAAGTCGGAGTTGCTGAAGATATTCGCGACTCTCCCGTGCTCTTCCTCTCCAGTCTCGATCGGTCTGGTATCTGGGGTCTCGATCTCTATTGTAACCTCTGCTATAGCGGTAATCCCTACGGATACTTCCGTGTTGTGGGTTCCGGTTATGATTCCCTCGGCGGTCGTTTTCGTGACGACGGTTGTTGTTCGTCCCTCGATCAAAGCGCCGGTCCCAGTGACTACGACGGTCATCTCTCTGGTCTCTAGCATATGGAGTGTTGTTCCATTCTCTCCGACCATGATTATAGTCATTGCGTTGTTCACGGCTTTCTTGAGTCTGTGTCTGCTGTGGCGTCTGGCACACTTTGTCCACAGTTGTCAAGTTGACATGTCGCTCTTCACGCCTGTCAGCCTTCTGCTGACGGTGTGTCGGAAAATGTTCGGTGTTAGCGTCCAATCGTCGCAAGATTTGATCGCACTGCTGAAAAGTAGATGCTCCTGCAGCGTTCAATACACGTTGCACGTCTGCAGGGTATTGCCAAACGATGGTGTTTACCAGGTCTTGCTCTGACAGTGGGGGTTGTAAACAACGAATTTTCGCAAGCTGGGTTGCGAAGTAGTTCGCATAGCGCGTCGGAGTGTTTGAGCTGTATCGGCGAGTGTACATCTCTGCTCTGATACTCTGCTGGATGTCGCTTGACCAGTAAGTCCTCAGCAAGGCTTCTCTAAAGTCTTGGTAGCCTACAAATGAGTAACGGAAGGCCCTGAACCAAGTGCTGGCTTGCCCCTCAAGCAAACGCTCAATGACTCGGAGTTCTCTCTCCGGAGTTACCATTGTGTCTCTTAAGTAGCTCTCCACATTCGCCAAAAACTCTACTGGAGTGATGCCACTTCCAGTGCCCGAGAATCGAGCTGGTTGCTCTTCTCGCGAACGGATGATAGTCACGTTCCCCTGCGTGTGTGCGGGTCTGAACGAATTCGGCACATAGTTATGCGATGGCGTACTCGTCTCTTGACTATGTCGATTGGGTGCGGGTTGGAAAGGATGTGCGTCAAAGTTTAACGCTTGACTCTGCGCTGAACCGGTAAATTGAGATGGTTGCGGTCCCATGGGTGCGCTCGGTTGAAAATGTGCAGGCGTTATCCCAGCGGATTGCGATCCTGGTGTCGCCTGAGAGTCTCCCATCTGTGAAGGTAAATGTGTCTCTCTTGGATGCGTCTCCAGTCGCTCGAGACGTCTCTCGATAACTTCGAGCCCTGGGATAGTCTTAGCTGCGACCTTATTCCCCAGATCGTTGAGCTGCAATTCTATTCTGTCAACTTTGCCTTTGAGATTGGTGTCAACTTCGCGAATAGCCGTCCTTAAATTGTAACTGAGGTCTAACCTCTCGGTTATCGCGACTTCCTCGAATCGTTTCTGTAGGGAGTCGATTTCTTCCTCGACTTTTGACATGTTGTCCTGGATCCTACCAACGTCATCTTTGACGTCGGCTACCTTTGCCTCCATAGTAGTCTTATGTTCATTGAAGTCACCCCTCAACATCATGACATCGATCTTATTCTCCTCTCGATGAACATCAATCGTTTCACGTTGCCCTGTTACTGTCTCAGTTAATTCCGTAATATTCTTACTGTCTGTGTTCAGTTCGTCCTTGACCTCGATCATACCATCGACGATCGTCTTGACGTTATTGTTGACTGCGTTCGCTGCACCTCTCATCAGTATGAGTCCTATATTCATGGTGGCCATGTCCTTCTTGACGTTATCCATGAATCCCTCGACGTGAGTTAAACGAGTCCCAAATTCTTCACGAGTATGCTCCAAGTCGGCCCTCATATCAATCTGGACTCTGTTAATCGTTGTCTGGATCTGAGCGGTGTGCTCCTCTAATCGGGTCTGCACGTCCTCCGTAGCTCTATTCATCTGATCAGTTAAACTATCGATACGCTGGTTAGCTTCCTGATGGTGTCGTATAACATCAACTCTAACAGCTGCTAAACCTGCCGTAAGATCATTCCCAGCCTCTACTCTATAAGCGTCCATGTCGGCCCTGACCTGCGTTAGATCAGCCCTAACATTATTGATTGACTGTGTGTTGATCTCAAGATCCTGTCTAACTTGGTCCACATGACCACTTACAACATTAATCGATCGGGTGTTAACCTCTAAATCACCTCGGACATTATTAATTTCCTGTCTAACCTGGTCCACATGACCTCTTACAGTGTTGACAGCTTGGGTATTCTCACTTAAGTCACCTCGGACTTCACCTAAATCAGTCCTTACAGTACCTAAGTCAGCAGTAATCTGCTGGAGATTGGCATTGACACCTGCCATCATCTCCCAAACACACGACGAATTGTTTTCTCATCCATGACAAGAAAATTATTTGAGGAAGAGAGGGATCAATCTCTAATGGAACTTACAGCTATGATTAGTTACTTGGTGGTATAAAGCTTGTTTCATTTAAATAAACATCACGAGTACAGCTGGAGTATGCAAACTAAGTGCTTCTACATTTACAAAGACAACGCCGAGCAAAGCAAAGTATTACATTTACTCAGGATGAGGCATCATCAAAGAAAATCCTATCCGTCATTTATCTAACACAAAAGCCTCACCCCATGGACTTGTATCAAACGTGAATGCCATGCGGTTAATTGATCTGCAGTATGACTTTCTAAGTTAGACCCAGTCTGGTCAATTTACCATTAATCAACATTATGATCCTCTTAAATAACATGGAACTGACGGTCACCACGTTAACGTCGGCCCCACGTTGGGCGCCATTAAAGTGTAATGTAGTGTATGAGCCCATCAGAGGAGCTGCCAGGATAGCCAACAACCGCAATGACTTCCCTAACATCTCATCCGTCGGACCTAACTGCCGTGAGGATCAGGTGAACTTCCAAATAGGCCGAAGCGGCACGAGAAACTGTAGTCCACGGGGATCGTGGTACATGGTGACGAAGGTCATAGACTGCCTAAGGAAAGGTTCACCTTAAAAGCTAGACTGAGAAAAGAAACATCCAGTCTTATGTAAAACACCGTGAAAATTTATTGTTAATTTTTCAAACCCCTAGCCTAGTTCGGAGGGTTTCTATCGGTTAATCCGCAAGCTAATAAATAATCAAAAAAAGAGCAGGTCCCTACCTGAGAAGTTACAGTAAACCCTCGCGAAAGTTCTGTCTCACAATAATAAAGCAACAACAGCAATACTAGGAAAATGGTACGACGCAAATCCCTAGGTCAAGTTACAAGATCAAGCTAACATCGGAATTTACATTTAACAGGGTAGCAAAACAAATCTAAGTTAGGATGATACCATCTCCACATTTACATTTAACGTTAATTCATCTAGCTAAGTCCTATCAATTAATAACAAAATTTACGGCGGTGACGTCCGTAATATCAAACAATTACATTCAAAGCTAACTGACCAGCCATTAAAAAAAAACATCTAAGTCATTCTTAGAAACTAAGTGCTAATCAGCACACGAAAGGGTAACATAGAGGATTCATACACTTTTACATCATTAAGTAAATAAATAAGAGACCACAGTTTTATTCAAATGCCAGCCTACACCTTGGTTTACTGTTTGTAAGCCATAGTCATCTAATGTGTGTAATTACGGTGACGACTGCGTAGTGAAGACTACGTCTAACATCGTATGGCCTGCGCTCCACCAGCTACGAACTCAAGGTTCGAGCGAGCTTCAGTCGCAACAAAAGAGTGTCAGCTGTACTCAAGTCATTTCCTCCAGGAAATACCTTCATTACCACGGCTATGTCAGCAGGTTCCAAATGCAAATGAACAAGGTTAAATAGAAAGAATTCGTTAGTTAGCTTTTGTTTACCAAAATTATGCGTTTTATTATTAAGATGTTGGTTTAGGTTATCGTTGGTTTATGGCGAATAATACTGACAAGCCTGGACACAGAGCTTCCCCCTGAGATCATCTCTGCCAAAAAGCCTCGACTCAAAAGTCGGAATACAATCAACGAGCAATAACAAATCGGACACACAATAACACAAGTTACCAGCGGCGCACAGCTCGCGTTCAATAACTCTGGGACGGGCCTGGACACAATCAGTTACCCTCCCTAAATAGCTGGTCAACGGGAACAGTCCCGGACATGGTACACACAATACCATCATACATGAAAAACCTCCCTAGCGGGGCTAGCCTACAACGTACTATAGAAACCTGACATAACTGTACTCGTCAAAACAACGGTACACGCAACAGCGTTTAACTAACAAATGACAATCTACAGAACATATGATCAGATACAAGAATGGACACTGGGTTCCATAAGCTATAATTGCAATGAAAGGGAAAGTGAATGCTAAAAGCATTCTGTTCTATGTTAACATCAGTCTGTCTCACTTAGAAGCATGCACTCTCACACGGGCGCTGAGAAGTATACACAAAACCTGTTCGTGTCGCCGCAAGCAACAAGATTCCTGCGCTGTATGACACAACACACTAACTAGGCCGGCAATTTAACCAAGATAATAACGGTACAACTGGCCTCATAATAATACCTTTACCATGGGTTATAAACCTCGAAGAATATGTGCATAAAAAGCACGCTATAAATCTGAATACAATCATATAACTCTGTCTTTCACATCAAAGACGTTTAAAAGGTAGCAATGTCACTCATTGCTGGAGCTCTCTGCTCTCAAAGATAAAATACTTCATTTCTGACTTGTATCTAACATCAAACAAACACGTGTCATCACACTTGACACAACAAAATAATAATTGTGGCGCAAATACCACTCTCTGATGGATCTGCTTAATGATACATTGGGAACTGGGTTCGATGCTAGACAACAAAGAAACCTCCCTATTACTTATAAGGTCCACACTTGACCTGGATGGCTTCTGAGCTCATCTCTAATGAAATATAATGCAGTTACAAAACTGGTAATTACAGTCGATTACCCAAATGATACGACTACTCTAACGAAGTCAGGGGTGTAACATAGACTGGCTGCAAAAAATGCAGTTAAAGAAATATAACCATGGCATCAGTTTGCCATAACTAAAGTCTGCAAAGACTTGAAAAATCACCCCAGATAGGGTTAAACAAAGTAGCCTCAAAATGACTACAGTCACGTTTAGCAATAGACAGAAATTGGTGTTCTACGACGTCCATCAAGCTGCTCCAGGGTTGACCAAAATGTCAGACCCAAGGGTGACTCACAATCACTGCAAATAAATGACATATAATTAGACTAATTACATTCCCAGCCTATGAAATGGCTGTCACTAAGTTTGGTTGGTTCACAAACTACACTAATCTAACTATACCACCAGAAACTAGAACAAGGAAGGGTGTACAAAACTCACGATATGAAGGAGTCCACACTTAGCTCCCTGTCTAACGACAAGGATTGAACAAAAGCACCTCCGGCTTTCAGGATTGGCATCGTCCTCATCAGAACTTCCATCTTGTTTCTCCCAAAGACCAGGGTTCGGTCTTTCCCTGTAGTTGACCTCGTGAATGGACTGGACATGCCTAGGAAATGCATCCTCGGTTCCCTCCTTCTCGTTCGATGTCCTAGAAGTTCCATAATCAAGCTGCTCCCATCCGAGACATTTCCCTCATACAATAATGGTATTAGCCCATGGTCTCGGCCTCGAACATGGTAATGAAAAAATTGACCACGTGGGCGGTAGAATAAGACTTGTAGTAGTTCATTATTATCACTTGAAAATTATAGTATTCGCCGTAGATATCACAGGCTTTAAATATAACTGGTAACACAGCCTCTACACTTTGCAGATGTAAATGATAAACGGCCATGCACTGTTCTGCGGGTCCACACGTGTACAGACGCTACTTTTTCTATCACGTGGCATCCGTGAAAAGGGCGTCGTTTTATTATAAATAAATTAACCGTAGCAATTTGCGTATAATGTACTTTTATAATCACACTTGTTTAAAGTAATAATCTCACATTTACCTGTATATTTCCGCACCAGGCTCTCGGCCCTCCACAAACACGTGGGTGTAAAAATGTGGTGCTACACTAATGTCGGAAATTTCACAATACTTGCCAAATAATTCACTACACAATTCGTGTTGATCACTGCACATCAACAACAGTGATTCGTAGTATAAATGTGCTCGATGGCACTCGATAATGATTTCCACGCTGAAAAGCGGACTGTTTGCCACGTCTTATGCGACGGATATAATAACACGCCTACATAGGGCGGATTCTCCAGACGTAGTGCCAGGAACTGCGTTCCTCGTGGAAGCAAGTCGTCAAAACTAAGTCGTTGAGCGACTACTTACATTCCTATTTGCGTATCTGCAATGATATTACCTTACCTTAAAGTGAAAAAACATTCTCCAAAATGTTTCAATAATACGGAATGACGAAATGGAATATTCTGAGTCTCGAAGAAAGATAAAATTTATTAATAAGACCTCAGATAAATTATTAGCAGACTTCACCAAAGTCTAAAGAGCGATTCTCCGCTACTTCAAAGAGAATAGTATAAGCTCTCAGCTTCTCGTAGCTTTCTGGGTGTGTTCAAAGGTAGTACATCCCATCATAAATGTGGTGTCATGAAAAATATCACATGAACCTTAGCTCAGCGGGTTCAATATCTACTTCGATATTCGCACTACTTTTTACTTAAGATATTTGTTCTACTAAAATGGCATTAAAATAATAATTTATGATTGCCAACTCACAAATGGTTACATATTTTACATAATAAACCTTTAATTATGTTTACCGAGCTCAATAAAGCACGTAAAAAACCACCGATAACACCTTATAGAATGAAGAGATGTCGATTGGGGTGGGAGTGGGGGAGTGGGGGGGGGGCTCAAAATGCGAAATTGAATTATTTTCACTATTAGGAGCAGATGTACAAAAAGGGGGCTTTTCATTAAAAACACTCAAAATAATTGGAAAAAAATCAATTTTTTTGGGGGGAGGGGGATTTTTTGAGAGGGGTGGGTTTAAGCATGAAATATTTTGAAAAGAGGGGAAGCACTTCATTTATCATAGAGAAAGGAATCTCCTGTCGGATGTAACAATGCAAAATCAGTCGCAGTGTGTGTGTAGCGCAGACGGAGAAGAGAATGACGTAACAATCTTTTGTTTACACCGCTATAGCTCGGCAACTATTATTCGGACATCAATCATAAATGCATCAAATGAAAGCTTATTTTATCGCCAACATCTTTTATAGAAAACTTGTCTGCGATATTCGTGAAAATTTGCCAACAAACGTCAAAGAACAAAAACGTGGCACTTTTTGTTTTAAATTTCGCGGCATTTTTTCGTTTCCTGTTAGACCAGAAGTATCGCTAACATGCCAACCCATGAATTAACTTATAGCTTATTTTTTCTCCTTTAATTTAAGCCATGTTAGCGCACTGTAAGCCAAATCGTTCGCTTACAATGCGCATTCCAGCGACACCTCCTACTTCTCCAGCATTCCAGGAGTTCAAACGGCTGGAAATCCAGAAAGCCGACACGGGAAGACCGGGGACTTTTAATATGTTGTTAAGAACATCAAATAGGACAACTGTACCAATTTTCAGCTTTACTAAATTTTTTTCAAGGTTAAAACCTAAAATTCCTGGGCTATAGGGGTTTGTCATTCCTTCATAGGTATATCAGAGCGAAGTTAGTTTTCTGGGAATATCACAGACACTGTTAATTTAAGGGCCTTTAAATGTGGTTTTCGGAGACCTTTTATAGTCGGGCGAAAAAGACCTTTCGTACCACACTCACACGTGAAAATTGCGTGAAAAAATTCTAGAGTGCCCCTTGACCCCCTTAAGAGCATTATACTGTATGTACTGATGAATTTTACAGCTTAATTTGGTTCAGTGATAACCTTATAACCGTCTGGAAACGTTCACAGTAATGTAATAATTGGAATTGCATTGCATCTTACAGAAATAGATGGTTGGTTGGTTCTTAGGTTTAGGGGCTGCGACAACGCGGTCATGTAGCTCCGTGTACTTTGGGTGTGTGTAGAATCTGTCTGATAACCGGTGTTAATTGTGATGACTGTAATAGTGTGTGTTATCTGTTTATTAATTCAAGTAAGGACTGCAGACTTTTGAATTTTTCAAATAGTGCCTACTTTTGCCGCCAAGCGCCACCGTCAACGACCACTAGGCCAAGCTCAGAACTTAGCTACTAGACGCCACCTCAGTCAGCTCTTGGCATCGAACGTAGAAACCTAAGAGCGTTGTTTACATTCTTAACCTATCCAATTCCGCTTCAAACAGGTGAAATTAGTGTAAGGTTCTTTAACATGCCATAAATCTATGACATGGGAGCGCCGGCTTTACTTCCCCTCCGAAGGGGATTTTTAATGCTCTTAAAAAATCCGACGGCTTCGGCCGGGTTTAAACCCGCTATCTTGGGCATAGAAGCTCAGCATGCTACCGACTACGCCACCAAAGCCTCCCAGAAATAGATGGACCTGTGAGATTCTGTTACCATGGTTACCGTGTTGCATTCTTTCATTGTAAATATACACTAGAAGACCCGTGCTGCTCCGCAGCATTCACTTCAATCCTACAGCACTTATGTCCATATAACATTAGCATGTGTTCATACTAGTGACCTGAACAGACATTTACGGTACCGTCGCTTTTGGGTAAATGATGAAATAGACTTATGAGATCAAATTTCCACTGTGTGTGTGTGCCACTATTTACCTAGCGTAAGCTTAAAAGGCGCACGCACGTCAGGTTCCAGACGCAATTCTGAAAAGCCGAGGTGAACAGCTAACACCAAACACATAATCTATACTCTTCTCTGAAGTACGTGAGTTGGCGACCACGGGATCCCAGCTGAGTCCGGCATTGCTTCCACTTATTGTGCCGGGCTCCTCTCCGTCTTCTTTCCTGTCGGCATCCCTTGGTCAACTCTTGTTCTTTTCCGACCCCGACGGTATTAGGGTATCCGAGGCCTAGGGAGCCTGTCACTTTCCTGCCTTAATTGGCCCCTGTCTCATCTTTCCTGATCCCTCCTTCTTCGAGGGGTCAGACCACTTGTTTTCTTTTCATTATATTTCCTTTTCTCTTTAAGATCCTGCACTGTTTTTGTTAATTGGCTCCCGTCTATCTAAATTCCATTTAGCTATTTCTTTAGCATCCACACTCAATTTTGTAGGTGTATTCAGTCTACGTTGCATTTTGTAAGTCTTTTCGATCTACAGTAAATTGCATTTTGCTAGTGTTTTCAACCTCGATTGCATTTTGTAAGGATCGACAATCTAAATTGCCTTTTAGTAAGTTTTTCAATATAGGGGATGGGACTTTTGTGAGTATTTTGAATTTCAATTGCATTTTGTATTTTCAACTTAAACCGCTTTTTGCACGTATTTTGAATCTAAATTGCATTTTGTATGGTGGTCATTTTGCAAGGATTTTGATTCTCAATTGCATTTTGTGGGTATTTTGAATGTAAATTACATTTTGTAAGTATTTTCAATCTAAGTTGCATTCTGTAAGTATTGTCCATCCAATTGAGTAGTTTTAATCTACCAAGCATTTTGTAAGCATTTTCAATTTCAATTGCATTTTGTAAGTATTTTGAATTTCAATTGCACTTCGTGATTTTTTGAATCTGAAATGCGCTTTTTTCAATCTAAATTGCATTGTTTATTTTCAATTTCAATTGCATTTTGTAAGTATTTTGAACCTCAATTGCATTTTGTACGTATTTTCAACCTCATTTGCATTTTGTAAGTATTTTGAACTTCACTTGCATTTTGTAAGTAAAGTATTTCAACTCTACGTTGCATTTTGTACGTATTTTGAACCTAACTTATATTTTGTTCGACTTTTTCAATCTATTCCTTTTGTGAGTGTTTTCGTTCTAAATTCCCTTTTGTAAGTATTATCGCTCTCCATTTTGTGAGTAGTTTCAATCTGAGTTCCTTTTTGAAAGTATTTTCCTTCTCACTTAATTTTCGATCTGGTTTCCACTTCATTGTCATTTTCGCTATCATCCAGACCATTAGGGGCCGATAACCTAAATGTTAGGCCCCATAAATCAACAATTATCATCATCATCTCTGAAGTATTAACTCGACACGACTCGACAGATTGATGCTGGCTGAAGGTTGGGTGATAGGTCGCGGGCAAGCTCGTAAACTCACTCTGAAGGTAGTAATTTAAATTTCCACTGAATGGAGATTGCTTGAAGAAATGAAAACGTAAAAACACTTACAGTGGTCGATGTGGGAGCTGTCGCGGACTTTCTTGCAGAACTTTTCGTGCTGAACAATTCTCAGAGTATATCGATATGTTTAACGGTTTACCCAGCGCAAGCTTAAAAGACACATAGATGCTAGGTTTTTCTTCAACTCGATTCACTGAAATCGTAACTGCTCGGCTTCTTTTGGTCATAAATATTGTTTTTCTACCTAATCCTTCATCTTAATCGAGAAATCCTTCACAGAATGGATAAAACCGCATCAAAATCCATCAAGTTGCTCTCGAGATTATCCGTTACATCCAAGAATTGGGAACTTTGTTTTATACTAAGTAGATAGAGATATCCACACAATTTAAGGCTACAGCGGTACAATTTGGTGATCTGTCTACTTATGATACCAATGGTATACATTTAAAATAAAAGATGGGTCTCTTATATTTGAATTTAGAGATGTGCCGTAACTCTTGGGTAACATAATTATAAAGGTGTGCAAATTAATAGAATTAAATAAAATAATATAATTAGTCCTAATTTCTTTTATTCAAAATCATTTTATTGACCAACTTCTTTTGTTATCTTACTTGGTAGTGTTTCCTCTCCCGTGGAATTACACCTTTCCTCATAAGGAATTCCGTCTGGAAACTTTCAGATTATTGGATTCCGAGGGATATGTGAGCTGGGTCCGTTTTCAATTTTTCATTGACTTTAGAATTTAAGTCAGGTGATTTCAATGAATAGTTCATGAATCTTCGAATAGTTCAATAGCGTTCATCAGTTAAGAGACCCCAAATCCCTCTGCTCTAAATTCACACGTCAAGTAGAGTGAAGTAATAAAAACGAAACGTGTGGCATTTTGCATTTGCAAGGCTCCTATGGTAGTAGAAATTCTAAAAAATCATTTTAATTTGAGTTTCTTAAATTAAAATATAATTAGGAGTCTTGGTTAATCATTTGAAGTAATTTCATCGCCTTGTAAACTTACTTAGTCCATTAAACCGTGAAAAGTAAAATAAAATTTTCGAAAACTGACATCGAATCTAATAATTTGCAAATCTCTGTAAAGACAGCTATCACCTCCACCACTACGGATAGAATAGTAAGTAAAGGCGATTGATGAGAAATGAAAAGATAACTCACACAGAAGGAATTAATATTTATTAAGCTGTAAATTTGATTGAGTATATCTTAGTTATAGAACTGAGGGAATGAAAGAACAGGATGTAGGATAGTAATCACCGATGTAGGACAATATCACTTGTTTTCCTTTACCACAGGACAGTTATCGTAATAGGGATTCGGACGTCCTTGTATAATTGTAATTTAATCTGTGCCCCGTTTGCTGAGGTCTGTGCTCCTCCGCAACATTCGTTTCAATATTCTAATAGTACTTCCTTCCATACAATGAACAATGAATCGACTATCGATTTCAATGTCAATGCGTCGAATAGTTTTTACAATAATCCGTCCATTATTTCTTCTCCTATACTAAGGATAACCATTGGCGTTATCTTTGGTCTCTTCCTGAAACTGTTTAGGGAAACCTTTCTTACATACACCATCTTTCATACAGACTGAAGAAGGATTCAAAGATCCGCAACGACCGTGTAATATATGACGCCTTACCAACTCGTATAGCGCTTCATCCTTGAGATCTGGTATTTCGGCTGACACAACACTGTCAATGTCAGAAATTTCTCGAAACTTACTATCTTCCGTTAATATTAATAGTAAATGGATGTGCGGGAGACCTCGTTTTTTAAATTCCATTGTATTGTGCCCTTCCAGCAAGAAATATGCAAATCACAGTATGCCAGCAATGCTCAATTCGGGATTTTCAGGGTTATGGTATGTTCTCCCACTCTGTGACTTACACATTTTGGATTAAATAGAGGATACACTTCCAAAAAATAAAAACAAATTCAACTCCTATTTTAATCATTTAATTTACCAAAATTATGGCGCTACAAACAAATAAAACAAATAAACTATTGACCAATCCTTCTACTTGTTCCAAGTGAACAAGGAATAATATAAAAATCAAACAAATATTATATTAAAATACATGGTTTCCTTCAAACCAACAAATCATAATTATTTTCACTTCCATAAAGTATCTATCTTAAAGTTCAACATAATCACGAGCTCTAATGGCTCGATACTTTCCAATAATAACGGTGTCATTCTTTCATACACCTCAATAACTATTTTATGAGTTTCTTATCATCAAACAATATATAATCATATTTAAAGTACATGTTACTTCTCTACTTAAATGTTTGGGCATTCAACAATATTCTCAACATTACCATCTCTCTCAAGTTTAACAAATTCACTACAGTGATCGGGAAAATACTTGTGTACTCCAGAGTTACCGAAGATTACTTGACAAAGTCAAAAACTATGATTACTCCCGGAATCTAGTTATCTTCATTGAACTCATGGAATCCCACATCCATACAACATTACATTAGGGATTTTATTTATTTGTCTTAAAAGACCATTATTACATAAGAAAGCTACGATCTGAACTGGCAAGCGGTACTTTCATCTACAAGGACCTCGGTTCAAATCCCGGGTCATTAACAACTTTTAAACACTCACGGTGTATTATTACTTCTCTCAGACGGTTCTTTCCCGACCTAGCACACTTACAATAACAAGGGTTGGACCGTAATCACTTGGGCGAGATTTATGGCTAAGAGGGGAGCCTCCAGCCTTGCCCACGCGTGGCAGCTATACTCAATGCTTTTAAAACAGATCTTTCTTTTCTTCAGTTCTCTGGGGAGACCTGGCGTTTCTTTCATTTACATTCAACAACATTATTAGGTTCATAAACCACTTTCGTAACCTTGGCATTTATTAATTATGAAGTGTCATCATTGATTGGTAAGAGTAATTCACATACAACGACGAAAACTTAGGGGCTTCAACAACTATACGAGTCTGGGTTCGACTCTCTTAACATGCCTCGGGAACCATTCCCATACTGGAGGACTTACCCAAATGCGACTTAGGGTCGGCCGGGGCCTATATTACCTGCGCTCATAATACCATACATTTGCTCCCTATTATAATACAACATAACACACATGGCCTCGTGATCTACGTCACTATTGGAGGACTTTATCATGGCTCAATTACCGCAATCAACTGTCCCTCGTAAGTAATTTACCAAGTGCATTTAGACTCAACGCATTCCTAGCGTGACAATTTACTTTAATGCGCTACAATGCGCTATACATTATTTTAAGGCCTAGCTTCTTCCAAAGAACTGATAGATTCAACATCAACAATTGATCCATATCTCAATTTTTATATTAATCCTTTCCCTTGACAATAATCGCTATATTTTAAGAACATGCATTAACACCATGTCTTTAAACTTTTATTAAGGCTCAAACGCTCTTACTTTCATATCATTCAATTTAATCTTTATTTATATTTCTTTTATTATTATTATTATTTATTACGCTTGCTTTTGTAACATTTGTCAACTACACTGACATTTTATTTCATACATTTCCTCTACAAGATTTATTCATTTCACATAATTATTTATAATTTCTCAAATTTTATTTGTTCAGACCGCGCTCTTATTCTGCTATTTCTTATCTAAAAACATCCCTCTATCTCAAATTCCGGTGGATTGTACACAAACACTTTCCCAACACAAAACATAATGAAAATCTTTACTCACATGTTATAGGTCGGTCCCTGACCTTCCTTTTCTTGCGATGTTTCATTTTTGCCCACTATTTTGTGATTACACCATCTTGTACAAATTCATTTCATGTACTGACATATCTTGACACACATTTAACTCAAATACATTTAACACTGATAACATTTTAAAATACACTGGTGTATTCGTTTATAATACACGATAAAAACACTGAAAATCTTACTCTTTAACACAAATTTTATATATTTACACTTCACTGATTCTAATCATTAAGGCTGCTATTAAGCCTTTCACACGTGATTTCTTGACCTCCCGTCTCCAAGGGTGAAATTTAGTAAATGTCGGCTTCCTATCTTGCCAGAATGTGAAAGTCTCGAACCATCTACTTCCTCCCTGGAATAGTACTCCTTCAAATCCCGTTTCCTGACGATCAGCTATTATTATTAACTCGAACGGCTCCTTTCTAGACCCTATTGGTTGGTCTAGCGAAAGTCTGTTCTGTCCTCGGTCCCCCAGATAATCTATCGGTGACCTATTGATTTCTCGCCACTAATACTCCTCGTAACATAGTGCCTTTTATAGTTCGTATGTTTCCTTGAAACAATGTCTAGAGTTTCCTTCTCCTTTCCACTTATTCGGTTCTCGAATTCCTATCTTTCCAGAATACTTTGCGAACCTTATTCTGTCCGTCCCTACTCGGGTTCTTTAAAGTTGATAGAATGTTTATCTCGCTGTTACGGTACTTCAATACGTTATGATACTTTTGGTCGTTTAATTTAAGACCTATCGCCCTTGGTTCTAAGTTCGCAGCCTGCTTTGACTGTAATTACTGAACTTTTCACTGTAAAACTTATACTGTCGGAACTAAATCCTGTAACTAGGATTTTCCTAATTCTCCACACGGCGATACTGTAATAATACTTCTTGGCTACTCCTTACGGATGCACGTTGGTTATCGATACCGCGACGCTCTTGGCTGTCGGATACTGTCTATGCGATGTGATACAGCGTTTCCCCTCAAGGAAAGCTTGTAGACTGTCTTCGGTGTGATGTAGCACTATGACGCCCCCTGGGCTATCGGAAACTGCATGATGTGTCTGGCTTGGCCTGGACTTTTATACTATTTAGTCAAAAAAGATAAAATCCTTGTCTTTTTCGTGACCAACTTTTGAAATAATTGTCGCACATTTATAAAAATTATATTTCCAGAAAGCTTGTTTTCTAAACGTAAATTGACCTCACTGCACATGAAAATCGATCGTGCATTTCTGAGATATTAAATAATTTTTAGTCTTCAGCTGTGTGGGTGTTACTGTCGATTTTTATTTCCCCACTCCTCGGGCCTCGGTAAACCACCGATGACGTATGGCTACGTTTGCACTTTTCTCCAGAGCAATTATTAAAAGCTTTTTCCTCCACACAAAAATCTCTCTTCTGAAATCATTCACAATGCTGTGTTTCTTTTGTTAATTTTATCCTTCCAAATGGGTTAAATCTAATTCTTCTTCTTCTGGCACGTCGGCGCGGTTGCCATTTCCCTGCAACGTAAGGGCGATTTCCGAAACGTGCTCCTTGTCACACGCCTGGAAATTTCCACTCCGTCTATTTATACTCGTGACCGGCTCCTTATCAATGAGTCAGGCATGATCTCATTTCCTGGCCACCTGGGTCCAGCTTCTTACACAACGTTATGCTAGCATCCTCGCCTGAAATCTTTCTATGTTCCATTGAAGACTGTATATTTCCTTCCTTCCTTTTACAAAAATCCATGGATTCGACCCCTTTGAGCCAATGGTACATGGGTTCATCTCTCCCCCCCTTAGGTAAATAAATTTTCGAAAAATTTTGAGGAAATTTATTTCAATTCTTTTTCACATCTTATTCTTCTTTAGTGTCGAAGCCATCATAACATTTATCCGTACCTTCTAATCTTTATTCTGTTAAAATTCCACGATATTTTGTTGTTCCTCCTTTTAAGTCATATCCGGTAATAGTGTAGGTTGGGTACGCTCTGTCCCTACCCTTTCTTTCTTTCTTATTTGTCTGGACTACAAGTTTCCAGAACGTCATTCTTCGTTACGGGTGTGGTCTAACCCTACCCGTTTCTTTATTTCATCATTCTCTCTTCTTAAATTGAGATTTTCCGTTTCAATAAAATCAATTATTTCTCTTATCTCGCAATACAGTTTCTCTACTTCGCATTCGCACTCGAATGGTTGAGCTCTGTTTCCTTTTTCTCCCTTACTATTGTTTGTCTCAAAAGTGGATTCATCATCTCTAAATTGTTCCATGACCAGGGCTTGTTCATTGGCTTCATCGAAGTGTTCGGGAGGGTAATATATTTTTAAGTTCGCTGAGTTCATGGTCACTTCGTGATTCGTTTCACAGTGCCGAATTCTATAGGCATTATTTCTTAAGTCCCTTATTATTTGATACGGTCCGTGGTACATTTTCTGGAACTTCTTTTACACGCGGTTCCCTGGATCCGAAATGGCTGGTCTTTTCACTAACACCATTTCTCCGGCTAATAGTGGTCGATGATACCTCTTGTGCCTGTTTCTTCTTTGCCTTCTATCAGCTTGAGCTTTTAAATGCTCAAAGGCTCTTCTAATACGTACATCTCTTCCAGGCTGAGCGTCTGCTGGCCTAGGAATTACCAGATTCCAAGGTCTCTCTGGTTGCTCATTCCGATGTAACGTTATTGGTGTCTCTCCCGTAGATTCATGGATTGTGTTGTTTATACAAAATTCGATAATATCCAGGATATCTATCCATTTCCAATTTTCTTCGGCACAGTATATGCTACAATACTTGGCCGTCTCCCTCATCACTCTTTCCACAGGATTTGCCTCAGGATGGCGATACTTGACAAAATCTGACGTATTCCAAGTCTTTCTAATTCCTGTCTGAACTCTACACTTGTAAAACAACTACCGTGATCCGACAACAAATTCTCGGGTTTTCCCAGAATCAGTATCACATTTTCTTTGAGTCGTTTTAACACCTGTTTGGTACTAGTCTTCTGTATGGGAGCAAGGACAACCATTTTTGTGTAGACATCCATAGCCACCATTATGTGTCGGTTTCCTCGCCTAGCCTTTGGCAAAGGTCCGAAATTGTCAATAGAAATGAATTGACCTGGCCTCTCGGGCAACAATGGTATAGGCTTTTGTCTCATCAAAAATGCATTTGGTTTAATCCTTTGACATAGATCACATATCTTTAGCGTATCCCTTACAGTTTCTCTCAGTCTCGGCCATACAAATGCTTCTTTCAGCATCGAGACTGTTTTGTCGACTCCCATATGTCCGAACGATCTATGGGCTAACCATACCATTTTTCTCTGCAAAATCGCAGGTACAACGATCCTTAATCGTGTATGGTCAGAGTCCACAAACTTATATAACAATCCATTATAGAATGTGTAATCTTGAGCTATCTTATTAGCTTCCGTGTACGCCGGTGTTCCCCTTATCAAACTTCCTTCAAGGAAAGATATGAGCATGTTCATCCATGGATCCTCACGTTGTCGTTGACCAATGCTTCTTAACTCATTCAGAGTACGCTGATCCCTGTCTTCCAAATCAATAGCCATTACTTCCTCTTCTGTGGACTCTGGCTGTCTACTTAAATAATCTGGAACTACATTTTCTTTCCCTGGGCAATACTCTATATTTACGTCGAACTGTTGAATGTATAAAGCCCAACGCATCAACCTTTGACTGGATAAATCAGTCTTCATCAAAAAGGTTAAGGCTTTATGATCCGTCCTTAATGTGACTTGAAACCCATATACGATCTTTCGCCAATATTGCAGCGCGTGCAATATCGCTAACAGCTCGATCTCGCTGATTGTATAATTTTTCTCGTGTGGTTTCAGTCTCCGACTTGTGAAAGCTAGATAATTTTTCTTATCAGGGTTATCCGGGTTTTCCTGATATAGCATTGCCCCTATTCCTATCTGGGATGCAACTGTTTGTATGATAAATCTCTGATTAAAATCAGGATATCCTAGCTTCACATAGTTTAAGAGCATTTCCTTGGCCTCTATAAATGCTTTTTCTGTTTCCTCCGTCCATTTCCACTTGCCCTCCTTCTTCAGAAGGTCCTGTAGTGGTGCAACAGTTTTGGTGTATGATGGAAAATGTCCTGAGAAAAATCCAATCAATCCCAAAAACTGGCGAACGTTTTTCACCTTCAAAGGCCTTGCAAAATCTCTTATCGATTCTAATTTGCATGGATTTGGTTTAACACCATCCTTATCAATCACATGTCCCAAAAATGTTACTTGTCTCTGACAAAAATTTGATTTCTTCAAATTAATCTTAAAGTTAGCCTTTCTTAAATCATCCAATAATTTCTTTAACTTTTCCAAATGTTCCTCAATGTTTTCTGAGGTAAGCAAAATGTCATCCACATAACGAATAGTGCACTCTTTCACTTCCTCTGACAGGTTTCGATCAAGCGCTCTTATTAAGGCAGATCCCGCGGTCTTCAAGCCAAACGGACATCTCCTGAAGCAGTATGTTTGTTGGTCGAACTGAAATCCAGTTAAAAGACTGGTTTTCTCTTCCAGTTCGAGATGATGATACGAAGAAGTCATGTCAATATTTGTGAAAATCTTCTTGCCTTTGAATTTCCTCAGTATTTCTTTTATGGGTGGTGCCGAATCATTTTCTGGTATGATTTTTGCATTTAAATTCCTGGCATCTAAACACACCCTTACTGAGCCATCCGGTTTACTCACAATTACTAATGGACTAACATATGGTGTCGCCATCTTTTCTATAACACCAGCATTCATCATCTCCTGCAGTGATTTCTTCGTTTGTGGGTAATGTTTTTCCGCAACCGGGTATGGTTTTTGTCTGAACGGTGCCCAATCATTGACTTGGAACGCGTACTTAAAATTTTCAATCTTCCCTGGCTTGGAATCAAATACGTCCCTAAAATTTAATAGTAATTCCTTTAATTGTTCCTTATTTTCGAGGCTAACTTTGGCTTCCTCTATTTTTCCTGACAGGTTGGTTTCGAACTCAGTTTCCAAATTATCTTCAAGTTCTATATTTAGGACTTCAAATATCTTTTCTATGTCCTTACAACCATCTTCCGTTACTTCTTCCACATGCCATACCTGTTCTCCTATTTTTACATCCTGTTCCTGTAAATTTATATTTTGTTCATCCACATCCTTTCATTGAATCCTAATGCAGTTTTGCGCTAGGTCTATGATGACCTTGTTCTCACGGATAAAATCAATACCTAATATGACATTATATGGAAATTGATTTACCAGCAAAAAGCATTGCGAAATTTCAGCGTTACCCATGATCAGATCAATGTATACCTGAAATTTACATGTTAAAGATTTTTCAGGAATAATCCCCTTAATCTTTACACTTGATGTGGGAATTTTCAATACGCGGCCTCTTGTTTCCAGTTCATTTAAGAGGGTTTGCGTAATTAAACTTATGGTTGATCCAGTATCAATTAATGCCCTGACCAGTAATCCTTCTATCCTTAGCATGATGATAGGTGGTTCTCTTCTAATAGGTGGGATTCCTTCCACATCCTCGTTAATTAGCTCATCTGGTCTTGCTATCCAATTCACAATCTCTACCTCCTCCCAGCTCCTGGTATGTTTCCACTTTTGATGATTTAAATTTGAAGTTTTTTTTTATCCTGAGGGTCTCCTTTCCCCTCATTCTTCAATTTAGTTTGTAGCTCCAAGCTTTGAGCTCCGTCTAATCTGTCGGGTGATTTTCGGTTCTTTATTGCCTCACTCCAACGGACCCTTTGCCTTTCAGGTTCATCTGGTCGTTCATTCATGTAACGAAGATTTTCCTGATATCTTTCATCTATTTCGTCCCGATATTCATCATCCCTATCATCTGGCCTTACGTTCCTTCTGGGATAATTTTCCCATCTCTTTCGGTTATCTTGCCTCTGATTGTTATTGTTATAGGGTCGGTTCTCTTGTTGCCTATAACCCGTATTCCTAGGATTTCTTCCTCGATATCCTCTATAGTATGGTTGTATTCCCCTAGGCTCTTGATGTCCATATTCTCGACCCAGTCCCTGAGTATCAGTACTAGTGGACTGATTTCTGGTCGGTGGTTTCTCTCTATTTTCTTGACTGCTGGCCATATGTACCTGTTCAGTCTGTCTTGGATGCCTGGGAGTAACGTGTGAAGTCGTCATATCTAATTGACGTAATACGCTCTCCACTTCCACAGCACTTCTGGCTTTAGACGAGATTAACAGCCTCTGGATCTCATATGGAAGTTGTCTTGCAATGGCGGCACACAGGTCGTTCTCGGCAGGAGCAATGTCAAGTTCCCGGAATTTACACAGCTGAGCGGTGAAAAATTCTGAGTATTTAGTTGGGGCATTTGTGCTATACTTCCTAGAGTACAGATCTAGCCTCAGATTCTCCTGGACATCCGCTGCCCAATATCGTTTCAGAAATGCTTCTCTAAAACCTTCCACCGTGTCGAATGTGTACCTGAAACTCCTGAACCAGGTGAGAAAATCACCTGCCAACAGCTTCTCAATTGCTCTCAGTCTCCGATCCTGAGGAACCTTCATTTCGTTCAAGTACTCTGCGACTTCCTTTAACCAGTATTTAGGAGTAATAGACATATTATTACCCGTAAACTTCACCGGTCTGTCCTCATTTGACTTGATGATATTTATTATCTGACCATTTGTCTGATTCATGTACGGGGTTGACATCGCCATTGGATATCCTGGGCTCTTATAAGGGCTCTCCCCTCCTAAGTCCCTATCTGGATCTGTGCCTTGTCCACGGGGATCTACCCATCCTGTCTTTGGAAACTCATCCTGACTCTCAAATTCTAACTTCCTTTCTCTTCGGGCACTTTCTTCATTAGCCATGAGTTGAATTTCCATTTGACTGTTCTCATGTTCAGTCCTCTCCAACCGGGATCCTAATTCATTTTGAATTCTTTCCTGATTTTTCTTACTGGTTTCCAGTTCTCGTTTGAGTTGGAATTTCTCGTCCCTGAAGCTATCCCTGATTTCATTTAAGTGTTCGTCTACCTCTTTCTTGATGACCATGACCTGTTTTGTTATAATTTCTGGCTTAACGTCACCTATGGTATCGAGGTCTTCTCGTATCTCTTTTATTTTCTTCTCCATTTCTTTTTGTCCTTTGACCATATCTAATTTAATTCCTTCAAGCTTTTCCTCAGTTTTCCCTTGACTCTTATATACCCTCATTAATTCATCTTGGACCTGGTTTACTTCAGTATTGGTTTTTCCTACTTGTTTCTTTAATGTTCCTATGGTTTCCTGAACATCATTAATAACCTTACTTATTTCATCTATCTTCTGGGTATTTTCCTTATTTTCTTCATTTCGTTGTTTTCTTTCTATCTGGAGATGCTCTTCGTATGTACTTAATTTCTTATTTATTTCCGCTTCGTACGTCCTCAAGTTATCATCTACCTGCCAGGTAAACTGCTCAAATTGATTTTTCATGCTCTCCACATCCTTCTGATTTTGATTTTTCATCTCAATTACTTCGGCCTGAACTCCATCGACTTTTCCCTCGAGTTTTCCTACTTGGTCTTTCACCCCCTTAAATTTGTCTCCTAATTCCTTAAAACTTTCTTTTATCTAATCCCGGGATGTTTCACAAATCTTACTGTTAGATTGTATCTGAGCTTCTAACTTTGCCTGCACACCTTGGATCTGGGTTACAAGTTTCTTTTCACATGCATTTACATTTTTCTCCATATTACTTAATTTAATCTCCATAGAACCAAATTTATTATTTAAAATTCCAAAATTTTCTTGACATTCAGTTTGGGATTTTACCGTACTATCCTCTAAAGTCTTTATTTGGGCTTGCAATCCTGACTGAACTGCCTCATTTTCCTCTTTAATTTTCTTTGTGATTTCCCCTTTTAACTCAGTTAACTTCTTCCCAAACTCAGTGTCAAAACCTTGAAATTTGTTATTCATTGTTTCTTCTAAAATCTTGGATTGTGCTGAAAAATGGTTTGAATTTTCTGTTTTTATACTATTAAATTTGCTTTCTATCTCAGCCTTCAGTACCTCGTTATTTGCTTTACTGTCAGCTTTTATAGACTCTAACGTCTCATCTTTTACCACTTTCAACTGTTCTTTAATGTTATCCCCATTTTCTGTTTTTATCTTTTCTATCTCAGCCTTCAGTTCATTGTTCATTGTTATACAGTCGGCCTCAATAGCTTCTAATTTAATTCCCATGTTATCACTGTTAGTTTAGAGATCCTAAATTGTGATTTATGGATTCAAACTCTTCTTTATTTGTACTCTGTTGGCTGTCCAATTTATTGTTTATAGCCGCCAACTTTTCCTTACTATCAGCTTTTAACGCGTCCAAAAGCTCCTGCCTTTCTTCCCTACTCTCTGCTTTCATAGCCGCCAACAACCTCTGCATTTCCTCACTTAATGCCATCTTATTGGAGTACAGTCGGCTACTCATGCCACATCGCTGGTACATGCTTGAGAGATGGTAATCTGAACCATTATGTCCCGATTTCCAAAAAAAAAATTACTTCGGTACGGGTGTTTACTAAAACGTACCCTTTTGATATCTTTATTCAATCTCAGAAACCTTTATGGAAGTATTTAAAAATTCAAAATTTCGAAAGACCATTTCTTTCAAAAAAATGAAAATTTTGATTTTTCGAGAAAACTCGGGTTTTCCCTAGGAAAACTCAGCCCTGCGTACTGGGCGCCAAAATCTATGATTTTTGCTAGGGGGTTTTTAATTCAGGGCTGCTCGGTGTGAGTTTCCAGGGACCCATGCGGTCAGTTAACATTATATGTTGTAGCTATTCCTATCATTACTTTACTTTTACATGAAGTGACCGTCTTAAGTGTTCCTCTAGTTATTAATCCAAGCACAGTACTTCTATGCCCCCCTGTGCCCTTCCAGCAAGAAATATGCAAATCACAGTATGCCAGCAATGCTCAATTTGGGATTTTCGGGGTTATGGTATGTTCTCCCACTCTGTGACTTACACATTTTGGATTAAATAGAGGATACACTTCCAAAAAATAAAAACAAATTCAACTCCTATTTTAATCATTTAATTTACCAAAATTATGGCGCTACAAACAAATAAAACAAATAAACTATTGACCAATCCTTCTACTTGTTCCAAGTGAACAAGGAATAATATAAAAATCAAACAAATATTATATTAAAATACATGGTTTCCTTCAAACCAACAAATCATAATTATTTTCACTTCCATAAAGTATCTATCTTAAAGTTCAACATAATCACGAGCTCTAATGGCTCGATACTTTCCAATAATAACGGTGTCATTCTTTCATACACCTCAATAACTATTTTATGAGTTTCTTATCATCAAACAATATATAATCATATGTAAAGTACATGTTACTTCTCTACTTAAATGTTTGGGCATTCAACAATATTCTCAACATTACCATCTCTCTCAAGTTTAACAAATTCACTACAGTGATCGGGAAAATACTTTTGTACTCCAGAGTTACCGAAGATTACTTGACAAAGTCAAAAACTATGATTACTCCCGGAATCTAGTTATCTTCATTGAACTCATGGAATCCCACATCCATACAACATTACATTAGGGATTTTATTTATTTGTCTTAAAAGACCATTATTACATAAGAAAGCTACGATCTGAACTGGCAAGCGGTACTTTCATCTACAAGGACCTCGGTTCAAATCCCGGGTCATTAACAACTTTTAAACACTCACGGTGTATTATTACTTCTCTCAGACGGTCCCTTCCCGACCTAGCACACTTACAATAACAAGGGTTGGACCGTAATCACTTGGGCGAGATTTATGGCTAAGAGGGGAGCCTCCAGCCTTGCCCACGCGTGGCAGCTATACTCAATGCTTTTAAAACAGATCTTTCTTTTCTTCAGTTCTCTGGGGAGACCTGGCGTTTCTTTCATTTACTTTCAACAACATTATTAGGTTCATAAACCACTTTCGTAACCTTGGCATTTATTAATTATGAAGTGTCATCATTGATTGGTAAGAGTAATTCACATACAACGACGAATACTTAGGGGCTTCAACAACTATACGAGTCTGGGTTCGACTCTCTTAACATGCCTCGGGAACCATTCCCATACTGGGGGACTTACCCAAATGCGACTTAGGGTCGGCCGGGGCCTATATTACCTGCGCTCATAATACCATACATTTGCTCCCTATTTGAATACAACATAACACACATGGCCTCGTGATCTACGCCACTATTGGAGGACTTTATCATGGCTCAATTACCGCAATCAACTGTCCCTCATAAGTAATTTACCAAGTGCATTTATACTCAACGCCTTCTTAGCGTGACAATTTACTTTAATGCGCTACAATGCGCTATACATTATTTTAAGGCCTAGCGTCTTCCAAAGAACTGATAGATTCAACATCAACAATTGATCCATATCTCAATTTTTATATTAATCCTTTCCCTTGACAATAATCGCTATATTTTAAGAACATGCATTAACACCATGTCTTTATACTTTTATTAAGGCTCAAACGCTCTTACTTTCATATCATTCAATTTAATCTTTATTTATATTTCTTTTATTATTATTATTATTATTGTTTATTACGCTTGCTTTTGTAACATTTGTCAACTACACTGACATTTTATTTCATACATTTCCTCTACAAGATTTATTCATTTCACATAATTATTTATAATTTCTCAAATTTTATTTGTTCAGACCGCGCTCTTATTCTGTTATTTGTTATCTAAAAACATCCCTCTATCTCAAATTCCGGTGGATTGTACACAAACACTTTCCCAACACAAAACATAATGAAAATCTTTACTCACATGTTATAGGTCGGTCCCTGACCTTCCTTTTCTTGCGATGTTTCATTTTTGCCAACTATTTTGTGACTACACAATCTTGTACAAGTTCATTTCATGTACTGACATATCTTTACACACATTTAACTCAAATACATTTAACACTGATAACATTTTAAAATACACTGGTGTATTCGTTTATAATACACGATAAAAACACTGAAAATCTTACTCTTTAACACAAATTTTATATATTTACACTTCACTTATTCTAATCACTAAGGCTGCTATTAAGCCTTTCACACGTGATTTCTTGACCTCCCGTCTCCAAGGGTGAAATTTAGTAAATATCGGCTTCCTATCTTGCCAGAATGTGAAAGTCTCGAACCATCTACTTCCTCCCTGGAATAGTACTCCTTCAAATCCCGTTTCCTGACGATCAGCTATTATTATTAACTCGAACGGCTCCTTTCTAGACCCTATTGGTTGGTCTAGCGAAAGTCTGTTCTGTCCACGGTCCCCCAGATAATCTATCGGTGACCTATTGATTTCTCGCCACTAATACTCCTCGTAACATAGTGCCTTTTATAGTTCGTATGTTTCCTTGAAACAATGTCTAGAGTTTCCTTCTCCTTTCCGCTTATTTGGTTCTCGAATTCCCATCTTTCCAGAATACTTTGCGAACCTTATTCTGTCCGTCCCTACTCGGGTTCTTTAAAGTTGATAGAATGTTTATCTCGCTGTTACGGTACTTCAATACGTTATGATACTTTTGGTCGTTTAATTTAAGACCTATCGCCCTTGGTTCTAAGTTCGCAGCCTGCTTTGACTGTAATTACTGAACTTTTCACTGTAAAACTTATACTGTCGGAACTAAATCCTGTAACTAGGATTTTCCTAATTCTCCACACGGCGATACTGTAATAATACTTCTTGGCTACTCCTTACGGATGCACGTTGGTTATCGATACCGCGACGCTCTTGGCTGTCGGATACTGTCTATGCGATGTGATACAGCGTTTCCCCTCAAGGAAAGCTTGTAGACTGTCTTCGGTGTGATGTAGCACTATGACGCCCCCTGGGCTATCGGAAACTGCATGATGTGTCTGGCTTGGCCTGGACTTTTATACTATTTAGTCAAAAAAAGATAAAATCCTCGTCTTTTTCGTGACCAACTTTTGAAATAATTGTCGCACATTTATTAAAATTATATCTCCAGAAAGCTTGTTTTCTAAACGTAAATTGACCTCACTGCACATGAAAATCGATCGTGCATTTCTGAGATATTAAATATTTTTTAGTCTTCAGCTGTGTGTGTGTTATTGTCGATTTTTATTTCCCCACTCCTCGGGCCTCGGTAAACCACCGATGACGTATGGCTACGTTTGCACTTTTCTCCTGAGCAATTATTAAAACTTTTTCTCCACACAAAAATCTCTCTTCTGAAATCATTCACAATGCTGTGTTTCTTTTGTTAATTTTATCCTTCCAAATGGGTTAAATCTAATTCTTCAACTTCTGGCACGTCGGCGCGGTTGCCATTTCCCTGCAACGTAAGGGCGATTTCCGAAACGTGCTCCTTGTCACACGCCTGGAAATTTCCACTCCGTCTATTTATACTCGTGACCGGCTCCTTATCAATGAGTCAGGCATGATCTCATTTCCTGGCCACCTGGGTCCAGCTTCTTACACAACGTTATGCTAGCATCCTCGCCTGAAATCTTTCTATGTTCCATTGAAGACTGTATATTTCCTTCCTTCCTTTTACAAAAATCCATGGATTCGACCCCTTTGAGCCAATGGTACATGGGTTCAGTATATAGATATGTTTTACTTTACCTAAAATTTCCGGAACATTAATCAATCGTAGCAATTCCTTTACTTTGCAGTGGAAAACTCTCACTACAATATCAGGCCTATTATTATCCGTTTCCCACGGATGAATGCAGTTAAGTATTTCTGGCCAGCCCGCATTACAGGTGAACGTAATGAATAAATCTGACTTTCCAAACGTCCTCACTATCGCCATCGCAGCCTGGTAATTTTGCATCATATTCCTTGCGCTACCTGTAAAAGAAGATGGCAAAACTACAATACGACCGACTCTTGAGATTTTCATTTTCTGCTCGTACATGCAAGGCGTCTGCTAAACCGGCACATGTATCAACTCACAACTTCGTTTGTTGATGACGTATATATATTAACTGGTCACATTCCATACGACAGTAGTAATCCACGAATAGCTGTTGAGTCAATTTATCAGCGTTAATAATGGGATTGAAATCGAACTCAGCTCCTAGACCTCGAATGGCAATTCTGTACTCTACCCGATACCCAGTTGAGGCTATCGGCTACGCCAGCTGACATTAGGCCGTAGTTGAGATTTATGGGAAAAATTGTAAAGATAGCGCTCACATTGAGTCAAGAAGAATGTTAGGAAATGACGTAGTAGGCCAAGGATCAAGAAGGCACTGCCCGTCAGGTAGATGGAATTATGGGAGGAATATTAAAGTTTTATTAAGATCGTTATGGAACAGTATATTTAATCATCTCAGAAGAGAAGAAATAACAAGCATTATATATGATAATAACTTGAAGAAAGACAGATAATCCCGTAAGTTATTGTATAACTTAATAGCCGAGATGAAGGTGGTCGAGATTATATTTGTGACGCACGACCGTAGATGGTGAGAGAGAATCACGTGACCGCGCCAGGTAGGAGCTGGTGAATGCAGTTTAGAGAAGTCAGTCGAGTTCAGCCAGCGAGCTGAGCGGTACACATGCGCAGAGCGTACGGTAAAGTCGAGCGGTGAACTGCACTGGTTACGTAAAGCGAAGGCGACAGTATTACTTAACCAAGCAGAGAGCGGAAGTAGGTCATTGAGCCAAGGCGAGCAACGCAGGGCAGACGGCGAGAAGACCGGTTAAGCGGCAGGCTGTGCGGGCCGTGTACGGAGGAGAAAGGCCGGGGTTCAGAACAGCATTGTAATACGAGTTTGAGAACTTTATTTCGAGCTGCATTTTATAACGCAGAACAGTATAGCAAAGCGGCATGGCGAGGCCGGCTTTAAGCATAGTTCATTCTGGAACAATGCAGTAGATCAGAGCGGGCTAGTTCCGACTTTTATACGCAGGCAACATTAAAGAAGCTGAAGTTCATTTCAACATTCAGTTACAACATTGAGTTGGGACTTGTATTCAGTAATAGAATTGTGCAGGCAGATAATTATAATATACTGCAATTATGAACTTAGACATTCAAATTACATTACGACTGTGCATTTCATAACGGAATATGTAGAGCGACCATGGGGTCCAAACAACATTAACGCTTTTAAGCAAACGAACTGTTACAATTATATGCACTTATGAACATTGGCATGTGCATTAATAGAATTCTTTTTCATGAATTATCATAAAATATCGAGTACGAACACAGCTACAGGGTGTTTCAAAAACTTATACACTCTCATAAATAAAATTTATTTTTTGCAAGTGAGACTTAACCGCTGTGGAGATTGAACTTTTAACAAGCAAACCGAACATTGTATGGGACAGTGGCGTAACATAGAAGAGGAACATGGGGTACGCTGCTTTTATGAACGTTTACGTAAGGTTTTGGACAGTATCCATTATGGATAACATGCAGTTCATCATGTCGGAGTAAACGAAGACAGAGACGCGATGGCACCACGGAGCGATGGATTCGATTCCTGAAGAAGAGGAGGTCTAACAGCTGATTCACTTGGGATATGAAGGCGATCGTTATTGCGTGGGTGAAACGATATTCACGTCGATCTTTCGAGAAATTTATTACACACAAGAATAATCGACGATCTTTGAAATATAATAACAGCTGATATGAGAAGGTACTGTAAGAGTTATGACTTTCTAATATGATATTTTTCATGAACACTGGGCATACATGTATATATTTTTCTAGTAGGAGTTATACAATTATTTAGACATGGCTTAAACATTATTTGCTCCGAGTATTGCTAGAATATGGCGTTACCATATGATATGGCAGGCATCATTATACGAAATTCTCACCATTGGTTGGCTTTATTAAGCAGATGTTTGGTCTTTTAGACATTTTCCAGTAAGGATAGTTTTCCTGGATAGTTAAATTTTTGTGGCGAGTATTTCGAACTCGTGATCTGCAATTGGATTATTTAAATTACTTCGTCAGTTCATTGCATACTAGCGAGTGTGTGTTATTCATCAGTAGGGATTTTTCCATTGGATTGTTTGGAGATATTAAGATGTTATTCACTCAAGTGAATGAATATCACTTTTATATGACAACTAGAGACTTGTTGATTCCAATCTGGTACATTCACTCATGAGACGATGAGATGGGGCCTTTCGTATTTATACGATTACGTGGTGGTACACATCTTTACCCTCGTTCAGGGCATTATAATGTTAGACGACGGGGCAAGGCCTTTCGTATTTATACGATCGTGTGGTGGTTACTCATCTTACTTGCCATTGAGGAACTCATTTTTATCATCCGAGTGTACTTGAGATAGTAAGAGGATCAAACAAGGAACTACTAGTCATATATCAGTCGAATTTTGTTAAATAAATTAAAAATACATGTCAGCAGGGTTACATTTTGTAATTCTTGTTTGCCAATCCAATATTTTGTTGCTATACTCATTTGAGAGTACTTTCAGTTTAACAGCTGATACAGCTGATGCTTTTGATAATTTTTATGGTTGAATTTGATACCTTTGAGAAGGATTTAAAGTAATTGAATCTTATAAGATGAATCATTAATGGTGAGATTTATTTTAAGGCAGATCAGTATTGCATATTTCGATGTGAGAGATTATAGCACATTGGTGTTTTCTGTGAAGTGAATTATGAGAATTTTAAGAGAATTTATGCTATTTGAAAGCAGATCTTGAATTTGATTTCGATTACTAAGGTAATATTTTTCCTAATTGTTTAAGAAGTTGTCTAGGTGTGATCAGATTAATTACAGTTATTGGAGATTGTGTGCGTTGATAATTTGAAGCCAGTTATGTATTTTTGTAGATCATGCAACGTGATTAAGTGAAGTTTGTGATAGGCATTTTGTGGAAGTTGCCGAGTGGAAGTTGCAATATTGCTAATGTATTTTGAAGCAGACATGAGGTTGTCGAACCCAGTCTAGCATTATTTTTGAGATTCATGCTGTGCGCTGAATATTTATGGAGTTTGTGGAATAATTGTGGTATTCAAATGTGATATTTGATAAAGTGAAAATATATAATGTAGTTGTGGATAGTGAGATCCAACGAGAATTTGTGAAGGCAATAATATTTTTCGGCATGATAATTAAATACGAGATATAACTTGGAAGTGATAAAACTGTAAGACAACGTTCTATAAACCATATTAAACAATGTGTTAGGAAATTAAACAAATAAATAATGTTGATAATACAAGATTTTCTGATAATAATAATTAATGAAATAATAATCTGAAAATTAAGCATATCAATGATCTGACCTAATGAAATAAAAATCAGAATGACTCGATGAAATAATAAAAATCTAAATAACCAGATGAATAAAATTTAAATAAATTGATAAATTAAATTTTGGAATAGATCAATGAATTAAATAAATGGATGAATTAAAGATTGAATAAATAAGCTGACTTAAATAAATTAATAGATGATTGAATAGATGATGAATAACTGAATTAGAAGGTGATAATTAACTAAAGAAGCTGATGATAAATAAATTTATATGGATTTAAATAAATTTAATTGAGAAATGATTTGAAGAATTGCAACTTGTGTTGATGAATTAAATATTTGATTTTGATGATGATGATGATGATTATAACCAATGAATAGTGGATTTTCTGTGATTCACAAATAAGCAATGATTAATGACAGTGTAAATAGTGTAAATTAGTTATTCGATGTTTAGGAGCATTTTACTAACATATTCAGCATTTGAATAATGCCATGCAAGCCATAAATTATGTGATATTTAAAATATGTGTTTATAATATGTGTGTTTAGACAGATTAATAATATTTTTTACATCCACATTCATGATGTTAATTTAAAGAGAAATTAGGTCTCAGTTATCACGAATGTCAGTGACGCAAAGACATAGTGCTACGGTGATCCTGAGAACCCAAGAGAACTTTAGAAATTTTTCCTATTTTATGTGGATTAAATACACTTTGAGTAGAATGGAGATGGTTCGATTTTCTGGACAATGACAATTTAACGTTGGCATTCGACCATGCTCTTAGGTAGGATGAGTGTTTAATATGTCTGTCTGACTATCAAAGTTGAATAAATTTGTTTTTATCTTAGTTGTGATCTGATGATGATGATGTAATTTTCCTTTTTCTTTCCTTGTCTTAATTAAGGCTTAACCAGGGAAGGATGTGGTTTGCTAGGGATTCAGTTGATGGCGCCCATTGATATTTGTATTTTTTTTATTAAATTTAAACCCGTAACGACCATGGAGATACTTTATCTCGTGTTACCCTCTGCTTTTGAGATATTTCAACTGAATTTCCGACACATTCCTTATTTGACTAGGTGTTCATTTAACTCCGCTCTGTCCTGGAAATCCAGGAATGCGATGTAATAGCAGATGGGTCATCGCATCCCCAGGACGAACGGGTACAGAGAGAGAGGGATAATTGGCTTTACCCATCTGTGGGGCTTCGATTTTGTTTATTCTATGGAATCACATCAGATTTAGATTACGGAGAGATTGATCTCAATTTCATTTAATGGTGTTATAAGATTTATTAAACTTAGTCAGACAATATACTTGTATGCCCATTCCAGTGATCATGTTAATCATATTAGTGTTATAACATGTTTAGTTATAAGTCATTTTTCTTATACCCAAGTGAATGCAGGAATTGATACATTGTGATGTGTTGTTTTCTAACGTCTCTGAATAAAACGTTCATTGAAAAATATAATTATGTTACCGGAAGATAGCTTGCCACGGTGGGTGTGTGGATAGCGTGTCGGTCTACTAACCCCAAGATTGCAGGTTCGCCCCTGACCGTGGTAAGTGATTTTTGAAAGGCGGAAAAAATACGATACGCATGTCATACGATGTTGGCATGTCAAAGAACCCATTTGAATTTAGTAGGCCGAGTTCACAATGGCAAAATTAATCTCGGGAGTTTCCGCCAGCACAAAGTTCTTCATTTCTCTACTAAAAAGCGCTATTGTGTTCAAGGAGTTTAGATATCTAACATCTAACCTCCTTGACTTTCATAGTCAAGGAACTACGAAATTCGACATGCAAGCTACCCTCTGGGTGTCAAATAGCAAAGCTTGCACCAGGCACCCGAGGCCATACGATATTATTATTATTATTATTATTATTATATTATTATTATTATTATTACCGGAAGATTTAGCTAAGGTATTAGGAGAGTTACAGAATGGCATGTCTAGTATTGCAGTAACTATTTCTAAAATGGAAACAGAAGTTAAAGAGCAAATAAATGAGTCAGAAGCTAGGTTAGAAGCTAGATGTAAAGAAAATGTGGAAGCTTTACAGGCTAGTAATGAAGACAATCTGAAAGAAAATTTGAAGTCATTAGAGACTAGGTTACAGTCAAATAGTAAAGATGAATTGAAGTCATTAGAGACCAGATTACAGTCCAGTAGTAGAGATGAATTAAAATCATTACAGGCTAGTAATGAAGAAAATTTAAAATCATTAGAAACTAGGTTACAGACCAGTACTGAAAGCAATTTGAAAGCTAATGAAGCTAACTTGAAGGATAGTTTTAAATTATTAGAAACTAGATTACAAGCTCGTAGTGAAGAGAATAATACAGAGTTGAAAAACAATTTAACTAGTTTGGAGAATAGATTAACATTAAAGAATGATGAAATATTTAAGGCTTTACAATTAGATATAAGGGCAGTAGAAATGAAAGGAGAGGAAAATGTGCAAATGTTAAGAAAGAACATTATTGATTTAGAAATTACAGAAGAAGAAAACATTCTTAATTTAAGAACAGATGTTATGTCTATTCAGAAAGACATTAAATCGGATGTATCGAAGTTAAGATTCGACATTGATGGTTTAGTGGCGGATGTAGGCAAAATACAAGAGTGGTCTACCGAAGTATCTTTCGAAACTAAAATCAAAGGTCTAGAAATGAATTTAGGTAATGAAATCAAAGGTTTAAAGTCAGTAATTGGGACCGTTACAGAGGAAGTCTTAGGAGAGGTTAATTCTAACTTAAAATCCTTAGAAAACCAATTGCAGATAGACATTAGGAAAATTGATGATGATATAGAGCAGAAAGTTAATGAAAACTTAGCTTTATTTAAAAATAGAGTCGGTGCAATGGTGGAAGAACGGTATAGTGAGGTCGATGCCGAAGCAAAAGAAAAACGTGCAGGGTTGGATGAGAAATTAATCGCAGGTATGGCGAACTTGGAAGCGAGATTTACTGAGAATAAGGAAGCGATGAAGATAGATTCAACTCAGTTTAGGACAGATGTTGATCAGTTAAAGGAACAAGTCGCGTCAGTAGAGACTACATGCGAAGACAAGATAGACAAATTAAAGAACGATTTAGAAGAGAGTAACAGAACGCAGAATGTTACGTCGTTAGATAATTTGGAAACTCAGGTCAAGACCGTAGAAAAAAGAACAGAAGATAGAATGACTAAACTAGAATCTATAATAAATAGTTTCACAAATCAAAATGTTACAACGGGGGTGGTATCGATAAATCAGACACCGATAGACCGCAGTATGAACAGTCAAGAGGTTAGCGTGGGAGAAGACCGTCAAACGCAACAGAATGTAACATTCGAAAGGGCTAGTTCAACCCCTCAAGACAATCCGAATTCGAATAGGAGTACGTTTGGTACGAGTGAACGATACTCAGGTCCAGTGACCATCATCAGAAATCTGGATGATAAACCAAGGAAGTTTTCAGGAAACACAGGAGTCACACCAGTCGAATTTCTGAGAGATATTCGCGATTATATGGCGGAACATAGAGTAGCCAAGGAAAGGGAACTAAGGATAGTCTAACGCGCCTTATATGGGCCTGCGTTAACTTGGTTTCGCGCATTCAGGAGCAATTTTGCGAATATGGAACAATTTGCCATAGCATTCTTAAGGAGATTTTGGAGTGCAGAGGATCAGCTGAACGTAAGAGCAGAAATGTATTCGAAGCGTTACTCTACGTCACATCCAACGCATTATGCTAATTACTTTACTACGCAATTGGCTAAGTTGCAGTTTTTGATTCCTCCATTGCCAGAAGAAGAGCTTTTGCAAGCTATAGCAAGACAGTTGCCAATTGAGGTACAACGATTACTCATAGCATCGGGAGCGAACACACTTGAGCACTATGACGATTTCTTACGACGATTAGATTACACAAGCGCTCAAATCACTCCCAGAACTGCACGGAACGAGAATCGAAACACGCAAGAGGTGAATGCGGTAGTTGTCGATAACGCAGCACAGACGGACAGAAGAGATTCCTGGGGAAACAGAAGGAACGAAGAGAATAGAGGTAATATTCACAACGTTCGCGGAAATGATCGATATCGAGGACCATATGAGAGGCCATTCGATCAGGACGCAAGAAACAGTAGATACAGGAACTATGATCAGAATTCCAGATACCAGAATAGGAATAGGTACAATAATAGATATCGAGGTCGATACAACTGGAACCAAGGTCAGCAGTCTAATCAGAACGATAGGCAGGATAGCAGAAGAAATGATCCAAATGAAAGACAAGACAATCGAGAATATGGGAGATCAAGGCAAGAAAGTAGACAGCCTAGTGCACCACCAGAAGAGATAACTAGAGATGTTAATCGAGCAGGCACGAGTGGTGAAGGAAAAAAAACGACAAATTAATTTCAGAGCAGAATACTAATCATTGGGAATCAATCATCATTGTTGAAACGTATCAGGTCAAGGACGAGGATTTAATTGAAGAGGAAGACGTAGTACATCGAGGGAATAGACATGAATTGCCAGTTATCAGTGTGGAAGTCATGGGAAAGGAAATAAAGACATTAGTGGACACGGGAGCTATGGTGAGCTTGATATCCATAGGCTGCCTGGATGAATTGAAATTGTCAGGAGAAATTACGATGTTACCAACTGTTGTTAGCAAAATTCAAGGGGTGATCCCAGACAAAAGGATGAAATGTAAAAGTCAGGTACTTTTAGATGTTGGGATTGGAACCAGATATTTTGAACAAATGTTCCTAGTTGTGGGTCAACTACATTTCGATATGATCCTAGGAGTGGATTTTTTAAGTGAGAGTGGCCTGATCATAGATATGCAGAGTAGACGCATGTACTTTCAAGAAGGGGTCATAGAAAATCAGGAATCCGAGATGACATTCTTTAGAGAGAATATATTGGATGAGATAGTATGCAGCATTGAAAGGTCTATAGAGGATAAAACTAACACGAAGAGTAAGATAAATCCAGAAATTAAGGAGCAGTTTGATCAAGCAATTTCAGAATGTGAGGTCATATTCAATGATAAACCAGGTCTCATGGAAAATGTTACCTATAGCATCAAGTTGATGGATGACAAACCATACCACAAGAATTTATATCCCATTCCGGATAAATGGAAGGAAGAAGTCAGTACCATGATAAGCGATATGGAGAAAGATGGAATTATCAAGAAGATGCCGACTGCTTATTTGAATCCTTTAGCTGTTGTCAAGAAACCTAATGGTAAGCTGAGGATTTTCCTAGATGCTAGAGCCCTTAATGAAAGAGTTCTTCCTGAACACGACAGGCCACCTGTTATTTGTGAATTGTTGCGCAGATTTAGAGGAAAGAGTTTCTTTTCTACTATTGATCTGACTAGTTCTTATTATCATATAGAGCTAGCAGAAGACTGCAAACATTATACAGGGTTCTTATTGATCATAAAACATATGTGTTCAATAGGTTACCTTTTGGAGTAAAAAAATAGTGGTCCGGTGATGATCCGAGCACTAGATGAGAATTTATCAGATGCAGTTAAGGAGCATGTAGTGAGCTATATTGATGACCTGATTATAGCGTCTGAGACAGCAGAAGATCATATCAGGCACCTTCGAATGCTTTTTGAAGATCTCCGGAAGACGAACTTCACGGTGAATTTCAACAAATGTCAGTTCTTTTATGAAGAAATCGAATTTCTTGGACATAGAATCGATGGAGATGGTTATAGGCCCAATCCAAAGAAAATCATGGCTATTTCAGAATTTCCAACCCCAAGAAAGCTTAAAGAAGTACGGCAGTTTTTAGGAATGTGTCAGTTCTTTTCAACACATTGTCCTGAATATACTGAAACGATGGCACCTCTGCAGGATTTACTAAGAAAGGGAAATCGATGGAAATGGGACGATAGATGCAATCAAGCGCTTTTAGCAGCTAAGAACATGTTGATCCAGAATGTCAAACTTGAATACCCAGGCTTTGCTAGAAGATTTTTTGTGGAGACAGACGCATCCAAGATAGGCATCAGTGGGATCCTATATCAGTTGGACGATACCAACAAACACAGATATTTAGCTTTCACCAGTCGCAAGCTCAGGAATTGTGAAAAGAATTACTATGCAACCGAGTTAGAGGCATTAGCAGTGGTTCATGCTCTTAAGACGTGGAAGAAGGTGTTATTTGGACATGACATAACGGTGATCACAGATCATAAAGCCCTCCAATTTATTATGAAGACAGACTTAGCAAGTGACCGCATCACCAGATGGGCTCTGTTCTTACAACAATTTAACCCAACTGTTGTACATAGACCTGGGAAATTAAATCTGTTAGCGGATGTGTTGAGCAGAAACCCTTGTGAGGAGGTGATTGTCAACCATATAAATCTAATTCAAGAGGACCAGGGAACTCTAGAAAGGTTGAAGATGTTAGCGCAAACTCAGAAGAGATATGCACCTTTGCGAAGAATTTACCGTTTTTTGACACGCAGGATGGACAACGCCGATCCAGATTTTCGAAGAACTGAGATAGAAGCTAGAAAATATCACATTATGGGAGGTGTTATATGCCAATATATCGATCAGGATCATACTAAACTTAGAGTAGTGATCCCACCCAAGCTTGTTAAACCAGTTATTTGGATGATACACCGAACCGCAGCTCATGTAGGTGTAGACAAGACTTTGGCTCTTGCCCAAGAAACTTTCGTTTGGAGACAAATGGGACAAACGATCCGCGACGTCATAAAGACCTGTGACAGTTGTCAGCGAAGCAAATATTCATCTAAGTTAATGAAGGAAGTTCCTAGATCAATTTTACCTAGCAAGCCGAGAGAACTTTTCGCTACGGACATTTTCGGTCCGATTCCTCGTTCAACGAAAGGAAACCAGTTTGTTTTGGTGACAGTAGACGTATTTTCTAAATACGTATCTCTATGTCCTATCCAGAAAGCAACATCCAAGTACGTGATCAACAGATTAGAGAAAACAGTTATTCCAAGTATGGGGAAACCTGAAATTTTGTTGAGTGACCATGGATCACAGTTCACCAGTATGGAATTTTCTACTGCGATGGAACGTTTAGGAATTAGGCATGTATTTAATTCTGTGCGGTATCCAGAGGGAAATCCAGCCGAAAGAATTATGCCGGAAATTAGTAAAATGTGTCGCTTATATGTGTCAAGACAACACCATAGATGTGGAAGTAATACCCATCATTAGCCAATGCTTGAATTCCACAATACATGAAAGCACAGGACAGATTCCGTCCATGCTTCATCATGGATTAAAACCTGATAGACCATGGGACCGAATCGTGAAGGCACCAGTCGATCCTCAACCTACACAAGAAAGAAGAGTCGAAATGGCAGAAGAGAGACTCAGAAGACAGGTGGAGAAGAGAGCCAGGAGACACGCAGGAAGGAGGTTTCACGAGCCATTTCAAGAAAATGACGAGGTGCTGATTAGGAAGCCAGTCACATCGAATCTTCAACTGAAGATCTACCATAAATTTGCGCCACTGTACGCGGGTCCATTCCGAATTGATGAAACGTACCGAAATAACAGCTACAAGATTGTCAGAATGGATACTAATGAAGTTGTGGGGACTTTTAACGCAGCTAGCATTAGAAAGTATCATTATGCTGAATAAGAGGATTGTAGAGCTATCGTGTACATATGTTGTGTATAGAATGCCTGAGAGTGTATTTTTTTTCTCAAGCCTGATAAAAAAAGGAGATGTACGGGAGAGATGTACCCGATACCCAGTTGAGGCTATCGGCTACGCCAGCTGACATTAATCCGTAGTTGAGATTTATGGGAAAAATTGTAGAGATAGCGCTCACATCGAGTCGAGAAGAATGTTAGGAAATGACGTAGAAGGCCAAGGATCAAGAAGGCACTGCCAGTCAGGTAGATGGATTTATGGGAGGAATATTAAAGTTTTATTAAGATCGTTATGGAACAGTATATTTAATCATCTCAGAAGAGAAGAAATAACAAGCATTATATATGATAATAACTTGAAGAAAGACAGATAATCCATTAAGTTATTGTATAACTTAATAGCCGAGATGAAGGTGGTCGAGATTATATTTGTGACGCACGACCGTAGATGGTGGGAGAGAATCACGTGACCGCGCCAGGTAGGAGCTGGTCAATGCAGTTTAGAGAAGTCAGTCGAGTTCAGCCAGCGAGCTGAGCGGTACACATGCGCAGAGCGTACGGTAAAGTCGAGCGGTGAACTGCACTGGTTACGTAAAGCGAAGGCGACAGTATTACTAAACCAAGCAGAGAGCGGAAGTAGGTCATTGAGCCAAGGCGAGCAACGCAGGGCAGACGGCGAGATGACCGGTTAAGCGGCAGGCTGTGCGGGCCATGTACGGAGGAGAAAGGCCGGGGTTCAGAACAGCATTGTAATACGAGTTTGAGAACTTTATTTCGAGCTGCATTTTATAACGAAGAACAGTATAGCAAAGCGGCATGGCGAGGCCGGCTTTAAGCATAGTTCATTCTGGAACAATGCAGTAGATCAGAGCGGGCTAGTTCCGACTTTTATACGCAGGCAACATTAAAGAAGCTGAAGTTCATTTCAACATTCAGTTACAAAATTGAGTTGGGACTTGTATTCAGTAGTAGAATTGTGCAGGCAGATAATTATAATATACTGCAATTATGAACTTAGACATTCAAATTACATTACGACTGTGCATTTCATAACGGAATATGTAGAGCGACCATGGGGTCCAAACAACATTAACGCTTTTAAGCAAACGAACTGTTACAATTATATGCACTTATGAACATTGGCATGTGCATTAATAGAATTCTTTTTCATGAATTATCATAAAATATCGAGTACGAACACAGCTACAGGGTGTTTCAAAAACTTATACACTCTCATAAATAAAATTTATTTTTTGCAAGTGAGACTTAACCGCTGTGGAGATTGAACTTTTAACAAGCAAACCGAACATTGTATGGGACAGTGGCGTAACATAGAAGAGGAACATGGGGTACGCTGCTTTTATGAACGTTTACGTAAGGTTTTGGACAGTATCCATTATGGATAACATGCAGTTCATCATGTCGGAGTAAACGAAGACAGAGACGCGATGGCACCACGGAGCGATGGAGTCGATTCCTGAAGAAGAGGAGGTCTAACAGCTGATTCACTTGGAATATGAAGGCGATCGTTATTGCGTGGGTGAAACGATATTCACGTCGATCTTTCGAGAAATTTATTACACACAAGAATAATCGACGATCTTTGAAATATAATAACAGCTGATATGAGAAGGTACTGTAAGAGTTATGACTTTCTAATATGATATTTTTCATGAACACTGGGCATACATGTATATATTTTTCTAGTAGGAGTTATACAATTATTTAGACATGGCTTAAACATTATTTGCTCCGAGTATTGCTAGAATATGGCGTTACCATATGATATGGCAGGCATCATTATACGAAATTCTCACCATTGGTTGGCTTTATTAAGCAGATGTTTGGTCTTTTAGACATTTTCCAGTAAGGATAGTTTTCCTGGATAGTTAAATTTTTGTGGCGAGTATTTCGAACTCGTGATCTGCAATTGGATTATTTAAATTACTTCGTCAGTTCATTGCATACTAGCGAGTGTGTATTATTCATCAGTAGGGATTTTTCCATTGGATTGTTTGGAGATATTAAGATGTTATTCACTCAAGTGAATGAATATCGCTTTTATATGACAACTAGAGACTTGTGGCGACAGATTCTTCAACTAAGATATTTACCTGCAGTCGACATCGTTACGTTCAAAATTCTCCATGGACCATTTTGAGTTCCACACAAAATACAAATTGCAAATCAATTATGAATACATCAAATGAAAGCTTATTTTGTTGCCAACAACTTTTATAGATGACTTGTCTGTGATATTCATGATAGTTTGCCAACAAACGTCATAAAAAAACGTGGCACTTTTCTTTTAAATTTCGCGGCATTTTATAAATTTGCTGCTCGCCTCGCCAGTATACGAAATGTTATGGACTGAACGATCTAGTATCAGACGCAGATTCTCTTATGAATACACTCGTATAAAACACTGTTGCAAACGTCAAAAACCAATTCCCGACTACACAATCCTCCTTATTTACCTTAATACAGCCGAAATGAAACCATTTCTCACTTAGTGCAATTTTGCATACGTCCCCCTTAAATTGCATTTTGTGACAATTTTGAATCTAAATTACATTTTGTAAGTATTTTCTATCTAAATTGCATTTTGTAAATATTGTCAATTCAAATAAAAGTACAGTAAGTATGTAGTTAGTTTTAGTTGTAAGTAGGTAGTTAGTTTGTCTATTAGATATATGTCATTGTTCTATTATGTTGTGGTGTGTGAGTGTGTCTGGTAGCAGTTGCATTGTTTATTAGTTATAGTTCATTGTTTCAGTAGACTGTGTTGTGTGAGGGTGCATGTGAGTGTGCCTGTTGACAGAATGTTTTAGTGGTAGTATTTGTTGTTGGTGGAACTTATGTTTTTTGTTAGTAGAGTTTTGGTATTTAATTGTTAGTACGGTAGAAGGTTAGTATTTTTGTTAGTAGAATTGCTCTTTACTTATTCTGAAAGGGAGTAGCAGCCTTTCAGAATAAATCAATTCTTTACTAGTCTTATAGACGGTTAAGATATTGATAATATAAGCCAATAATGGCTACACTGTGTCCTGCTGCACGGCTGAAAGCAACGGGAAACTACAGCCGTATGCTATTCCCGAGGATATGCACCTCTCTATGCATAATTACATGTGATGATGGCCTCCTCCCTTGTAAAATTTCAATCCGGAGGTAAACTAGTCCCCCGTTCGGATCTCCGGGTGGGGACTACTCGAGAGGGGGTTAACATCACAGAAGTGACAAAGAGGAAATCTGACATTCTACGGATCGGAGCGTGGAATGTTAGAAGTCTGCTAGGAAGTGGAAGGTTAGAAAACTTAGAAAGGGAAATGGATAGGTTGAGGTTGGATTTGGTTGGGATTAGTGAAATGCGCTGGCAGGAAGAACAGGACTTTTGGTCAGGAGACTATAGGGTCATTAGCACTAAATCAAACAATGGCCAAGCAGGGGTTGGCCTCATATTGAGTAGGAAACTTGGACAGCGGGTGGAATATTATGAGCAATATAGTGAACGGATTATTGTAGCAAAAATCAATACTAAACCTACCTGCACTACAGTGGTACAAGTCTATATGCCTACCAGTCAAGCTGATGATGAGGATGTTGAAAAGGTCTACGAAGAAATAGACGAAATTCTGAGGTATATCAAGGGTGATGAAAATGTTATAGTAATGGGAGATTGGAATGCTGTGGTAGGAAAAGGGAGAGAAGGGAAGATAGTAGGAGATTTCGGATTAGGTGAAAGGAATGATCGAGGAAGCAGGCTGGTAGAATTCTGCACCGAGCATGAATTGGTCATAGCTAACACCTTATTCAATAACCACAATAGAAGAATATACACATGGATGAGACCAGGAGATACAGGGCGTTACCAAATCGACTTCATTATGGTCAAGCAGAGGTTTCGAAACCAGATTTTGGATTGTAAAACATATCCTGGTGCTGACATAAACTCTGATCACAATCTGGTTGTAATGAAATGCAGATTAAAGTTGAAGAAACTGAAGAAAAGTCAAAAGCCAAAAAGGTGGGCAATAGACAGACTGAAAGAGAAGGATGTAAACGAAAGATTCAAGAAGAGTATAAAGGAAGGACTAATGAAAAACCCTAAACAAACTTCAATTGCAGACGAATGGGCACTTTTGAAGAATGAAATAACAAAATCCGCAGAAGAAAACATTGGTAGGAAAGAAAGAATAGGTAGAAAACCGTGGATCACTCAGGATATACTAGAATTGATGGATGAAAGGCGGAAACACAAGAATCTAAGAGATGAAAAGGGGAAAGCAGAATACAGACGTCTGAGAAATGAGGTTAATAAGAAGTGCAAGGAAGCGAAAGAAGAATGGTTGAAAGAGAAATGTGCAGGTATAGAAAATTGTCTGAAATTAGGAAAAGTAGACACAGCTTATCGAAGGATTAAGAATACTTTTGGGGAAAAGAAGACTAAGTGCTGTAATATTAAGGACACAAATGGAAAGCCTCTAACAGATAGGGAAGAAAAGGTTGAGAGATGGAAAGCTTACATAGAGAGTTTGTATAAGGGAAAGGAGATTGAGAATCATGTAATGGAAAGGGAGGAGGAAATTGATGAGGATGCGAAAGGAGATTTAATATTGAGATCAGAATTTGATAGAGCTTTGGAAGACTTAAGCAGGAAAAAAAGAACCAGGCATAGATGATATACCGATTGAGTTGCTACGCTGCATAGGAGATGAAGGTCTGATCAGGTTATTTCACTTGGTGTGTAGGATTTATGAGACAGGTGAGGTACCCCCTGATTTCAAGAAGAATGTAATCATCCCTATACCAAAGAAAGTGGGAGCTGACTGATGTGAAGATTACCGTACAATCAGCTTGATTACTCATGCTTCAAAGATCCTGTCTAGAATAATTTACAAGAGGATTGAAAGCCAGATAGAAACGGAGTTGGGTGAAGACCAGTTTGGTTTCAGGAGAAATGTAGGAACAAGGGAAGCTGTACTAAGTCTTAGGCTGATTTTAGAAGGTAGAATAGGAAAGATAAGAGAACGTTCATGGCTTTTGTAGACTTAGAAAAGGCTTTTGATAACGTTGATTGGACTAAATTGTTTGACATTTTGAAATCTATTGGAATAAAGTACAGGGATAGGAGGGTGATATACAATCTGTACAGAAACCAGACAGCAGTCATTCGAGTTGAAGGACATGAGAGAGAAGCTGGTATTCAGAAAGGTGTAAGGCAAGGCTGCAACTTATCACCCATACTTTTCAATCTTTACATTGAACAAGCAATGAAGGAAATTAGGGAAAAATTTAAAGTGGGGGTGAAGATTCAAGGAGAATTAATTTCAACTCTGAGATTTGCTGATGACATAGTCATCTTGGCCGACAAACCTGAGGATTTGAATGAGTTTTTGAATGGTATGGACTCCGTCTTACAGAAAGAATTCATGATGAAAATTAATAAATGTAAAACAAAAATACTGGAATGCAGCCGAAATAAATCAGAAACCTCTATGGAGATCAAATTGGCAGGTGAAAAGCTGAAGGAAGTAGGAGACTTCTGTTACTTAGGAAGCAGAATAACCAGTGATGGACGAAGCAAAGAGGATATTAAAAGTAGGTTGGCTCAGGCAAAGAAAGCATTTCTACAAAAAGGAATCTGCTGACATCGAATATAGATTTAGGTATTAGGAAGTCATTTTTGAAAGCCTTTGTCTGGAGCGTGGCGCTCTATGGAAGTGAAACTTGGACTATTGGTGCAGCAGAAAAGAGGAGAATTGAAGCATTTAAAATGTGGTGTTACAGGAGAATGATGAAGATCAGATGGGTAGATAGGGTTACAAACAATGAGGTATTAAGACGAGTGGGAGAGGAGAGATGTTTCTGGCGACTGCTAATGAAGAGAAGAGATAGGTTGGTAGGACACATACTAAGACACCCAGGAATAGCAAGCTTAGTTATGGAAGGAAGGGTCGAGGACAAAAACTGTAGGGGTAGACCAAGGTTAGAATATGTTAAACAGATTGCCTCCGATGTAGGGTGTCGGAGCTATGTAGAGATGAAACGATTAGCTCAGGACAGGGAGGCATGGAGAGCTGCATCAAACCAGTCAAAAGACTGAAGACTCAAACAACAACAACGAGACTTGTTGATTCCAATCTGGTACATTCACTCATGAGACGACGAGATGGGGCCTTTCGTATTTATACGATTGCGTGGTGGTACACATCTTTACCCATCGTTCAGGGCATTATCATGTTAGACGACGGGGCAAGGCCTTTCGTATTTATACGATCGTGTGGTGGTTACTCATCTTACTTGCCATTGAGGAACTCATTTTTATCATCCGAGTGTACTTGAGATTGTAAGAGGATCAAACAAGGAACTACTAGTCACATATCAGTCGAATTTTGTTAAATAAATTAAAAATACATGTCAGCAGGGTTACATTTTGTAATTCTTGTTTGCCAATCCAATATTTTGTTGCTATACTCATTTGAGAGTACTTTCAGTTTAACAGCTGATACAGCTGATGCTTTTGATAATTTTTATGGTTGAATTTGATACCTTTGGGAAGGATTTAAAGTAATTGAATCTTATAAGATGAATCATTAATGGTCAGATTTATTTTAAGGCAGATCAGTATTGCATATTTCGATGTGAGAGATTATAGCCCATTGGTGTTTTCTGTGAAGTGAATTATGAGAATTTTAAGAGAATTTATGCTATTTGAAAGCAGATCTTGAATTTGATTTCGATTACTAAGGTAATATTTTTCCTAATTGTTTAAGAAGTTGTCTAGGTGTGATCAGATTAATTACAGTTATTGGAGATTGTGTGCGTTGATAATTTGAAGCCAGTTATGTATTTTTGTAGATCATGCAACGTGATTAAGTGAAGTTTGTGATAGACATTTTGTGGAAGTTGCCGAGTGGAAGTTGCAATATTGCTAATGTATTTTGAAGCAGACATGAGGTTGTCGAACCCAGTCTAGCATTATTTTTGAGATTCATGCTGTGCGCTGAATATTTATGGAGTTTGTGGAATAATTGTGGTATTCAAATGTGATATTTGATAAAGTGAAAATATATAATGTAGTTGTGGGTAGTGAGATCCAACGTGAATTAGTGAAGGCAATAATATTTTTTGGCATGATAATTAAATACGAGATATAACTTGGAAGTGATAAAACTGTAAGACAACGTTCTATAAACCATATTAAACAATTTGTTAGGAAATTAAACAAATAAATAATGTTGATAATACAAGATTTTCTGATAATAATAATTAATGAAATAATAATCTGAAAATTAAGCATATCAATGATCTGACCTAATGAAATAAAAATCAGAATGACTCGATGAAATAATAAAAATCTTAATAACCAGATGAATAAAATTTAAATAAATTGATAAATTAAATTTTGGAATAGATCAATGAATTAAATAAATGGATGAATTAAAGATTGAATAAATAAGCTGACTTAAATAAATTAATAGATGATTGAATAGATGATGAATAACTGAATTAGAAGGTGATAATTAACTAAAGAAGCTGATGATTAATAAATTTATATGGATTTAAATAAATTTAATTGAGAAATGATTTGAAGAATTGCAACTTGTGTTGATGAATTAAATATTTAATTTTGATGATGATGATGATTATAACCAATGAATAGTGGATTTTCTGTGATTCACAAATAAGCAATGATTAATGACAGTGTAAATAGTGTAAATTAGTTATTCGATGTTTAGGAGCATTTTACTAACATATTCAGCATTTGAATAATGCCATGCAAGCCATAAATTATGTGATATTTAAAATATGTGTTTATAATATGTGTGTTTAGACAGATTAATAATATTTTTTACATCCACATTCATGATGTTAATTTAAAGAGAAATTAGGTCTCAGTTATCACGAATGTCAGTGACGCAAAGACATAGTGCTACGGTGATCCTGAGAACCCAAGAGAACTTTAGAAATTTTTCCTATTTTATGTGGATTAAATACACTTTGAGTAGAATGGAGATGGTTCGATTTTCTGGACAATGAAAATTTAACGTTGGCATTCGACCATGCTCTTAGGTAGGATGAGTGTTTAATATGTCTGTCTGACTATCAAAGTTGAATAAATTTGTTTTTATCTTAGTTGTGATCTGATGATGATGTGATTTTCCTTTTTCTTTCCTTGTCTTAATTAAGGCTTAACCAGGGAAGGATGTGGTTTGCTAGGGATTCAGTTGATGGCGCCCATTGATATTTGTATTTTTTAAAATTAAATTTAAACCCGTAACGACCCTGGAGATACTTTATCTCGTGTTACCCTCTGCTTTTGAGATATTTCAACTGAATTTCCGACACATTCCTTATTTGACTAGGTGTTCATTTAACTCCGCTCTGTCCTGGAAATCCAGGAATGCGATGTAATAGCAGATGGGTCATCGCATCCCCAGGACGAACGGGTACCGTACAGAATATACTGACGCATTGTTACAGTATGAATAATTATAATTTGTCTCACTCCAGCAGATGGCATTGAAATGTGCCAACCTGACTCTCCGCAAGGCCAAATCAAGGTATAACACATAGGATCACAGTGCATACTATCATAATCAACATTCCTCAAGCCACCTTCTCGCTCCTATACTGCAATGTGTCGATGAGATGGTGGAGCTCCATCAACCGATCCAAATACAGCAGCAATTTCTGAACATGTGGGGTCATTATAACGTCTTGGATCTGAGGAAGGTTCGTGATAGAAATGCATTACCAATTCCTTTTGACGACGATTGTATTTTAGAGCTGATTTTTAGCCTATTTTCAATTTTGAAAAAATAGGCTTATGAGATCACCTTTTGTCCGTGTGTGTTCGTGTGTGTGTGTGTGTGTGTCCCTAATAAAATCTAAACGGCTGAAGCGATTTCAATGAAACTCGGTAAGTTCATATCACTATTCCCGGCGACCTTGACCGTGCCCTTCAAATTTTGTTACGTCTCACCAATCCAACATGGCGGCTGTGCGAAATATTTCACTACCATTCAATATCTCCGAAACTATTACCGATATCGCCCTGAAATTGTGTACGGTGATAAAGGGCACTACTAAAAGTTCACCTATGAGACTTTCAAAAACCTGGTGACTACAAAACCAACATGGCGGTCAAGCGAAATTGAGACTTTTAAATAGACATTTCTCGCGATTTAACTATCCAAACGTAATGAAACTTGGTACAGCAAATGTTTATACAAATTGTAATGCACTGGAGTCTAATTTAGTTCAATTGTTTACATAACCTCAAAATGGCGGCTGTGCGAAATATTTCACTGACATTCTATATCTCCGAAACTATTACACATATCATCATGCAATTTTGTACGGTGATAAAGGGTACTGATAAAAGTTTACCTATGTATATTTCATAAACCTGTAAAGTACAAAACGAACATGGCGACAAAGCGAATTTGAATTATTTTAATCTACTTTTCTTGTGATTTAACTCTCTGAGCGCAGTTAAATGTGGTACAGTAAATGATTTTGCAGATTTTAATGCACTGCCATCTAATTTAATTCAATTGTTTACATAACCTCAAGATGGCGGCTGTGCGAAATTTTAAAATTAAGTTTTTATTCTTGTGTCGTAATCATGCGATCGAAGTGAAAGTTTGAATAATGAAGCTAGGCAATAATTGTCCTTGAATGGTACATAACTCTATGGCCTATACATATAACAATCCTAAATGGCGAGCTTCCGATATATTTAGACTGTTCTCAATATCTATGAATCTTTTACAGCAACCAAACTGATTTTTTTTATGTTCATAGAGACTACGAACATATGTTCACCTATAGGACTTTCAGTAACCTGGTAAGCACAAATCCAACATGGCGGCGACGCGGTATAAATATTTAAATGGACGTTTCTCGCGAATTATCTATCCGAGTGCCGCGAAACGTTGCACGTTAAATGCTTATACGAATGTTGATCCAATGGCATGTAATTTATTTCAATTGTTTGCATAATCACAAGATGGCTGGTGTGCGTACTTTTAAAATCTCGTTTTTACTTCTTGTGTTCTAATCATGCGATTGAAGTTTGAATACCACACGTACACAATAATCTTAATGTATATATATATATATATATTTAGAATTTGGCCAATTATAGACCGCTTTGAACCTAAGACTACGGTACATTGTTTCGTTTTTTCTTTTCTTCCCAAAACTTCTTCATATGTTGGCTGATGGCCTGCCTCTGTTCCGTTGATAACACTCTCCGTGGTTGATGTGGAACTTGCAGAATCGAAAAATCTGCAGTAGTGATCAGTCGCCGGAATTCCACCCTATTAGAAATGATGTTATTTGTGATCTTCAGTTTTTGCAGATCACACCTTATCTCTTCCAGCCATCTAGTGGTGTTTTTTAATTTGGAGATGTAGTCAAAAATTTTCTTAGTTAGCCTGCTGCTATCCATTCTATGAAGGTGACCATAAAATTGTAGTCTCCGTCTTTTAATTGAGTCTGTAATTTTTTCCACATTTCGGTAAAGGTCTTCATTTTTTCTCTTCATCCAAATATCTTTATTCTTTTGGGGACCCAAAATTTTCCTAAGTATTTTCCTTTCTTTCTTTTCCAGTTCCTCTTGTTCACCTCTTTTGTTCAACGTTAAACATTCTGATCCGTATAATACCTCTGGTTTAATTACAGTTGTGTAGTGCCTGATTTTTGCCTGGAATGAAATTGATCGTTTGTTGTATCTATGTTGGGTGAGTTTATAGGCATTTTCCATCTTTCTGAATCTCTCCTTGCAGGATGTGTTATCAAGTCCATTTGACTGGATCCATTCTCCCAAATATTTAAATTTATCAACTCTTTGAATCTGTCCATGTTGAGTTGTTAGATATTTTTCTCCATTGTGTCTGTGTTCAATATATTTGGTTTTTTCATACGAAATCTGAAGACCAGTTTTTATTGCTATTTCATGTAGGGTTTCAACCATTATTTGTGCTTGAAATCTGTTTTCTGAAATGATTGCTATGTCATCAGCAAAGGCAAGACATTTCACCTCAAATCTTCCTTTTCCTTGCCCCAAATGGACCCCTTCAATGTTTCTTTCGCATAATTTAAGTTTCCATTCCTTCATGATTTTGTTTAATATCAAATTAAATAGAAGTGGTGAAAGCCCATCACCTTGTCTAACTCCGGTTTTGATTTGGAAGGGTTCTGAAATGTCGTTTAGAAATTTAACTCTTGAGGTTGTATTTGTTAGTGTTTGTTCAACCAGTTGTCTGGTATTTTTATCTATCCCTAATTCTGCTAGCGTTAGGAATACAGACTGTCTGTCTATTGAATCATAAGCCTTTCTGAAATCAATGAAAGATACAACTGTGTTGAGGTTACGTATTGTTCTGATTCTAAGGATTGTTTTGAGATTGAAAATTTGCTCTGGACAAGATCTCCCTTTTCTAAATCCGGCTTGGTATTCGCCGATAGTATGTTCTGCTTGTTCTTCCAGATTGTGTAGCAGTGCTTTAGAAAGAACTTTGTATGCGATTGGCTGTAAGGAAATACCTCTATAATTGTTGGGGTTTGTCTTATCTCCTTTCTTGTGCAAGGGATGGATTATTGCCTGTTTCCAATCATTTGGAATTGTTCCTTTCTTAATGTAATAGTACAAAAATAAAAATCCATCCTGGCGACCATATGAAATATTTAGACGGTTCTCAATATCTACGAATCTGTTTCAGCAATTAAACTGAAATTTTGTATGTTGATAGAGACAATTAACATGAGCAGGATATATGAAAATAGGCTGTATAGTTCTTCACGGAACTACTTGTTTCTCTTTACTTACTTTCTGGTGCATTGTTTTATAAGAGCGCACGTAAGAATTGTGCTGATCTAGTAAACGATTTAAAAGACTGAGGGTATCTTCTCTCAGTTCGTGATTAGCATCATTCAGTAGCCTTAAATCATTTGCCTCTGAAAATTGTAAGATGTATAATTGGCCATATGAACTGTTTTCCGGTTTTCTGGCATATAAAGGGGAAATTCTATGATGAATGACACCCTTGATTTTGAAACAGTAAGACCCATGGCTCAGCAGTAGCACCAAAGGATACAAAGGACATAGCATTATTATACTGCCGAACATTTTTCCTAAAATATTTACTGATTTTGTCACAATTCGTTAACAACTGCTTAATTTCCGGAAGTATTGTGTATGGTGAAAGTTTCACTTTGCCATCGCTACAACAAAAAGAAAAGTGACCAGACCACTTGTATTTTTCTCTTTTGAAAAGTATACAGCTGAGTAGTAGTGACAAATGTTACACAGACTTCCAATTGAGAATGGTTCTATATAGGGAATAGTATCAAAAATAGCACATCGGTAAGTGGCTGAGAACGGTTTTGTGACAATCTGTTTCTGATATCGATTTGAGTCGCGTAGTGCTTGTTTCTGTTTCTTGGTATTGACGTTTTCGACCATACTTGACTCGGAGTTTGCACTGATATCTAGGACGTCATAGTGACCGTTCCGGCCATCTCCAGAATACAGTAAGGAAATCATTATATTTGGTGGCGTATTTACGGCGTTTACAGTATGCGTTTTATTATTAGTAACTATGTTAATATTCATTTTGTAAACTTGAGCAGCAGCAACTAACTCAACATGACCTCCATGAATACCATTCATAGACATGTGCATTTTGTAATCATCGCTGGTATTGATAGCAATTTCGTACATATCGCTGTTGCCAACAATAAAGGAAGAATAATTATTCCAATTGTCTGTAACCTGTTGAAGAATTCGTTTTCTAACCTTTGTAAATAAACTCTGATTGTTGTACACACTATATGACAATGCCCTGAACAGACAATTTCCGTCACCTTTCATTCTTATCACATTTTGTCTCTGGCTAACTGGTTCTGAGGTTCGCTTCCGACACGATCCTGGGGTTTTACTGCACGCAAACCCACTCTTAGTTTGAAACTGTTAATCAGCCACTGAATCGAGTGACTTGGCATCCACGTTCTCAACTGAGTTAGCACTGATACCGGTATTTAAGACGTCATAATGACCGTTCCACCCATCCCCAGAGTATAGCAGAGTTTTATTATTAGTGATTATGTCAATATCCATTTTGTAAACTTGAGCAGCGGCAACTAACTCCACATGACCTCCATGAATACCATTCATAGACATATGCATTTTGTAATCATCGCTCGTATTGATAACAGTTTCGTACATATCGTTGTTGCCAACAATAAATGAAGAATATTTATTCCAATTGTCTGTAACATGTTTTAAAATTCGCTTTCTAACCTGTATAAATAAACTCTGATTGTTGTACTCACAATATGCCAATGACCTGAACAGACAATTACCGTCACCTTTAATCTTTATAACATTTGTAATTGAGTGTCGCTTCTCATTCAGCATATTATGAGTCATTGTTTTGATTGAGCACACAACCTATAAGGACGAATGATGAAACGAAAAGAAGACAGTTTGTAGCTGGTGAGACCAAAGACTATATAATTGAAAGATCGGATACACAATACAAAATGGCGGTTCCAACATTCGACTGTAGCGACATTTTCGTGAAATTTGTTTTCTTTCGTGTACAGTATTTGTTGTCATTCAAAGAGATGTTGACATGACAGTGTCATTAGCAAAATGGCTGCTGATTGTGCATCAGCATTTCAGTCTCAAAGTAATCCATTCTTTGAGAAGTTTTAATTAAATTATGTGCACAGAATCCAGTTCTGCTTATTGTATGTAAACATGCGACATTAGCGCCCGAGTGGAACAGGTAGAAGTTAACGATATCATGTATGGATACATGCGACATTAGCGCCTGAGTGGAGCAGGTAGAAGTTAGATTCAAACCGCTTAGAAGATTTTTAAGTGAATGCGTTAAATTCCCAAGGAGATTTGATCTCTTTTAATATAAAGTTAGATTTATTATTGGGGTGGCGTTGAATATCATGATACAGTGTTAGTCGTTGTCGCCTAGCGACAATATGTCCGTCAAGTCATTCGATTCTATTTTCGTGTGACCATGGAGGAAGTAATATTCGCAATTATTTTAATACACGAATGATATAATCAACTAAGGTGGGTATCAATCGAGGGTGCGTGACAGGCATTACATTTTAAGGCAACAAACGTCGTCGAAGCGCAAATACTTCCCGAGATATTTCAGTTTTAGTAAAAGGTGAAATTTTTTGAAAACTATTTTAATATATAAGATGTTTTAAGGTATTTATTTAATTGTGAGGCATTTAAAGAGTAAGCGAGTACGTTTCGCTTACGCATTGGGTTATGCTAAACCTGTAGGTACCCCATATGTGTAGGTTGGTGTTAATGGGACCTTATTTTCGGTACAAAACTGTAATGGGACCTTAGCAGAATAATATAGGGAGGGATAAGATTGGGGTTATTTGCAAACAATGTACAGTATTTAATATGGAGGTAATTTTATTCAATCGTTTTCATTTGAGACTATTTTGCCTTTCTGTGTTTAGTCTAGTCTGAAAGCCTCTGTTTGCAAACAAGTCACCACTATAATCCCCCTTTAGCAGTTAGCACTGTGACCTCCTCTGCTTCTACATCTCTCATTTTTAAATCGTTCAACATTGAATCTAACCATCTCCACTTCTTAGGTGAACCTCCGGTTGTCTTACATTCAATAGATGAGCTCACTAACTTTTCAGGTAATCTCTCCTCACCCATCTTCATCACATGACTTCACCATCTAAGTCGGGTCATACGAGCAGCTTGGTCTAATATTTTCATTATTAACTTGGTATTTCTCTCTTTATTAGGAGTACCCTATTATAGAGCAAGATCTGTCTAATTACTGAGCGATTTAAGGAGAGTTTCGTCACTTCACTTTCTAGCAGAATGTTGTAGATCGCAACTGGGAAACTCACTGCATTGGCTTTCCTGCACCTCAACCCTATCTCTTTCACCATACTACCATCCTGACAGAATACACAGCCCAAGTACTTAAATAGTCAACCTGCTCCAATTCACTGCTTCTTATCTAGTTTCCTAACTCGTATTTTTAGCCTACTTTTCTCATTTTGCAAAAATGAGGAAAAAGTAGACTTAGAGATACGGCAAATGTGTGTCTGTATGTATGTCTGTCCTTCTGTCTGTCTGTCTGTCTGTCTGTCTGTGTGTGTCCCCCCTATCAACTCCTAAACAGCTGCAGTAAAAAGAAACAAAATTAGGTACGAGTAAAGATCTATACCTGAATATCTCACGGCCATATTTGAAAATGATGTCAGTGCTACCAACTGCTGAAAAATCGCAATTGAAATTTGAGCTCCATGTTGGACATCATGGAAGGTATGAATGGGAGCTATTTCAAAATTGGCACACGTATAGATAATAATATTGCAGTTTAATTTCCAGGAGGCCATACATGGCAGTGTTGCCAAAATGATTATAAGCCTGCTGATAGGTCAAAATTTTAAATGCATATCACTTCTACACTATCAATTGGATTTCAACCAAATTTCGTATGTGCTATGTGTACATAAACAGATATGACTGAGCGTATTCTTAAGAGCCACCAGGGCTGCCAACTGTTAATAAATGCTCTCAATTTTTTATCCAAATACCCATACATCAGAAAGTATGCAAGCCGACAGCATTAAACTATGCACACGTATAGTACCTGACATTCTATATTAATTTGGAGTAACTTATATACGTCATTGCTACCAACATGATTCTAAGCCTGATGAGAGGTCCAACTTTAAATACATGTAACGTCTATACTATAATTTGGATTTCAACCAAATTTCGTGTGTGCTATATGTACCATCAAAGATATGACTATGCCGATTCTTAAGAGTATCCATGGCTGCCAACTGTTAATAAATACTGTCTCTATTTTTGTTACGCTAATATCAATATATCAGAAAGTATGCAAGCCAATAGCTCTAGACTTTGCACACGTATAGTACCTGGCATTCTAGATTAATTTGGAGTAACTAATATAAGTCTACGCCAGTGCTGCCAACATGATTCTAAGCCTGCTGATAGGTCCAATTTTAAAATGCATGTAACTTCTATACTAACTAATGGATTTCATTGAAAATTGACACAACAATAGATCATATTATTTCAGATTATTTCTGACCAATACATGTATGTCATTGTTGTCAACATGATTTTACCCGCGCTGTTAGATCCAATGTAACGTCCATGCTATCCATTGGACTTCAACCAAATTTTATATTCTGCACTTTAAGAGATGGAACTAAGAATACATTCAGTCACCAGGGCTGCCAACTGTAGTTCTCTATTAGGCTACATTAAGCCAGTTATATATAGAATTAATTAGAAATGTTACCAGACTTGATACTACCTGAGAAACGTAAACAGTGAAAACACTTAACAGACATGTAGCCGGCTAGTATCCAGGCTAAGGTCACGAGCAGGGCAGCCTTGCGAAGAGGGAGGGAACATGTTTTTCTGGTGTCCATCCGTTGAGACGCGACCAAGGAAAAGTTGTTGGCAGACTGCTAACATCCCTCAAAAAGCGACTGCAGTAACATGGATTATTGGAAGATCCACCGCTATACGTGGATCCACCCTAGAATTTATTTATTTATTTATTTATATATGTATTCATTTATTATTATTATTATTATTATTATTATTATTATTATTATTATTACTATTCGCTAGCCTCTCACCGCTGGGTTCGTGGTACAAATACCGGTCACTCCATGTGAGATTTGTGCTGGACAAAGCGAAAGCAGACAGGTTTCTCTCCGGGTATTCCGGTTTTCCCTGTCACAATTTCATTCCAGCAACACTCTCCACTCTCATTTCATTTCATCTGTCATTCATTTATTCATTGCCCCAGGGGAGTGAGACAGGCTTCGTCAGCCGGCACAGTTCATATCCTCGACGCTAGATGGGGGCTTCATTCCATTCCCTGACCCACGACTGGAGCAGGCTGAGGATTTTCATTTTCATTATTATTCTTCTTCTTCTTCTTGCGTTACGGCCAACTAAGGACCACGTTATTTCAACTGGTTTCTGCTTTGAGCGTTAACATTCGCCCAGTACTGCCGCATGAATTCTCCATGTTGTTGCTTCCTTTCTTCTGTCCATTTCTTGCCTGTTTTGAGCTTAGGTTTCTCTAGGAAACTCCGGTGAGTTGTGAGTTTCACCTTAAATTTTACACGTTCCAGTACATCATCACTTGTAATCCCAATTTCTTTAAAATCTCTGTCAACTTCAGTGAACCATGCCCCCTTTGTTTTCTTCTCTAGAAAGTATGTAAAGATCCTGTTTGTCATCCTTACAGAGCTCATTCGTGAAATGTGGCCATAAAATGAAATTCTTCTTTTTCTCATCAAATCAGTTATTTTTTCTACACATGTGTAGAGCTCGTGGTTGTGCCGTCTCCTGTATTCATCGTTTTCTTTTACAGGGCCCAAGATTTTCCTGAGAATCTTTCTTTCTTTAGCTTCTAGTTTCCCCATAAGTCCTTTCCTATGCATTGCAAGGCATTCTGCAGCATATAGAGCCTCTGGGCGGATGACAGTTTGATAGTGTCTTAGCTTGGCATTTAGGGATATTGATTTCTTGTTGTAAATACCCTTTGTTAGATGATATGCCATTTCCATTTTTCTGATGCGCGATTCGAAAGCAGCCTTCTCGGATGTGTTGGGTTCTATCCACTCGCCTAGATATTTGAATGATTGAGTTTGCTTAATGCGTCCCTCTCCTATGTCTAGCTCCTTGGGTGCTTGTTTAATGTTAGTAATAAACAAGGTTTTCTCAAAGGAGATCTTAAGGCCTGCTTTTGCAGCTTGAGTGCTGAGTTGCTTGATCTGCACTGCTGTCGTGCCAAGGGAATCTGAAAAATTTGCAAGGTCATCTGCGAAGGCTAGGCAATCAACCGTCAAATTCAGATTTTTGTAGCCCAATCTGACTCCATTTACCAACCCATTGTTGTTCAATTCTTTGCGCCATTCTCGGATGACCTTCTCAAGTGCGCAGTTGAAAAGCAGAGGTGATAATCCGTCTCCCTGCCTTACCCCGGTTCTGATTTCAAAAGCTTCTGAAATTTCTCCCCTAAATTTCACTCTGGAGGTGGTGTTAGTCAAGGTCTTCTCAATAATTTTTCTTGTTTTATTGTTCAATCCCAGTTCCTTCAGGATTTGAAATAGGGAGAATCGATCAATGGAGTCGTATGCCTTCTTGAAATCAACGAAGGTCACCACAAAATCTTTAGATCGAAGCTTTAGATATGAAACAATAGACTTAAGATTCATGATCTGTTCAGCACATGATCGTCCTTTCCTGAACCCTCCTTGATATTCTCCCAATTGGGAATCTAGTTGTTGTTCTGCCCTATTTTGAAGGACTTTTGAGAGGATCTTGTATGTTATTGTAAGGAGAGAGATTCCACGGTAGTTGTTCACATCCATTCGGTCACCCTTCTTATGAAGAGGGTGAAGTAGAGCTGAGGTCCAGTTGCTAGGGAGTTCCTCCGTTTCCCAAATCTCATGAATAATCTCAGTTAACTTATCGACAGCCTTGTCGCCAGCATGCTTCCATAATTCAGCAACTATGGAGTCCTCACCTGGTGCTTTGTTGTTGTTGAGTGACTGGATGATCTGATTAATTTCTTCTTTTGTGAGTGGGGTGGAATCTGGATGTACGAACGGATTGTCTTCGAATTGAAATGTTGATTCTGGAGCCTCGCAGTTGAGGAGAGACTCGAAGTAATTTGCCAATATTTGGCAGTTTTCCTTGTCATTATAAGCAACTTTTCCATTTAGGTCCCTGAACTGTAGGCTAGGTGGAGCATATTTACTGAGATTCTGTTTAAAAGTTCTATAGAAATCCCGGGTGTTATTCTTCTTGAAGTCTAGCTCAATTTGTGCCAGCTTGTTCTTGTCAAAAGCACGTTTTACACCTCGAATAGTTTTTGCAGCCTGTTTTCTCATACATAAGAAACTTTACCAGTTGTCTTCACTCTTCTGTGAGTTCCATCTCTGCCATGCAAGTTGTCTGAGCCTTATTGCCGCCTCACATTCACTGGTCCACCAGTCATGCTTTCTGCGTTTTATTAATGGGACTGTTTCCTTATCTGCTGATACTATGGCATCTCGTAGTTGTTCCCAGTTTTGTGGATCCAGTGTTTCAAGCTTCTGAGTGAACTCATCATTAGACTGTAGCTTTTGCAAGTCAAACCTATTCATCTTTCGTCGCTGGACCTTTCTAGTATTTCTCGGAATGAGTTTAACTTTGATTTTAGAGAGGTAATGAACTGAATCTAGGTTGGCACTTCTAAGAACCCTCACATTCTGGATCTCTCGATGGGCTTTACGTGAAATAGCGACGTGATCGATCTGGAACTCACCAAGGTTGTAATTTGGGGATGTCCATGTTTTCTGTTTCCTTGGCAGATGTTTGAAAGCTGTGGATTTCATAACAAGGTTGAATGCCTTACACAGTTCCACAAGTCTCTCTCCATTCCGATTGGTTCTGCGGTGAGCTGGGTAATCTCCAATTATGTTTTGGAATTTTCTTTCTCTGCCGAGTTGGGCATTGAAATCTCCAAGCAAGATAACCGAGTGCTTGGCAGGGATCTCAGAGAGTATCTCCTCTAGCTCTTCCCAAAATGTATCCGTCCCTTCTGGATATTTCTTGTTTGCCTAATTAATCGGCGCATGAACGTTAACCATTGTATAGACCTTGTTTGTACTTCGGAAAGAAAGGGTCGAGACTCGGCTGTTAGGAGAGGTGAAATTTGTGATTGAATCCAGAATTTTTCTGCTTACAATAAATCCAGTGCCAAGGTGAGGGATATTTTTTATGACACGTTTACCTACTTTACCTTTAAAAATTATGTAACCTTGGGACTCAAAAGCATGTTCATCTGTAAACCTCGTTTCTTGAATTGCCGTGATCAAGATCTGATGCTTGGAAAGGGTGTCAAGTAGATGTTTCAGTTTAGCCGTCTTTAAAAGGGAATTCACATTGAAGGTAGCAAAGAAATTGAGAAGTTTGTGTTTGATCTTTCCTGGAGTCTCCGATACCTCCAAGCATGTTGGTGCAGGCTCCCCAGAATCCGAAGACCCGCATGCACCACTCGAAGCGATGGTGGATTGGTTACCACCTGGGGTAGTAGCATTTGCTGAATTTTCCTCCATACTTTGTTCAGACAGTTGAAAAACTGTAATCTGGGGTCGGTGATATTTCACACCGGCCAATATACTGCAAAGGTAGTGAGCCTTGGAGCCCCCAACACTGATCGGCTCGCCGACCCACCTTCCCGCTGGGATTGGATACCCAACCTTCCACTGGGTTGCTCGGCTAACAGGGGCACCTCTTGTAGGTTACGTGTTGGAGTTAGAGTGAAAGAGGCTAGCGTTGGTTTCTCTTCTTGAATCCAATATATTGCGCATTTCGCTCTCGTCTGCCCAGAGTCACACTGACTCCTCCCGGGTTGATTCCCAGGACCTTCATTATTATTATTATTATTATTATTATTATTATTATTATATTATTATTAATATTATTTTTGCCCTTATGGACAATGTTTGAACTTAATTGTCTCATGATGACAATTTTCACTTCTCTCCCTTCTTCCTCTTCTCTTCCCAAAATCTCTTCATCATTTGACTGTGCCGCTGTTTCCATTGCTCTGTCCAAAATGTTCTTGTCTTAATCTATTTATTTGCTTTAAATGTTGTGTTCTTAATTTTGTTTCTGAAGTCTCCTCTGTCTCCAACCATTTTCCTGTCGATCCCCACCTGCCTTAAGTCTTCCTCGGTTCCCTGATACCAATTAGTTTTCCTGCTTGATCTGTTATTACATCAAAGATCTTAGATCTTCTTTGTAAGTCTGTTGTTGTTCATTATTTATTTATTTATTTATCTATTTATTTATTGATTTATTGATTTATTGATTTATTGATTTATTGATTTATTTATTATTTTATTTATTTATTTATTTTTATGTATTTATTTATTTATTTATTTACTTATTTATTTATTTATTGATTGATTGATTTATTTATTTATTATTTTTTATTTATTTATTTATTGATTGATTGATTGATTGATTTATTTATTTAATCTTTTTTATTTATTTATTTATTTATTTATTGATTGATTGATTTATTTATTTATTATTTTTTATTTATTTATTTATTGATTGATTGATTGATTGATTTATTTATTTAATCTTTTTTATTTATTTATTTATTTATTTACTTATTTATTTATTGATTGATTGATTTATTTATTTATTATTTTTTATTTATTTATTTATTGATTGATTGATTGATTGATTTATTTATTTAATCTTTTTTATTTATTTATTTACATATTTATACTCCACAACATGGATCGAACAAAGAATAGTTGTGCGTACAAATATTCTGCTAGTCAATGTTTGAAAACAATTTTTGTCTCGCTGAACCAGGCAATTTTTATTATACTTTATTTGCGACTTTCTGCGCTTTTTTATCGCTTGCCTGGTTATACCCTACCCACCCATTATTATAACCCGGGTTATTGTGTTAGCTCTAGTAGTAATTGTTAATGATTTGGGGTATGATAAGTGCCCCGAGCCTTTAAGTAAGCTACCATCTCAGCACTTGCCTACAGTATTTATGTCTTCCTTGAAAAGAGGTGGGTACGATTTCAACCTCAACCATCCTGGAAGTGACTTTATGTGGTTTCCCACTTCTACTCTAGACAAATGCTTGGTTGGTTTCTAACTTAAGACCACGGCCGCCTCCTCCCCAATCCTCACCTAAATTGCAAATCACTTATTCATCCACCTCAATCACACAGGTTATCAGAAATTACTCACACACTGAAGTACACGGGGCTCAATGACCAGCCCATTAAATGAAACTCTGCCTTGTTCGCTAGAACGCAGCCTGATCGCCTTGCCATTACTACCTCTGGCAATCCTTCAGACAGATGTGCATAGCGGGTTGTAGAGCCTATGTCAACAGAGATGTAATCAGACACTTGGCTCAGCGATTGCCGTCAATTGTGAAGAAAGAGAATACTACAGGGTTTGTATGTTTGCATTACACAGAATTTGGCATAGTTCTTTCACAACCATGAGGAATATTAAATATGTAATTAGAGCCAGATAAGGCAATTATTTCATCAAATTTAAAGGAGTGTTTACGACCGTTTGACTCATTCATGACAAGACAGGGGAACTGATGCATACAATTATAAAGCTATCATATCACGATGTGCATTTTGATTTAATTAATTCAGATCCAAATATTTGTAAAACAACTATTTTAAGAATTTGAATTTATCGCTGATTAAAATATTCGTATACTCTAAATCTGAAACGTTTTACTATGAAGGCATATCAATAACATACGTCCCTAGTGATATCTTTGTGGATCTTTTTAAGGTCTTCAAAACATGGGTATAGATACAGGCATTCGCCAAAGCTATTCCGTTTGGGCCCTAGGACAGCTATCCCACCCACTCAGGCAGCAATCACTGTCACATCGTGATATCGTGGCTTGTGTAGTAAAGAGTCAAGCTGAAATATTAATCATCAGTTGACCAATCTACGGTACGCAAAAAGAGAGTATTGCTGCCTTCACGTGGGAAGACAAGACCTACTGTCACTTTCAGTTACCATGGCAACATAATTCAAACATGACTCAATTTCATTTTACGTTTCTTCGTGACAAACAAGCAATAAAGCCCGTTCCATTCAAGAAAATAACGCGCTCTAGGATATAACTTTGTCGAAAGTGTATATTGTATTATTGTGCGCAAGTGACGGTTGTAAGTTTTCCTCATAACGAAATAGATATCAAACCACTTTCAAACAATCTTCTATGAAGCAAAAACATTAACCATGACGGATTTATGTATTTAGTGTATGCCTTTCAGTACCGGGAGTGTCCGAGGACATGTTCGGCTCGCAATAGTTGTAGCTGCTTCTATGCGGACACCCATGGGGTGAGGTACAGGTACCGTCGCAAGTGAATGAGATGAAATGAATGAAGATGAATGCAATTGGGCAAGTCTAATTTCAAGTAGTTCCAACTTTGGCTACCAGACGTCACTGACACCCAGCGGCGAAGGTTTGAACTTGATAGAGCGTTTCTAGCCAAATATCCTAGAAATTTAGCTACACACTACCAATCGTAGTGGGAGGTTCTTTATCATGTCATACATCTATGACATGAGCCTCGGAAGGAAGGCATACTCAAGTATTTTAACGCTCTTAAAAGCGGGTTAGAAAGCCTCCGTGGCTTAGGCGGCAGCACGCCGGCCTCTCGAAGCTGGGTCCGTGGTTCAAATCCCGGTCACTCCATGTGAGATCTGTGCTGGACAAAACGGAGGCAGACAGGTTTTTCTCTGGGTACTCCGGTTTTTCCTGTCACAATTTCATTCCAGCAACACTCTCCACTATCATTTCATTTCCTCTGTCATTCATTTAATCATTGCCCCAGAGGAGTGCGTCAGGCTTCGGCAGCCGGCACAGTTCATATCCTCGCCGCTAGATGGGGGCTTCATTCATTCCAATCCTGACCCGGTCGGAGACTGGAAGCAGGCTGTGGATTTTCATTTCTAAAGCGGGTTAGAACCCGGGATCTTGGATATAGATTTTCAGCATGCTACCTACTACGCCACTGAAGCCGCACCATGACGGAAAATGTGTTTAATAGACGTATTAACGTACGTATTAATTGAGTTTACTGAGAGACACCCGTTAATATTAGAATGTTTAATGAAACTAGTTTTCAACCCTTCATTGGGGTCTTCATCAGCATGGGTTGGATTAAGATACTATACAGTACTTATATACTAAAATGGTTATATACTTTGAAAAATATTATACAGTGGAACGTCGTTTATCCGGACTAATTGGGACCTCAGGTGTTCCGGATAACGATTTTTCCGGAGAATCGAACATTCGTTCATTTCACAGGGAGAACCACCAAGCTTCTCATTTAGTTGCAACGCTTTATCGCATAACAAAGGTCAGGAAATGGGATATCCCTTACGTATTGTCCGAATGAACCAAAAGTGCGCCACTTCATACAATTTTTCATCCGTAGCTGATCTCATGATTTTTCTCTTTTATGACCCTTCTTCACTAACTAACTTCGATGCATAATTCAGAATTTCACCTTTCGGTTCTTCAAATCATAAATTGTGTATTTTCCAACACTGTCAGTTTTCATTGGACACTCCACACTCTCATCTTTATTCAGTTCATAAATGATCTCCACCTTATTCTCAATCGATAAAACATTGCGATTTTGTTTCTCCTTTTAGCTACTCCTAGAAGCCATTTTCACAACGCAATTCAGTACAGTTTTACGCACACTCACATACTGTAACACGTTGAAACATTATAGAGCAGGCTCTTCCAAATCCACGAGTTTGAGTATGAGTACATGCGAGTACTCAGCAGTAATGCTGGAAGCACGGCTGGAGAGGGACTGGCGGTGATAGCCAATGCGTCACTGGACGAAGGTCATAGTACAAGTCCATGCACTTCCTGCCAGTCCTGATATATCCACCGCGAAGTGACGGCAGCCCCCCACAGCAGAGCTGTATTGCATGTTGCAGGTTTACTCACGTAAGGCGGCGAGTACTCCGCTGCTCACGAGCGAGCTGCTCGGCTGGAACAGCCTGTTATAGAGACAACAGTTGAAAACGAGAAACGATTCACTACTGTAGGCAGCGCGGACTTCCATCTTTTTTTTTTTTTTTGCTCGTCCGGATAATTGACGTCCGGATAAACGACGTTCTACTGTAATAACATTTAATTCAAAAACATTTAGGAAAAATGCACGACCTTACAAAAGTATATAACTTAAGAACGCTTTCCAGTCGGTGAACGAACACGAATTGTGCCCAATTAGCCTACATTAGGTGGGAAAACAAGTGATTACAGTATAATGCCCTAACATGAATAATATTACATACGATATTCAACACATAATAACACGCTTTTATGAACAAAAAATACGGGGTTCTTTTGTTCATAAAAGCGTGTTATTTTGTGTTAAATATCTTATGTAATATTTTTCAGGTTAGGGCATATAATTACTTGTTTCCCGCCTAATGTAATTGGACACAATTTCTGTTCACCAACTGGAAACCTTTCTATAATGGAACTAGGCAACACTAAAAATATGGCTTTTATCACGTCAAAGTATTTAAGAAAACATTTTTATGTTCGACCATGTCGAAATGTAAATATTATATGTCAGAAAACTGTATCATAATGAGGGTCATTATAGTACTATTCTTTATTATGAAACAGTTTCTCCAGCCAATCAGAACTCATTCATTGACCAATTAGGTAAGGATAGCTTCAAGCATGCGCTCAAAATCCAACATGTCGGGCATGAATTACATGATTTGAAAGTTCAAATTGGATATCGGATCAACCATTGTAGTTACAATCTCAACACACAAAGACAAAATCAGCACGAATCTTTACGGTAACAAGAAAATGTTATGACATATGCAAGAAATGTATGAATCTGCGTCCAGAAGTTAGCAACACAGCATCCTTCTATATAAATTACCGACATGGAAAGTGCACCGTCCCATATGTTCGCATAAATAAACTGGCGAATATGAGACAAGAAATAGCACTCCCTAACTCCAATTTCTACACAGCGCATTGCTTTCAAGCGACTTCGGTGACAATATTGGTGAATGCTAGAGCTGATCGGCACTACAAGTAGACATCATGCAGGCTGTAAACAATAGCATTGCCAGGCAAAGTAAATGGTCTCTGCTTTCGAAATTCTTTGACCCACGCATGCACTCTGTTCAGTAAGCAAACCACCCAGCGCGCTCTGTTCACTAACTGAAGTTACTGGAACCCACAGGTATGTATGAATATTTATGTTAAAACATATAATAAAGTTATAATTATCGTCGAATATAAACAGTCGTATGCAACTCGCCTATAATGGTAATTAAGACACTCGTATGTAAATTATAAAACTCGCTTTGCTCGTTTTATAAACATACTCGTGTCTTAATTATTGCCATTATAGGCTCGTTGCATAATGCACTAATTTGAGGTCTAAAACGGCTATTAATACGAAACTTTTATCAAAATATACTGTAACCTACTGGATATGCCATTCATCCGATTGCGATGGAATTTCGGTGAGGTGTTGTGTACACTCCTCCGAAGGTTTCTGACTTATAAAATCCATTTTACAATAGGTAGCTCACGAGTAGATTCAACAAATGAGTGACAGCACGCGATTTCTTTTCAAGAAAGTCTCGTATGCGTTCATGAACCATTTATACGATTGCAATTAAACTTTGGTGAGTTGTAGTTTACACTTCTGCAAAAGTTTCTGATTTAGTAAATCCATGTTACAATATGTAGCGCACGAGTAGATTCAACAAATGAGTGACAGGGCGCGATTGTTTTCAACAAAGTCCCGTATGCGTTCATGAACCATTTATACGATTGCGATTAAACTTTGGTGAGTTGTAGTTTACACTTCTGCAAAAATTTCTGATTTAGTAAATCCATGTTACAATAGGTAGCGCACGAGTGGCTTCAAAAAATGGCGCGCTATTAGTTTCAACAAAGTCCCACGTGCGTTCGTATGCCATTCATCCTATTGCGATACAATTTTGGTGAGTTGTTGTGTACACTCCTGCGAAGGTATCTGAGTTAGTAAATCCATATTACAATAGCTAGCGCACGAGTAGATTCAACAAATGAGTGAGAGCGCGCGATTGTTTTCAAAAAAGTCCCGTATGCGTTCATGAACCATTCATACGTTTGCGATTAAAATTTGGTGAGTTGTAGTTTACACTCCTGTAAAAATTTCTGATTTAGTAAATCCATGTTACAATAGGTAGCGCACGAGTGGCTTCAACAAAATGGCGCACTATTAGTATCAAAAAAGTCCCACGTGCGTTCGTATGCCATTCATCCGATTGCGATACAATTTTAGTGAGTTGTTGTGTACACTCCTGCGAAGGTTTCTGAGTTAGTAAATCCATATTACAATAGCTAGCGCACGAGTAGATTCAACAAATGAGTGAGAGCGCGCGATTGTTTTCAACAAAGTCCCGTATGCGTTCATGAACCATTCATACGATTGCGATTAAAATTTGGTGAGTTGTAGTTTACACTCCTGTAAAATTTCTGATTTAGTAATTCCATGTTACAATAGGTAGCGCACGAGTGGCTTCAACAAAATGGCGCACAATTAGTTTCAACAAAGTCCCACATGCTTTCATATGTCATTCATCCGATTGCGATGAAATTTTGGTGAGCTGTTGTGTACACTCCTGCGAAGGTTTCTGAGTTAGTAAATCCATATTAAAATAGGTAGCGCACGAGTAGATTCAACAAATGAGTGACAGCGCGCGATTGTTTTCAACAAAGTACCGTTTGCGTTTATATACCATTCATCCGATTGCGATGAATCTTTGTTGAGTTATTGAGTACGCTCCCACGAATGTTTCTGAGAGAGTAAATCCATTTTACAATAGTTAAGTTAACGGAAAAAGAAAACAAGTAGTTCCGTGAAGAACTATACAGCCTATTTTCATATATCCTACTCATGTTAATTGCCTCTATCAACATACAATATTTCAGTTTGAAGGTTGTGATAGATTCGTGATAGATGGCCTATACATATAACAATCCAAAATGGCGAGCATCCGAAATATTTAGACGGTTCTCAATATCTATGAATTTTTACAGCAATTAATCTGATTTTTTATGTTCATAGAGGCTATGAACATATGTTCACCTATAGGACTTTCAGTAACCTGGTGAGCACAAATCCAACATGGAGGCGACGCGAAGTATAAATATTTAAATGGACGTTTCTCGCGAATTAACTAATCGAGTGCATAATCACAAGATGGCAGCTGTGCGAGGTTTTTAAAACCTCGTTTTTAGCCTACTTTCGATTTTTGCAAAAAATGAAAGTAGACTTATGAGATCACTACAGGGCGAAAAAAAAGTGTGTCTGTCTGTGTGTGTGTATGTGTGTGTGTGAGTCTGTGTGTGTGTGTGTGTGAGTGTGTGTACTCTGAATGTGTGTCCCCCCCCTATCAATTCGAACACGGTGAGCGCAAATTGAACGAAATTTGGTACAAAGGCAGCACTAGCAAAGGACACCTCAGTGTCATGTTTTATATCGCCGCCATCTTGACAGAAACGTAATGGTGGCCACACAAATGTTCAAAGCTTAGATCAAATTACGACTAACCTAATCATCCGATCTCTACCAAATTTTGCAACAACATACCTTTAAGTGGGCAGCATCCTTTGACCAAACTAATAGGTCATCAGCCTAATATTTTGCGGATGCCGGACATCTTTGTGTGAAAATCGATTGCCCCTATTAATTCAAACACGGTGAAACCGAATGGAAAGAAATTTGGTACAGAGGTAGTACTAGCAAAGGGCACCTCAGTGTCTTGTTTTATATCGCCGCCATCTTGACGGAAACGTAATGGCGGCCACACAAATGTTCAAAGCTTAATTCAAATTACGACCAAACTAATCATCCGATCTCTACCAAATTTTGCAACAACATACCTTTATGGAGGGAGCATCCTTTGACAAATCTAATAGGTCATTCGCCTAATAGTTTACGGATGGCGGCCATCTTTGTGTCAAAATCGATTACCCCTATTAATTCGAACACGGTGAAACCGAATGGAATGAAATTTGGTACAGAGGTAGCACTAGCAAAGGGCACCCCAGTGTCATGTTTTATATCGCCGCCTTCTTGACGGAAACGTAATGGCGGCCACACAAATGTTCAAAGCTTAAATCAAATTACGACTAACCTAATCATCCGATCTCTACCAAATTTTGCAACAACATACCTTTATAGAGGAAGCATCCTTTGGCAAATCTAATAGGTCATTAGCCTAATAGTTTTCGGATGGCGGCCATCTTTGTGTCAAAATCGATTACCCCTATTAATTCGAACACGGTGAAACCGAATGGAATGAAATTTGGTACAGAGGTAGCACTAGCAAAGGGCACCTCAGTGTCATGTTTTATATCGCCGCCATCTTGACAGAAACGTAATGGCGGCCACACAAATATTCAAAGCTTAAATCAAATTACGATTAACCTAATCATCCGATCTCTACCAAATTTTGCATCAACATACCATTATGGAGGGAGCATCCTTTGACCAAACTAATAGGTCATTAGCCTAATATTTTGCGGATAGTGGCCATCTTTGTGTGAAAATCGATTCCCCCTATTAATTCGAACACGGTGAAACCGAATGGAACGAAATTTGGTACAGAGGTAGCACTAGCAAAAGGCACCTCAGTGTCATGTTTTATATCGCCGCCATCTTGACGGAAACGGTATGACGGCCACCCAAATTTTAAAAGCTTAAATTAAATTTCGACCATCCTAATAATTTGATCTCTACCGGATTTTGCAACAACATGCCTTTTTGTGGAAAGCATCTTATGACTGACTACAAGGTCATCAGCCCAATAGTTTGCAAATAGCGGCCATGTATGTGTGCAAATCCATTCCCCGGATCAATTCAAACACGGTGAAACCGAATTGAATGAATTTTTTTACAGAGGTAGCACTAGCAAAGGGCACCTCATATTCATGTTTAATATCCCTATAGCACGTTGTATTTCAACAAGCTACTACAACCAACATTCAATTATACTCCTTGAAAAGGACAAAGAGTTATAACAATACCCATGCATTTAGGAGAAAGTAGGCTATATGTTCTTTACTGAACATCTTGTTACTTCTTGTGTTCTAATCATGCGATTGAAGTTTGAATACCACACGTACACAATAATCTTGATGTAATAGTACAAAAATAAAAATCCAACCTGACGACCATCTGAAATATTTAGACGGTTCTCAATATCTACGAATCTGTTACAGCAATTGAACTGAAATTTTGTATGTTGTTAGTGGCAATTAACATGAGCAGGATATATGAAAATAGACTGTATAGTTCTTCTCGGAACTACTTGTTTAATTAATGGATTTTCTTATTTACTGTAAGTGAAGGTGGAAGTGACGTTTTCATATAGTGCCAACTATTACTTTAAGGTCGTTAAACGTTCTTGGTTTTGTCATTCAAATCCATTATCGTATGAAGTCTGGTCGGTTGATTCCCTCAGTTTAGGGGCTGCGACAGCGTGGTTATGTAGCCCCGTGTACTTTGGGTGTGTGTAGAATCTGTTTGATAACCAGTGTTAATTGTGATGGCTGCATTAGTGTGAGTTATCTGTAATTCAGGTAAGGACTGCAGACGATCAATTTCAAGTAGTTCTTATTTTAGCTACAAAATGCTACCGTTAACGACACCTGGCTGTGAACTTGGCTACTAGATGCCACCACAACCGACACCTGATGAACGTAGGAACTTAATAATAGAGCGCTAATCAAATCTAACCTACAAATTTAGCTTCACACAATTGTAGTTAGTAGAAGGTTCTTTTACATGCCATAAATCTATGACATGGGTCCGCCGGCTTTACGTTCCCTCCGAAGGAAAGCCTTCTGAAGGAATATTAACGCTCTTAAAATAATCTGACGACTTCGGCCGGGTTTGAACTCGCGATCTTGGGCATAGAAGCGCAGCATGTTACCAACTAGCCCACCGAAGCCTCCCATATGAAGTCTATTTTTTCAAATTAGAGGAGTTGATTATAACGTAGTCATGTAGTTGAGCTAATTGTGGGATTACCTTGTGTATCTATAGTGTTCTAGCTCGTATTACAGTTCAAACTGTTGTCTTCTAACTTTCATGTTGTTAAGAAATAAATATATTAGTTTGATTCTTTGGGTCCAAGTATAAGTTCTTCTTATCCTTTAATCGGTTTGTAATAATGGATTACAATTGGTTTTCTTCCTGCTGAATATTTTGTGAAATATGGTATTGTAGTTTGTATTAACGTTGAAATATCAACTAATATTAATACGTTGTTGTTTTGAACTAGGCTAACTTAATATCTTAATTCTACCCATGCTGATGAAGACCCCAATGGAGGGTGAGTGAGTCCAACACTATAACCGCTCACCTACCGTAGCCAGCTCTCCACGAGGTGGACATGTATCTAAAATAGGAATTTAGGGGAATTTATTTCAACTCAGAGAGTTTCTGATGAAATCGCCATCGATCCACCAGAGGATTGGAATGAGTTTCTGAACGTTATGAACTCCATGAACTACATCTTAAGGAAAGAATTCGTGATGAAAATCAATAAAATGTAAAGCAAAAATAATGGAATCCATCTGGAAAAGGCAGACATCAAATTGACAGGTGAAAAAATAAAGTGACCTACTACGGGAGAAAAATAAGCAGTGATGGACGAAGCAATGAGGATAAACAAGAAGTTCCGTGACGAACTAAAGAGCCTAATTTTCTTATAATTTAAGATTCATGCCAATGATTAATGGATCTATCTAGAATAATGACGAAATTAAGTTGGTAATATCGAAATTTCTACTGTATACCTGGCATAATGTAGCCTAATAGAGCACTACAGTTGGCAGCCCTGGTGACTGAATATATTCTTAGTTCCATCTCTTAAGGTACAGAATACAAAATTTGGTTGGAGTTCAATGAATGGCATGGACGTTACATGCAGTTAAACATCGGATCTAACAGCGCGCGTAAAATCATGTTGGCAACAGTGTCATGCATGTATTGGTCACAAATAATCTGAAATAATATGATCTATTGTTGTGCCAATTTTGAATGAAATCCATTAGTTAGTATAGAAATTACATGCATTTAAATATTGGACCTATCAGTAGGCTTATAATCATTTTGGCAACACTGCCATGTATGGCCTTCTGGAAATTAAACTGCAATATTATTATCTATATGTGTGCCGATTTTGAAATAGCTCCCATTCATACCTTCCAGGATATCCAACATGGAGCTCAAATTTCAATTGCGATTTTTCAGCAGTTGGTAGCACTGACATCATTTTCAAATATGGCCGTGAGATATTCAGGTATATATCTTTACTCCTACCAAACTTTATTTCGATTGCTCCAGCCGTTTAGGAGTTGATAGGGGGACACACACACACAGCCAGACAGACAGACAGACACACACACACACATTTTCCCGGATCGATCTCATAAGACTACTTTTTCCTCATTTTTGCAAAATGTGAACAGTAGGCTAAAAATGTAAATTAGCACAGGCGTTAGATAGTAATGTTTTAACCTTTTGTCTGGAACTTGGGCTATGGAAGTGAAACTTGGACTTTTGCTGCAGCAGGTAAGATGTAAATAGAAGCATTTGAAATGTGGTGTTACAGGAGAATGATGAGATGAGATGGGTAGTTTGAGTAGCAATTAAAGAGGTATTAAGACGAGTGGGACAGACAGATGTTTCTGACAGGTGCTAATGAAGAGAAGAGATAGGTTGGTAAGACACATACTATGACTCAGACTCAACAGACTCCATTACCCTTTAACTTAGGCTTCCCGCGCAGGGCCGCATGACGTCACGCACTCGCCGTCTCCGTATCGCATAACGCCAGACCCCAGGAGTAAACTCAGACTCAACAGACTCCATTACCCTTTAACTTAGACTCCCGCGCGGGGGCTGCATGACGTCACGCACTCACCGTCTCCGTATCGCATAACGCCAGACCCCAGGAGTAAACTCAGACTCAACAGACTCCATTACCCTTTAACTTAGGCTTCCCGCGCGGAACCTGCATGACGTCACGCACTCGCCATCTCCGTATCGCATAACGCCAGACCCCAGGAGTAAACTCAGTCTCGGTGCATATGCACTGAACAACATGATGACGTCATACACGCCGTAACCGTGACGCATAACGGTAGACCTAAGCATAACGATGAAGATCAATTGAAATGATAACAAGAACGTGAGATATGTAATCGAGCTGCGCCAAAATAGGTGGATTTTTCCCCTAATTTCTTACAGATTTTCCCGACTATTGTGAGCCGAAAATTGTCACGCGAGCACTGGCGCCATGGGTAAATATGACCCGACCGTAAATAATATAGAAATAACTTGAGTGTTCCAAAATCTATGGACTTGTTCCTTTTCCCGTGTGAAGTTCAAGGCTAGGAAGGGATGCACAGCAAGCGACAGGAAATCAGGGCTGAACAAAATGAAAATATAGAGCATTATTTAAGCGTCGGGTCAAACACACACATCTGCCAGCCCTCCCGGGTTAAACAGATTTTTTTTTATTTATTTTTTACTATCGAGTTTACCCACCAGGGTGGTGGCTCCCACGGACTCAGCGAGGGAACTCACTCCTACCGCCATATTTCAGGCAGTGTCCTAGAGCTGGGAACATCTAATCGGAGTGGATACAACTGGTGAGATGGGATTATCACCTCGCCCAGGCGGCGTCACCTGCAAAGCGAACAGGGGCCTCATGAGGGAAGGGAATGGAAGGCAAGGATGGATAGGCAAAGAAGAGGGAAGGAGGTGGCCGTGGCCTTACAGTAGGGACCATCCCGGCATTTGCCCGAAGACGAAGTGGGAAACCACGGAAAATCACTTCGTGGATGGCTGAGGTGGGAATCGAACCCCCTCTACTCATTTGGACCACCCGAGGCTGAGTAGACCCCGTTCCAGTCCTCATACTGTGCCCAACTCTAGGAATGGGTATTCCAAGATTCAGACACCTAGATATCAAGGGAAAGGCTACAGCCGCTTTTGAAAGTTGAGATATTTGAATATCGCGCTCCATTGCTTCCAGAAGTAATTGGAAAGAATATACCGCTAAGAGCATGTCAAGTGACGTAGCGAGTAATAGCAGAGGTCGAGGCTATTTATTGATTAAATAGTTAACCATGGAGTAGAGACTTGAGACTTGGATCAGATTACTGGCACGGCCAAATGAAAGAGAATGCAATTAGTATCAAGTAAATCGGACCAGGGATACCAGAGATATGAGGATTTCCAGATTTCAGCGTGATGACGCGTGACCCTGACAGTTTTGAATAAAAGCCGGCTGGCTCAGGCATCAATAGCTCACTTCGACACAAGCACTTGCCTAGCAAGGTGCTACTACGTTGAGCCAAGGCACATGGTTGCCGGATCTACGCAGAAATTATTTTCAAAGTTGTGATAGTCACAAAAGTGCTGCGCTACGAGTGAAACTTAGTAAGTTTCCGGCAAGGAGAATCACTGAGGTGATTGATATTTTTCGACGGACACTGGTGAAATATTTTTATTTTCACATGGACATTAGCTAGACTTTGTCTAGAATTAGTACTTTGTCACAGACCAGTAATAACCTAATACATGGATAATTAAGTCCATTTCAGTCAGTTTTCATATTTGTAACTAAATATCAGTACATTGAAGACCAGTCTATCACGGTGTTGTTCATTAGTCTACGCAGGGAAACTACATGTTACCTCGCGCATGGTAGATGGTGTGAAGCCATGCCCAGGGAACGATCTTCAGAACAGCCGTTGATTGGTTAGACAGTCAGTGTTTTCTTGTACTGAAAAGATTACCGTGAGTTATGTTACAACTGACATATCTAAGAATAGATCACTTAGATCTGACCCCATTTAAGCAAACTGTTATGGAGTTAACAGAAGCCAATATTAAAATGGATCAACAGTTACTTCAAACGTCAAAAGATACTACCACTATGTCTTGTTAGACGGATTGTGGGTATATAATGGCGGCCGATACAAGGATTATACATGCTTGTCCGATAGGGCATGTTTATGGATAAATCTGGTACAGACCAGGTTCGCTACGCTTCAAGACCATCAAGAAATGTAAGCCACATTTGAATTATATTATGCCTAGCTAATTGGAACAAACTATTTTTCGGCAGATGACCAACACATTTATTTTCTTCGTATTTAAATCTTGCAATGATTTACGCAAGACTTAGAGTTATTCTGAGTATTTTCAGCACTCAGAACAGTTTAGGATCGATGACCGAGCATATCGAGCATTTATTCGAATATTTCATATGTTTGGGAAATCACGGTAATCAGCCGATGTAACTGTAAAAGTTAATAATTATTTTTGTTGAGGAATGGATATTTTTTCCATATTCGAAGGTTCGAACATGTGGATTCTCACATAATGAGATGATAATTAAATATATTTAAAATAATATAACTAATAATAATAATAATCCACTGATATTAATAATAATAATTTTTATAATTTTTCTAAATAATTCTTGGATATTATATTTTCTAATAATCATATGTATTGAGAGAGAGTCTATGAAGTAGTTTAATCATTTCTAGTTTGGAACAGGAGATTTTCCGAAGGAGAGTGGTTAGCGCAAGCCCGCATTCAACCAACATTTCAGTTCTGGTTGAACAGTTAATATTTGCATTGAGCAAAGTATATTTTTCAGATAACACGGAGAGGCATGAAACGGGAAGCAATTGATAATTGTATCAAATAGGATATTTTTGTATTTATATAAAATCATGACGTAAATACACTCGAAAGTGAAATAAAGATTTTCATAAGTATGGTAAATTCACGGGTTGAACTGAATGGTAAAATAAAATAAACTTGTGAGTTTATTAATCTTCCAGTGTTGATAACAAGCAGAGGCTTGATTTATTGTATACATTTTGGGAAGAAAATTTATGTGTGGAGTAGTTGAAATGCCATTCCCAGGTGCGCATGTTTAAGTCGCAGGAATGAGGAGGTTTTTTCGAGCATCAATCAAATAGCAGGTTCGATGGCTCAGGTTTATAGGATTATTGGAACTACACATTTCGTCGTATGAATGACCCGAAGGTTATTTCTTGAAACCATCAGTTCTTATTTCAACCTTGTTTACGAATTCCATTTAGACTTTGATTTTGCTAGAACCCGGATTTGTCATGATAGTAATTTATTCTTCTTCAGAGGAAGACCTTTGCCGTTGTTGTTGTAATATTGTGTTCTTAGACAAATAATAGAATGGGCCATTGCCTATTAAAAATAATTCTTTAACCACGAATAATTTGAAGGATATTTTCAATCCTAGTGCCATGAACTAAATGAATTTATTTTGAAGCTAAAATTCTTATTTCCGCATTCTGTCGAAGAATTGCAAGTTGTGAAAATTACTAAAATGGCCATGAATATAAATATTTTTCATAATAATGTTTCCAAGTGGAAAATTGAATAGTTGAATGGTTCAACAATTTATTGATCAAGTTGATGATTCAGAAATCATATATTTTGTCAGGAACTTGAAGTTCATAATCGAGTCACTTCTCGAAATGTTTAATGTCGGAAGAACAATTAATTTTTGTTGTTCTTCGCACAGTTCTTCGATGCTATGCTCAAGGTCAAATACTTTTCAGATGTTATTAATATGTGTAAATAATTTGTGTTGATTCAGAATAATAATATTTTTTGACAATATTTTTTGAAACTGGAAAAATAAGTGAAAGTTTAAAAATTCTATGAACATTTATTCTACGAGTGTTAATATTATATAAAAATTCAAACAGTGAACTACAGTATTTCCAGTAAGGACAATTAAATTTGAACTGGATTTAATCATAAATAATTTTGGAACACAGTCTACAGGACTAATAATCAGACTTGTGTTTCCAAAAATAATTGTCAAATGTGTTTGGAAAATTTCTGTATATTGTGTAAATAGGAGTGTGGGTCGCCACACGTGAGTGATGCTACTTTGAGCATTTTTGCAGTCAATTTTAAATTCAAAATAAAATGAGATAATTTTACATGATGTGTTACGCCCAATTGAATCTCCTTCTATCCTTATTTTTGCATTGAGCCAAAAATCGGTAAAGCATTTTTTTTTCGATGTCGTTTTTGCGATTAGCTTTAACCCATCTGGCGCTCCGGGATATTTTGACTCTCGTGCTGACTGATTATTGGTAAAATGCATATGTGGTCGTGCGGACTCCGGTCTAAACGGGCACATAAAATAAGATAGAGAGAGAAATGGCTTCGAACGTGGGTCTCGAGTTAGACATGGTCAATCGCATGCCGATTTAAATTGTGATAATTTTTCTAGAAATATTTTGGGAGTTGAGAGATGTCTGGTTTGGATGAATAAATTAGTAGGAAACCCAATTAGTGGGGAAAATTAAAAATTTAACTTGGTTAATAATTAGAATGGGTTTGATTATTTTTGATAATGGCTTAACCATTAGGGCGTCAAGTAAATTCAGTAGTAAACGTTCGATGACTGGACATACGCATTATTAGAATCCAGGTGGAGGATATTTGAGAACTTGCATATTTTTCTTGTGATATTGTGGTAAATGTAATTCATAAAAGTAGAGAATTTTGTTTTTCCATCACGTCGACATAAGGACAAATCTCATTTTATTAGAGTGTTCCAATTAGCTATTCATATTTCTTGTTCTAGTTATAAGCTTGTGTTTGCCAATATTGTATACCCCTAAGTTTTGAATAATAATTGAAAATTATGGAAGAGATGATGAGAATGATGAGGAGTTTGGAGGAGAGTTCAAAAGAAGCTGGACTGCGTGTAGCAGCCATTATGAAAGAAAATACTGAGGCTTTGGAAAGGAAACTTAAAGAAAATTCTGATAAACTTAAAGAAAGTTTAAACGATAAACTTAAAGAAAATTCTGATTCTTTAGAAAATAAACTTAAAGAAAATTCTGATCCTTTAGAAAATAAACTTAAAGAAAATTTGAATGATAAACTTAGAGAAAATTCTGATTCTTTGGAAAATAAACTTAAAGAAAGTTCTGATTCTTTAAAAGGTAATTTGAAAGAAAATTTAAATAGTAAATTTAATTCTATGGAAAGTAAATTTAAAGAGAATTCCGAAATTTTGAAAATGTCACTTGAGAGTAAAATGACTAAATTATGCGAAAAAACACATGAGCTCGAAACTTCATTAGCTACTAACGCAAGTTTAATGGACGATAAATTTCGCGATGCCGATCTAAGATCTCAAAGCTTAGCTGATAGGATAGAACATGGTCTTAGGAAAGTTGGTGAAGACATGGTCAACCTAGAAGTCAGAGTGAAGAAAGAAAGTAATGAGATGGGAATTCTAGTTGTTCAACGTTTGACAGAACAATTCAAAGAACTTGTAATGGGAGAAATAAGAGAAGGTGTGATTAATGAGTTACAAATTGAAATTAAAACCACAGTTGTCAATGAAATTAAAGACACACTCAAGCAGGAGAACCAAGAGGGAATCAAGGAGATTAGGGAATCTTTGTCATCCCATATTCAAGTAATTTCCAAAGATATCCAAGCAACTCAGAAGGACATATCAGATATGACAGGGTCATTGAAAAGTCACGAGGCTGTTATGAACCAGATATCCACTGATGTCAAGGAGAATTGTAAAGAAACTGAAGCAATTAAGAAAATGGCAGAAGAAAACCATAAGGAACTTGAGGCTATGAAAACCCAAATCAAGGACGAGAAACAGTCTCACCATCTGTTGAAAATGCCAAGTATAAGGGGAAAAGATCAGATGCAGATAAATCTAGGAGCAAATAGAGAAACTGATAGTCAAAGACAGGATGACGTCAGGACAGTATTTCAATCCAACCCCATAACTGTATTCAAGAATGTTGAGGATAAGCCTTCTAAATTTTCAGGGCGAGATTCTGTGACACCCGTGGAATTTTTGAGAGAAGCAGGTGATTACCTGAAAGATTCCAAGATCCCTAAGGAAAGACAGATCCGAGTGATAGGGAAATTTTTGGAAGGTCCTGCACTTCTTTGGTTTAGAGCTTTTAGATCCACTCTAACCACTTTTGAGGAGTTTTCTCGTGGGTTATTGAAAATGTTTTGGTCCCCGGAAACCCAACAGCAAGTCAGAGCAGAATTATATTCGAAGAGATTCTCGACGTCACAACCTACTCGATACTCTACGTACTTTTCTGGACAGCTTTCTAAACTGCAACATTTAGATCCGCCGATGCCAGATAACGAATTAATTACTGCATTAATACGTCAGTTTCCAGCAGACGTCCAAAGGACTTTGATCGCTGCTGACATCTATAATATGACGAAATATTGCAGAAGCTGGATCATACGAACGCTCAATTCTTCCATCAGAAGGGAGGAAAGAATAACAACGCTGTGTATGCTGTTATGGCCGACAGTTATTCTCAAACACCTCGAGAGATTCGAGAGGTGCGAGAAGAGAAAACGCCGAGGGAAGATCCCAATAAAGGAGGATGGAATCCGTACAGTAACAGATACAGTTACAAGCCTTATGCGAGACCGGATAGTGGTAATCGATATAATACTCGATGGAGAAGGCCCAGGGATAACCAAGGAAGGTACCAGGAAAGAAGGTACTACGGTAGTAACAACTACAATAACAGAGGGAATGTGAATACTCGTCAGTCCAATGAAGAGTTCAATAAGGAGACGAGGAAAAACTTGGAAGCAAGACACCAAGATAACTTGCAGTTTTTGGAGCAGATGCCCAATGAACCAGGTCCATCGGGAACACAACAATCCCGGGGGAATGGAAACGAAAAAAAAAACTTCGAATTCACAGTAGAAGATAGAATTTTGAACACTTTCACTTCCAGAATTATTAAATGGCAAGCAGAGGATGATGACTTAATTCAACAGAATGACGAACGGAAAGAAATGGGTACAAGAATTAGAATGCCAATCATATCATGCGAAGTATTCGGTATGCCTGTCGATACTTTGATTGATACTGGGGCTATGCTTTGTCTTGTGAGTGAGAAGATTTATATTCTGTGGAATCTCAAAGAGAATTTAGAGGAGATTCCAGTATCAGGAATTAAGATCCAAGGAATAATACCCAACAAAATATCTCTGTGTAAAACACAATTATACTTATGTATTACGATTGGAGGACATGATTTCCGACATGTGTTTGTAGTAATGAAGGACATGGCTTTTGAGATGATATTGGGAGCGGATTTCATTCAGAAATATCAAGCAGTGATAGACATGAAGACAGAGACGATCAGATTCAAGAATACCGAAGAGATTAACTTCGAGGGAAAAGAAGAGGAAGACATCGAGGGAGATGCTCAATGGTCTCTGATTTTTTATGGAGCTGAAGGAAGAGAAGTCTACACTGAGGAGGAGTCCCCAGAGCTAGGGAAAATTTTGGAAGAGTATCACGATATTTTTGATATTAAACCTGGTGAAATTGAAGATTTTGAATATTGTGGAAGTAAACAACAATGGAAGCTATGAAGTCGCTAATACACGAACTGGTAACATCGTGGGAACTTATAATGCATCGAATTTGAAGATTTATTATTCAAGAACCAGATGATTTAATGTGTAGATAGGAAAAATAAAATTTTTTTCAATTTTTATTTTTTGCTAGGTGTGGGGTGGATGTGCCCAACTCTAGGAATGGGTATTCCAAGATTCAGACACCTAGATATCAAGGGAAAGGCTACAGCCGCTTTTGAAAGTTGAGATATTTGAATATCGCGCTCCATTGCTTCCAGAAGCAATTGGAAAGAATATACCGCTAAGAGCATGTCAAGTGACGTAGCGAGTAATAGCAGAGGTCGAGGCTATTTATTGATTAAATAGTTAACCATGGAGTAGAGACTTGAGACTTGGATCAGATTACTGGCACGGCCAAATGAAAGAGAATGCAATTAGTATCAAGTAAATCGGACCAGGGATACCAGAGATATGAGGATTTCCAGATTTCAGCGTGATGACGCGTGACCCTGACAGTTTTGAATAAAAGCCGGCTGGCTCAGGCATCAATAGCTCACTTCGACACAAGCACTTGCCTAGCAAGGTGCTACTACGCTGAGCCAAGGCACATGGTTGCCAGATCTACGCAGAGGTTATTTTCAAAGTTGTGATAGTCACAAAAGTGCTGCGCTACGAGTGAAACTTAGTAAGTTTCCGGCAAGGAGAATCACTGAGGTGATTGATATTTTTCGACGGACACTGGTGAAATAGTTTTATTTTCACATGGACATATGCTAGACTTTGTCTAGAATTAGTACTTTGTCACAGACCAGTAATAACCTAATACTTGGATAATTAAGTCCATTTTAGTCAGTTTTCATATTTGTAACTAAATAACCACTTCGATCTATCAGTACATTGAAGACCAGTCTATCACGGTGTTGTTCATTAGTCTACGCAGGGAAACTACATGTTGCTTCGCGCATGGTAGATGGTGTGAAGCCATGCCCAGGGAACGATCTTCAGAACAGCCGTTGATTGGTTAGACAGTCAGTGTTTTCTTGTACTGAAAAGATTACCGTGAGTTATGTTACAACTGACATATCTAAGAATAGATCTCTTAGATCTGACCCCATTTAAGCAAACTGTTATGGAGTTAACAGAAGCCAATATTAAAATGGATCAACAGTTACTTCAAACGTCAAAAGATACTACCACTATGTCTTGTTAGACGGATTGTGGGTATATAATGGCGGCCGATACAAGGATTATACATGCTTGTCCGATAGGGCATGTTTATGGATAAATCTGGTACAGACCAGGTTCGCTACGCTTCAAGACCATCAAGAAATGTCAGCCACATTTGAATTATATTATGCCTAGCTAATTGGAACAAACTATTTTTCGGCAGATGACCAACACATTTATTTTTCTTCGTATTAAAATCTTGCAATGATTTACGCAAGACTTATTAGAGTTATTCTGAGTATTTTCAGCACTCAGAACAGTTTAGGATCGATGACCGAGCATATCGAGCATTTATTCGAATATTTCATATGTTTGGGAAATCACGGTAATCAGCCGATGTAACTGTAAAAGTTAATAATTATTTTTGTTGAGGAATGGATATTTTTTCCATATTCGAAGGTTCGAACATGTGGATTCTCACATAATGAGATGATAATTAAATATATTTAAAATAATATAACTAATAATAATAATAATCCACTGATAACAATAATAAAAAATTTTATAATTTTTATAAATAATTCTTGGATATTATATTTTCTAATAATCATATGTATTGAGAGAGAGTCTATGGAGTAGTTTAATCATTTCTAGTTTGGAACAGGAGATTTTCCGAAGGAGAGTGGTTAGCGCAAGCCCGCATTCAACCAACATTTCAGTTCTGGTTGAACAGTTAATATTTGCATTGAGCAAAGTATATTTTTCAGATAACACGGAGAGGCATGAAACGGGAAGCAATTGATAATTGTATCAAATAGGATATTTTTGTATTTATATAAAATCATGACGTAAATACACTCGAAAGTGAAATAAAGATTTTCATAAGTATGGTAAATTCACGGGTTGAACTGAATGGTAAAATAAAATAAACTTGTGAGTTTATTAATCTTCCAGTGTTGATAACAAGCAGAGGCTTGATTTATTGTATAAATTTTGGGAAGAAAATTTATGTGTGGAGTAGTTGAAATGCCATTCCCAGGTGCGCATGTTTAAGTCGAAGGAATGAGGAGGTTTTTTCGAGCATCAATCAAATAGCAGGTTCGATGGCTCAGGTTTATAGGAGTATTGGAACTACACATTTCGTCATATGAATGACCCGAAGGTTATTTCTTGAAACCATCAGTTCTTATTTCAACCTTGTTTACGAATTCCATTTAGACTTTGATTTTGCTAGAACCAGGATTTGTCATGATAGTAATTTATTCTTCTTCAGAGGAAGACCTTTGCCGTTGTTGTTGTAATATTGTGTTCTTACACAAATAATAGAATGGGCCACTGCCAAATAAAAATAATTCTTTAACCACGAATAATTTGAAGGATGTTTTCAATTCTAGTGCCATGAACTAAATGAATTTATTTTGAAGCTACAATTCTTATTTCCGCATTCTGTCGAAGAATTGCAAGTTGTGAAAATTTTCTAAAATGGCCATGAATATAAATATTTTTCATAATAATGTTTCCAAGTGGAAAATTGAATAGTTGAATGGTTCAACAATTTATTGATCAAGTTGATGATTCAGAAATCATATATTTTGTCAGGAACTTGAAGTTCATAATCGAGTCACTTCTCGAAATGTTTAATGTCGGAAGAACAATTAATTTTTGTTGTGCTTCGCACAGTTCTTCGATGCTATGCTCAAGGTCAAATACTTTTCAGATGTTATTAATATGTGTAAATAATTTGTGTTGATTCAGAATAATAATATTTTTGACAATATTTTTTGAAACTGGAAAAATAAGTGAAAGTTTAAAAATTCTATGAACATTTATTCTACGAGTGTTAATATTATATAAAAATTCAAACAGTGAACTACAGTATTTCCAGTAAGGACAATTAAATTTGAACTGGATTTAATCATAAATAATTTTGGAACACAGTCTACAGGACTAATAATCAGACTTGTGTTTCCAAAAATAATTGTCAAATGTGTTTGGAAAATTTCTGTATATTGTGTAAATAGGAGTGTGGGTCGCCACACGTGAGTGATGCTACTTTGAGCATTTTTGCAGTCAATTTTAAATTCAAAATAAAATGAGATAATTTTACATGATGTGTTACGCCCAATTGAATCTCCTTCTATCCTTATTGTTGCATTGAGCCAAAAATCGGTAAAGCTTTTTTTTTTTTTTTTTTTTTCGATGTCGTTTTTGCGATTAGCTTTAACCCATCTGGCACTCCGTGATATTTTGACTCTCGTGCTGACTGATTATTGGTAAAATGCATATGTGGTCGTGCGGACTCCGGTCTAAACGGGCACAATACCACTTTTCAAATTTCGTGGCAGAGCCTGGACTAGAACCCAGGACCTCCGGGGCGGCAGCTAACCACGCTGCTGACCGCTACGTAAACAGATTTATACGGATGAAATCTGTCTCTATCTTGTAGCAACCTTATGAGCATACTGTCGATATTTTCCGATATATCGAGTTATTCCAGTTGTGCTAGCCTATGTGAATGCTTTGTTTTCACTCAATATTAAACAAACGATTTGAGGAGAGATATTTTAGCTCGCGTGTTGTCACTGAACCAGTCACATGCAATTAATTACACTCGCATGAGCACGAGGTATTGAGCGTCCAAGCTCATACACACTTCAGGAAATATAGTGCACAGTGCTTTAACCCTTTCTAGTGACAGGGGCGTGGTGGTGCTGTGGTCAAGCTGCAGGCCTCTCACCAAGGTGGACTGGGTTCGATTCCCAGTCAATGCATGTGAGATTTTCGAAGTAAAATGCCATGTCCTGTGGTTCGTATTGCACGTAAAATGAAGATCCCGTGGCTCATAATCACAAGATTCACGATCACGTAAAACTACAATCTTCCTTCCTTTATAGGGCAGAACTATTATTAATTTGTATTCAATTACATTTAATTATTTTACAAGGATGGTGTATTGGCTTTCACGGCCAGTGAATAAAAAATCAGCAATGTACCAGCTAGGTTTGTGCCGTGTCTTGTGTGGGGTATTAAATAGGACACCAAGCTGGCTCATCAGCGGGCTCGTAATAACCCCGCCTGGACCCCCACAGAAGTAGCGAACTGCACGCTACCTCCCTTTTTATGAAGCGCACCTGCCCCTCTTCACTGCGAGAACTAAACCTAGAAAAATTGCTGAGTTTCAATTATTTTTGCCAAATTTTAATTTATTAATTTTATTTTGTGTTATTTTTTAATTTTTATGTTTAAATGTTTTTATAATTTTATTTTAAATTTTATTTTTATGATCTTAATTTTTTATAAATCTATTTTTTATTTTTTTAGTCGTTTACCCTCCAGGTTGGTGGAACCCACGGACTCAGCGAGGGAACTCACCTCTACCGCCTCTACGGGCAGTGTCCTAGAGCTGGGAACATCGAATCGGAAGGGATACAACTGGTTAGGTGTGATTGGCACCTCGCCCAGGCGGCTTCACCTGCAAAGCGAACAGGGGCCTCATGAGGGAAGGTAAGGGATGGTGAGGATGGATAGGCATGGAAGAGGGAAGGAGGCGGCCGTGGCCTTGAACAAGGTACCATCCCGGCATTTGCCCGAAGACGAAGTGGGAAACCACGGAAAGCCACTTCGAGGATGGCTGAGGGGGAATCGAACCCCCTCTACTCATTTGGGCCACCCGAGGCTGAGTAGACCCGGTCCCAGTCCTCGTACCACTTTTCAAAATTCATGGCAGAGCCAAAGGTGGATTGATGAGCAGGCAGAGAAAGCAGAAGAAGCGGCAAGAAGGGGGGACGTTAAGGAGCTCTATGGCATCACAAAGATGCTTTCGAAAAAAGGCTTTAATAAAACTAGGCCTGTGAAGAGCAAGACGGGCGAGATCCTCACGACGTGTGAACAGCAGCTGACAAGATGGAGAGAACACTTTGCGGAGGTTCTTAATAGAATTTTGAATTTGAATTTATTGTTTCTCTTATACAGGCCACTGAGGCTACAAAGCCTCTTTATGCAGCTCTCTTCATTCAGAGGGCGGTTAAATACAATAGAATAAATGAAGAAAGAAAGAAAGAAAAAACTTGACCTATACATACAGTTGTTCTTGTTAATACATCCGTTCACCTTGAACATGATAATTGTATAGATAGAGGACCAGAAAGTAAGCAGCGAGGAGAAGATGAACAGGAAGCAGAAAGTGACCCAAGCATCAGCCTCGACTCCCCAACTCGGGGCGAAATACGGACAGCGTTGAAGCAGATGAAATGCGGGAAGGCACCAGGTCTGGATAATATCCCAGCGGAAGTACTGAAAGCAGACCTGGATATTACGATTGATCTGCTGCACCCGCTGTTGGAGAAGATCTGGAAGGAGGAGAAAATACCAACCGACTGGAAGAAGGGGTTGATAGTCAAGTTGCCGAAGAAAGGGGACACCACAAACTGTAACAACTGGAGGGGTATCACCTTGCTGTCCATTCCAAGCAAAGTGCTGGCGAGAGTCATCCTGATTCGTATAAAAGACTGCGTAGAAAAAAGGCTTCGGAAGGAACTGGCTGGATTTCGACAACATCGCAGCTGTGTGGATCTCATCAACACCCTCCGAATCATCATGGAGCAGAGTGTGGAGTGGCGGAATACCCTTTACCTCACATTTGTTAGCCTACTTTCGATTTTTGCAAAAAATGAAAGTAGACTTATGAGATCAACACAGGGCGAAAAAAAAGTGTGTCTGTCTGTGTGTGTGTGTGTGTATGTGTGTGTGTGAGTCTCTGTGTGTGTGTGTGTGTGTGTACTCTGAATGTCTGTCCCCCCCTATCAATTCGAACACGGTGAACGCGAATTGAACGAAATTTGGTACAAAGGCAGCACTAGCAAAGTACACCTCAATGTCATGTTTTATATCGCCGCCATCTTGACAGAAACGTAATGGCGGCCACACAAACTTTCAAGGCTTAAATCAAATTACGACTAACCTAATCATCCGATCTCTACCAAATTTTGCAACATCATACCTTAATGGGGGGAGCATCCTTTGACCAAACTAATAGGTCATCAGCCTAATAGTTTGCGGATGTCGGCCATCTTTGTGTGAAAATCGATTCCCCCTATTAATTCCAACACGGTGAAACCAAATGGAACGAAATTTGGTACAGAGGTAGTACTAGCAAAGGGCACCTCAGTGTCATGTTTTATATCGCCGCCATCTTAACGGAAACGTAATGGCGGCCACACAAATGTTCAAAGCTTAAATCAAATTACGACTAACCTAATCAACCGATCTCTACCAAATTTTGCAACAACATACCTTTATGGAGGAAGCATCCTTTGACCAAATGAATAGGTCATTAGCCTAATAGTTTGCGGATGACGGCCATCTTTGTGTCAAAATCGATCCCCCCTATTAATTCAAACACGGTGACACCGAATGGAACGAAATTTGGTACAGAGGTAGCACTAGCAAAGGGCACCTCAGAGTCACGTTTTATATCGCCGCCATCTTGACGGAAACGTAATGGTGGCCACACAAATGTTCAAAGCTTAAATCAAATTACGACTAACCTAATCAACCGATCTCTACCAAATTTTGCAACAACATACCTTTATGGAGGGAGCATCCTTTGACCAAATGAATAGGTCATTAGCCTAATAGTTTGCGGATGACGGCCATCTTTGTGTCAAAATCGATCCCCCCTATTAATTCAAACACGGTGACACCGAATGGAACGAAATTTGGTACAGAGGTAGCAATAGCAAAAGGGCACCTCAGTGTCATGTTTTATATCGCCGCCATCTTGACAGAAACGTAATGGCGGCCACACAAATTTTCAAGGCTTAAATCAAATTACGACTAACCTAATCATCTGATCTCTACCAAATTTTGCAACATCATACCTTTATGTGGTAAGCATCCTTTGACCAAACTAATAGGTCATCAGCCTAATGGTTTGTGGATGGCGGCCATCCTTGTGTGAAAATCGATTACCCCTATTAATTTGAACACGGTGAAGCCGAATGAAACGAAATTTGGTACAGAGGTAGTACTAGCAAAAGGCACCTCAGTGTCATGTTTTATATCGCCGCCATCTTGACGCAAACGTAATGGCGGCCACACAAATGTTCAAAGCTTAAATCAAATTGTGACTAACCTAATCATCCGATCTCTACCAAATTTTGCAACAACATACCTTTATGGAGGAAGCATCCTTTGACCAAATTAATAGGTCATTAGCCTAATAGTTTCCGTATGGCGGCCATCTTTGTGTCAAAATCGATTCCCCCTATTAATTCAAACACGGTGAAACCGAATGGAACGAAATTTGGTACAGAGGTAGCTCTGGCAAAGGGCACCTCAGTGTCATGTTTTATATCACCGCCATCTTGACAGAAACGTAATGGCGGCCACACAAATGTTCAAAGCTTTAAATCAAATTACGATTAACCTAATCAACCGATCTCTACCAAATTTTGCAACAACATACCTTTATGGAGGAAGCATCCTTTGACCAAACTAATAGGTCATTAGCGTAATATTTTGCGTATGGCAGCCATCTTTGTGTGAAAATCGATTCCCCCTATCAATTTGAACACGCTGAAACCGAATGGAACGAAATTTGGTACAGAGGTAGCAATAGCAAAAGGGCACCTCAGTGTCATGTTTTATATCACCGCCATCTTGACGGAAACGTAATCGCGGCCACCCAAATGTTAAAGGCTAAAATGTAATTACGACCAACCTAATAATCTAGTCTCTACCAAATTTTGCAACAACATATCTTTATGTGGGAAGCATATTCTGACCAAACTGCAAGATCATCAGTCCAATAGTTTGCAGAGGGTGGCCAAGTATGTGTGCAAATCGATTCCCCCTATCAATTCAAACACGGTGAAACCGAATTGAACGAAATTTGGTACAGAGGTAGCACTTGCAAAGGGCACCTCAGTGTCATGTTTTATATCGCCGCCATCTTGACGGAAACGGAATGACGGCCACCCAAATGTTAAAAGCTTAAATCAAATTACGACCATCCTAATAATTTGATCTCTACCAGATTTTGCAACAACATGCCTTTTTGTGGAAAGCATCCTATGACTGACTACAAGGTCATCAGCCCAATAGTTTGCAAATAGCGACCATGTATGTGTGCAAATCCATTCCCCATATTAATTCAAACACGGTGAAACCGTATTGAATGAAATATTTTACAGAGGTAGCACTAGCAAAGGGCACCTCATATTCATGCTTAATATCCCTATAGCACGTTGTATTTCAACAAGCTACTACAACCAACATTCAAGTATACTCCTTGAAAAGGACAAAGAGTTATAACAATACCCATGCAATTAGGAGAAAGTGGGCTTTATGTTCTTTACTGAACATCTTGTTGACTTCGAGAAAGCCTTCGACTCCGAAAATCAAAGAATCATGTGGAAGACCCTCGAGGAATATAAAATTCCAACAAAGATCATCAGAATCATGGAAGAGATGTACGAAGGGTATGAGTGCCAGGTTCTTCACGAAGGCAAATTAACAGAAAAGATAAAGGTCAGTTCCGGAGTGAGACAGGGGTGTGTCCTTTCCCCCACTCTGTTCCTGTTGGTCCTTGATAGAAGAAGGTAATGGGAGGACGGAAGAGGGGTATTCAATGGGGTATAAATGACAGGCTTGAAGATCTGGATTTCGCAGACGACATTTTTCTTATGGCACAACGGTACCGAGATATAGAAGATAAGCTGGGGAGGTTGCAGAGAGAAGCAGAACGTGCAGGACTGATGATCAACACCAACAAGACCAAAGAGATGAGGATAAATTCTGACGTCACGACTAGTTTGACAGTCAACGGAAAGGACATTGAGCGAGTTGAGTCCTTCCTCTACCTTGGAAGTATAGTCACAAATGATGGGGGAGCAGAGGAAGATGTTCGAAGCCGTATCAGGAAGGCAAATGGTGCCTTTGTCCAGCTCTACCCCCTCTGGAGAAATAGAAACATTTCCAGGAAGACCAAGCTCCGCCTTTTCAATAGCAACGTAAAGGCGATTCTTCTCTACGGCTGTGAAACATGGAAAGTCACAAAACCGATCAACAACCAGCTACAGGTGTTCATTAACAGATGTCTGCGTCGCATCATGAATGTGAGGTGGCCGGACATAATCTCAAATGAAGATCTTGGGACCATCACCAATCAACAACCGATTAGCATCCAGATCAAGGAGAGGAAATGGCGCTGGATTGGTCACACTAAGGAAGCCGGACGGAGCTATTGAGAGGGCGGCGCTAGACTGGAATCCTCAAGGCGCCAGGAATCGAGGTCGACCTAAGAAGACCTGGAAGAGGACGATCGAAAATGAAATTGCAGAGGTGGACAAGAACTGGAGTCAAGTGAAGAGAATGGCCAGGAACCGTACTGCGCGGAGAAATTTCGCCAAGGCCCTATGCTCCGGAAGGAGTGTCAGGAATTAAGTAAAGTAAGTAAGTAAGTAAGCCGGGAATCGAACCCAGGACCTCCGGGGCGGCAGCTAACCATGCTGACCGCTACGCTACGGAGGCGACAACTATTTTATAATCTTTTAATTTCAATAGTAATTTTATAAGCGTATTATTTTTAGCCTATTTTCAATTTTGAAAAAATAAATTCTAAACGGCTGGAGCGATTTCAATGAAACTCGGTAAGTTCATAGCAATATTCCGGGCGACCCCGACCGTGCCCTTCATATTGTGTTACGTCCCACCAATCCAACATTGCGGCTGTGCGAAATTTTAAAATCTCGTTGTTACTTCTTGTGTCCTATCATGCGATTGAAGTTTGAATGCTACACGTACACAATAATCTTCATGTAACAGTACATAACTCTAGGACCTACATATATAAAGTCCAACATGGCGACCATCCGAAATATTTAGTCGGTTCTCAATATCTACGAATCTATTACAGCAATCGAACTGAAATTTTGTACGTTGATAGTTGCAATTAACATTAGTAGGATATATGAAAATAGGCTGTATAGTTCTTCACGGAACTACTTGTTACAATTTATTATCAATTGTTATTTCTTTCATATGTTATTATTTGCGTTTTAATTGCTTTTGTTAAAAAAAATATGGAGCACCTCAGGTCAAGAAGATAGAAAAATATGGTTTCATGAAATATTAACACTTCCAAATGAAAATTCGTTGACATTGCTGAAAGATTCAACCATCAGCCCCTTGTTTAATATACAGATCGCTAACCTATATAGGGTTAAAACTTCATGGCTAATGTTCACAACCGGACGTGTATTATACTTCCAGATGCTTAATCTGCGTCTTCGAGCAACACTGCCGCTGCCGGCCAAAGTAAAAGCGTAACACTTGATAATTTTCAAAGAATAAACACTAACTATTTTACTTGCATTATTTTGAAACGTATATGCAAGGAAGATAAACAGCAATTTCATTAAAATTGTTCATGCTATTGGGATATTGCCGTGTGAAAAGTTTCTTTCTTTAGTCGATTTGACCCTCCACGTTGGCTTTTCTCACTGACTCAGCGAGGGTTCCCACCATTACCGCCTCTACGGGCAGTATCCGGGAGCTAGGAACGTCTGGTTGGGGGAAACAACTGGGGAGGTGGGATCAGCACCTCGCCCAGGCGGCCTCACCTACAAAAGCGAACAGGGGCAACTTGAGGGATGGGAAGGGAGGGGAATATTGGGAGGGATAGGCAAGAAAGAGGGAAGGAGACTGCCGTGGCCTTGCAGGAAGTACCATCCCGGCATTTCGCCGAAGACGAAGTGGGAAACCACGGAAATCCACTTCGAGGATGGCTGAGGTGGCAATCGAATCCCCTCTACTCATTTGGACCACCCGAGGCGGACTAGACCCCGTTTCAGTCCTCGTACCACTTTTCATATTTCGTGGCACAGCCGGCAATCGAACCCAGGACCTCCGGGGTGGCAGCTAAGCACGCTGCCCACTACACCACGAAGGTGACTGCCGTGTGGAAATAAAATTTAATATTCTAAACGTTTCGAAAGGAACCTTATTTGGACATCCTCATTCTTCGAGGAGTCTCAATTTTTCTCCCGCCCCCTTTTTAGCCTATTTTCAATTTTGAAAAAATAGGCTTATGAGATCTCCTTTTGTCCGTGTGTGTGGGTGAGGAGTGTGTGTGTCCCCACCCCTAATAAAATCTAAACGACTGGAGCGATTTCAATGAAACTCGGTAAGTTCATAGCACTATTCCGGGCGACCCCGACCGTGCCCTTCAAATTTTGTTACGTCTCACCAATTCAACATGGCGGCTCTGCGAAATATTTCACCAGCATTCAATATCTCCGAAACTATTACTGATATCACCCTGGAATTTTGTTTGGTGACAGAGGGAACTACTAGAAGTTCACTTATGTGATCTTTGAAAACCTGGTAACTACAAAACCAACATGGCGGCCAAGCGAATTTGCGATTTTTAAATAGACTTTTCTCGTGAGTTAACCAACCATATACATTTTATATATTTTTATACACATTGTAATGCACCGACATCTAACTTCGTTCAATTGTTTACATAACCTCAATATGGCGGCTGTGCGAAATATTTCACCGGCATTCTATATCTCTGAAACTATTACCGGTATCACCCTGACATTTTGCACGGAGATAAAGGGCACTACTGTAAGTTCTACTATGAGACTTTCAAAAACCGGTTAACTAAAAAACCAACATGGCGGCCAAGCGAATTTGAAAGTTTTAAATAGACTTTTCTCGCGATTTAATGATCCAAACGCAATGAGACTTGGTACAGTAAATGTCTATATACATTGTAATGCACTGGTATGTAATTTAGTTCAATTATTTACATAACCTCAAGATGGCGGCTGTGCGAATATTTAAATTAAGTTTTTGTTTCTTGTGTCGTATTCATGCGATCGAAATGAAAGTTTGAATAATGATCCTACGCAATAATTTTCCTTTAATGTTACATGACTCTAAGGCCTGTACATATAACAATCCAACAAGGCGACCATCCGAAATATTTAGACGGTTCTCAATATCTACGAATCTATTACAGCAATCAAACTGAATTTTTTAATGTTCATAGGGGCTATGGACATAAGTTCACCTATAGGACTCTCAATAACCTGGTGATCACAAATCCAACATGGCGGTGGAGCGAAGTATAAATATTCACATGGTCGTTTCTCGCAATTTAACCATCCGAATGCAGTGACACTTGGTACTGTAAATCCTTATACAAATGTTAATCCACTGGCATCTAATGTTTTTCAATTGTTTCCATAACCACAAGATGGCAGCTGTGCGAAATTTTAAAATCTCGTTTTTACTTCTTGTGTACTAATCATGCGATTGAAGTTTGAATACTACTCGTACACAATAATCGTCATGTAACAGTACATAACTCTAAGCCCTACATATATAAATGTCCAACATGGCGACCACCCGAAATATTTAGACGGTTCTCAATATCTACGAATCTATTACAGCAATCAAACTGAAATTTAGTATGTTGATAGAGGCAATTAACATTAGTAGGATATATGAAAATAGGCTGTATAGTTCTTCACGGAAATATTTGTTTCTCTTTCCTTACTACTCTGTCCGCCATTCTAATTAATATGGTGGGTGGTTCTACCAAGGTCCATACAGTAGTTTCTGGCTGCTCTCTGGTGACGAACAGGGGAGTTTCTCTAGTTTTTTTAAGCTCACTGACACACATTATTTGGCCTCATTTTTTAAATTCTATTGAAAAAGGAGCCAAGGTTCCTTTCGAAACGTTAAAATTTTAAATGTTATTTTCACCCGGCGATATCGCAATAGTATTCCGGGTCGTGAAAGCCTTAATCTACACACTAGCAACTTCGTATTAAGGGAAAGATCGTTTTTCACTTTAAAAGTTTACTTTCAGATGAGTATGATGTTCTTTGTTTTTTGACAAATTTTCTTGAACAGACATCGTGAATTTATTTCTAATATTTTGTGATTAAACCAAAATCACTGCCAATAAAACGTTACAACACATCCTTGCACATTCAGTCTTCACTCATTTTTATCGCAACCAAACTTCCTGATGCTCCAGGAAATACTGAATAGTAATGATATCGTATGGCCTCGGGTGCCGGGTGCAAGCTTTGTCAATTGACGCCCAGAGAGGAACTTGCATGTCAAATTTTATCGCTCCTTCATGCGCTATGAAAGTCAAAGAGGTTATATATATAAGCTCCTTGACACTACAGCGCTTTCTAGTAGAGAAATGAGGAACTTTGTGTTGGCGGAAAATCCAGAGATTAATTTTGCCATTATGAAGACGGCCTACTGAATTCAAATGGGTTATTTAACATGTCAACATCGTTTGGCATGCGTATCGTGATTTTTGTCGCCTTTCAAATATCACTTACCACGGCCAGGAGCGAACCTGCAGTCCGACACGATAACCACTCACCCACCGTGGCGAGTAAATACTGAATAAGAAGGTATTACATGAGAGCCCAACAATGCCACAACAAACCGCCATCCTCACATCTCAATAATAGCGGAAGCGCGAAGCTTTAAAACGCTAGATAGCAATCCTAGGCGACAAAATACCTTTATAAACCGCACATTTTCATGAAAAATGAAAATCCACAGCCAGCATCCAGTCTCCGACCGGGTCAGGAATGGAATGAATGAAGCCCCTATCTGGCGGCGAAGATATGAACTGTGCCGGCTGCCGAGGCCTGACGCACTCCTCTGGGGCAATGATTAAATGAATGACAGATGAAATGAAATGATAGTGGAGAGTGTTACTGGAATGAAATTTTGACAGGGAAAACCGGAGTACCCGGAGAAAAACCTGTCTGCCTCCGTTTTGTCCAGCACAGATCTCACATGGAGTGACCGGGATTTGAACCACGGACCCAGCGGTGAGAGGCCGGCGTGCTGTCGCCTAAGCCACGGAGGCTCTCGTACATTTTCATATTCTTCCCAAATATACAAAACCTGATCCTTTGTCCCGGGACGTAAAATAAAACCATTATAATGAATGTAATTATGAAATACTTTTCGGCAACTTACATTTCTTAACAGTAAGTCGAAAATATAATGTTTTCCAGTCGGTCAAAATGATTGTATCCAATTGTAATGAGTGGCTCCCTAATCCTGAAAAACCGTTTACCTGAGAATAATAAATACTATTTGATGACCAGTTTCAATCGTCAAGCGATCATCATCACATATTTACACTTGGGCTATTTTATCTATAATATAAGTATATTTACAATCATAGATTTAATAGCCTAAGTGTAAAGGATCTGATGATGATTGCTTGACGATCAAAACTGGTCAACCAAGTGTATGTATTAACCGCATGTAATTTTTCTTTTCAGGATATTATTTTCCAAATTTAGAAATCTGAATTTATTATAATTCAATCTTACTCATATTTTATACTTGGTGGTCAAGCTCTTGTATAATCTGCCAATTTTATTTGTCAACTTTTACTTGCTTTTGGTCCATTTTGTACTGGCCACGGCAGACTCCTGCCGCTTCTGACACAATTTTTTTTAAGCAAACATTATTTTTATCAATCGTGTGGTTTGAACACTTTCCAAGTTTAAATACCTAAAGCCTTGTAAGAGTGCACACCTGATATTAGGATCATATTCTTAATCCTTTTATAACATTTTTTAATATTACAGCCACAGGTGGGTACTTACGCTTTAAGCGTACCCCTTTTAAGAATTGTTTGTTATTTCATTTGTTAACATTGTACTTCAGATTGTATAAATATACAGTAGAATCCCTCTCGTCCACCGACGGTTGGTCCGTCGCTCCGGTTAAATCTGACCCTACTCGAGCCGAACTTGCCCCGACTAGAGGCGGTAACTCACTACCCGTCGCGCCATTGTTGGTTACAGATATTTGTTGTTATCGCTTGCCTGTTTTAGTGCTCTGTCATCTCTCGTGTCGTTTCTGTCGTTGTCCGTGTTTTGTACAGTAAGCCTATGTACTGCACTGTGAAGTCTTAAGTGCTTACTGTTTGTTGGTTTTTGTGGATCAAGTAAAGGAGGGACACTGCAGCTAAATCTTGAATTTTATCCTTTAAATTAAAATCTATAACTGACTTTCTCCCTTAGTAATTTTTCAATAGTGTACAGGCTACTTTCAATTTTTACAATACTGTAAATATATACTGAAACGTATTGTTCTTTTTCAATATGTAATAACAGCTTTTGTGCGGATTACTTTATTGCAATGTTTTTACTGTAGACAACAATATGCATACGTAGGGTAGTCATTTATGACTTCAGAGATTGTTTATTTTAATGTAAATCCGCATGTTTCTGTACTTTCTGATAATCCGACCTTTTCTGCGTTCAGAACATACCCCCAGTTCCAAAGGTGACGGATTACAGGAGTTGTACTGTACTGAGTCAATCCGATTCGCCAATCATTTCTATTTGCTCTTCAACAAATCTTTACATATTTTCACCTTTCATCTTCTTTTCTAGTAATTGTACCAAGCCAATTACTCCACTAATAAAACACTGAAAAATGGGGCTTCCATCAGGATAATTATAAAGTGTTTTTAATTTACTTGGAATTAGAATATCCTCTAAACGGTTTATTAAAGTCTTATTTACATTGTCCTTTATTTACAGTCGAAAAGAATACACGTCCCTTCTTGGGGAAGATAGTCTCTCCTTGCTGCGAGGAACACAGTCGGTTCTGTGCCCATTGCTCCCGTACTAGTACAAAGCTCTAATTATTAGATATCACAGTCACTTCAAAAGAGGGCGATTAGTGCATTTTTATGGTTTACCATTTGCAACTCCAACAAAGGAATTATATTCATTCTACCAATTCATGCCCTAACAAAGGAGCATTCAGCACGTATAAAACTAGGAACAATATGTCCCAGAACAGTCAATAGGTTTAGGGGTCATTCAATCCGACAAGCGCTATCCGTTACAATAACAGTACAATGGTGTTCTTTCCACATCGCAATTGTTAACTTATTCTGCAAAATAGAAAAACAGAAGTACTGTACATATTTAAAGTTGTGAATTAAATATCCTCTGCGTATTTCACCGGTGAACTTATAAAAATTAACCTGGCATGCAAACTTATGAACCGAGTATTACAGTTGACAACCATTTAGTTGACTCCAAATGCAGTAGCTTACAGATGACGTGCGCGCTGAACTCGAAACATGCAATGTTCGAACACCTGTGGCTTGCAACTCAAAACCACTTCGTAGAGAATTTTCAAGTGCGCCGTTGTGGTATTTTGATGCCTTATTGTCCTCCTTGCATAATAGAGCGATCTAGTTGATGTCAGCTGTTATAGGCTACCCAAAGCCCTTTGGAATACAATATGCCCAGTCGTCCTGCTTGTGTAATAGAGTAGCCTAGTTGCCATGGTTACCAGGAAGATTGTTTCTGCTGTTAAGCCCTTTGGAATACAACATGCCCGGTTGTCCTGCTTGTATAATAGAGTAGCCTAGTTGCCATGGTTACCAGGAAGATTGTTTCTGTTGTTAATCCCTTTGGAATACAATATGCCCAGTCGTCCTGCTTGTATAATAGAGTAGCCTAGTTGCCATGGTTACCAGGAAGATTGTTTCTGTTGTTAAGCCCTCTGGAATACAATATGCCCGGTCGTCCTGCTTGTTTAATAGAGTAGCCTAGTTGCCATGGTTACCAGGAAGATTGTTTCTGCTGTTAATCCCTTTGGAATACAACATTCCCGATTGTCCTGCTTGTATAATAGAGTAGCCTAGTTGCCATGGTTACCAGGAAGATTGTTTTTGTTGTTAAGTCCTCTGGAATACAATATGCCCGTTTGTCCTGCTTGTATAATAGAGTAGCCTAGTTGCCATGGTTACCAGGAAGATTGTTTCTGTTCTTAAGCCTTTTGGAATACAATATTCCCGGTTGTCCTGCTTGTATAATAGAGTAGCCTAGTTGCCATGGTTACCAGGAAGATTTTCTATTATAATGCGCGGAGAAAACGACAGGGGGGTCATACAACTACATATTCTAAAAAAAAAATCCATCAAGGGTAACAAAGCGAAGAAGAGACAAAACTAGGACAAAATATCAATATGAAGTAGCGCAATATCAGTATTTCAATCAAAGGCGCAAAGTCGTACGCATGATTATGCATAATCAAAATGGCACAGAATGTAGAATTCCTGTATCCACAGTTTTTGAACACTTCCAAGATTTATTTGGAAAAGAGAATGAATTAACACACTTGCAACCAGCAGAAGCCGTTTGTACAGAGGAAGACATTGAAATTGAAGATTCTGAAATTAATTCAGCTCTTGCCAGAGTACGAGCAGATACAGCAGCTGGTCCTGACCGAGTAATTATCAGAGCTGTGAAGGAACTTAAAACATCAAAAGTGTTGAGTCTCCTTGCAAACGCTATGCTCAAATTTAGGAAATGCCCCGATATATTCAAAACAGGAAGAACAGTACTTCTCCACAAAGGAGGATGTGCTGAAAAAATAAGTAACTGGAGACCTATCACCATATATTCAGTAATCAGACGTATTATAGAAAAAGTAATTGACAGGCAACTACGTTCATTCGTAGAGTTCTCCGTACATCAAAGGGGATTCATTAATCTCCCTGGTACACATGTTAATACCTCAATTATTAATGGTTGCCTCAGGAATGCTAAAACAAAGAAAACTAGCTGCTGTGTGGTGTTCCTGGATGTTTCAAAGGCATATGATAATATTGTCCATGAACATCTTAAGCAGTGCATTAATCGAGTAAATATGCCAAACAACTTGCGAGATTTAGTAATCGACCTTATTTTAGGAAATAGTATCAAAGTTGAACGTGGTATTAATAAAATAGTGAGCATAGAGCTTAGGAAAGGCGTCGCTCAGGGATCTCCAATCTCACCTGCTTTATTCAACCTGGCAATAGATGATACTATCAAAGAACTCACTGATCAGGAGATCATTCAAGAGTATGGGTATCAGCTGTCATCTGACGTTGAAAATGTTTCAGCCTTAGCGTTTGCGGATGATATTGTATTAGTGGCGAAAGAGGAAGCTTCGGCGCAGGAACTCTTAAATACCGCCGTTAATAGTTTATCTGCTAGGGGTCTTTCCATGAATCCTTCAAAATGCAGAATTATCAATATTAAAGAAGGGAACCTTTGTCAGAGAAGTGCTGTGACACTAGGAAATACTGCTTTGACATGTGTAAAATCTGGGGAAACCATAAATATCTGGAAATAACTTTTGAAGATGAAATTGTGTTTGACAAGAGCAAGTTGATAAATAGTTTAGTAAAACACTTGAATTCTCTCACAGTATCTTGTTTACTTAAACCAGACCAAAAGTTAAACATAATTAATCAATACATTTGGCCAAGTCTGATTTATACAATACAGAGTACACCGTTAAATAAAATTCCATCAAGTTTTCTGGTCGATGTTGATAAACTTTTGCGATCAACTATCAAAGAAATCATTGGGTTACCACATGACTGTCCCAATGATATGTTGTATGCATCCAGGAATGTTCGGGGACTGGGTTTAGTTAAGGTTGAATGGGAAGCATATATACAGCATTTTAATATAGTTCAAAAGTTACTCAGAGTGGAAGATGTTCATTTAGATATTTGTCGAAATCTTGACGGGGAAAAGAAAGAAATTCTTCAATATTTTAATTTTCCAACTAGTGATTGCAGAGAATCAAAATCAGGACGTTGGGTACGAAATGAGCTTCGGAAACGGTCATTTGAAGCTTGGTACAAACTTCCTCATAAAGGTAAAGGAGTGGAAGTTTATGAACAACATCCTAAGAATAACTCGTGGATAAATAACAGAAAAGGCTTATCGTGCTCTGAATGGACGAATGCCATCAAAATGTCTTGCAACATCTCAGCGGTGAGAGCTGTGCCGGGGAGAAGTCAGCACACAACCCTATGCCGACAACCAGGATGTGACCAACCAGAGACGCTAGGACATGTCCTGGGTCAATGTTCTAAAGGAGAACGGTTATGAAATTCCCGCCATCATCGAGTTCGATCATCAATTGCCACTTCCCTGAGGAAATTGAAATGGGAAGTTTATGAGGAAGTGCACTGCATTTCGGAAAATGGTAGTCACCGTAGAGCAGATATCGTTGCCATTGACAGGAAGAATGGAAGGGGTTTGGTCCTGGACCCCACGGTACGAATGGAAGTGGACATTCCGCAAGCCATACGAGTCAACGAGGAGAAAGAGGCTATTTACCGACCATGCATACCTCACTTGAGTGAGAGATATAACTTACCTAAAAATGCATGGAAAGTGAATGGCCTTCTATTCAGAGCTCGTGGAACATCTTATAAGTTCGTCGTGGATATCCTCAAGAAGCTTGGCATCATCGAGGATGATCTTGAGAAGATCTGCTTGGGCGTATTGAGAGCTTCACTCAACATGCTACATAACCATTTATATGGTGTAACGTAATGACTTATGTACATGTAGAGCCAACAATGTGCCTACACTGTATTCTGGATCTTTATGGTCTCCTGGAATGCCGGGCGGATGTCCTTCAGGATATATATATAATCCCTTTGGAATACAACATTCCCGGTTGTCCTGCTTGTATAATAGAGTAGCCTAGTTGCCATTATTACCAGGAAGATTGTTTCTGTTGTTAATCCCTTTGGAATACAACATTCCCGGTTGTCCTGCTTGTATAATAGAGTAGCCTAGTTGCCATGGTTACCAGGAAGATTGTTTCTGTTGTTCCCTTTGGAATACAACATTCCCGGTTGTCCTGCTTGTATAATAGAGTAGCCTAGTTGTCATGGTTACCAGGAAGATTGTTTCTGTAGTTAATCCCTTTGGAATACAACATTCCCGGTTGTCCTGCTTGTATAATAGAGTAGCCTAGTTGTCATGGTTACCAGGAAGATTGTTTCTGTTGTTAATCCCTTTGGAATACAACATTCCCGGTTGTCCTGCTTGTATAATAGAGTAGCCTAGTTGTCATGGTTACCAGGAAGATTGTTTCTGTAGTTAATCCCTTTGGAATACAACATTCCCGGTTGTCCTGCTTGTATAATAGAGTAGCCTAGTTGCCATTATTACCAGGAATATTGTTTCTGTTGTTAATCCCTTTGGAATACAACATTCCCGGTTGTCCTGCTTGTATAATAGAGTAGCCTAGTTGCCATGGTTACCAGGAAGATTGTTTCTGTAGTTAATCCCTTTGGAATACAACATTCCCGGTTGTCCTGCTTGTATAATAGAGTAGCCTAGTTGCCATTATTACCAGGAAGATTGTTTCTGTAGTTAATCCCTTTGGAATACAACATTCCCGGTTGTCCTGCTTGTATAATAGAGTAGCCTAGTTGCCATGGTTACCAGGAAGATTGTTTCTGTTGTTAATCCCTTTGGAATACAACATTCCCGGTTGTCCTGCATGATTAAAGAGTAGCCTAGTTGTCATGGTTACCAGGAAGATTGTTTCTGTTGTTAATCCCTTTGGAATACAACATTCCCGGTTGTCCTGCTTGTATAATAGAGTAGCCTAGTTGCCATGGTTACCAGGAAGATTGTTTCTGTAGTTAATCCCTTTGGAATACAACATTCCCGGTTGTCCTGCTTGTATAATAGAGTAGCCTAGTTGCCATGGTTACTAGGAAGATTGTTTCTGTTGTTAATCCCTTTGGAATACAACATTCCCGGTTGTCCGGCATGTATAATAGAGTAGCCTAGTTGTCATGGTTACCAGGAAGATTGTTTCTGTTGTGGTGTTTGAAGCCATATTTTCAGTGTTGCCTTAGTAAACAAGAGTTTAGTGCTTTTCAGTCGGTCAACACGAATGTACCCAAAAGAGATGGGTTATGCCCTAATCCTGAAATAAATTACATGAGATTAATAAAACACTAGGATGACCAGTTTCGATCGTCAAGCGATCATCATCAGATCCAATACACTTAGGCTATAAAATCTATGTTTGAAATACAGGTGAAAATATTTACAATATGTACAATTATTTAGTTGCAGTATTGGTACTGCAACTGTCAGTGTATGCTAAATGCAGTATATATGTTAGGTGAAATGCTAAATGGTGATGGCTATCCGGAGATTGTACTTTAGAGAGATTATATGGTTGTAAACTATGGTTAAACTATAAAATTTTAGGCTAACTACTTATCTGATTGTCTTCCGTACTACAGCTATTCGCAGTTTCCGTGCTCACTTGAACTCGCTGTGCGGTCGACTGCGGTGGTTATCTTAACGACTGGTTTTTCCCTGCCTTCCCCCCCTGTCCCAACGTGCTGTGGGGAGTGATCGCGATGTGTTTATGTGAGGTGTTGCCAACCTAGATAAGATGTATGTTATTGAATGAGGTGGATCTACAACTATTAAAGACCGTGGATTAGTCCTCGCCACGCGTGGAGCATAACCCATTCGAACTAAGCGTTGACGGTCTTATGAGGACGTCCCGGCACCTTTAATACTGCCTCTAATATGGGCCTTGGTTTATTGCAGAAGAAAAGTACATCGTACACCTGATCCAGATAACATTTACCTATTAAAAACCCCATAATTTCCCCCTTTTTTTTATCTAGCTTGGCTGTGTCGCTAAATTGTGTTTTGTTTCCGACAGGGTGTGTTTTTTAGTAGCGTGAAGAGGGGTGAGCTCTCCATGAACGTGTGTTCATTTAGATTGTTGGGATTGTTTCGTTTGGCTAGGTGTATCTCGATTGCTTCCTTTATGTCAAGAGCTCTGCCTTTCGATTCGTGATGGATTATTTTAAGGTCCGACTCTATGTTGGTAAAGCTATGCCCTGCGTCACACATATGTTCGCACACGGCTGAATGTGTTCCGTATCTTATCGCATTTCTATGTTCATTATAACGTGTGTCTACTCGCCTTCCACTCTGCCCGATGTAATTAGCTTGACAATCGGTGTCTTGGCACGTTATAGAATATACCCCTGACCTTGAATACGGGTCACGTTTATTTAGATTACTATTTAGGAGGTGCCTAGCGGTTGTGTTTTTCGTCGTGAAAGCTATCTTTATGCCTTGCTTTTTGAATAGGTTAGTGATTTTATATGTATTCGCATTCACATAGTTGAAACGCGCAAATTTTTTCTCATTACTGTCCGGTTTGGGAATCGTTTTATCTTTATTTTTATGTTTGGCTATAATTTGATTTATTTTGCTTGGCGAGAAGTTGTTTTCCTTTGCTATTTGCATAATAGTTCTTATTTCCTTATTATAGTTGTCTTTTGACATGGGTATGTTTAAAGCCCTGTGCACCATTGAATTGAAAGCCGCTAGTTTGTGCGTACTGGGGTGATTAGACTGATTGTCGATTGCATGCGAGGTTTGTGTTGCTTTCCGGAATATGGAATATGAAAGGTCGTTGTCTTTACGTTCAATAGTTATATCGAGATAATTTATTTTCCGGTCTATTTCGGATTCCTTAGTGAATTTGATAGAATGGTGAAGGCTATTAATGGATTGGAGAATTGTTTCTTCGCTTGTTAGTTCAGTATCGTAGATGCAAATTACATCATCTACGTATCTTTTCCATATTACTATTCCCTTTGTTGAAGTCTTTTCTAAGAACGCATTTTCTAGTGCATTGATGAAGATGTCAGCGATTAACCCACTTAGTGGCGATCCCATTGCTAGGCCTTCTCTCTGTGTGTATATTTTATTGTCGAATTGAAACACGTTTTGGGTGAGAACGACCCTCAGTAATCTCACAATCTCTTCAATTTCTTTTACCGAATTGTTGGATTTTAAGTTGTTTTCGATAGTGTTGATTGCTTCAATAATCGGAATATTGGTGTACATGTTAGTTACGTCGAAGGATACTAGCCTGAAGCTAGGTTTCATTTGTAGGGTGTTCAATGCTGTTACTAGTTCTGTTGTGTTCTTTACAGAGTTGTTTTTGTCGTTGGAAAGACGGCATTTTAAGATTTTTAGTAACTCTTTGCTGATTTTGTAATTAGGGGCATTCCTACAATTGACTATTGGTCTCATTGGGCATTCCTTTTTGTGTATTTTTGGTTGTCCCCTCAATGACGGTATTTTCGGGTTCATGTTTATTAGTTTTGATTTTTCAGCTTTGGTCAGTATGTATTCTGTTTCATTTAGCGCACTTTTTATTTGTTTTTGGAATTTGTTGGTGGGGTCTTTTGTTAATTCCTTGATTTCGTTGTTGTTTAGGAATTCGACTGTTTTTTCAATGTATTCTGTTTTGTTCAAAATTACTGTAGTGTTTCCCTTATCTGCTTTTGTGATGATTAAGTCATGTTCTTTTATTTTTTGTTTCAACGACTTTATTTCTTTGATTTGTTTGTTGTTTTGAATGTTATTGCTATCGCCCTCTCGTTTGAGGATTTTTTTGGCTTCGTTGGTGGCGAGATTTTTGGTTAATTCCCTGTCTTCTGCTGGGAGCTTGTGACTGGCTATCTCAATATCTGTGATTAACTGTTTTATATTGTGGTTCGTGTGTGCGTCTGTGCAGTTGTATTTCAAACCTTTGTCTAACATATTCATTTCACCTTGAGAAAAGATTACGTTCGTTCTGTTGTTTACTCTGCTGTGGAAATTGAATTCATTGTTATTCGTGTGTTGTTCGTTAGATTGATGGTGATTTGAATTTTTTGGATACATTCGTGTTGACCGACTGAAAAGCACTAAACTCTTGTTTACTAAGGCAACACTGAAAATATGGCTTCAAACACCACAATGTTCACGGCTAGTCAGGCAAATCGTGAAGCCAAGAAATTCAAATCACTCAGGCTTAAACTCATGAATTTAGACAAGTCAATTTGGTTCAACAAAAAATGTATAGAACTAAACCTCACCCCTAAATACGTACCAATTAAAACCGTACCGAACACACCAGCCTCGATCATTTCAACTAAACAAGCCAAAGCGCTTTGGATAAAAAACGAATTAAGATTTGCATACATAACAAAGCAAAAAATTAACCAACAATTATACGACATTCAATTGCAACTAAGTAATTTCTGGCACGCAGCCCAATGGGACAGCTTCACCGAACACCTACATGACACCATCAAAATCAGAGCAACGAGGAAGCATGAAACGCTAGAAAATAAATTAAGAAAACTAGGAGAAACACAGAACCATCAATTTAACGAACAACACACGAATAACAATGAATTCAATTTCCACAGCAGAGTAAACAACAGAACGAACGTAATCTTTTCTCAAGGTGAAATGAATATGTTAGACAAAGGTTTGAAATACAACTGCACAGACGCACACACGAACCACAATATAAAACAGTTAATCACAGATATTGAGATAGCCAGTCACAAGCTCCCAGCAGAAGACAGGGAATTAACCAAAAATCTCGCCACCAACGAAGCCAAAAGAATCCTCAAACGAGAGGGCGATAGCAATAACATTCAAAACAACAAACAAATCAAAGAAATAAAGTCGTTGAAACAAAAAATAAAAGAACATGACTTAATCATCACAAAAGCAGATAAGGGAAACACTACAGTAATTTTGAACAAAACAGAATACATTGAAAAAACAGTCGAATTCCTAAACAACAACGAAATCAAGGAATTAACAAAAGACCCCACCAACAAATTCCAAAAACAAATAAAAAGTGCGCTAAAAGAAACAGAATACATACTGACCAAAGCTGAAAAATCAAAACTAATAAACATGAACCCGAAAATACCGTCATTGAGGGGACAACCAAAAATACACCAAAAGGAATGCGCAATGAGACCAATAGTCAATTGTAGGAATGCCCCTAATTACAAAATCAGCAAAGAGTTACTAAAAATCTTAAAATGCCGTCTTTCCAACGACAAAAACAACTCTGTAAAGAACACAACAGAACTAGTAACAGCATTGAACACCCTACAAATGAAACCTAGCTTCAGGCTAGTATCCTTCGACGTAACTAACATGTACACCAATATTCCGATTATTGAAGCAATCAACACTATCGAAAACAACTTAAAATCCAACAATTCGGTAAAAGAAATTGAAGAGATTGTGAGATTACTGAGGGTCGTTCTCACCCAAAACGTGTTTCAATTCGACAATAAAATATACACACAGAGAGAAGGCCTAGCAATGGGATCGCCACTAAGTGGGTTAATCGCTGACATCTTCATCAATGCACTAGAAAATGCGTTCTTAGAAAAGACTTCAACAAAGGGAATAGTAATATGGAAAAGATACGTAGATGATGTAATTTGCATCTACGATACTGAACTAACAAGCGAAGAAACAATTCTCCAATCCATTAATAGCCTTCACCATTCTATCAAATTCACTAAGGAATCCGAAATAGACCGGAAAATAAATTATCTCGATATAACTATTGAACGTAAAGACAACGACCTTTCATATTCCATATTCCGGAAAGCAACACAAACCTCGCATGCAATCGACAATCAGTCTAATCACCCCAGTACGCACAAACTAGCGGGTTTCAATTCAATGGTGCACAGGACTTTAAACATACCCATGTCAAAAGACAACTATAATAAGGAAATAAGAACTATTATGCAAATAGCAAAGGAAAACAACTTCTCGCCAAGCAAAATAAATCAAATTATAGCCAAACATAAAAATAAAGATAAAACGATTCCCAAACCGGACAGTAATGAGAAAAAATTTGCGCGTTTCAACTATGTGAATGCGAATACATATAAAATCACTAACCTATTCAAAAAGCAAGGCATAAAGATAGCTTTCACGACGAAAAACACAACCGCTAGGCACCTCCTAAATAGTAATCTAAATAAACGTGACCCGTATTCAAGGTCAGGGGTATATTCTATAACGTGCCAAGACACCGATTGTCAAGCTAATTACATCGGGCAGAGTGGAAGGCGAGTAGACACACGTTATAATGAACATAGAAATGCGATAAGATACGGAACACATTCAGCCGTGTGCGAACATATGTGTGACGCAGGGCATAGCTTTACCAACATAGAGTCGGACCTTAAAATAATCCATCACGAATCGAAAGGCAGAGCTCTTGACATAAAGGAAGCAATCGAGATACACCTAGCCAAACGAAACAATCCCAACAATCTAAATGAACACACGTTCATGGAGAGCTCACCCCTCTTCACGCAACTAAAAAACACACCCTGTCGGAAACAAAACACAATTTAGCGACACAGCCAAGCTAGATAAAAAAAGGGGGAAATTAGTGGGTTTTTAATAGGTAAATGTTATCTGGATCAGGTGTACGATGTACTTTTCTTCTGCAATAAACCAAGGCCCATATTAGAGGCAGTATTAAAGGTGCCGGGACGTCCTCATAAGACCGTCAACGCTTAGTTCGAATGGGTTATGCTCCACGCGTGGCGAGGACTAATCCACGGTCTTTAATAGTTGTAGATCCACCTCATTCAATAACATACATCTTATCTAGGTTGGCAACACCTCACATAAACACATCGCGATCACTCCCCACAGCACGTAGGGACAGGGGGGGAAGGCAGGAAAAAACCAGTCGTTAAGATAACCACCGCAGTCGACCGCACAGCGAGTTCAAGTGAGCACGGAAACTGCGAATAGCTGTAGTACGGAAGACAATCAGATAAGTAGTTAGCCTAAAATTTTATAGTTTAACCATAGTTTACAACCATATAATCTCTCTAAAGTACAATCTCCGGATAGCCATCACCATTTAGCATTTCACCTAACATATATACTGCATTTAGCATACACTGACAGTTGCAGTACCAATACTGCAACTAAATAATTGTACATATTGTAAATATTTTCACCTGTATTTCAAACATAGATTTTATAGCCTAAGTGCATTGGATCTGATGATGATCGCTTGACGATCGAAACTGGTCATCCTAGTGTTTTATTAATCTCATGTAATTTATTTCAGGATTAGGGCATAACCCATCTCTTTTGGGTACATTCGTGTTGACCGACTGAAAAACACTAAACTCTTATTGTTTCTGTTGTTAATCCCTTTGGAATACAACATTCCCGGTTGTCCTGCTTGTATAATAGAGTAGCCTAGTTGCCATGGTTACTAGGAAGATTGTTTCTGTTGTTAATTCCTTTGGAATACAACATTCCCGGTTGTCCTGCTTGTATAATAGAGTAGCCTAGTTGTCATGGTTACCAGGGAGATTGTTTCTGTAGTTAATCCCTTTGGAATACAACATTCCCGGTTGTCCTGCTTGTATAATAGAGTAGCCTAGTTGCCATGGTTACCAGGAAGATTGTTTCTGTAGTTAATCCCTTTGGAAAACAACATTCCCGGTTGTCCTGCTTGTATAATAGAGTAGCCTAGTTGCCATGGTTACCAGGAAGATTGTTTCTGTTGTTAATCCCTTTGGAATACAACATTCCCGGTTGTCCTGCATGTATAATAGAGTAGCCTAGTTGCCATGGTTACCAGGAAGATTGTTTCTGTTGGTAATCCCTTTGGAATACAACATTCCCGGTTGTCCTGCTTGTATAATAGAGTAGCCTAGTTGTCATGGTTACTAGGAAGATTGTTTCTGTTGGTAATCCCTTTGGAATACAACATTCCCGGTTGACCTGCTTGTATAATAGAGTAGCCTAGTTGCCATGGTTACCAGGAAGATTGTTTCTGTAGTTAATCCCTTTGGAATACAACATTCCCGGTTGTCCTGCTTGTATAATAGAGTAGCCTAGTTGCCATGGTTACCAGGAAGATTGTTTCTGTTGTTAATCCCTTTGGAATACAACATTCCCGGTTGTCCTGCTTGTATAATAGAGTAGCCTAGTTGCCATGGTTACTAGGAAGATTGTTTCTGTTGTTAATCCCTTTGGAATACAACATTCCCGGTTGTCCTGCTTGTATAATAGAGTAGCCTAGTTGTCATGGTTACCAGGAAGATTGTTTCTGTTGTTAATCCCTTTGGAATACAACATTCCCGGTTGTCCTGCTTGTATAATAGAGTAGCCTAGTTGTCATGGTTACCAGGAAGATTGTTTCTGTTGTTAATCCCTTTGGAATACAACATTCCCGGTTGTCCTGCTTGTATAATAGAGTAGCCTAGTTGTCATGGTTACCAGGAAGATTGTTTCTGTTGTTAATCCCTTTGGAATACAACATTCCCGGTTGTCCTGCTTGCATAATAGAGTAGCCTAGTTGCCATGGTTACCAGGAAGATTGTTTCTGTTGTTAATCCCTTTGGAATACAACATTCCCGGTTGTCCTGCTTGTATAATAGAGTAGCCTAGTTGTCATGGTTACCAGGAAGATTGTTTCTGTTGTTAATCCCTTTGGAATACAACATTCCCGGTTGTCCTGCTTGTATAATAGAGTAGCCTAGTTGCCATGGTTACCAGGAAGATTGTTTCTGTTGTTAATCCCTTTGGAATACAACATTCCCGGTTGTCCTGCTTGTATAATAGAGTAGCCTAGTTGTCATGGTTACCAGGAAGATTGTTTCTGTTGTTAATCCCTTTGGAATACAACATTCCCGGTTGTCCTGCTTGTATAATAGAGTAGCCTAGTTGCCATGGTTACCAGCAAGATTGTTTCTGTTGTTAATCCCTTTGGAATACAACATTCCCGGTTGTCCTGCTTGTATAATAGAGTAGCCTAGTTGTCATGGTTACCAGGAAGATTGTTTCTGTTGTTAATCCCTTTGGAATACAACATTCCCGGTTGTCCTGCTTGTATAATAGAGTAGCCTAGTTGTCATGGTTACCAGGAAGATTGTTTCTGTTGTTAATCCCTTTGGAATACAACATTCCCGGTTGTCCTGCTTGTATAATAGAGTAGCCTAGTTGTCATGGTTACCAGGAAGATTGTTTCTGTTGTTAATCCCTTTGGAATACAACATTCCCGGTTGTCCTGCTTGCATAATAGAGTAGCCTAGTTGCCATGGTTACCAGGAAGATTGTTTCTGTTGTTAATCCCTTTGGAATACAACATTCCCGGTTGTCCTGCTTGTATAATAGAGTAGCCTAGTTGTCATGGTTACCAGGAAGATTGTTTCTGTTGTTAATCCCTTTGGAATACAACATTCCCGGTTGTCCTGCTTGTATAATAGAGTAGCCTAGTTGTCATGGTTACCAGGAAGATTGTTTCTGTTGTTAATCCCTTTGGAATACAACATTCCCGGTTGTCCTGCTTGTATAATAGAGTAGCCTAGTTGCCATGGTTACCAGCAAGATTGTTTCTGTTGTTAATCCCTTTGGAATACAACATTCCCGGTTGTCCTGCTTGTATAATAGAGTAGCCTAGTTGCCATGGTTACCAGCAAGATTGTTTCTGTTGTTAATCCCTTTGGAATACAACATTCCCGGTTGTCCTGCTTGTATAATAGAGTAGCCTAGTTGCCATGGTTACCAGGAAGATTGTTTCTGTTGTTAATCGCTCTGGAATACAATATGCCCGGTTGTCCTACTTGCATAAAGGAGTTCTCGATCCACTCCCAGCAAGCTGCTAACGGGTCCGAACACAGGCAAGTTATCTTCATCACTTATCAGATACAACAATCTAACTTATCAAGTGGGTTTTTATTCAAAAACTTAGTATATTTTGATTTTTATTCTGTATTTTTCTTAATATTATAATAATTATTTTGTTTTATTGTTATAGGGTTCTTTTAATATTATGACATTTCTAAATTTTAAATAATTAAAATTGTATAATTTTACCCATGTTAAGAGAGTCAGATGACCTCGCTGTTTTTCCCACTTAAACAACAGTACAATGGTGCTCTATCCACATCGTAATAATTGTTAATTATTCTGAAAAATTGAAAAACAGACGCACTTTACATATTTATAGATGTGAATTAAATATCCTTTGCGTATTTCACCACTGAGGCCCGGGTTTCATTCCCGGCTCTGCCAATATGAAATGTCAATTCTGTTATTCGAAATTTTTAGTATTTTGACGTCTAGGTATTAAATTACATCTTTTTCTTATAGATTAGGTAACATGACATAATGCCGAGAGAATTTACTGTAAACTAGTTCTTTACTTAGTATCAGTTCTCAGACCCAAAGAGACTCTACCATGGGGTACTGAGATCCGGTCTCCCTTATGCTGATGTTTTCAGCCGTGAGACATGCTATATGTTTCACGTTGAGTCGAGTGTATTACTGCGGGGTTTACCGTGATACGAATCACATCGCCGGGTGACATAAATAGCCCATTTCAGTTTGCTGCCATGTTCACGCGAACTGATGTTAGGGACGATTGTGGTTACACTTAAAGTGTGGTTCTAAATTATACAGGGTGATCGAGAAATGTGTATATCCACCCGTTTGTACGAGTATTTGTGTTAATTGATTTTGGTTGGGATGATATATTTTTTCAGGGGTGGAAGCTTCGAAGTCATTGGTTTTGGGACATCCTGGTCATCAACCTCTGTTATATAAGCGTGTATTGGTTACCCGTGTCTCTATTGACTAGTAGTGTCTACCATTTATTATTAGCCTATTTTCAATTTTGAAAAAAATTGGCTTATGAGATCACCGTGTCCGTGTGTGTGTGAGTGTGTGTGTGATTGTGTGTGTGTGTCCCTAATAACTTCTAAACGGATGGAGCGATTTCAATGAAACTCGGTAAGTTCATAGCACTATTCTGGACGACCTTGACCGTGTCCTTCAAATTTTGTTACGTCTCACCAATCCATCATGGCGGCTGTGCGAAATATTTCACCAGCATTCAATATCTCCGAAACTATTACCAATATCACCCTAGAATTTTGAATGGTGATAAAGGGAACTACTAGAAGTTCATTTATGTGACCTTTGAAAACCTGGTAACTACAAAACCAACATGGCGGCCACGCAAATTTGCGACTTTTAAATAGACGTTTCTCTCGATTTAACCAACCAAACGCAATAAAACATGGTACAGTATATGTTTATACACATTGTAATGCACCGACATCTAACTTCGTTCAATTGTTTACATAACCGCAAGATGGCGGCTGTGCGAAATATTTCACCGGCATTCTATATCTCTGAAACTGTTAGCGGTATCACCCTGAAATTTTGTACGGAGATAAAGGGCACTATTGGAAGTTCATCTATAAGACTTTCAAAAACCGGTTAACTACAAAACGTACATGGCGGCCAAGCGAATTTGAAATTTTTAAATAGAACTTTCTCGCGATTTAATGTTTCAAACGCAATGAAACTTGGTACAGGAAATGTTTACACACATTGTAATGCACTGGTATCTAATTTAGTTCAATTGTTTGCATAACCTCAAGATGGCGGCTGTGCGAATTTTTAAATTAAGTTTTTATTTCTTGTGACGTAATCATGCAATCGAAGTGAAAGTTTGAATAATGAACCTACGCAATAATTTTCCTTGACTCTATGGCCTATACGTTTAACAATCCAACATGGCGACCATCCGAAATATTTAGATGGCTCTGAATATCTACGAATCTATTATAGCAATCAAACTGAATTTTTATGTTCATAGGGAGCTATGAACGTAAGTTCACCTATAGGACTTTCAATAACCTGGTGATCACAAATCCAACATGGCGGCGACGCGAATTATAAAGATTCACATGGACATTTCTCGCAATTTAACCATCCGAGTGCAGTGAAACTTGGTACAGTAAATCCTTGTACGAACGTTAATCCACTGGCATCTAATTTATTTCAATTCTTTCCACAACCACAAGATGGCAGCTGAGCGAAATTTTAAAATTTCGTTGTTACTTCTTGTGTCCTAATCATGCGATTGAAGCTTGAATGCTACACGTACACAAAAATCTTCATGTAACAGTACATAACTCTAGGACCTACATATAAAAATCCAACATGGCGACCATCCGAAATGTTTAGTCGGTTTTCAATGTCTACGAATCTATTACAGCAATCAAATTGAAATTTTGTATGTTGATAAAGGCAATTAACATAAGTGGGATGTATGAAAATGGGCTGTATAATTCTTCACGGAACTACTTGTTCTAGTTTCTACTGGGATGAGGATAATTTGGCCCCTCCTAACGCCAACCACTTGAGAGGAGTTAATTATTTGTTGTTGTTGACTGATTTAGGAGCTCTGCGACATCATTGACATGTAGTCTCGTGTAATCGGGTGTGTGTGAAATTTGTCTGACAACCTGTGTTATTGTGATGGTTGTATTAGTGTGTGTAATTGTAATTCAGATGAGGATTGGAAAGTAGGCGGCTGTGGCTCTCAGTTAAGAATAATCCCGGCATTTACCTGGAGTAGAAGTGGAAAACCACGGAAAACCACCTCCAGGATAGCTGAGGTAGGAATTGCCAAATAGAAGGTACCGTCCCGGCAAATGTCTCAAGTTGAAAATGAAACCATTTCAATCTTCGTTGACGGTGGGGTTCCAACTCTTCCACCTACATGTCTATAAAAGATTTAATCTACTGGCATCTAATTTAATTCAATCGTTCTAATAAAAGAAAGATGGCGGCTGTGCGAAATTTCAAAAATTGTTTTTATATTTCGTTATATTTCGTGATCTTCAACCCGGCCGAAGTTGACAGATTTCTAAAGAGCGTTAAAATTCTCATTATGCCTTCCATCGGAGGGCAAGTTAAGCCGGTGGGCCCATGTCAGAGATTTATGTGATATAAAAGAACCTTCCGTTAACTACAATTGTGTGAACCTAAATTTGTACGTTAAGTTTGATTAACGCTCTTAGTTCCAATGTTCGTCGCTAGGTGGCAGTCGTGGTTGTATCTAATAGCTATGTTCCCGGCTAGGTGTCGTTGACGGTAGCATTTGGTAGCGAAAGTAGGAACTACAGTACTTGAAATTGATCGTCCGCAGTCTGTAACCGTACATATTCTCTAGTCGGGGTGTGGTGGTATTTGATTACCATGAGGAACACATTTCTTAAAAAAAATATAACCATCCTTTTATTTCTTTCTATCATCCAGCAGACACAATTCAATAATCATCCTGAACATTCAACCAATTCCGTTTTCTTACTTAAAGCCAGAACCTATCTCATCCCCTTGCTACTTAAAAAAACAATCATCAGACCTCTAAGATAATTTTAATAGATACTAAATCCAAGAATAATCTAAAAAACAAAACAGCATCATAAAAAGAAATATCCATACAGATATGGAACTTGAATGATCATGGCCCCCTTCTCCTTTACTGGTGAACTATTGCAAGGAATCTCTAAGCTCAGCGCTAAGCCCTTACAATAGCCACCAGCAAAGAGTAACCATGATCATAACCTAAAACTATTTCTAAGAGACCTATACTTATTCTAAGAACATGTAACCTCATTGGGTTACAAGTCCTTACCTGAATTACAGATAATACACACTAACACGGCCATCACAATTAACATCGGTTTTCAGACAGATTCTACACACAGCCAAAGTACACGGGGCTAATTGACCGCATTGTCGCAGTCCCTAAACTGAGGAGCCAACCAACATATGTTCTGTTCTAATCATGGGATCGAAGTGAACGTTTGAATAATGAACCTACGCAATAATCTTGATGTAATGATATATAACTCTTGAGTGGATTCAACGTGCACAGCTACCCCGGTCGGCCACAGGATGATGATTTGAAAATACAACTACAGCTTTACAATCTCGATTTAATTCTGAGTCAAACTGGGGGGTTAGCACTCAATGATGCCTCTTGAACAACAAACACCACCACTTATAAGAACAGTATTTGTTTAACGTTCCTTTTGACTGCTGTGCATTCAGGAAGACCAGGCTGCCAAAATTGTGCCTTAAAGTGGTTATATTCTCCGACACTTCTCTGAGTAGCCGTGCGTGTTATGTTGCTCTGCACGACCGGGACGGAGCAGAAGATATTCCGAAGGTCGATGAATCGAATCCCAGCACTGGCAGTGGCCTTCCTGAGTGTGGCTTGTCTCCTAATGTTTTCATACATCTTCCAGGCAAATGGTACTTAATAGCAAGTCCCGGGGCACCTACCCTACACTACTATAGACATCTCAGAAGCACAGGTTATCCGACAAATCTCCTATACACACACACACGTACAAGGAGCTTATGACAGCGATGTCCATGCCTGTCAAATGAAGCAACAACAAAGGTACGCCATTATGGGGTTTGAAGCAATTTTTAGTGTTGCCTTAGTAAACTTATTGCAAATATTTTCAAACATAGATTTTACAGCCTAAGTGTAATGGTTCTGATGATGATCACTTGACGATCTAAATTGGTCATCCTAGTGTATTTATTAATCTCATGTAAAAAAAAGAACAGGATTAGTGTATAACCCTACACTTTTAGGGGACATTCATGTTGACAGAAAGGTACATCGCGTAGTGACTTTTCTGGCACAGTAGCGAAGGAAGGATTTAAGAGAGTTAGTTTGTAGGGTCGTGCTGGGGTTAACAGCACGAGAAGTTTGAAAGACTTTTTAAGTGCGCTCGACAGTCAAATGTTTGAGAACCACTGAACTCTCTCCCTCTTCTCCGATATAATCAAGTAGCTTGTTGTTGAGAAGGAACACGAGTCTCTCCCGCCATAATAGAGCATTTTCTCCCTCCTCTTACACCGCTTCTTGGGCTCAACTTCACATCACGTCCTGTTCAAAGACTTCGTCACCTAGCAACCAATACTTGTAGCACAAGTGGCCGTATTCATATTATGTGCAGTGCTCTTCAAGTTCTATGGTCACGTACTCATTTATTACAGGCATTACTCTGTCAACACCAGTCTGCTCTCCATTGTCTGGTTTGGAACTAATTCTGGCTCCACGATCAGGTATTATAGTATTCTGTTACTTACGAAGCAAAATAACTAGTAATGGACGAAGCAAAGAGCATATAAAGAGTAAGTTGGCTCAGGCAAGGAAAGCATTTCTACAGAAAAGGAATCTGTTGACATCGAATATAGATTTAGGTATTAGGAAGTCATTTATCAAAGCCTTTGTCTGGAGCGTGGTGCTTTATGGAAGTGAAACTTGGACTGTTGGTGCAGCAGAAAAGAGGAGAATTGAAGCGTTTGAAATGTGGTGTTACAGGAGAATCATGAAGATCAGAGGGGTGGATAGGGTTACAAATGAAGAGGTATTAAGATGCGTGGGAGAGGAGAGATGTTTCTGGTGACTGCTAATGAAGAGAAGAGATAGGTTGGGAGGATACATGCTAAGATACCCAGGAATAGCAAGCTTAGTTATGGAAGGAAGGGTCGAGGACAAGAACTGTAGGGGTAGACCAAGGTTAGAATATATTAAACAGATTGCCTCGGATATAGGGTGTGGTAGCTATGTAGAGATGATACGATTAGCTCAGGACAGAGAGGCATGGAGAGCTGCATCAAACCAGTCGAATGACTGAAGACTCAAACGACAATCATCTACAATGATGGAAATATAAATATAAATAAAATACCAATGGGCTTACATTAATGAAATATACCAGTTTCGGCCATATTATGGCCTTCTTCATCGATATTGTTAAAAAGAAAAAAAAATGAAATTACGAGCAAAGCTTTGTTATTAATATTTTACTTGGGTTTTCTATGAAAACATTTTTATAACAAGATGTTCAGTAAATAACATATAGTCTACTTTCTCCTAAATGCATGGGTATTGTTATAACAATTTGTCCTTTTCAAGAAGTATAATTGAATGTTGATTGTTGTAGCTTGTTGAAATACAACGTGCTATACGGTTATTAAACAAGAATATGAGGTGCCCTTTGCAAGTGCTACCTCTGTAAAAAAAATCATTCAATTTGGTTTCAGCGTGTTTGAATTGATATGAGGAATCGATTTGCACACATAGATGGCCGCTATCTGCATACTATTGAGCTGATGACCTTGTAGTTCAGTCAATCGATGCTTCCCAAGAAAAGGTATGTTGTTGTAAAATTTGGTAAAGATCAGATGATTAGGGTTGGTCGTAATTTGATTTAAACTTTTAACATTTGGGTGGCCGCCATTCCGTTTCCGTCAAGATGGCGGCGATATAAAACATGAAACTGAGGTGCCCTTTGCTAGTGCTACCTCTGTACCAAATTTCGTACAATTCGGTTTCATCGTGATTGAAAAGATAGGGGAAATTGATTTGCACACATACATGGTCGCCATCCACAAATTATTGGGTTGATGACCTTGTAGTTTGGTCAAAAGGGCTTTTTATACATAGAGGTATAATGTTGCAAAATTTAGTAGAGATTAGATGATTAGTTTGGTCGTAATTTGATTCAAGCTTTTAACATTTGGGTGGCCGCCATTACGTTTTCGTCAAGATGGCGGCAATATAAAACATGACACAGGAGTGTTCTTTGTTAGTGTTAGTTTCACCGTGTTTGAATTGATAGGGAGAATCCATTTGCACACATCATGGCTGCCATCTGCAAACTATTGTGCTGATGATCTTGTAGTTTGGTTAAAGTATGCTTCCCACATAAAGGTATGTTGTTGCAAAATTTGGTAGAGATTAGATTATTAGGTTGGTCGTATTTTGATTTAAACTTTTAACATGTGGGTGGCCGCCATTACGTTTCCGTCAAGATGGCGGCAATATAAAACATGACACTATGGTGCCCTTTGCTATTGCTACCTTTGTACCAAATTTCGTTCAATTCGGTTTCACCGTGTTTCAATTGATAGGGGGAATAGATTTGCACACATCATGGCTGCCATCTGCAAACCATTGTGCTGATGATCTTGTAGTTTGGTTAAAATATGCTTCCCACATAAAGGTATGTTGTTGCAAAATTTGGTAAAGATCAGATGATTAAGGTTGGTTTTAATTTGATTTAAACTTTTGACATTTGGGTGGCCGCCATTACGTTTCCGTCAAGATGGCGGCAATATAAAACATGACACTATGGTTCCCTTTGCTATTGCTACCTCTGTACCAAATTTCGTTCAATTCGGTTTTACCGTGTTTCAATTGATAGGGGGAATAGATTTGCACACATACATGGCCGCCATCTGTTAACTATTGGACTGATGACTTTGTAGTTTAATCAAAGGACGCTCGCCATATAAATATATTGTGTTGCAAAATTTGGTAGAGATTGGATGATTAGGTTAGTCGTAATTTGATTTAAGCATTGAACATTTGGGTGGCCGCCATTACGTTTCCGTCAGGATGGCGGCGATATAAAACATGATACTGAGGTGCCCTTTACTAGTTCTACCTCTGTACCAAATTTCGTTCAATTCGGATACACAGTGTTCGAATTGATAGGGGGGACAGACATTCAGAATACACACACTCACACACACACTCACACACAGACCCACAATTTTTGGCCCTCTAGTGATCTCATAAGTCTACTTTCATTTCTTGCAAAAATCGAAAGTAGGCTAAAAATAGTTAAAAACAAATGTGGGCTTTAATTTGATGTTATTAAAATAATTTTGAGAAAATGACATATCTAAATAGTCGTTTTTTTATATTCCTATAAATTAGTCCAAAAATGATCTTTCTTTTTTTTTTTCGTCTTTTCACGGCAACTCTTTTGCTTATAGGCTCCTATCCACAAACAGCCTTTATTCATCACATAGAAAACACAATTTACACTCTCTTGACCATCTCAAGATTTAACAAGAAAATTAGAATTGCGCGCGGTATCTGTTGGCAGAAGTTTTAACCAACCTGTTTCAAAAGTACTGAGGCTGCAATGACATACAGAAGTGGTGTATGATATGTATTCTGGAACTATTCTTAATACTATTGTAGGCCATTTAGCCCATCTGCCGCAGCTTAGACAAAGAACCATATGTGCTTGCAATTGTTCATTAATTTGGGATATGATCCTACAATACTGTCTGCTTTGAGGCCTTGGTTTGTTGAGAATTAACACAGGGTGCATCCTCCTCTAATAATATATTTCCCAATTTATTCCTTCCAATATGAATTCATTGTCTCATTTTGTGTTCAAAAAAAAATATGTTAAATGGTCCGCCTAAGCTCAAATAATGTACAGCGTTTCGCCCCAGTATACCATTGGGCTCGTCAGTTGGTACGGTACACCTCACCAAGACGCTGCATAGTGCTCACTGAGTCGGCCAATGCAAGACATCTTGATACACATTATAAAAAGCAATGCCTAAGCACCACAGGAAGTATAGTCTTCCTTCCAAAGCAAATGCAAACCTTATTTTGGAAATCGATATTTCGAAACAACATGTTTCTCATTCGAGAACATTCTTTCGACACATCATTTTGTGTTGGCTGACTGAAGAGTTACAACTAACATACGGTATCTCGGGAAGAACTGTCTCCTTTCATGGCTCTACTTCCTACTAAGTTCTTCAGTTCTTAATCTTTTCCCCGGTCTTATTTTCTTTATTCCCTTTATTATATCTTCTTCTGGTATAGAAGTTTGAAGCCATTTTCAGTGCTGCCTTAGTAAACAAAGTTTGATGTTTTCAGTCGGTCAACACGATTGTATGAGATGGGTTATTCCCTAATCCTGAAAAAAATTACATGAGATTAATAAACACACTTGGATGACCAGTTTCGATCGTCAAGCGATCATTATCAGATCCATTACACTTAGGATATAAAGCCTATGTCTCAAATTATGGGTGAAAGTATTTACAAAATGTACACTTATTTAGTTGCAGTATTTGTTAAGGTAATGCAACTAGTCAACTAGACACCAAGAGCCCGCCGATGAGCCAGCTTGGTGTCCTAGGAAAACCCCCACACAAGACACGGCACAAACCTAGAAGAATTGCTGAGTTTTAATTCACCGGCCGTGAAAGCCAATATGCCATCTTTTTGGAACCCTTCATAGGGAGGTTGAGGCTGCTTGAACTTTTATTTCTCGCAGTCAAGAGGTGCAGTTGTGCCTTATATAAAGGGAGGTGGCGCGTAGTTCACTACTCCAGTGGGGGTCGGGGCGGGGACACCAAGAGCCCACCGACGAGCCAGCTTGGTGTCCTGGGCGAAACCCCACACAAGACACGGCACAAACCTAGAAGAATTGCTGAGTTTTAATTCACCGGCCGTGAAAGCCAATGTACCATCTTTTTGGAAGCCTTCATAGGGAGGTTAAGGCTGATTGAGCTTTTAGTTCTCGCAGTCAAATGGTGCAGTTGCACCTCATATAAAGGGAGGTGGCGCGCAGTTCGCTACTCCAGTGGGGGTCCAGGCGGGGACACCAAGAGCCCGCCGATGAGCCAGCTTGGTGTCCTAGGCGAAACCCCACACAAAACACGGCACAAACCTAGAAGAATTGCTGAGTTTTAATTCACTGGCCGTGAAAGCCAATATACCATCTTTTTGGAAGCCTTCATAGGGAGGTTAAGGCTGCTTGAGCTTTTAGTTCTCGCAGTCAAGTGGTGCAGTTGCACCTTATATAAAGGGAGGTGGCGCGCAGTTCGTCACTCCAGTGGGGGTCCGGGCGGGGACACCAAGAGCCCGCCGATGAGCCTAGCTTGGTGTCCTAGGCGAAAACCCACACAAGACATGGCACAAACCTAGAAGAATTGCTGAGTTTTAATTCACTGGCCGTGAAAGCCAATATGGCATCTTTTTGGAAGCCTTCATAGGGAGGTTGAGGCTGCTTGAGCTTTTATTTCTCGCAGTCAAGAGGTGCAGTTGAACCTTATATAAAGGGAGGTGGCGAGCAGTTCGCTACTCCAGTGGTGGTCCGGGCGGGGACACCAAGAGCCCGCCGATGAGCCAGCTTGGTGTCCTAGGCAAAACCCCACACAAGACACGGCACAAACCTAGAAGAATTGCTGAGTTTCAACTAGCCAATATTTGTAAGTTGTAGTCTTTGCGAAGTTTTGTTAATGTGATGGTTTGATGTTTTGGTGCCAATCTCATCACAGGAGTAAATACGAGATGAAATGGATGAAGATGAATGTTGTTGGGATACTATCTAATATCCTCTTCCACCTTCGGAGCCATTGGTTACCAATCTGCACCTGAACCCCGTTAGCCGTCCTTATTTCAGGGTTGCTATATGACCTTCACAGCTACCGTAGCGGTTCTGGGGCACATAGCCTAAGTCCCCACTGTACTTCACCCCTATAGGCAATCCCTTATTTCAGTCCGTTGCCCATCTCCCACGATGTGGACGTGGGGTTGATCTTATGTGAGTCTTGAAAGAGATAATCATCATCATCATCATCATCCATCATCATAATCATCATCATCATCATCATCATCATTTTCCAGCTCCAGTTCCCGGGTGTGGTATACAAGCGCTCGCCATTTCTTTCGGTCGGAGTAGAGTTTCTGTTCTTCTACATCTTCCCATTTGACATTCCGTTTGTTGACCTCAGACCTCACTGTGTCTATCCACCGATTTCTTGACCATCCTACCGGATGCTGAAATAATTTATTGGTGTTCTATTTCTGTCCAATCTCATGAAGTGACCAAACCACTTTAATCTGCGTCTTCCTAGGAGTTCAGTGACAGGTACTTTGATACCAACTTCCTTCCTGTTAATTTCATTCCTATTCTTATCTTTCATGGTCCTCTGGTTCATTGTTCTGATGAATTTCATTTCTGTTGCCTGGATTTTACTATTATCCTTATTGAGTAGGGCACATGTTTCTGGTACATAGGTGAGAATTGGAATACAGTAGGTATGAAACATGCTTAATTTTGCTTTCTGGGGTATTTTGTCATCCCATAGTAGTTTTATCACTTGACAATAATAAAAAATAGAAGCTCTTTGGATCCTGTTAAGGATCTCTTGCTTTATAGAGTTGTCTTTTGGGACAACACTTCCAAGGTACTTAGAAATAGATTGCGGCTGAGATAATGTCGGTACTTAATTGTTAATACAATCGTAATTCCAGTCTATTTCTGCATCCTATTATAATGTGTGAAGGAAAGACGACATATGGCCTGAGTTCTGTAGCACGGAAGCAATGATCGACAGAGGATGGACTAAACCGAATCAAGAACTAAGACACCTGCTAACAAGCGTAGCTGTCCATGGCAAGATTTGCGGGAAGACACAATATTACACCCCTGGTGATGACTGTGTTTGCACACTATGTGATGGGTTTTGTGACAGGTACCATATACTTGCATGCCGAAAGCTACTGAAACCCTTAAAGGAATACAGTCATTCAAATTGACTTATATACAGATTATGTATAAGGTGCGTTCAAAAAGTAACGAGCCGGAGGCTGGAATGCGCAAACCGGTGAAGACATCGGCTAATCGTGGCGTGTGTAACGAGGTGTGGTTCCGACCAGAGCGTGGAAGGTCACAGCCCGTCGTTAGAGGGCACGCGTGCACGTCACGTGACGATACAAAGCGAGCAGCAGCTTGCATCAATCGTCCAACGCTGCCAGTCGCATTGCAAACAGTGACATGGAGGTGTCAAACGAAGAGCAAAGAAATGTTGTTCGGTTTCTGACAGGGGAAGGAGTAGGGGGAACGGAATTTCATTGCCGAATGTCACAAGTGTACGGCGAACACTGCATGTCCCTTGCAAGGGTCAAGGCGTGGCATAAGTGGTTCAGGGAAGGATGGGTGTCGTTAGCCGATGATGCCCGGTCTGGGGCACCCCCTGCATTACCGATGACAACGTCCAGCTGGTTGATGCACTCATTACCCAGGACCGCCGAGTGACAGTGAACGCCATAGCCGCCGTGGTCGGTCCACGACAATGCACGACCTCATACGGCCAACACAGTCGCGGCACTTCTGAAGAAATTCAAATGGGAGGTTCTCGGCCACCCTCCATACAGTCCAGACCTCTCTCCCTGTGATTACGCCATGTTTGGTCCCCTGGAAAGGGCTCTGCGGGGCCAACGATTCACCTCGGACGCCGACGTCCATCTGTACGTGCGGAACTGGTTCACATCGCAGCCCAGGGAATGTTATGAGACAGCCATTCACCGCCTCGTGTCACAGTGGGACAAGTGCCTCAACAGCCAGGGCGAATACTACTAACATACAGGTACTGGTTTCTGTAATTATGCCTCCGGCTCGTTACTTTTTGAACGCACCTTATATTATTACTATGCATGTTTATGCGCATTTCCTTTAATAATAAAATTATGTGTGATGTGGCCCTGCCTGGCGCCAATCTCATCTCAAGAGTAAATACGAGATGAAATGGATGAAGATGAATGCAACTATAATGTGTAAGGAGTTTAGGCGACCATTACCATCCTGCGCCAGCCACGGTTAACTAATCCAACTACTGCCAATGGTGGAATTTGAGGCCACACGTCTACCGAGTCCGGAGATAGACCTTGCGTGTTAATGCGCGCAGCTACACCAGTAACTACTCTAATGCACTTTGTCGGGAGGTGTGTGACCGAGTGAGAAGTAAGTCAATAACACTGGACGCGAATGTTGAGCTCGCTCATGGTCAGGGGCTGACCACACCACCCGTCACACTAACGAGAGAGAAGTGTTGCCGCAAGAATCTATATCACGGGGAATGTTATGGCGTTACAATGTACATACACACACTCAAATCTCTACTGCAGAACATTATTATGCATAATCATCCATTAACCTTTTCACTGTTAGGCCCCAATCTCTACAGCAACTTGTGATAAGTTTATATGATAGAAGATTGTGTTCAGAGTATACTAACAACATTGCAATGTACAGGGTCTCTCATATAAAGTAAGAACGGCGAGCGGCGGATTTTATATCCGTTGCTGCAGTGGCCTTGGCAGAGCTTGTGGCGCGCCACGTCCACCTGCTGTAGTATTGAAAGCGCGCGCATAGTACGTATTTGACCTTGCAATAAGCGTGCAGTTGTTCAGTCACCAGTATGAACCTCAGATGCTAACATGGTGAGACAGTTATCATTACAACATCGTATTTTTGTAAGTAAATCTCATTTTAAGTACGAGTTGGCTCGTTGGGTACGTGATGCATTTGTTCAGAAATTTCCCGATGAAGTGCCACCTTCACTAGCACAGATTCACGTAATTGAAAATAAGTTTGACACTACTGGTTTGGTGCTCAATAAAATACATAAAATGAAAAATCAGAAACATTACAGTGGCAGAACTCACTCACGTCAGCCAGAATGTGCTTACCAGATACAATGCCTGCATTACCCAGGAAGGACGTCACTTCCAGCATCTTTTATAAGGTAATATTTTATATAGGATCATACACACGCTCAAAGCCGGGGGCCACGGCGCGCCACAAGATCGGCCAAGGCCACCACAGTAGCGGATAACAAACCCGCCGCTCGGCGTTCTTATTTTATATGAAAGACCCTGTATATCCCTAAATCGTGATTATTATTTTCAATGTTTAACATTACCAGAGTAATAATGTGCAGACGATCATTGTATATTAAGAGCGGAAAAGGCGAGTAGTACATGTTATTATTATGTTGAATCCAGTTTACAACATTATTTTGGCAAGTGTATTTTTGACCGTCATGGACATCCCTAACTTAAACTGACTATTAATTTTGGAGAAATATTTAAATTGAAACGTTCTTAAAGGAATTATTTCGTGATTCTTTTGTTATTCTTTAAGTATTTTTCTTTTGCTCTATTTTTGAAATAACAAATTGGGAAAGATAGTTGTTGTTAATTAATTTTAGGGGCCGCGGACTTCTTGGATATCAGCCTGTGTGCTTGGGTGTGTGTTCAACTGTTCTGATAACCCCTGTTTCTGTGTTAGTGTGCGTGCAGCTGTATTAGGGTCAGGGGTGGGGTAGGTGGCCCGGAACTTGATATAGGCATTTGACTGGAGTGGGGAAAACCCACACACAGCATAGCTACTGATAGCGCCGGGATTCTAACGTCTGGTCTGCGGACTTACTACAGCTCCCCGTCAAAGTTGTAGAGCATTATTTAAAGTGAGAGACTATGTCGTCGAGTTGAGTATAAGCGCCAAGGTGTGAGGTCATGGGGCAAGGGTATCTCTCGACACAGAAGACGAGTGGATTCGAATGGGTCTTTTCACGGTCGGTGAGTGGTTATCTTGTCGGTCTATCAACCCCAAGCTCGCAGGTTCGCTCCTGGCCATGGTAAGTGATTTTTGAAAGGCGACAAAAATCACGATACGCATGTCATACGTTGTTGGCATGTCAAAGAACCCATTTGAATTCAGTAGGCCGTGTTCATAATGACAAAATTAATCTCTGGATTTTCCGCCAACACAAAAGTTCATCAATTCTCCACTAGAAAGCGCTATAGTGTCAAGGAGCTTAGATATCTAACCTCCTTGACTTTTATAGCGCTCCAAGGAACAACAAAATTCGACATGAAAGCTGCCCTTGGGTGTCAAATAACAAAGCTTGCATCTGGCACTTGAGGCCACACGAAATTATTATTATTATTATTATTATTATTATTATTATTATTATTATTATTATTATTATTATTATTATTATTCTTTCCGATGAGGCCTGCTAGAGACCACGTGCCAATTGCAATTCTTCACACTTCGTTGTTTTCTCTTCCGTTCCCTCCAGTACTCCTTCATCCGTTCACTATGCTGCTTCTTTCTGTCCTCGGACCACTTCGCACCAGGTTTCTTTGGCAATCTTCCTTGGAATCCTTTCATACTTAATACCCTTTTTCTGAAGATCTCTCTGTTCACCGTTATTATTATTATTATAACTCTTTTCCAGTTTCATTCACCATCATCAATTTCATCTCTCACTAACTTACATCATGATGTCAGGAAGAGCATCCTTTCGTAAAAACCATACGCCTCATCCACTTTACATAATCCCCGACACGGTAGGAACAGGAATAATTCCCAGGTGAGTAATATAAAAGGGATTACTGGTCTCTACGTTAAAAGATGATGAATAATTATAAACATTAGAGTGCCTGAGGGGGATAGATTTGGGCTCAGCGTTGGCCTTATAAACTAATGGAGACACGTTATATTAAATCAAAGTAGTCACTCAATCGATCACTCAATAATCGATCAATTAATTAATATTCTAATCAAAACACAGATTACTTCCAACAAATGTAATTCATTATCAGAATCATTTTACGTTTCAAAAGATGAAAAATCATTAATTTGTCAAAATGGTTGTTAATTAAGGAAGCCTGAATTGTGTATTATGTTCGAATTATCGGGTTTGTCGCAGATATATATATTCAAATTACTCATCTTAACGCAGATAGCACCATAACGCACGAACTCTTCCTTTCTCTAAATTACTTTTATTTTGCGACTAACATCCTTACATAGGCTATTGGTTATTTATTTTTTTAGCGTATGGCTCTTAGTGCTGGGAGTGTCCGAGGACATGTTCGGTTCGCCAGAGGGTGTAGCTGCTTATAGCGGACACCCATGGGGAGAGCTACAAGTTCCGTTGAATTGCAAGTAGTGCCTCCTTTCCCTACCAGATGTCACTAACACCTAGCAGTGAACGTTGGATCTACGATAGAGCGTTCCAACGAAATCTGACCTAGAAATTTAGCTTCACACAAGTTTAGTTAGTGGAAGGTTCTTTTATATGCCATAAATCTATGACATGGGACCGCCGGCTTTACTTCCCCTCCGAATGAAGTCACACAGATGGATTTTAACGCTCTTAAAAATCCGATGACTTTGGCCGGGTTTGAACCCGCTATCTTGGGCACAGCAGTTCAGCATACTACCGACTAGGCCCCGAAGCCGCTTTTGCATATTGGTGCCAATAGATGATGACGATGATGTTTTAAGATTTTGCTACCGGTGTAGATCTTTTGTGGTTGAACCATTTAGGTGATCTACTATCCAATTTCAAATCACCTGCTAATCAACGTAATTAGTCATCGTCTGACTTTCGGTCTTCTTACGCCACAGGCTGTCAAAAAACTTATGTTCTGTAGCAGAGACCTTGACTTAAAGCTACCACTGTTGACAGGTAAACGAAAAATTTAGGTCATCTAATGTTGCAGGTTCCAGTTCAATTCTGAGGTCCGCCAAGAAAATGTAACTCTAATCTGAGGGTTGGAACAAGGTACATGTTATGTATTTTAGTGGTCGAATGCACGCTTAATATAATCGAAGCAAGAACACATAATAAATACTTGAATACTTATATATTTATCTCTACTCTAATACACATATGATATGATAACCAAGGAGTAGTATTCCTTGATAATAATGGATGTATCAATAACACCATGACAACTGTTGTGCCTTGGTGTTTGTAAAAGTTAGGGAGAGTCTATCTTTATATAACTTCCGCGACCACCACCAGAGTGCTCGTTAACGGGATATAACAGTACAATAAGTCACATGAGAAAAAACTGAGAAGACGTGGATTCGATTCGAATCTCAGAAATCTTAGAAGTAGTTTTAAAGTGATGAAGTCGTAGAAATCATTTTGCAGTGTAGCCTATTTCTATTGAAGAAAACTTTCAAGTCGGTGACACAAAATTTAACCAATTACATTCGACAGGGAAACAGGTATTTATGTTCGACCCTGACTATTATGTGTCAGAAAAGTGTATCATAATGATGGTCATTATAACACTATTTTTCATTATGAAACAGTTTCTCCCACCAATCACAGCTCAAGAAACAGTTGTTTGACCAATTAGATAAGGATATCATCGCACCTGCACTGAGTTCCAAGGCCTTCTAATGTAAATTTCACTGCGTTGCCTAGTGTCATAGTGGGGTAATCGAGGAGGCCATGGTCAAATACAAGGCATTCTCTGCGTCACATGCGCTCTGTTCAGTACATAAAAATGGCGAAATCTCGACAGATATTTATGAATATTTATGTTATAACATAAAATATTTATAATAATTATCGTCGAACATAAACAGTCGTATGCAACTCACCTATAATGGTATGAAAATTATAAAACTCGCATACGCTCGTTTTATAAACATACTCGTGTCTTAATTATTGCCATTATAGGTTCGTTGCATATTGTACTATTATACACCCTAATTTGAAGGGAAAAAATGTTACATAATATATTTATCTCAAAATAATAATATTTAGAGTTTGAAAAAATAAGATTGACACATTACACAAGATTTTACACACTTTTGTAATTTAAATAGTAGACTATATATTATATATATATAAGCCTCCGTGGCTTCTCACCGCTGGGCCCGTGGTTCAAATCCCGGTCACTTCATGTGAGATCTGTGCTGGACAGAACGGAGGCAAACAGGTTTTTCTCCGGGTACTCCGGTTTTTCCTGTCAAAAATTTCATTCCAGCAACACTCTCCACTATAATTTCATTTCATTTCATCTGTCATTCATTTATTCATTGCCCCAGAGGAGTGCGTCAGGCCTCGGCAGCCGGCACAGTCCATAACCTCGCCGCTAGATGGGGGCTTCATTCATTCCATTCCTGACCCGGCCGGAGACTGGAAGCAGGCTGTGGAATGTTCATATATATTTGTACATAACTGTAATACATAAACATCGTACCTTATCTCAGCCTAAGTGAGTGGATCTGACGGTGATTACTTGACGATCGAAGCATGTCATCCAATTAAGTAACCCCCTCTCTTTTTTGACATATTATGTGATAATATGATAATGTTATATTTCTCATGTTAGAGTATAAATAACCTACTTGTTTTGCCGCCTAATCTGATTGGGCATAATTTGTGTTGATCGACTAAAAAGCATTCTATTGTTTTAAAGTGTTTTCACATTTCTGCTCCAGCAAACGCAGGGATGGTTCCTGACTTTAGATTATGGTCACCTCCTTCCCAAGCTTTGTCTCAATTACAAATACACATAGACACCACAGTAACTTGATGGGCTGATGACCACGATGTTCAAGTCCCGCTTAGATGAAAGGCACAGAGTTATTTTTCTTGTTTCAGTCTCGTCCTGTTGGTGGCCTGGAGGGACTCCCGGGCCACATTCAGTGGGTACAACATGGCTGCCAACTACAGCAAGCGCGTGTCTCCAGGGAAAGGTAAATGGAACACAGTCTTACTATAGCAGTGTTGCCAACTTATTCCTACTAGGTAGTGCAACATTTCAGTGTGATCCTTAGATCACTGTCTCGGTCACTAATGAGACATGAACAATCAATAATACCATTTATTTAGCGTATGGCATGGTACATATACATAATTACAAGCTAAGGAACACATTAAACAAATTCATTAGCATTTAGCCTAAAAGAACAATAAATTTTCGCTATTTCGTCATCGTTTTACCCTCCAACGTTGGCTTTTCCCACGGACTAAGCGAGGGATCCCACCTCTACCGCCACTGAGGGCAGTGTCCTGGAGCTTGAGACTCTGAGTCAGGGATTCAACTGGGGTGTGTGACCAGCACTACTCCAGGCGGCCTCACCTGCAAAGCGAACAATGGGCCTGATGAAGGGATGGGAAGAGTGGGACGGTTAGGCAAGGAACTGGGAAGAAGGCGGCCGTGGCCTTACAGTAGGAACCATCCCGGCATTGGCCCGGAGACGAAGTGGGAAACCACGGAAAACTACTTCGAGGATGGCTGAGGTGGGAATGGAACCCCCTTTACTCATTTGGGCCACCCGAGGCTGAGTAGACCCCGTTCCAGTCCTCATACCACTTTTCAAATTTCGTGGCAGAGTCGGGAATCGAACCCAAGACCTCCGGGGCGGCAGCTAACCATGCTGACCACTACGCTACGGAGGCGACAAGAACAATAAATAAGAAAATAAATGTTGATGAGGAGACACATATTCAACAGATAAAAAGTTCTGATTTACATTAAATCTATATTTAACCCTAAACGTGTCATTTCCAGATTATTTCGCAGGCTATCTATCATCACTTCACATTTGATTGCGATGGTTGGGAGGAAAGCATTAAGTAAGATAACCTTTACGATCGCACCAGGACCAGGAAATAGTTATGTGGGTGAGTGGTTATCCTGTCCTGCTAAAAGTCGCAAAAGGAAACTAAATAATGGTCTACCCCAAGGATCAGTTTTGGCCCCAGTTCTATTCAATATGTACATTCATGACTTGCCACCAACAACAGCAACTAAGTTTATTTACTCAGATGACATTGCATTGGTAGCTCAATGCAGAACTTTTGAAGATGCAGAAGGCACTCTTACAACCGATCTGGAGAAAATGTCAACGTTCTTCAAGTCCTGGCGACTGATCCCAAGTATGTCTAAGACAGAGGTTTCATGCTTCCATCTTGCCAACCGACTAGCAAACTACAAGCCAAATGTTGTATTTCGTGGTGAAAAACTGAAATACAACCCATTCCCGAAATACCTAGGTGTCACGCTGGACCGAACTCTGAGCTACAAAGAACACCTCACCAAGCTCTCTCACAAAATTTCCACCAGAAATAACATCCTGCACAAGCTTTGCGGTAGTTCATGGGAGAGCCACGGCGGACTGCTTAAGATTAACGGGTATCAGTCTAGTCTATTCTGCAGCGGAATACTGTGCTCCAGTATGGTTGGAAAGTGCACATGTGCATAAAGTGGATACCAAGCTGAATGACACTATGCGTTGCATAACCGGCACCATAAAATCAACCCCTCGCCACTGGCTACCAGTACTCAGCCACATTCCACCACCTCACCTGAGGAGGAAGGAAGCTCTGATCAGAGAAGCAAAGATGATCTATGCTTCTCCCTCATTACCAATACACCAGGAATTCTGCCACCCACCACCGAAGCGACTTCATTCGAGGAGACCAACCAGTTTATTGGCCGACCAACTTCTGGCAAATCGATTCAACCTAAACCAATGCTGGCAGGACGAATGGTCAAACTCAACGTCTGGAACTAGTGCCCAGGAGATCAACCCAACGGTGAAAATACAAGGATTTGACCTTCCTAGAAAATTATGGTGTCGCCTCAATAGACTGAGAACCAGGCACGGCCGTTGCAATTACCTATGCCATAAGTGGGGTTGGATAGATTCCCCATTGTGTCAATGCAATGAGGAGGAACAGACCATGGACCATATCATCCAGCGCTGCCCTCTACACGCCTACTCCGGGAGCCCTAGTGATCTGTTTCATCTTCGAGAATGTACTGTGGAATGGCTCCAAAACTTGAACTTGGATTTGTGATTTGTTTTTATGTAATTCACCATACGATTAAATAAATACCAACCCCATGCTTGCAGGTTCGCTCCTGGCCGCGGAAAGTGATTTTTTTAAGGCGAAAAAAATCACAGCACGCATGTCATACGTTGTTGGCATGTTGAAGAACCCATTTGAATTCAGTAGGCCGTGTTCGTAATGGCAACATTAATCTCGGGAGTTTCCGCCTACACAAAGTTCCTCATTTCTCTACTAGAAAGCGCTGTAGTGTCAAGGAGCTTAGATATCTAACCCCCTTAACTTTCATAGCGCTCCAAGGAACCAAAAAATTTGGCATGCAAGCTGCTCTCTGGGCGCCAAATAACAAAACTTGCACCCGGCATCCGAGGTCATACGATATTATTATTTCATTTACAGTTTTCAGGTTTAGCTAGATAGTGTTTTGAAGGTCATTTTCCCAATAGTAGGGCAATAGCTTAGGTGATCCTGTGGGGAAGAAGGCTAATGAAATGAGGGATCTGGGGGATGGAAATAAGGAAAGCTGAAGCACACTTACCCTTAGAAGTACCTCCGTGATGTGTGTCTTGAAGTCCCGTGGTCGAGACCCGTCCATGCTGGCGTGGCACCGCCCAAAGGTGCACACCTTGCACATTCTGCTCTCCTGTCCTCCATGTTGACGTTATTCCGTATTATTGATATGTAACATCTTTCCGCTCAGTTGCTGGATAGTTTTGTGGGAGTGATTTTGAAAATTGGGGACGGAAGAGATCGGAACGATCGAGCTGGCAGTGGTGGATCGAACGGAAGTATGCACTGCCCGCTCGATCGATCGTACGGAAGTGTACTAGCTGGCAGTGGTGGAAAACGGAAGTATGCACTGCCCGCTCGATCAATCGAACGGAAGTGTACTAGCTGGCAGTGGTGGAAAACAGAAGTATGCACTGCCCGCTCGATCGATCGAACGGAAGTGTACTAGCTGGCAGTGGTGGAAAACGGAAGTATGCACTGCCCGCTCGATCAATCGAACGGACGTGTACTAGCTGGCAGTGGTGGAAAACGGAAGTATGCACTGCCCGCTCGATCAATCGAACGGAAGTGTACTAGCTGGCAGTGGTGGAACGAACGAAAGTATAAGATGCACTGCCAACTCGATCGATCGATCCAGCGGACAGTGATTTTAAAGACGGCGTTGAAGAGATAGAGGGTTTGAGAATGAAACTGATGGATATACATGTAAAAAGATATAAATGATATTTCTTCTTTTCGTGATGTAAATTTAATGTTGACATCAAATATAGATTTAGGTATTAGGAAGTCATTTTTGAAAGCCTTTGTCTTGAGCGTGGCGCTCTATGGAAGTGAAACTTGGACTATTGGTACAACAGAGAAGAGGAGAATTGTAGCGTGGTGTTATAAGAGAATGATGAAGATCTGATGGGAAGATAGGGTAACAAATGAAGATGTTTTAAGACTAGTGGGAGAGGAGGGATGTTTCTGGCGACTGCTAATGAAGCGAAGAGATAGGTTGGTAGGACACAAACTAGGACACCCAGAAATAGCAAGCTTAGTTATGGAAGGAAAGGTCGAGGACGAGAACCGGAGGGGTAGACCAAGGGTAGAATATTTTAAACAGGCTGCTTCGGATGTAGGGTGTGGTAGCTATGTAGAGATGAAACGATTAGCGCAGGACAGGGAGGCACGGAGAGCTGCATCAAACCAGTCAAAAGACTGAATACTCAAACAACAACAACAACTTCATGGTTTCATTGAATTCATTGTGTTTTCTTTATGGTTTTCCTGTTTTTAAATGTCTTTCTAAATAATAACACAAAAGTAAAATCAATAAACATGGTTTCAAAGATTATCTTTTAAAATATAATATCTCCAAACATAATAGCACAACATATTTCAGTCACAGTGGAAGGGTTAAATAATATAAGATTGTCGCCAACATATATGTTTTAATAAACGCTGGAGTTAGCGAGTTTTCGCTGCATATGCAACACTAATTTTACTAGCTTGATGAGCATTTGCTAATTGTGATATATGTTTAAAGGCATATCAGATGCATCAATACATCTACAATAGGTTTGAGAATAATTTCTTCATGCTTGTAGGTGATTGGTGCAATACATTTGGTGTGTAATTACGCCACAAAATGTTTAAGAAATCAAAATAACTGCATTTGCCCGGAGGGAGTGTGGAAACAATCCGGGAAAAAAACATTCATAGGATAGCCGCTATCAGTGCCGGGATTCGAACCTGCGATCTCCGGACTTGCTGCAGCTGCCCTCGTGGCCATGGTGCACGATTTAACGAGCACGGCTACGCCTCGGGACTTCTTTGTAATAGACAGTGGCATATGAGAGTCAGCTGATTAACAATAATTTGAGACTATTGTAAAGTAAAATAACTTTTGGTTCACAAGAATTGCATAAGACATGAAATACTAAAAGATTATTATTATTATAACAGCCACCTAAGGACTACAAGTACACAACAACCGTTCAAGTTTTCTTCTTTAAATTGTTTCTCCCTTGTCGTTTAGCTTCCTGCCAAAGATCTTTCAGCCTCTGGCGCCTTCTCAATCGTTCTTCGACTGAAATCGTGGTTTTTTTGGGGGGAGATCCTTCACACCTGCAATTTTGGTTCTGAATCCTGTCCTGTCCCAGACTTCGGCCGGTCCAATGTTTTCCCTGATGGACTTCCTGAAGCCATGGAGGTTGCTCCTTCCATTTCTCCCGAAGTTTGAGAATTTTGTTAGCCAATCTCTCGGTCCCCAATCTATATCTATCTATCTATAATATATATATATATATATATATATATAATATAATAAAGCCGAAGAGTTCGTGTGTTTGCGTGTTTATGTGTTTAAACGCGCTAATCTCTAGAACTATCAGTCGGATTCGAAAAATTATTTTTGTATATGATAGCCAGATTCGGGAGGAATAGTTTAGGCTATGTAGCATTATGCTACACCTCTCAGGTAACCATAAATATTGATTTTTGTTCAGTAAGTCGGAAGAACAAGCGCTCCCGGATAGCTCCAACAATACCTAAGTATATTGTTGCCTGGTAATGCGGGCTTCATCATGTCGCCCCTAGCAGTGTTCTGGTGCAGAATTGCGAGCTGCTTAAAAATTGCAGTCACGGGGAGTAATTCATGCAAAAAGATTTCTTAGGCCCTTTAAAACAGTTATCATCAAGACAATAGTATGTCTCTGTATAAGGGCGATGGTGTTGGTGCAGTATACTGAGGTTATCAGCTGCAATAAGCGTTGGTGCTCTCCGATCCTTATGCTTGAGCGCTCCAGTTCTGTAGTAGTATTCATTATCATCCATAAAACAAATAAATCCACCGGGCGAAGCCGGGCACTAATGCTAGTCGTTTAATATGTCCATAGAACATCAATGTCCTCTTTCACATACTGATAAAAATCTCTTCAAACTTGTCATACAGTTCTTGGTTTTACCTCAGTTGAAATTTGTATCCATCTCCAGGTAGCTTCTTGGGACCTTGCCACATGCAGGCACTCTGGTTTCTCTACTGTGCAATATTTAATGCCTGTACTTGGCCTGATATGAGAGGGATTTGACACTTATATGTGTTGATGAAAAGATGATAATAATATGATAATTGTTATTTGAGGGGCCAAACATCTAGGTTATCGGCCTCTAATTGTTTGGGTGATCGTGAAAATTAAAATGAATCTGTAAGTAAATCGAACTACCGACTTACAAACTGGAAGAAGAAATGGATACAAGAGAAGAATGAGGTAAATAAAAGACAGGTAGAAAGAAAATGTCCTCGACCCTCGACGAATGGGAACTGGGGGACTTGTAAAGAAGCAAGGCCAAGAAAGCTCGCTCACATCTACGGCCATGTACGACTCACAATGTACCAACAATACACATCTTCAATTCTGGTATCAAGATAGACCTCGAGAAAATAGATTTATGACCAGAAGACGTGCACGACCCGGACATTCTCTGAAAAAACATATTGACTTGGGACTTGACGATATGAGAAACAGACAATTAGGGTGAAATGGTCGTAAGAACTCCGTGCTCCATTTAGCGAACTAATGAGAACCGTCTGAACTGGGAAAGGAAAGAGAAAAGGGTCTACCCCAAAGGCAATGGAAAACGGGAGAAAACGGACCCAGCTCAGGAATCTTTCAGGGTCGCCAACTCCCAATCTCACCAGCCGTGAGCCCTTGAGGGTGTAGCACTATCAAGGTCAAGTGGTGGGGCTACACACACTGCCTCTTTTAGGGCCTTGAACAGAATTAAGGAGATATCATTAGCCCTTGAGGGTGTAATACTATCCTGGGTGCACCAGGTGCACTAGGTGTGCTTTAAGATGGCGGCAAGTGTGACGGTTGAGTGAAGTTGCTCTTGCTACACCCTGCTTAAATAGAAAGTTAAGTTGCAGAAAGTGCTGATTCGTGTGAACTAAGTCATATTATTAGGCATCCTCTTCACTAAAAAGTAAACGCGATGTCTCTAAAGGAAGTAGCTAGGAAGATATCGGCTTTCGAAGATTCCTTGAAAGAATATCAAGCTCGCCTGGATTCAGCTGTCAGTGCCGCCAACCCACCAAACGTGCTCCAAGCTCTTGGCGATGAGTTCCAGGCGTTCAAGGAACAGGCCAGTGATGACATCTCCAGACTTAAAGGGGAGTTGAAGGAACTGGAAAACCGGCTTCACAAACAAGACGAGGTATTGGATGAGGCTGAACAGTACAGTCGCCGAAACTGCCTCTTGTTGCATGGGGTCCCTGAGCAGCCGTCTGAGGACGTCTACAAAATAGCACTCGAGACACTGAAAAATAAACTTTCAGTGGATATCTCACTGCTTGATGTGGATCGCTGCCACAGGCTGGGCCGCCGATATCGAACGTCTGCTGAGGTGGTCTCGCAAGGAAATCGACCGATTATCATCAAGTTTCTTCGGTATCATGATCGAGATCGTGTGTGGCGTGCGAAGCGAGCTTTTAAGGGCAGTGGGCTCATGCTAACTGAGTCACTCACAAGTGTGAGAAAAACTATCTTAAATCAGGCACGGGATATATGGGGATTGCAGAAATGCTGGACTCAAGATGGACGTATTTGTGTTTTAAGGGAGGATGGAATCAAAATTCAAATATGCACGATGATGCAGTTAAACAATATGGCAGGGAGTAGGATGAACAAGTGAACCTAGGATAGAAATTATGTGTATAGTAATTAGCTTATATTTGTGTGTGTGTGTGTGTATGTGTGTGCTTGTGAAAGTCAGTGGATCTGCTCACCAGGTTGCTCAGGTAAGCTCATTTTACTACTTACTTAAATTTATTTCCCACTGCATACTTTCAGATGTTTGTTGACCAGGACAACGGCAATACCATTGACCTGCATTCCTCTCCCCTAACTTCGCCCACCCCTTCTCTCCCGTCCCTACCAGCTTCAACGGGACTTGTGTTGCAAGAGCAGCTTAAGAGCCACCCGCGGTCGTTACAGTGTTGTCACCTAAATGGTCAGTCATTAATAGCGCATCTGGAGGAGGTAGAGGCTATTTTTGAAGTAAACAATGTACATATTATTGGAATCAGTGAAAGTTGGATGCGTAAAGACATGCCGTCATCTGCAGCTAACCTTGATGGATACTCTATATTACGCCATGACCGTATTGACAAAATAGGTGGCGGGCTTCTACTTTATTACAGAAACGACCTAAAATGTAAGATAATTTCCACTTCTGACCCAACACTTATACTGCGACCAGAATTTATGTTTGTAGAATTAGACTGCCATAAAAAGATATTAATAGGGATTGTATACAAGCCACCTAAAATAAGACAGACTGCTGATTTTGAAGATACATTAGCAGGTCTTGCCTCGGCATACGACGACATTATAATCATGGGTGATTTTAACACTGACCTTTTAAAGCAGACTGGTGAAGTTAACAGCCTACTGAATTTATTTCTCGCCACAAACATGACGGTTTTACCCCTGAACGCTACTAATCATGTTCATTACACTGACCATACGAGCCATACCTTAATTGATCTTCTTGTGACAAATCAACCTCAGAAAGTAATTAAACACGGACAGATCCCTGCTCCTGGCATCTCTTCACATGATCTATTGTACGTATGTTATTCTATTCGAATACCTAAGTATAAACCACGCTATATTACAATACGAGACTTACGACATATTGACCAGAATAAACTACGCTATGATGCATATAACTTGCCTTGGGATAATATACGTAATTCTCAGAACATAAACTCTAAAGTAAATACATTCAATTTAATGGTACTAGAAATATTTGACACACATGCACCAAAGAAACGGGTAAGAATTACCCGCTCTTCATCTGCGTGGCTAACGGCCGAGGTAAGATCTGCTATGGCCAGTCGTGACAAACTATACAGACAATACAGACTGACACATGATGCAGTTGATTTTGAGAGATATAGAATTCTGAGAAACAGAACCAAGCAGCTAATTAGAAATTCTAAATATAAATACTTTCAGGAACTGATGAAAACCAACAGCCCTAGACAAAAATGGAGTAAATTACGTGTGGTAGGGATAGGTAAGACAGTTGAACAACATGTACCAAGCATATCGCTAGAGGCTCTAAATGATCACTTCGCACGGCCAAAAGTAGCCTCTACCTCCTTCCCTAAAAGTTCACTACCGGTACCCTTGTTACAACAGCAGTCTGTTTTTGAGCAATTCTCTTTTAGAAATGTCAGCTCGAATGAAGTTAAAGGTGTGATATACTCTATTTCATCCAATGCCACAGGTAATGATGACATTCCTATATCACTGATTAAGGATGTCTTGGGAGCTGTTCTGCCAATATTAACTCATATATTCAACTACTGCCTGACAAACGGAGTGTTCCCAGAGGTTTGGAAAGATGCACTAATTAGACCTATCCCGAAGAGCTCCAAGTTTGATTCTCCTTCAGATTATCGTCCAGTATCCATCCTACCACCATTATCCAAGGTACTTGAACGTCTAGTTCATACACAAGTTACTGAATACCTTACAAAGCATTCCCTACTCAACCCCTTCCAATCCGGCTTCAGAAAGGGGCATAGCACTGCGACAGCCTTACTACGAGTGACAGATGATATCAGATGTGCAATGGACCAACGGGACGTGACTGTACTGACATTATTAGATCTCAGTAGTGCCTTTGACACCGTCAACCCTCAGTTGCTACTGCAGAAACTTCGAGAACTAAATTTTAATAGTGTGTCACTCCGGTTCTTTTCCTCTTATCTCGAAAATCGCCGGCAACGTGTGATAGTGGGAAATGCGAGTTCGGGATGGCAAAGTAAGACCCTCGGTGTCCCTCAGGGTTCGGTTCTTGGGCCACTGTTATTTATCATCCAAATAAATGACATATCAAAAGCCCTTAATTTCTGCAAATTGCAAGTGTATGCAGATGATGTACAGATCTACTATCATTCAAAACCGAGTGATATCAATAATGCAATTATTAAAATAAATTCTGACCTACAACAGCTTAGTGACTATGCTTATAAAAACAGTTTATTAATAAACCCAAATAAAACTCAAGTGATTATTATCGGTACCAGTAAAAACTTATTTTATCTCAAGCAACGTGACATCTCGCCAATAATTTTAAATAATAAAATCATACCCTACTCTACTTCAGTGACAAACTTAGGAATTATTATGACTGAGACCTTAAATTGGACTAAACAGGTGATAAGCACATGTAATAAAGTACATAAATGCTTATATCCTCTGAAACGGTTCGGTAATGTATTCTCTGTTCGACTTAAAGTACAACTAATTCGCTCTCTGATACTACCTATATTTGACTACTGTGACACTGTGTTGACTGAAATAACCTGCGACAGTAACAAGAAACTGGACCGGTGCCTCAACAACTGTGTAAGATATATCTTTGGCCTGCGATATGATGTTCATATATCACCCTATTATAAGGAGCTGTCGTGGCTTCGAGTGCACCAGCGTCGTGAACTCCACATGTTATCACTACTGCACAAAATACTTTCCACTAATACCCCTAACTATCTTGTTTTACCGTTTTCTTACCTCTCGTCCTATCATGACCACAATACGAGATCTGGCTCCTCTCTTGCCATACCTATAAACCGTACTGCTGTTTACAACCGCTCGTTCATAATCTCTGCGTCCAGGTCATGGAATTTGCTACCTGTGAACATTAGAGACAATCCCTCTCATCGCAAGTTTAAAGTGGCTTGCTGCGAGTATTTGCTGGGTGGAGCCCGCTGACTTCCTGGATAAATGTTGAATGAACGAATGAATGAATGAGATGAATGATCGGATTACTGTAGTTACGTCATTTAAGGGTACCGTACTTTACTTTGTGTATTTTTGAAATCAATGATTCTACCATTATTCATATTATCACTATTCTTATTGCTATTAATATTATTTGTGCTATTTGTAATTATAAGTCATGTAGATGTATACTCTTCTAGTGGTTAAGTGTAAGAAAGGGCCTTGAGCCCTAACTTCGCCACCAATAAAGGCATTATCTATCTATCTATCTATCTATCTATCTATCTATCCATAGGTGGTGGGGCTACTCACACCCTGCCTCATTTAAGGGCAGAGGGCAAGAGATAACATAAGCCCTTGAGGGTGTAGCACTATTTAGGCTGCCACATAAGTGGTGGGGCTACACACACCCTACCTCCTTTAGGGCCTTCGGCAGAGGGCAGGAGAGTAGTGTGTTTTGGATGGTTCTGGCCCCTCCTCCTCCTCACCCTCCTCACAAGATGGCGGCAGCCCGATAACTCCCGAACCCGTGGTCGGATTTTGATCAATGAGGTGTCATTGAACTCGGGCTGACACCCCCTTTCCAATGGACAACATATTTCCACTCCAAAAATAAAACCTACCCTACTAAGGGGTGAAATTGAATTTTTTAGAGAATTTCTCTTTCCAATTGCAACATGTGAGAGTTTGAATGCCGATATGGAATGCAACTTTGTTCTGCAAACCAATAATCAAAGAGGGGCATGTTAGGCCTTGAGGTGAGAGCCCCTGTTATTGTTGACGAGCCCCCTGCTGTCGGGCCCCTGTTGATGGGTTATTGTTGACAGGTCCTTGTGGACGAGTCCTTGTGGACAAGTCCTTGTGGACAGGTCATTGTTGACAGGTCCTTGTGGACGAGTCCTTGTGGACAAGTCCTTGTCCCTTTGGACTGATCCTTTTGGACGGGTCCCTTTGGCTTGGTTCCTACGGACTAGCCCATGAATTTATTTAAATTATGTCAAAGGACCTAACTACATTTGTGTGTGTTGAATTGACGTTGTTCACAAATCCCCCCACTACTATAATGGGATAACGATATGAAAGGAAAGTGACGAAATACATGTGAACACGTGTGAAATGACCTTATTACCGTCCTCCTTGTGAAACAAGTCACATCCTGTTTTGCTTCATACGTGAGAAAATGTGAGTTCATGTGTAATATGATCTAACACGCAGGTGTTCACCTGTACACGCGCACGATAAGAGCTAACAAGTTACAACCTGTTTTGACAGTGGTGGGAGGTGAAAGGGGGGGGGGTTAATGTAAGAGAGAACACAGGTGAAGAGAGAAAGAAATATGTATTGCTCATAATACATGTATAGCTGAGGACTGTACATAGGACTGTAGGTTAAGTACAACATGAGTAAATAAATAAATACAAGACACACAGGTTCACACAACATGTAATTTATTAATCCAAGAATTAAAGGCTGAGCTAAATCCCAACCATTTTACATATAGTTTATTTCCTTTTTGTTTCAACACTTTTTCCACAAGGTAATGTTTAGGAAACGCTGTCTTTTGAAGTTCTTGAATATAAAACCTGCCTTTTATGGGTTGATGGTTGAGGTCCTCGAGTAAATAGGTGACTGGACTGTTCAGGTTGACTTGACGAATTCGAAATAGTTCAGTCCCCCAATTTGGTGTGTAGCCCTTGTCGAAGACGGACTTGAATTTGCTCACACGAACATGGTCTCCAATGTTAAGGCGATGACGTTTAGGGTCTGCTGTTTTTATGGGGTTAAACAGTTTATCCAGTTGTGGAATATTTTTAGTTACAAGTCGTGGCTTGGTCCCAATGGTTCTGTGTTTGGTGTCGTTGTAACGTGACACTAACTCAGGTAACAAGTCCAACCAGCGATAAGTGCCCTGAGCGGTAAACACTTTCCACATATGGGTTTTCAATGTTCGGTTGAACCGCTCGACCACGCTGGCTTTGAGATTGCTGTACGTGGTGTAATGGTGAACATCCTTAGATTTGAGAAAACTGGAGAAATCCTTGTTGAAAAATTCTTTTCCCTGGTCGGTTTGTAGCAGCTGAGGTTGACGTTTAGATTGTTGAATAATATGTTGAAAGGCTTTGGTGACTAGTGGGCTAGACTTGCGACGCACAGGTTCAACAAACGCCATTTTGGAATAAACATCAATGACCGTCAACATATAGCGTACACCATCGTTAACGTTAGCATAGGGAATCATTTCAACTAAGTCTGCTTGCCAAAGTTCATCCACACCCTGTGAAATAACCTTGAGTCGCTGATAGTGACGTCTAGCTGGACGATGCAACTCGTGAGCAATACCCATTTTAATGGGTGAGGGCTTAAACAATAATTTTGGCATTTCGAAGTTCTTCCTCAATTTCTTGAATTTCCCAATCGTGACCAGTATGGCCGGCTTGACGTGAAGCATGCAACAGCTGTAGTCGCTGGACGAGTTTATTTGGATTGTGCCAGTAGGTAACATCCACAAGGGGTTTTAATGGTTTAAATGTCACTCCTGAAGCGGACACTTTACGACGACCACTTTGACTAGTGGGGAACATTTTTGCAATGATGGTTTTATATTTTTGGGATATATTAGCATTCACTTGTTGAGTGGGATCATACTGTCTTTTGTGAGCATGGGTATCCAATAAAATGGATTTATATTTACTAAGGTCCTCTGACGTATAATCTTGAGATGAGGGAGTCCGAGAGAATAGTAGCTTTAACAGTCCTGGTGTTAATTTATAGTTGATATTTTTAATGTCAGCTTTAGTACGACTAAATTTAATCAATGAATCACCAATTTTAAAACTATCATTCTCATAGCGAACGCCATATGTGGTATCTGTGTTTCCAACAAAAAGATTGGTGAAATACGGTTCCAGTGTTGATCCATAATATTTTATTAAAATGTTTTTCAGTTGAGCTTTATGTTGAGGGGTGGCCAAGAGTTGTGGAAATGGAGACGATCTGGAAGGGCAAGGGGTTTCGACCATGACCAAGGATTTCCTTTTTCTTAAAAACTCTGCAAGGGGTGATGCCTTTTTTTGAGACGTAAACACTTGTTCCTCATTATCCTCAACTTCGCTAACACTAGTTAAATCTTCCTGTTCCTCTTCATCTTCCTCTTTCTCTTCCTCAGAGTCCTCGTGGTGCGTCTGACTGGCTTGTGAAACGGTAGGTAGCGTTTCAGATGGCTTGAAAGAGGGTTTCAACATAGCTTTTAGCGGAGGTGCTAAATGTTGTTGAATAAACAAAGCATGATCCGCACGCGATCATTTCAATTGACGAAACTTTTGGCGAATAGTATTTTTTGCTCTAATAATATGCTTTTTCAATTGACTCTCTGCTAACGCCATGATGTCGTGACAAATGACTTGAGAGGGAATGATACAGTGCCTTAAATAGCAATAAAATGATCAAACCCTAAGCGATGCCGCCCTTGGTTGAGTTCACTTTGTTTGTCAATCACTAAACAGGCATGACGTTGTGTGTTCCAGCACTTGCCACACAATTCTGTAAACATTTGAAAGGTCATATCCGGATTCACATGTTCATTATAAATGTAACGACTGTTCCTCTCGTCCTGGCGAAATAAAACAATGACATTGGCATTGTCACGAATCAACTGTTTGGACATTTTAGAATACGTTTGTCCAAGATAGAAGCAATCGATATGTTTGTGTTGACCCATGCTGAAATAGCTTTGAATGATACCTTGTCGTTCAGTGGATACATCATCGAAAATCATGAGTGAATCAGGCTTTACCTCATCCGGTGAAATAACATTTTCTTGCGTGGAAAATGTAAAATACCCCATATTCTCATTTTTTAATCCAGACATGACTTGATCCAGAAACACGTAGAGGGGTTGGTAGAGAGATTTTGCGAAAATATAAATATTTTGAAAACACAGACCATTGGGCGCTGTAATAAGTGTCAGCAAAAGATTGGTCTTTCCACAGCCGGAAGGTCCCCCAATGATGCAGCGAATGGAAGATGGAAACAGTGAACCATGGCGTTGTTCACGTGATGTGGGGCAGAGATGGGAAACCATGTCCCTCACGGGGAATGACTCTTGCTGCTTAATTAGCTTCATTTCAACTAAGGCTTAGAGAGGCTAGCAGGCTGTCTATATACATCGCACCGAGCCTTGTCATAGAAACAGTAGACTCGTACTACAGGTTGACGATGGATGTCTTTGGACGTGCGTTGATGGTCAAAGCTAGGTCTGTTCCCATACATGATCCTAAACAAGAAACAGATCCTGCTAATAAACACTATGTGGATAGGTCAGTAGTGCCACGCACAAAACAAGGAGATTATGACTTTAAAGGAAAGCGGTTAACTCATGTAAAACATCCTCAAGTGTCTACAGACGTTACTACAAAAAAGTATTTGGATAACAAGTTGTATGAGTTTTATGATAAAGTGCCTCAGCTTACGGTGGATGGCTATAGCGCTAATCATCACCGCATTATTCACGTGGAAGACCCACAAGAAGATAATGATGTCTGTACCAAGCGATACGTGACCTATGAAATGAAAAGGCTTTATAAATTTATCCCATCTGTATTTTTAGTGCATCTGACAAATGTAAAACCTGTGAATGAGAGAAACCATATACCGCTAGTTCATGACCAGCACTTGACCTATGTGCTTGCTTCAGGTTTAAGCCACTATCGACTACACTATAATGGAACCATTCACATCAAATATGCCATGCCTGATGAGAACCATTTACAAATAGAGATAAATGGTCATAGGATGTTGGTCCATAACCATGAAATGGTCAATGCAGGAGACGAATTATCCTTTCATCTCCTGTTGACATGGAATGAAAAGCAAGCTGGAAAAACCATAAATGATTTCCCACTTTATGTAGAATTGGAATATACAGCCATGAAATAACAATCTAATGTTAGTTGTGACTTAAACTTTCTTGTGAAAGGTTGTTGGTCATTATCATCATGGTGAAACAAAGATATGTGGTGAGAAAGACAAAAAATATGAGCCTGTCCTTGGCAAAGCCTGGGCTTATGACATTCGTGGACAAGCCCTTGCGAAAGAAAAAAAGAAAAAATAATGTGTTGACCATAAGGAAAGCTCTTCGAGTAGCACAGAGACATGTTATTCCAAAACGTCAGCGATAGGGTTCAAAACAAGGGCGAGTGATCCCCGTCTCCAAACGAGCGGGATTTTTACCTGCATTATTCGCTGGTCTGGCTGCTCTAGGTTCACTTTTAGGCGGCGCCAGTGCAGTGGCAAAAACCATTAAAGCCGTGCAACAGGGCAAGCAACAACTCAATGAAAGTCAGCGACACAATGAAACAATGGAGGCCATTGCTATGGGGGCTAGAAATGTCAATTTGAAGCCAGCCTTTTATCAACAAGGATTTGGAATTTCACCTTTTCGAAATAAAATAAAAACATCTTTAACCTCAGCCATAGCAAGACATGCCCTGACGCATCAGCAAGTGGAAAGCTATGCTAAACAACTGAAGCTTTCTCATTTTCAAGGTGTGTTTATGCGAAACCAATTACCCTCACAACCCGGGAAACATGAATGTGCTGTTGTCAATTTGGATGATCACCGAGGACCTGGAACACATTATGTAGCTTATGTCAAAGAGGGATCTACTGTATGGTACTTTGACAGTTTTGGGAATTTGCCCCCGCCCATGGAACTAGTGGCCTATTTTGGAAACAGGATCAAGATATATTATAATGTGAAACGTGAGCAAACGTTTAACAGCCAACAGTGTGGACGTTTGTGTTTAATTTTTTTATATTAGACGCAACATAAGCAAAAACGTCAACAGTATGTCGGTGGAAAGTAAGACGTTTACACTGCATGGACGTGGACCTGAATTGAGTCTAGACTTTTACCCACCTATCGAATTGAGTGAAAAACCTTATGGTTTAGGACTTGTTTCTCTTGAAACGTACAATCGAATATACAACATACGTGAAAATGTGAACAACAAGTTTTACTATGATGATTCTGTGCTCACCCTGAACTCTGGTGGATACACGATAGATGACATTTATGAACACATTTATGTGGTGTTGATCAATGAATATGGTTTAAAGTCATTTCTCGATGGAACGCGCAAGTTTGAACTTGTAGGAAATACCAACACTGATCGCTGCAGTATTTTTTCTACATTCAAAATTGACTTTAAAACTCACCCCGATTCCATTGGTCCATTACTAGGATTTAAACCACGTGTGTTAGAGCCCAACAAAAAACATGTATCAGACCATGAAGTGAAATTCATTGAGGACCATCATGTGTCGGTGACGTGTAATATTATTAGTCAAGTGTACACCAATCAAGAACCGTCGCATTCGCTTTATGACTTTATTGTAACATCGCCCAATGGCTATATTATTCGTGAAAACCCTCCAGTGGTGCTTTTTCATTCTGTGGCTGTCGATGGTATTAGTAATATAACATTCAGACTGATCAATAGAGAGCAACAACTCATTGATCTAGTTTCTACCACACCAGTGACTTACAAGTTGGTGCTAAAACCACTATGAAGTTTGTATATAAAGCAACAGCACCGTCTAGGAATGGTGTTAGTTGTTTACCACGTGAATACACGTTAACATCTCAGAACAAGCAGATTTTACAGCATTTGGGTTACCACATTAACTCCCGCGATGAATTCTATTCTAGAGGTAGCGAACCACATCGAGGAGCAACCAGGAGTGGTAAGAATTGATCTGCATTCTTATCAAGCTCAAACACCTGGACTCAATAACAATGATGAAATTCAATTTGTTATCAACAACCAAGATATTTACACTCTACCGCATGAAAGGGTTATTCAGATTGAAGGTCGGCTCACCAAAGCCGATGGTTCTACACCCACTACATCCAAGTTTGCCAACCATGCTTTCGCCTTCCTGTTTTCTGAAGTACGTTATGTCATTAACGATATCGTGGTGGATAGCACTCGAAATGTGGGTATTTCCAGTGTCATGAAACTATATCCATCTTATAGTGAGGAAGAAGCTAAAACACTTTGCATGGCGGGTTGGTGCCCTGACTCGACCAATGACTGGATGGTACACACCGATGGCACCTTCACTGGATATTTACCTCTTAAACTGATTTTAGGCTTTGCTGAAGATCACCGGCGCATTGTGGTCAACGCAAGGCAAGTCCTTTATCTGGTGAGAGACAGGAGTGATAATAATGCACTCAAGGGAGTCGACAATGCCCCCATTGATTCAAAAATTCAACTACAACGCTTGCTATGGAAAGTGCCTCATGTGACCCTTAACGATAGCAAAAAACTGGACATACTCAAAATGGTAAAGAGAGATATACCTCTACCCATGGAATTTAGAAGCTGGGCACTCCATGAGTACCCGTTATTGCCCACCACCAACACACATAGTTGGTCTATAAAAACAGCCCGCTATACAGAGAGACCTCTCTACATGATTGTGGGTTTTCAAACGAATCGCAAGTATCAACAAACCAAAGATGTCACGCAATTTGATCACCTGCAATTGAGAAATGCACGTCTTTTCATCAACGGTGCTGTGTTTCCCTATGAAGGGTTGGATTTAGATTTTTCAAAAAATAAGTTTGCCCCCCTGTACGACTTGTTTTCTAAATTTAGATGGTCGTATTATCAAAAGGAGAATTGTCCAATGTTGTCACCCCAAGCTTTTAAGACAAGGGCGCCACTGATTGTCTTTGACTGTTCCTACTTGGAAGAGTCTGTCAAACCATCCAATATTGACATTCGACTAGATTTTGAAACGCATGACAATGTTCCAGCCAATACCACGGCCTACTGTTTGATTATTCATCACAAACAAGTCAACTATTGTCCACTGTCCAACCAAGTGACAAGTGTATAAATAGCAGGTCAACACACATCAAACCACTCAGTCATGTCTTGCTTTCAAGCCTCAAGAGAAGTTACATCCATGAATTTAAAATCTGAGGAACAACGTTTCAAGACCTTTGCGACGTGGCCGGTGCCGTTTATAAACCCTCAAGCCTTAGCAGCCGCTGGATTCTACTATTTAAAAAGAAGAGATGAAGTGAAATGTGTGTTTTGTCCCATCATCTTAGACCAATGGCAAGAGAGCGATAAACCCATGCAGGAACATCAGCGCTGGTCACCTGCCTGCCCCTACCTGTGCAGAATGGAGGTGGGTAATATACCCTGTCATTCAAGTTACCCCTCACTCATGCCTCTGAGTGATGAAAAAAGTTATGATACGTGTGGACTTTATTGTGCCGGTAGTGCTTCAGTGAGCAGCTCACAGTTAAAAACATCCAGTTTAGAGACATTGGGATATCATCAGTGTTATGGACACTATAAACACAAAAGACTATTTTGTTGTATGAGATGGTACCGCCTCTATCCTAGAATGAAAAAAGAATGTAAAACTTGTTATGCTAATAAAATAATGAAATAAAAAAATTGGTTGTTGTTGTTATATTATTATTTCTTATGCGCCCCCCCCCCCCCCTGTTGGACTTGATCCAGACAAGAGTGAACATGTTGCGTACACTGATTGTCGACTGTCAAGGGTTTAAAATTGGAGATAACAAATTTATATTTAAAGAAGTGGCCATCATCGATTGTTCCACTTTTTGGATATCACAAGCTACTCATTTGGTGTTTAAACCACCTTATGCGTTTGATTTGTTGTGTGATAAAGACCGTAAACAAACCCAGTGGATTGAAACTCATATGCAACTAGACTGGAAGCAAGGAACCATTTCATATAAGCACCTGGACATGGTCATGAAAGCCCACTTGTCTTCTGCCCATGTAATATTCGTGAAAGGTAGTGAAAAACGTCAATGGCTACAACCATTTTTAGCGTCTTACTGTCAATGTATCGATTTAATGGACATGGGCTGTCCATCGCTGCAAACACTCATGGATCACTGCCCCTGTGACAATATTACCCATAAAGCCTTGGCACAGGTGTGGCAATTGTTTCATTGGCTATCCACCAATGCCTGCTGGGAGTTGTTAAATAAAATTAAAACTAAAGGTTTACCTGTGGATGACACCAGTGAGATTTCTACAAGCGACGTGTAAACATCAACGTGATACCATGGAGAAAGGGGATGCTACCGATAAAGCGATTGGAAAGTTCTTTGTGTGTAAAAAGAAACTAGACAGTTTTACTAAAGAAGAATTATTGGCTCTTCCAAAATCATTCATTTATTATGTCGCAGCAAATGCAGTGAAAGAAATCTGGCAACATGTACCAAAATCATGGACTCAAGACCCTGTGTTAAGTGAATTGCAACCGTGTACGGATTATGATCACCATAAGCAAGTGGCTATGGCAAAAATACCCTCTATGCGACAGTGTGCTACTTGTCAGCTAGTCAAACTGTATCATGGTCATACAAGTCAGTGTAAAGACTTTGTTTCCTCATACCACGGGAGTAATGAAGAAAAAAAGCAACAACAACAAACATCATCCACAGAGGAGGAGGAGGAAGATCAAACCTTTTTACCATCGATGGAAAAGGATATGCCAGACCTGTACTGGCAATGGCGTCATTAACAAAGTAATTCAATACTTGACTTTCGAAATCTACCTACCTGATTATTATTTGTGTAGTCCTGGAACTTATCTTGAAGAACCTTTGCAGCATAGTGATATACCTATTAATCCTTTGGATCAAGCATGCACCTTTCTTATCACCACAGTCATTCTGCATTAAGACGTGTAGCGGATAAAGTATCGTTGAAAAGCTAAACAACTTTTGACATTCTGTGATGTCTCAGTGGGAGAGAGGTTGGCAGTCGTCATTGTGATCAGTGTTATAAAAGGAAAGTTAATAATGAGTGGACATGGACATTGAAAAGGATTGAGGAATTGGTATTTCTTTGTATTCTATTTCTGTAAAGCTCTATTTGTTGTGAAATAAAAACAAGGTTTACAAGATCACAATGTCTTTTATTTTAAAAAATGGTGATAGCCATTTCATTTTTACACACATGAATATTTACAATTTCCACTTTACATTTTTTTTACATTCCCCTTGTTTAGTTTAAACATTCTGTACATTTTTGTTGTTGTGAAATAAAAACAAGGTTTACCAGATCACAATGTTTTTAATTCTAAAAATGGTGATAGTCATTTCTTCATTTTCATTTTTTTTTCCACACATGAATATTTACAATTTCCACTTTACATTTTTACATTCCCCTTGTTTAGTTCACACATTCTGTACATTTTTTTGTGAAATATAAATAAGGTTCAATAATCACTATATCTTTTAATTTTTAAAAATGGTGATAGCCATTTCATTTTTTCACACATGAATATTTACAATTTCCACTTTTCATTTTTTATATTCCCTTGTTTAGTTTACACATTCTGTACATTTTTGTTGTTGTGAAATAAAAAACAAGGTTTACCAGATTACAATGTCTTTTTAATTTTAAAATGGTGATAGTCATTTCACTTTTTTACACATGGATATTTACAATTTCCACTTTACATTTTTTACATTCCCCTTGTTTAGTTCACACATTCAGTAAATTTTTTAAAATCTTTTTCGTAATATACAAAAGCAAACATTTTACACTAAAATGTATTACTTATCTTATTTTTACTAAACTACTGTAGCCTAACATTATACATTCTACTTACAGTTTTTACAAAAAATATTACAATATAAAACACACTACAAATATTACAATATAGTGATCATTAGACTTAAGTAAAGTAATAGTCGTCAATACGACTGTTTCCCCAAGCAAGAGTATTAAATGTGTTGGGTATAATGAATCGTTTGTTGTCTTCATTAGTTAAAGCAACTTTGTTCAACAAATTGGTATGTAGTTGATGATTTTTACTTCTAAATACACACATTTTCTTATGTAATACAGGTGGGTTACTAACTATACAGTTTTTATAATCACTTATATCTAACTCTTTACTAACAACATTCTTTTTCACTCCTTTTAATTTTTTTACTACTACATCATAAATTGTCATATAGCTGTATGATTTAGATTTTGTGCCTACAAAGGTGTCTATAATAACACCAGCACATTCATCCTTAAATTTCCCAAGAACCTTTTTGTTTACTAGAGGTAAATGGTAAATATTATCCTTGGGGTAGTCACTTGTATCAAACCTATTTAGCTCAGTTTTGATATCCTCGTAAAAATCATCAGTTTTAAACTCATAAATAAAAGAATCTGTGTCTGTGTAGAGTAATTTAGCATTATCAAGATAGTTTTTCTTTACATAATCATAGTGAAATTCATACATAAGTGTTTTTGATAATTCCAGAATGGTGTAACCCACATATATGGGTTTGTTGTAAGTTACTTTAAGACGATTCATTTGTATTACAACTAAATCCTCATGAATAATTGAACAGCTATGAAAGTTAGGCTTGCTTATTAAGTTGCTCGCACCATACCTTTTACCATCATTCTCCCACTTTGTTATCAGCTTTACATCAACTCGTTTATCAACATTCTCCATAGTCTTTCCAAAAACACTATTATTCATGAGTTTATAAAAATCTTTTTCAAACGCGTTTGTTGACTGCGTTCTTAAATTATTGTTTAGATCAATATACGGTTTGAGCCATGCTGACTGATGAAATTGCAATACGCGATGAATTTTAGTTAATTTCAATCCATGCTGTAGACACTGTTTCAAGTTTTGATAATGTATTACATATTTACATTTATCATGTACATTAGCAATTAACATTTTTGTTCGTGATGTAATGTATGGAGATTTCATATTCTCAGGACAAAATGGTAAATCATTATGATCATCATGTGACTCTTTAGGATACTCAAGATTTACCTCTAAAATATATCCTTTATCATCGTTATCATTAAGAGTGTCAACATGTAAGACATCAATTTCAGGTTGTGTCAGCCAGCGAAAATCTTTCAGTGGTAGATATTGACTCATAGCCCAACCATATTGGTTATTTGCATCGAGGTAGACAATATACTTTGACTCTTCACAAGGGTTGTAGCTAGGCATGTATTTATTATTCGCTTTAGAGTACCGTCCACTACATTGACTTAATCCACCACGAATTGATGATTTTATAAAATTGATCATGTCTATATCAGTCATTAATTCTAAATTTACTTTCGTTTTTTTTCAACATTGAACTGAAACTTAACCCAGGAGCTGTGAAATACTGACAAGGATCAAGGTCATAAGTTTTCATACAAACATTCCGAAAATTTTCAAAAACATCTGCTAATAACAACACATCTGTCTTCAAATATATGTCTGAAAATTCTCCTAAAGTTTGAATGTGGAACTGTGCCCATACGCGTTGTGCATGTAAATATTCCTGATCACTGATATGACTTGTGTTTAAGGAACTGTAAAATGCATCTTTCGGTGGTAAACAACACTCCTCAAGACGTTCCACACAGTTAATATATTCATAAGGGAATATACCCTTTTGACGAATCAAATTGAAATCATCTTCTTTAGGAAAGACACGTTGAATTTCATGAAACTGATCTGATTTTAAATTACTAGCCAGCTTATCAAGACTACTCGACATAAAGCGGAATGAATCTAAAAATCGTAGTTTAATGGTTTTTTTATTGCTAGTTTTGATGTATTTTGTGAACGATATGTATTGTTCCTTATTATTTGCAATAACATCAATTTTCACATCTGAAGCTCCAAATTCTTTAAGGATAAAGTGGTTATCGTATTTGCTACCGTTGTGTAGAATGACCGGAATGAATTTACTTACTCTATAATTTAAATTACATTCTTGGTGAGCAGCACCACGATATTTTCCTGTTAAATGGTCATGATCGCGAACCCTGTCTGTACATAAACATTCACCACATATAAAACAATTAGTTTCAGTTTCAAAATTCATTTGCTCTAATGAAGTTAGTGGTTCCATTGGAATGATCGTATTTAAAATAGAGGATATACGGACGGCATCCTTCTCAAGCCTTTCCATAAAAACTTTAGGTGCATCAGGTCCTCTATAGAGCTCAAACTTATTTAAAGAGTCATCATAACTACATTTAATATAATATGCAAAGCTAAAAGGTTCATGAATATGAGTAGTGTTGGTGAAAGGTTGGGCTGGATTCGATGAACATGTATTAAATGGTTTTAGCAAAGCCTCGAAGTCAGCATATATAACAAATGGTACTCGAAGCTGTTTCTCATAATCCTTGAATTTTAGAATGTTATTTTTAGGAGTTGGTAATACCGTACACACATGATTACACCCCCATTTTTGATGTTGAGTTAGTTTATCCTCTTTTCTGAAATAGAGCAAACAGCCTTCACACAACCACTTCTTATTTTCTCTTTTTGATAGCTGACTACCAACAAGTCTACTTAAATGTTTTATCCAACAATAGTGGGCATTTTCACCTTCGGTTATGTAAAGTAAATTTACATGAGCATCCTTTTTTTCCTGAGTATAATATAGAGGACCAACTATACTCTTATTTTCAATTTCATAAACATTAATACTTACATTGTTCAGCTCTTCAAAACGTTTAATGTCTTTTATCGCCATAGGAAATTCTATTTCTTTTAAATCTAACACTGAAGAATAGTGAGGATAAGATGACGTTCTCTCCACATGTCCCACTGCTGGATGGAGAGCTGAGGTTACAGCCCATGCAAAGCATGCGTCATCATTATTCATAACGTTCACAACAGCTTTCTTTCGTTTGATCCATCCTGGCAAATCAATATATGATGATGCTCGAAGGGGGTTGTATTCATGTTGGTTTCTAAATAAAGTACTTCAACCAACGCCCAGCCTGACTCCCTTTCCTGGAACTCTTCACTCTTAACAATGATAGCACTTGAAATATTTTGATATATATCACTAATATTAGTTGATTCACTAACAATTATGTTTTTTGTATTAAAAGATTTGATATCCGTAATTTCACCTTCGCTCCCAGTTTTTACATAGAGGCCAAAAAGTTCAAAATTCATTTTAATTGTTTTATGCTCTAATAAAACATTTTCTACTAAGCCAAACACAGTAGGTTGAACATTTTTTAAAAATGATTCAATACTTTGAGTTTTTTCTTTACTATAAAGTCTATAACTAGCAATTCGACTTTTAAATGCACTACCAATTTGTTGAATATTTCCAGAATTTATTTCATGGCAAGCGTTATTTTTATGTTGAATACTGCGTAAATGTCCATGAATGATTGAAGAAGGTATATCAATATTACATACATCACAATGTGTTATTGAAGGTTCACCATTCTTTTTTCTTTTTGTTGCACAACTATTTTCACAATCTTGAGAACGTTTACGCTTTTGAGCATCACATTCATTTAAAGGTTCCGTGCTAGTTGATGGTTTTACAGATTTCAATTCCTGTTGTTCTCCATGCACTTCAACCATGTGGAATTGATATCGCTTTACAGCAGAAAAACCAAGTTCGCAAACTGAACACGAAAATGGTGCTGAACTGACATGCATTAAATTTACATGACGTGCAAGATTATCTTGTCTGTTAAATATGGTAGCACAATGACTGCACACAAACATTTTAATGTCATGTTTAGCATTTGCTTGTCGTTGAAGGTTGTCAGGTCTTGAGAACTGTATCTTACAGTCACCACACTTGAACATTATGATCACTTTCGAAATTACCTGTAAAAGAAAGAAATCATAAATGTTAATAAATGATAAAACAAAGTACAATATAGATAGTTTAATTATATTCCAGTCAATGGTTATAGCAGGATATTTAAATTGATCTGTGAACTCCTAGCAAGTCTAACTTCATGTAGTTCTAACTGGGGTTACTATATACCACTGTCACTGACACCTAGCGATGAACATTGGAACTTGATAGAGTGGTAGAAACCAGCGGTCGCCAGTTAAGTGAGCTAAGTGTGACGTCATAGCCAGTCTTAAAACAAGTCTAAACTTGTAGAACATGTCACGTGATAGAAACCAGCGATCACCAGTTAAGTGAGCTAAGTGTGACGTCATAGCCAGTCTTAAAACAGGTCTAAACTTGTAGAACATGTCATGTACTAGAAACCAGCGATCGCCAGTTAAGTGAGCTAAGTGTGACGTCATAGCCAGTCTTAAAACAAGTTTAAACTTGTAAAACATGTCACGTGACAAGGTTAAGTTAGGTAAAGTTAGGTTATGTTAGGTGAACTGAGGTTAAGTCTTTAAATATTCCCTCTGACACTGACACCTAGCAATGAACATTCAGACTTAATAGAGCGGTAATCAAAATCTAACCTACAAAATTAGCTTTACACACCATGGTCAAGTAGTTCCAACGTTTGACTGACAAATATACCATTTTCACTGACATGTAGTGGTGAACATTGGAAAATATCACTCTAACTGTTTAAAAGTTATTAGAGGGGGGCACTTACCTTTTTATAATTGATCAACTGATGCCACTGAATGAACAGATTGTAGGAATCTGGTAACCTACAGGTACCCAATTATCTGCAAACAAATCAATCAATCAATCAATTAATAAATACATTCCAATCAATAACTTCAACATCAATTAGTAATAAAAGACTACAATCCATTAATAATAAGTACTTACTTTGCAAAATAATTTAATGATTTTCTACCAAAACGGCTTTTTTTACAACTCTTGAGCAGTAATAGAGCACTGTTCACTCAAAGCGAGTAATAAAGACTAACAGTAGGGAGATATATGACACCCCTCTTATATAAACTCTCATCGCTCGTGTCAGCAGTTTTTTTCAGATCATTGCAATTCCTTTCCCAATACAGTTGAGAGTCCAAAGTACACTAGGAACACCTCTGTGGTATTCAATGACTGCTGACTTTGCATGATCATCACCCATTGTCTTAATCAACATATGGGGTTTCAAATTACTGCAGCGTCAATCATAGCAACAGCAGTGTGCGCTCTCTGGTATGTCAGCAACATGACACCGGAAGGAACACCTGTGTAATATCCAATAACTGCTAACTTTGCATGATCATCATCCATTGTCTTAATGAACACTTGCGGTTTCAAATTACTGCAGTGTTAGTCATAGCAACAGATCTGCGCGCTCTCTGTCATGTCTGTAATATGACACAGGAAGTAACAAGACGTCTTACTGCACGTGCCATCTCCTCAGTTTTAACATCTTAAGAACATGTATTATTCTCTTTCAACTACAAATGACTTGTTAGAACACATCCATCCACCAAGTTAGATCCCTTGTATGTTCACATGTATTTCGTCACTTTCCTTTCATATCGTTATCCCATTATAGTAGTGGGGGGATTTGTGAACAACGTCGATTCAACACACACAAATGTAGTTAGGTCCTTTGACATAATTTAAATAAATTCATGGGCTAGTCCGTAGGAACCAAGCCAAAGGGACCCGTCCAAAGGGATCAGTCCAAAGGGACAAGGACTTGTCCACAAGGACTCGTCCACAAGGACCTGTCAACAATGACCTGTCCACAAGGACTTGTCCACAAGGACTCGTCCACAAGGACCTGTCAACAATATCCCATCAACAGGGGCCCGACAGCAGGGGGCTCGTCAACAATAACAGGGGCTCTCACCTCAAGGCCTAACATGCCCCTCTTTGATTATTGGTTTGCAGAACAACGTTACATTCCATATCGGCATTCAAACTCTCACATGTTGCAATTGGAAAGAGAAATTCTCTAAAAAATTCAATTTCACCCCTTAGTAGGGTAGGTTTTATTTTTGGAGTGGAAATATGTTGTCCATTGGAAAGGGGGTGTCAGCCCGAGTTCAATGACACCTCATTCGTCAAAATCCGACCACGGGTTCGGGAGTTATCGGGCTGCCGCCATCTTGTGAGGAGGGTGAGGAGGAGGAGGGGCCAGAACCATCCAAAACACACTACTCAGGAGATATCATGAAAATAAAAAGAAGGGGTCTGACCGCTCGAAGAATAAGGGTATCAAGAAAGATGAGACAAGGACCAATTAAGGCGGGATAGGGAAAGCCTCCCTAGGCCTCGGATACCTCAACACCGTCGGGGTTGGAAGGGACCAAGAGTTGACCAAGTGAGGTGGACAGGAAAGGTCCGGCAGAAGTCAGTGAAAGCAATGACGGACTCAACTGGGGTCCCGTGGTCACCAACGCAAGTCGTGCGCCCATGAGCGGTAACTAAAAGATATAGGAATGCAACCCTAACAAGATGTTCGGTAAAGAACATATAGCCTACTTTCTCCTAAATGCATGGGTATTGTTATAACTCTTTGTTCTTTTCAAGGAGTATAATTGAATGTTGGTTGTAGAAGCTTGTTGAAATACAACGTGCTATACGGATATCATACGTTGATTGATTGAATCCTCACCTGAATGATATATATACACACACTAATACAGCCATCACAATAACATGGGTTATGAGACAAAATTCAAATCTCACCCAAGTACACGGGACTAAATGGCCATGATGTCCATGCATCTCAAATGAAACAGCAGCAACAACAGCTTCTTACCCAAATCCTGCCTCGTATAAAAGTGCACACACTAGTAAGCCTACAGACCACACAGACAACTTCTACACACACCCAAGTACACGGGGCTAGAAGACCATTATGCAACAAAACCCCAAAAGAATCAACAACAAAAATAACAACAATAGACTCAAACCGCGGATCAAGGACAAAGAATTTAAATAGCTCTAGTCGAGTGTTGAAATGTGTGTTTTTTTTAGGTAGATTTCATTAGAAAGCTAACTATTGCAATGGGTCCCATGTTTCGACTTCCGGAAAATTTCGACATATCTTCGCGTTTCACATCCCCCAGACCCCAAAACCACCGTCAGTTCAAAAGTTTATATATAATTTATGTATATATATATATATATGTATATATATATATATATATGTATATCAGTTTCTTGTGGACACGATAACTGCCGTAATTTTGCACCAATTACTTCGAATTTTTTACCGAAGATGTATACCTATAAAATCTCGGTCGAGTTCGTTACTGGGCTAAATCGGTCGAAGGGGGTGAAAATGGGGGGCTTTTTTCGAAAAAGTGAAATTTCGCTATAACTCTCTTAATACGTGCAATATCGAATCCATTCAAAGTTCATAATATGTGTCGGATAAGTGCCAAAAATTTATGTCAAATAAGATTTTTGATAGCACCAACCATTGACCAAAGGGGTGGAAAAAAGTGGGTTTTTCGGGAAACATTAATCATATCTCTCTTAATAGGCACAATATCAAAACCGTACAAAATGGACAATATTCCCCTAATAATTACCTAAAACTTTTGTCTGAAAGAATTTTTGATATGACCCACCATTACGCCAAGGGACGAGAAAAATGATTTCGGAATTATAAGAAAATGCCAAGAGCTATCAGTGGTTGACATGGCAACACTACTAAATTGATGAGGCATGGGCCATCAGACGTTGCCATGACAACGCACTTGCACGAGATCAGATTCAGTATTTCCATCTGATTAAGTGGTTGGTTGGTTGGTTCTTAAGTTTAGGGGCTGCGACAACGCGGTCATGTAGCCCCGTGTACTTTGGGTGTGTGTAGAATCTGTCTGATAACCGGTGTTAATTGTGATGACTGTATTAGTGTGTGTTATCTGTTTGTTAATTTAAGTACTGCAACTAACAATTTTTCAGATAGTTCCTACTTTTGCCGCCAAGCGCTACTGTCAACGACTACGAGGCCAAGTTCAGAACTGAGCTACTAGACGCCGCCGCAGTCGGCTCTTGGCAACGAACATAGAAACCTAAGAGCGTTGTATACATTCTTAACCTATCCAATTTAGCTTCACACAGGTGCAATTAGTGGAAGGATCTTTAACATGCCATAAATCTATGACATGGGACCGCCGGCTTTACTTCCCCTCCGAAGGAAGGCATACTGAGGGATATTTAACGCTCTTAAAAAATCCGACGGCTTCGGCCGGGTTTGAACCCGGTATCTTGGGCATAGAAGCTCAGCATGTTACCGACTACGCCACCAAAGCCGCCTGATAAAGTGGGAAGCGGCTTCGGTGACGTAACTGGTAGCATGCTGAATGTCTATGCCCAATGTCGCGGTTTCAAAGCCGGCCGAAGTCGTCGGATTTTCTAAGAGCACTAGAATCCCTCAGTATGCTTTCCTTTGGAGGGGAAGTTCCAACGTTCGTTGCGAGTTGATGGTTGGGGTGGCATCTAGTAGCCAAGTTCACAGCTAGGTGTCGTTGACGGTTGTACCTGGTAGCAACATTAGGAACTACTGCTTGAAATTGACCGTCAGCAGTACTTACATGAATTAAGACTAATACAGCCATTACAATTCACACCGTGTATCAGACAGATTCTACACTCACCCAAAGTACACGGGGTTAGATGACCGCGTTGTCGCAGCCCCTAAACTGAGGAACCAACCAGAGGTAGATTTCGTTAGAAAGCTAACTATTGCAATGGGTACCATGTTTCGACTTCCGGGAAATTTCGACATATCTTCGCGTTTCACATCCCCAGGCCCCAAAACCACCGTCAGTTCAAAAGTTATATATAATTTATGTATGTATATGTATATCAGTTTATTGTGGACACGATAACTGCCGTAATTTTGTACCAATCACTTTGAATTTTTTACCGAATACGTATACCTATAAAATCTCGGTCGAGTTCGTTACTGGGCTAAATCGGTCGTTGGGGGGTGAAAATGGGGGGCTTTTTTTTCGAAAAAGTGAAATATTGCTATAACTCTCTTAATATGTGAAATATCGAATCCGTTCAACATTCATACTATGTGTCGGATAAAGCCCAAAAATGTATGTTTGAAGAGTTTTTTTTATAGCACCAACCATTGACCAAAGGGGTGGGAAAAAGTGGGTTTTTCGGGAAACATTAATCATATCTCTCTTAATAGGCACAATATCAAAACCGTACAAAATGGACAATATTCCCATAATAATTACCTAAAACTTTTGTCTGAAAGAATTTTTGATATAACCCACCATTATGCCAAGGGATGAGAAAAATAATTTCGGAATTATAAGAAAATGCCAAGACCTATCAGTGGTTGCCATGGCAACACTACTAAATTGATGAGGGATGAGCCATCAGACGTTGCCAAGATAACGCACTTGCACGAGATCAGATTCAGATTTCCATCTAAGTGTGAAGCGGCTTCGGTGACGTAACTGGTAGCATGCTGAATGTTTATGCCCAAGGTCGCGAGTTCAAAGCCGGCCGAAGTCGTCGGATTTTCTAAGAGCGCCAAAAATCCCTCAGTATGCTTTCCTTTGGAGGGGAAGTTCCAACGTTCGTTGCGAGTTGCTGGTTGCGGTGGCATCTAGTATCCAAGTTCACAGCTAGGTGTCGTTGACGGTAGTACCTGGTAGCAACATTAGTAACTACTGCTTGAAATTGACCGTCTGCAGTCCTTACCTGAATTACAGACTAATACAGCCATCCCAAAGTACACGGGGTTACATGACCGCGTTGTCGCAGCCCCTAAACTGAGGAACCAACCAAAATCTCTGCGGTAGATATAATTTTGCGTGAAGAAGTAACAGACCGTTACATAGTTGCACATCAGTGTCGAAACCTAGCATAAGGACAGTGTGACCACAAGTATAAAAATGGACCCCAAATGACAAGAAGGTTACCGTTCCCATAAGACAATAAAATGTTTAAAATAAGCATAAAATGACGAAAAACAAAGTTAATTAAGCTCCAATTATAAAATACCTTCTCGCATTAAATGAGGTCTGATCCTTCTACGAAAATCTGCATATTCTGCCTATTTTCGCCTATCCCCAAGTTTGTCCGGTGAAATCTACCTCCGCCTTCCGGCGTGCCGAGAGGACTTTTTTTAGTAACTTACAGCACGTTATACAATCTTTTCGGTTGCAAATGCACACAATATACAGAATGCTTAACATTATAACGTGTGAGTAGTTATGAACCAATAAATTTAAAAAACGAAGAAAAAATAAACGAAACCACGGGGATTCGAGCCACGGAAACCTGCACTATGAAGCTAGTTCGCTACGACTACGCCACGAATGCGGTACAAGATTGATATGTAAATAACTTCTTTAGTACGAATGTATCATATTTTGTGTTGTAATCAACGATTTCATTAGCGTTTTTTGGTGCTTCTATAAACCATTTGATACTAGATATGTATTATTTTGTTCAGTACATTCCTAAAAGGATATAAACTTACGCAGTTACGAATATAAATGGATTTACGAGCGCAAATAGCGGGCATTTTGTGTACGACGCACAACCATATGGCATGGTCAATCAGCACTGTTAAGTCACTTCTACGGTTACATATTCTATTATAATAGGCTAATATCCTACCGATCACCTCCTTGAGGACAGTTTAAACCTCCATATGTACGATAAGCTAAATTGTTGAGATCAGGCCTTGTTGAATTGTAAGTTATGGTTGGGCTATAATACTTGCATGATTCATACATCCACCATCCTGAAACTATTAGGTGGATGACCTTGTAGTTTGGTCAAAAGACGTCTCCCACATTAAGGTATATTGTTGCAAAATTTAGTAGAGATCGGATGATTAGGCTAGTCGTAATTTGATTTAAGCTTTCCGTCAAGATGACGGGGATATAAAACATGACACTGAGGTGCCCTTTGCTAGCGCTGCCTCTGTACCAAATTTCGTTCAATTCGGTTTCACCGTTTTTGAATTGATAGAGGGAATCGATTTGCACACATACATGACTGCCATCCACAAATTATTGGGCTGATGACCTTGTAGTTTGAAGAAAAGACCCCTTCATACATAATGATATATTGTTGCAAAATTTGGTAGAGATCGGATGATTAGGTTGGTCGTAAATTGAATTAAGCTTTGAACATTTGGGTGGCCGCCATTACGTTTCCGTGAAGATGGCGGCAATATAAAACATGACACTGAGGTGCCCTTTGCTAGTGCTACCTCTGTGCCAAATTTCGTTCAATTCGGCTCCACCGTGTTCGAATTGATAGGAGGGGGGGACAGACATTCAGAGTACACACACTCCCACACTCACACACAGACAGACACACAATTTTTGGCCCTATGTAGATCTCATAAGTCTACATTCATTTTTTGCAAAAATCGAAAGTAGGCTAAAAATGAATTAGGGAAAAGAAGAATCACTCTAATAAAATTCGAAAATGAAAATTATTAAATGTAAAACAAAAATATTGGAATGCAGCCAAAATAAATCAGAAACCTCTATGGACATCAAATTGGCAAGTGAAAAACCAAAGGAAGTAGGAGACTTCTGTTACTTAGGAAGCAAAATAACTAGTGATGGACGAAGCAAAGAGTATATAAAAAGTAGGCTGGCTCAGGCAAGGAAAGCATTTCTACTGAAAAGGAATCTGTTGACATCGAATATAGATCTAGATATTAGGAAGTCATTTTTGAAAGCCCATGTCTGGTATGGAAGTGAAACTTGGACTATTGGTGCAGCAGAAAAGAGGAGAATTGAAGCGTTTGAAATGTGGTGTTACAGGAGGATGATGAAGATCAGATTGGTAGATAGGGCTACAAACGAAGAGGTATTAAGACGCGTGGGCGAGGAGAGATGTTTCTGGCAACTGTTAATGAGGAGAAGAGATAGGTTGGTAGGACACATACTAAGACACCCAGGAATAGCAAGCTTAGTTATGGAAGGGTCGAGGACAAGAACTGTAGGGGTAGACCAAGGTTACAATATGTTAAACAGATTGCTTTGGATGTAGGGTGTGAAAGCTATGTAGAGATGAAACGATTCGCTCAGGACAGGAAGGCATGAAGAGCAGAATCAAACCAGTCAAAAGACTGAAGACTCAAACAACGACAAAATTCGACCATTTCCTTGAAGAAACATTGCTCTAATCTCACACAGTATAGCCTACTGGGAAGCTGCAGCAATTGTCGAGTTCATGGGTTCGGATTCCATCACCGAGTGTGTTGTTTCCCACACTCCCTCCAGGCAAATGGTGCCTTATTTGAAGTCCCGAGTTATTGACCCCAATCCTGGACACTGCTACAGTCAACAGGTTATCAGACAAACCGAAAACACACACACAAGTACAGGGTCTTCCATATAAAGTAAGAACGGCAAGCGGCAGTTTTGTTATTCGTTGCTGCGGTGGCCTTGGCCGAGCTTGTGGCGTGCCATGGCCCCCTGCTGTACTATTGAAAGCGCGCTCATAGTGCATATGTCGTAGGCAGATAGTGAAATCCGTCATTTCATGAAGATCCTAGGCACTTCATGAAAAGCCGGCATATGATGTAAAATGAGATAGTTACACTATCTGACGCGTGGTTTCATGAAATGACTAAATTTAGCCGTCACATAGTGTAATTGTTTTTTACACTATCTGACGGAAAGTCCAGCCCGTCACTTCATGAAGAGGCGGTAGTGTTGTCCTCGTGGTGTTATAAGTGTGCTTTCCAAGAATAAATAGTGGCAATATACGATATGGAAGATACCGTGGAAGTACAGAGGCAGTTGTTTCTTCAGAAAGTTAATGAGTATTATGAAGAAAAGCCTAAAAAGAACCTTGGTCTCAAGAAGAAATGGATAAGGTAAGAAAGACTTCTTGGTATATTTTAGGTTATGTCACTTGTAGCCTGCCTCTTTTAATCATTTACAAGGGTTCTATTCGTCTCATTTAGATGAACATGATACTGGTGGCTGATTAACAGAGGATTAATGGGTGTTTACGGAAATACCAGTAGCATCACAAGTCTGAGAATGAACGGCATATTTCCAGACGAAATATTACACTTTCTATTACATGGGGTTAGTTAAAAGGCGGGATGCCAATAGAACAAAGCGATCTTTATATTAATGCCATTATTAGAACATTTTAGGACATAGCCTACACAATTGTCAGCTTATTTCGTGTTTCTGAAGTCTTACTGCAATGAAGAAATCAGGGCCGTACCCAGAAAGTAATTTCGGGATGGTTTCTGTATTTTCATTTTTTCAGTCTGCACATTTTAATATAGTTGTAGTTGTTTTATTGTTGCAAAAACGGGCTAGGTACATCTTGGTCATCAGCCCAATATACTAGGTGTATGTTGTCTGATAACGTCATCAGCCCAGTACATTAGGGTGCACAGTATGTTGTCTGATAAGGTCATCAGCCCAGTACATTAGGGTGCACAGTATGTTGTCTGATAAGGTCATCAGCCCAGTACATTAGGGTGCACAGTATATTGTCTGATAAGGCCATCACCCCAGTACATTAGGGTGCACAGTATATTGTCTGATAAGGTCATCAGCCCAGTACATTAGGGTGCACAGTATGTTGTCTGATAAGGTCATCAGCACAGTATATTGTCTGATAAGGTCATCAGCCCAGTAGCCTACATTAGGGTGCACAGTATGTTGTCTGATAAGGTCATCAGCGCAGTGTATTGTCTGATAAGGTCATCAGCGCAGTACATTAGGGTGCACAGTATGTTGTCTGATAAGGTCATCAGCCCAGTACATTAGGGTGCACAGTATGTTGTCTGATAAGGTCATCAGCCCAGTATATTATCTGATAAGGTCATCAGCGCTGTACATTAGGGTGCACAGTATGTTGTCTGATAAGGTCATCAGCCCAGTATATTGTCTGATAAGGTCATCAGCCCAGTACATTAGGGTGCACAGTATGTTGTCTCATAGCCCGCAGTTCCGGGTGGACTGTAAAATCTTTGTCGATGGATTTCTGTTGGTTGTAGAAAAAGTATATTACACAAATTGGGAAAAATATAAGCTTCTACAAAAAGAAGACAGAGGGAGAAAAGTGTACCTAGTATTCCACGATTAGGTTTTCAGTCTTACGTGGAAATTAATTACGAACATCATAATAAACGAGCATCAATTTATTTCTCGGAATAATTTGTGAATGACACTGAAGAATTAATGTACGACTCCATTGTGGCAGTCATTTAATTCTGATCAGAAAAGGATTAATGCAGGTCTCCAAATAGAAACAAGTAGTTCCGTGAAGAACTATACAGCCTATTTTCATATATCCTACTTATGTTAATTGCCACTATCAACATACACAATTTCTGTTTGATTGCTGTAATAGATTCGTAGATATTAAGAACCGACTAAATACTTCGGATGGTCGCCATGTTGGATTTTATATATGTAGGTCCTAGAGTTATGTACTGTTACATGCAGATTATTGTGAACGTGTAGTATTCAAACTTCAACCGCATAATTAGGACACGAGAAAAAACAAGGAGATTTTAAAATTTTTCACAGCTGCCATCTTGAGGTTATGGAAACAACTGAAATAAATTAGATGCCAGTGGATTAACATTCGTATAAGGATTTACTGTACCAAGTTTCACTGCACTCGGATGGTTAAATTGCGAGAAACGTCCATGTGAATATTTACAATTCGCGTCACCGTCATGTTGGATTTGTGATCACCAGGTTATTTAAAGTCCTATAGGTGAACTTAAGTTCATAGCCCCTATGAACATTAAAAAATGCAGTTTGATTGCTAAAATAGATTCGTAGATATTCAGTATCGTCTAAATATTTCGGATGGTCGCCATGTTGGATTGTTAAATGTATAGGCCATAGAGTCATGTAGCATTAAAGGAAAATTATTGCGTAGGTTCATTATTCAAACTTTCACTTCGATCGCATGAATACATCACAAGAAATAAAAACTTAATTTTAAAATTCGCACTGCCGCCATCTTGAGGTTATGTAAACAATTGAACTAAATTAGATACCAGTGGATTACAATGTGTATAAATATTTCCTGTACCAGGTTTCAGTGCGCTTGGAACATTAAATCGCGAGAAAGGTCTATTTAAAATTTTCAAATTCGCTTGGCCGCCATGTTCGTTTTGTAATTAACCGGTTTTTGAAAGTCTTATAGATGGACTTCCAGTAGTGCCCTTTATCTCCGTACAAAATTATAGGGAGATACCGCTAATAGTTTCAGATATTTAGAATACCGGTGAAATATTTCGCACATCCGCCATCTTGTGATTATGTAAACAATTGAACGAAGTTAGATGTCGGTGCATTACAATGTATATAAACATATACTGTACCAAGTTTCATTGCGTTTGGTTGGTCAAATCACGAGAAACGTCTATTTGAAAGTCGCAAATTCGCTTGGCCTCCATGTTGGTTTTGTAGTTACCAGGTTTTCAAAAGTCACATAAGTGAACTTATAGTAGTTCCCTCTATCACCATAGAAAATGTCAGGGTAATATCGGTAATAGTTTCGGAGATATTGAATGCTGGTGAAATACTTCGCACAGCCGCCATGTTGGATTGGTGAGACGTAACAAAATTTGAAGGGCACGGTCGAGGTCGCCGGGAATAGTGCTATGAACTTTCCGAGTTTCATTGAAATCGCTCCTGTCGTTTAGATTTTATTAGGGGGGGACACACACACGAATCACACACACACACACGCGCGCGCACACACACACGGACAAAAGGTGATCTCATAAGCCTATTTTTTCAAAATTGAAAATAGGCTAAAAATATATAGAAACTTACACAGAAGAAAAAACAGGAGAGAAGCTCACCCAGTGTTCCAGGATTAGATTTTAGGTTGTACGAGGAAATTGATTTCGAATTCCATAGTAAACAAGCATTCATATATTTCTTGGAATAGAAAAATTAAAGGAATTAATGTACGACTTGCTCGCGTCAGTCCTTTCATGAAGAGCCGAATCAAAAAATGCCGGATCTTCATGAAGTGCCTCGGCAGATAATGAAAAATGATTTCTTACACCATCTGCCTAAGGCAGTCAGTCACTTCATGAAGAAACGCGTCAGATTGTGTAACTATCCCATTTTACATAATATGCCGGCTTTTCATGAAGTGCCTAGGATCTTCATGAAATGACGGATTTCACTATCTGACTACTACACACACAAGGGCTGCCCTCGGTAAAATATTCTGCCGCCACTGAGGTGGGTACGTCTGGACAGTCCCCTGAAGTTTTTAGCCTATTTTCAATTTTGAAAAAATAGGCTTATGAGATCACATTTTGTCCGTGTGTGTGTGCGTGTGTGTGTGTGTGTGTGTGAGTGTGTGAGTGTCTGTGTGTGTGTGAGGTGTGTGTGTGTGTCCCCTAATAAATTCTAAATGGCTGGAGCGATTTCAATGAAACATAGCACTATTCCAGGCGACCCCGACCGTGCCCTTCAAATTTTGTTACGTCTCACCAATCCAACATGGCGGCTGTGCGAAATATTACACCAGCATTCAATATCTCCGAAACTATTACCGATATCACCCTGGAATTTTTTACGGTGATAAAGGGAACTACTAGAAGTTTATCTATGTGACTGTTGAAAAACTGGTAACTACAAAACCAACATGGCGGCCAAGCGAAGTTGCGACGTTTAAATAGACGTTTCTTGCGATTTTTCCAACCGAACACAATAAAACTTGATGCAGTATATCTCTATACACATTGTAATGCACCGACATCTAACTTCGTTCAATTGTTTACATAACCACAAGATGGCGGCTGTGCAAAATATTTCACCGGCATTCTATATCTCTGAAACTATTAGCGGTAACACCCTGAAATTTAGTACGGAGATAAAGGGCACTACTGGAAGTTCATCTATAAGATTTTCAAAAACCGGTTAACTACAAAACGAATATGGCGGCCAAGCGAATTTGAAAATTTAAATAGACCTTTCTCGCGATTTAATGTTCCAAACGCAATGAAACTTGGTACAGGAAATGTTTATACACATTGTAATGCACTGGTATCTCATTTATTTCAATTGTTTACATAACCTCAAGATAGCGGCTGTGCGAATTTTAAAATTAAGATATTATTTCTTGTGTCGTAATCATGCGATCGAAGTGAAAGATTGAATAATGAACCTAATCAATAATTTTCCTTTAATGGTACATGACTATGGCCCATACATTTAACAATCCAATATGGCGACCATCCGAAATATTTAGACGGCTCTGAATATCTACGAATCTATTATAGCAATCAAACTGAATATTTTTATGTTCATAGGGGCTATGAACATAAGTTCACCCATAGGACTTTAAATAACCTGGTGATCACAAATCCAACATGGCGGCGACGCGAATTATAAATATTCACATGGACTTTTCTCGCAATTTAACCATTCGAGTGCAGTGAAACTTGGTACAGTAAATCCTTATACGAATGTTAATTCACTGGCATCTATTTTTTTCAACTGTTTCCATAATCAAAATATGGCAGCTGTGCGAAATTTTAAACTCTCGTTGATACTTCTTGTGACCTAATCATGCGATTGAAGTTTGAATGCTACACGTACACAATAATCTTCATGTAACAGTACATAACTCTAGGACCTACATATATAAAGTCCAACATGGCGACCATCCGAAATATTTCGTCGGTTCTCAATATCTACGAATCTATTACAGCAATCAAACTGAAATTTTGTATGTTGATAGTGGCAATTAACTTAAGTAGGATATATGAAAATAGGCTGTATAGTTCTTCACGGAACTACTTGTTTCCTTTTTGACGAGGTGTTGCCGCCCGACCATACCTTCAATTCTCGAAAAAGGTGAAAATCATTCAGTGGTGGTTTGGACTAAACGGAAGATGGTCCAAAACTTCACACTTGAATTCTTTGTGAAAGTCTATCGTAAGGTTGGTACTGCGTGGTCATGAATGAAAAGGAAAAACTTCAGGGGACTCTCCAGACGTACCCCCCTCAGTGGCGGCAGAATACTTTGCCGAGGGCATTGGAAAGCTGGTGTAACGATACGACAAATATTTCAATCGTTTTGGAGATTATGTTGAGACATAAGAATAAAACAAGCAAACATTTAGTAGTAAAATCAGTTTGGTATGTCAATCTGTTATTTTTATACAGTCCATCGGAACTTGAAAAAAAAACAGCCCTCGTCTGTACTATGTGTGCGCTTTCAATAGTACAGCAGAGGGCCATGGCGCGCCACAGGCTCGGCCAAGACCACCGCAGATACGAATAACAAAAGTGCCGCTTGCCGTTCTTACTTTATATGAAAGACCCTGTGTAAGGAGCTGATAACCAAGGTGTTCCAAGCCCGTTAAATAAATTTATACAAATTATATAAATTATTGTTAATTAAATTTAGGGACTCGGGATATCATGGTCAAGAGCCCCTTGAACTTGACTGATACCCTGTGTTTCTGTGATGAATGTACTAGAGCAGGGGTTCTCAACTGGTGTGTCGCGGCCCCCTGGGGATCGCAGGATGTGTCTTAGGGGGTCGCGTGTTACGGAGAAAAAGTTAAAAATGAGTTATTGCTGTAGTTTTTTTGTTAAAAGAAGTTTAAACTCACATAGTATTAAACTTTTACGTTTTTAGCCTATTTTCATTTATGAAAAAAATAGGCTTATGACATCACCTTTTGACCGTGTGTCTGTCTGTGTGTGCTTGTGTGTGTGTGTGTGTGTGATATGGTGTTCCCCCCTAATAACTTCTAAACGGCTGGAGCGATTTTAATGAAACTCGGTAAGTTCATAGCACTGTTCCGGGTGACTCCGACCTTGCCCTTCAAATTTTGTTACGTCTCATCAATCCAACATGGCGGATGTGCGAAATATTTCACAAATATTCAATACCTCCGAAAATATTACCGATATCACCCTGGAATATTTTACGGTGATAAACGAAACTACTAGAAGTTCACCTATGTGACTTTTGAAAACCTGATAACTACAAAACCAACATGGCGGTCAAGGGAATTCGCGACTTTTAAATAGACTTTTCTCGCTATTTAACCAACCAAACGCAATAAAACTTGGTATAGTATATGTTTATTCACAGTGTAATGCACCGACATATAATTTCGTTCAATTGTTTACATAACCTCAAGATGGCGGACGTGCGAAATATTTAAACGGCATTCTATATCACTGAAACTAATAGCGGTATCACCCTGAAATTTTGTACTGAGATAAAGGGCTCTACTGGAAGTCCATCTATAAGACATTCAGAAACCGGCTAACTACAAAACGAATATGGCGGTCAAGCGAATTTGAACATTTTAAATAGACCTTTCTCGCGATTGAATGATCCAAACACAATGAAAATTGGTACGGGAAAGTTTATTCACATTGTAATGCACTGGTATCTAAATTAGTTCAATTGTTTACATAACATCAAGATGGCGGCTTTGGGAATTTTAAAATTAATTTTTTATTTCTTGTGTCGTAATCATGCGATCGAAGTGAAAGTTTGAATAATAAACCTACGCAATAATTTTCCTTTAATGGTACATGACTCTATGATCTATACATATAACAATCCAACATGGCGACCAACCGAAATATTTAGATGGATCTCAATATCTACGAATCTATCACAGCAATCAAACTGAATTTTTAATGTTCATTGGGGCTATAAACATAAGTTCACCTATCGGACTTTCAATAACCTGGTGATCACAAATCCAACATGGCGGTGACGCGAAATATAAATATTCACTTGGTCGTTTCTCGCAATTTAACCATCCGAGTGCAGTGACACTTGGTACAGTAAATCCTTGTACAAATGTTAATCCACTGGCATCGAATTTTTTTCAATTGTTTCCATAACCACAAGATGGCAGCTGTGCGAAATTTTAAAATCTCGTTTCTACTTCTTGTGTCCTAATTATGTGATTGAATTTTGAATACTACACGTACACAATACTCTTCGTGTAACAGTACATAACTCTAAGACCTACATATATAATAATCCAGCATGGCGACCATCCGCAATATTTAGTTGGTTCTCAATATTTACGAATCTATTACAGCAATCAAACAAATTTTGTATGTTGATGGAGGCAATTAACATAAATAGGATATATGAAAATAGGCTGTATAGTTCTTCACGGAACTAGACCTACTTGTTTATTCTATTAATGAGAAACTTGAGCTTGTATGGAATTAACGAATTTTTGAATTAATGTTTATTAATATTAGTTGCAAATGTTTTTTAATAAAACTTAATAATTATTGTATTTTTTATTTTAGTGATTGTTTTAACGTTAAAACTCGACTTGTTCGTTTTTGAATGATAATGTTTTGTTTTTCCGTAATTTTTGTTTATTTTTATAATTTTTATTTTTATTTATTTTTTTAAAATTAATTTTTGCTCTTTTCAGATTTAGGTGTCCACCTCAAAATTTTAAATTCAATTCCAAATTTGTATTCTTTAATCTGTGTTAAGCGGGGCAGATGACCTCGTAGTTCCGCCCCTTAAAACAACAATAATTAACTAACGTTAACAGTTGGGGGGTCGCCAAAATGCTCAGCCTAAAAGGGGGTCACAGTGTCTTAAAGGTTGAGAACCACTGTATTAGAGGTGTAGCTGTATTCGGATCGGGTGTGGGGTAGGTTTCCCCGGACTTGAAATAGTTGTTGTTGATTCTTTTAGTGGCTTTGTGACATCGTGGTCATCAACACCATGTACTTGTTTTAGTTAGTTATTGTTTGAAGGGGCGGAACAGCGGCCCCGTGTAGTTGTGTGTGTGTAGGATTTGTCTGATAGCCTGTGGCACTGTAATGTCTGTACTAGTAAACCTATGTGTATTTGTAATTGAGGTAGCATTGAAGTGGAAAGCAGCCGAGGCCTTAAGTTAGCCACCATCCCGGCATATGCCTAGAGTAGAAGTGGGAAACTACGGAAAACCACTTCCAGGATGACTGGGGTAGGAATCTAACCCACCTCTTCTCAATTTTGCCTCTCGAGGCTGAGTATACCCCGTTCCAGCCTTCAGACCAGAATTAAATTTCTTGCCAGAGCCTGGAATCGAACTCTGTCCTCTGCGGTGACTGCCAAGAATTCTAGCCACTACGCAACGAGTGGGACGGACTTGAAATAAGGTTGATATGCCAGCATTTCCCTGGTAGTCAGCCCAGAGGTTGGTTGGATCCTCAAAAACTGCCACCGCATGTTAGGCCTGGTAGATACCCACTAATGCCCAAAGCAGCACTCTAATGAGGCGTACTAGGCAAGGTGAGGTGTGAGGTAGTTTGTCATTGCTTTCCTCAGTGAGTCAGAACAATAGCAGTGACCCTATGAGTATAGTTGCCTTACTTTCCTGGTTAACGTGCGGCTCGCCCTTGAAATCTAGCTGGGCGGATTTGTTTACATTCCATGGCACCTGGGGCCAAGGCTTTCCCCGCGTGAGGCAAAGCGTTGTTAAATTTCCACCGTAGCTACTGAGGGCAAGCAGCGAGACTGGACAGAAGTATGTGCAGATGTGCAACATTGGACACTGATACCTGTCGGAGACTCAAGCTCGCCACCAGGGCGGGACTTAAGAGTCTACGTGGAGTGATAGAGGAAGCATTCTATTGGTCAGTAGCGAACAATGGGTATTGTCGGCGCGTGCTGCTGCCTTACGTTTGAGTCGCCGCTCGTTAACCAGGAAAGTGAGGGAACTATACAACCTTTCACAGTACACAGAGGCACTGGTTGTGCCCTGAAGGCCATTACTGAGCACCATCCATACCTCAGTAGCTTCCATATAATCACGGCCATGAATGAGGCTGAGACTTCAGTGGAAAGCCACATTTTACTCTAGCCTGTGCCAACAGACAAATGCAAATGAATCTGTCGGAGCTGAATAGCATTAGGTCGATTACTTGCTGCCTTTCAGTGCCGTATTCCGTACTTAATGTTGGCCACACTGCAAGATTCCCGCGTGTTACAGTGCTATTGTAAATTACATTTGTACAGTGCTTAGGTGGTTTTCATATTAAAAATCCATGTTTAAATAGTATATCACGTGAGATATTCATTCTGTATGGCTTTATGCCACACTGAACTGATCACGGAGCTGAAAGGCATTAATTCACGTTTCAAAAATTTATTTGAAAAATATGTTTTTTAAATTAAAATTGATATTCCGCTAACACAAATATAACCTGAATAGTTGCTTCACAACATAGATGACTAATATAGTGTGTTTGTTAAGTACTGTTCTGTGAATGTCGTTTTTTCTGTCTCCTGAAAACTGACTTAAAACTTTTCAGCTCCGGCTGATTCAAATATACTGCCTTTTCCAGGAGGAAGTGTGAGAAAAACGGGGAAAACACACACTGAGGATGGCCGCCGTCAGCACAAGGGTTTGAACATGTGACTTTCTGTAGCTCTTTGTTGAGGTGGTGGGAGTGTTAAGTGAATTACAGAGCACCAGTGTAGTTGTGTTGTTGCAGGAGGAAACAGGCCACTGATGGTGTCCTTACAGCTGCGGATCATGGACATACTCAGGGTGGACGAGGAAAACTCGGTGAGTACATATCTCATTCTATTCTATCGCTTTTCAGTTGGTCAACACGAGTGAGCCCAATCAGATTGGACGGGGTTGGTTGGTTCCTCAGTTTAGGGGCTGCGACAACACGGTCATGTAGCCCCGGGTGCATTGGGTGTGTGTAGAATCTGTCTGATAACCGGTGTTAATTGTTATAACTGTATTAGTGTGTGTTATGTGTTTTTGATGTGTAACATCTTTCCACTCGGTTGCTGGATATATTTTTGGGAGTGATTCTGAAAAATGGGACGGAAGTGCTTTAGCAGCCAGGAGGGATGCGATCCGATCCAGCTGGCAGTGGTACCATGAGGAATGTATATAACATACGGATTACTTCAAGGATTGTAGGCACCATCATAGATATTCCTAAAATAGATCATCATCACGTTGTCGTTCTTTGGTGTAAAAATATTCATTAAATCATATTTGCTGAAAACAATTATGATTTATTAAGAGTCTGTTTTTCAATCTCTGGATAAAAGTGATGGGCATCCACTCGCCGAGTAACTTTCCTAACACTTTCATACTGAACGGTAAACGCTCATGGGAACTCTGGTGTCAACTCATTGAAACACAAACCACATGTCTTCGTATCAGTATTTAAATGATGATATGCTTTTATATGAAACATTGTAACTAGTCGGCAAATCCGGAATTATGTTTTTGCACAATGGCTATTCAGATATTAACCCACGTTGCGGTAATGCAGTGATCAATGTAATATGTATCAATGATTTTATACGGGAACTGGGCTAGCCTTTCATAGACCACTATAGGAATTCCCATTACTGTCAAGTAGGCGTATTCATGACTAATTTAAAACTCAATTCCACGCCTGAACATACTCGAAAAAAAGCAAAATATTAATGGAGCATAAAAAATACTTCCATATTATTACCGGCACGTGAAAATGAGTACCTGTCTTGTACACCAAATGTCTGTGTTGTTAATGGCTGCGTGTATAACATCTTGGTCTGCGTATCATGAGGTCTCAGGTTCGAACCCCAGTCACGGCAATTATTTTTGCTACCGGATTATCGATTTAAACGATGTATATCATAACATTATGCGTCGTTTTAACAGAATCTACATGAAATTACGATTTATCTAATTTTAATTACAATAGTTTGCACCAAGCAGGAGTTGGGAAATTTGATTGTATTGAACATTATTTCTCATTCCACCTCTTAATTTACAATATAATATGTGATGTATGTTCAAACAAGTGTGACAGTAGCATATCTCCAATTCAATCAATACATTCATCATAGTACCAGTATGAAAACGGAGCGTAAATTAACATTTTAAGAATGTCCAAGCTGTGTAGTATAAGATTAGGATAACATGTCAGAGGACTTCATATACATTTCATCTCAATTTCATTGTTGGATAACATGGCAGATGTCACACTTCATATGCGACTACTGTAAGGCTCGTTTTTTTTAAATTCAAGTAAACACTGCAGACGATAATTTCAAGTGGTTCACACATTTGCTACCAAATGCTACCGTCCACGACACCTAGCTGAGAACTTGATTACTCAACCAGCGCCTGGTGACAAACATTGGAACTTATGAGCATTAATCAAACCTAACCTACAAAGTTTGCTTCACACACGTTTAGTTAGTGGAAGGTTCTTTTACATGACATAAATCAATTACATGGGCCCGCCGGCTTTACTTTCCCCTGGGTAGGGAAGATGAAGAGAGAAATAAAGGGAAGTGGGTTTCGGACAGAGGGACAAGTGCGGATAATAGGACGAGAGTCCAACACCATACAAAGGTAATGCTTAGAGACGAGTGTCACCGCAAAGCTCGTGAACACCTAAAGTAGGTATGGACCTGGCCGTAGCTAACGGGAAATGCAGCTGAAGCTTGGGCTATTTGCCGGCGAGCTTGGATAGTACCTTCCCTTCCAAGCCAAGATTCGGCTACTATGTGGAACGGTGGTGGTCTGGCAAAGGAAGAAATGATGAGTTTACTATGTATCCTTTCAAAGGAGTTTGTTATTAAACAAATATTTTGAAAAATGCAAATAATTTGAATTAGCCGTGATGTATTAGTTTTTGAAATTGTAGAATTTCTAAAGAGCGACCGAATGTCTCCAGGAAGAGTAGCAATGAGGCAATTATACCCTTGGAAATAATTTTGGTAAGAGCATCAATAGTTGCATTTAAAATGACTAATCTTTTACCCAGCATGCGCCGACTAAAAGTTTAGACAATGAGAAAAACTTAAATTTGGAAAACCAACCATAAGTTGTAGAGAAAAACTCAACAAGCAGGAAGCTGGCGGAGCGAGCTATACTTGCCTTACTGGCCAGTTAGAGTTAGCTATAAAAGCTAAGAGAGGCTTTAATAAGTTTGTGACTAAGAGTTCTTGCTCAAATGCAACAAATAGTGGAACCGTTATTAATTTGATTTGTGAGTTTTTAAAATGTAAGCCTATAGGAAGAGTTAGGGAAGACAGGGTCCTACCTAGTCGTGAATCTAGGGAAAAGAATAACGAAAAATACTAATAAAGATTTATTAACAATGAATTACACTTTGAAGAATTAACGACATTTATATCACGATTGTGATTTATAAAAGTTTACAACATGTGAAAATCTGAAACCTAACGATAACAGGTTTATAATTAATAAACAACGTTAAATTGGTTACAAGTTTAAGATTTGTGGTAAGCACTAAAAATCTGAATAAGATTTTAAAAGTTGTGCTGAAATTAGAAAGTTTTAACGTTTGTAACAACAATTATAAAGTATTTCTAGCTTTGCAGAATTAATGAGATACAATGTGAGTGCTTTAAGGATTTCCGTGTGGGAATCTTAAAAGTATGAACAAATAACAGCTTCGAAATTATAACAACAGAAAAAGAGAGAGAAATTAAATAGTTTCTATAACTTCTTATATTGACGCAGAAATTACTATTATAATTTATACAAATAGGGCAGGTCACTTATTGCGAAACCTGAAGAGAAAAATTAAGAAGAAGTTTCTAGAACTCCTATGTTTAAACAGGATCACGAGGAAAAATAGGGCAAGTTACCCTTTCGTGAAACCTGGATCAACAAGATTAATGAAAAGTTGAGTACGTAGAACATAAGCAAATCCTGTACTAGCAGGAAAAGAACATAGATTAATATGCAGTTTCTAACTGCTGATATTTAAACAGAGTGAATAAGTTATAAATGGAGAAAAGTTGGGAGGGCGCCTATGGTTTGGTGAGGCCTCATTGAAAAATACATAAATTTAAATATTAACCTAATTTGTTAGTAAAGAGTGGTGAGGAAGAGAAATTGGAACTTTGTGTAGAAAGTTCTTGGCCTTATTTATTTTCCTCGGACGAGCGCGGTGCGGATGAGAAGTTGAACGAGCACTGTTTTCACTATAGTCTATTGACGTAGTTGAAAAGTTCACTATTGTAGCACAGAAAGTTTATAGAAAGGAAAGTTATTGCGGTGGTGTAAAATAACTAGTTGCATTTTGGTTAGAAAGAGTCTATTGCGTTGAAAAATTTGTAGGTTATAGTTGAATGCAGTGGACGAATTTCCACGAAGGAAGATAAATTAGGTGTTGATAAGCTGTTCATAAAGAAAATTCCTTGGTTAGAAAAATTATTTCCATATGTGAGTGGAAAATACTAGAAGGTTGAGCTTGCGGAAGAATTGTTTGGCATGGAAAATTGCAGAACAATCATAACTGTTGAATTGGGCAAAAGAAAGTCCAGGGGTGGAACGAGCTAAGTTTTCTATATACTGTGGGTAATTTAACGATGTCACACGTTGTGAGAAAATAACTCAGTTAATATGCATAAGAAATGCTGCTTCATTTTAAGATTAGCTTAGGTAGACAAAGCCCAACATCGAAAATCCCGCGAAGATGGTTATTGCCCCACATTTCGCAATTTCCCACTGTCTGTAAAATGATGGTTAAAAAGCATGTAGCTATTTAAAAGCAATTAAAATGAGTTGAAGAACGTTGAAGTAGTACTTAGCTCATTTCTGATGAACGGCGATTCTCTTGGTGACCGTTAGTTAAGATCTGAACATGGCGTCCGATTTAAAAGTTTGTCTCTCGAGGAGAGGAGACGAGCTCTAGGTAAGCTCCAACTGGAGGTCTAGACGACTGAAGCACAAGTGAGGCCAGCTCAACGAAGAGCGGAGGGACCAGGGAAGGAAAAGAGTGGGGGTAGGAGACAAAGGAATATACATAAGAATGTCTAACATTACAAAAATTAAGTATCTTGATGAAATGGTCTTCAAAGCGTTGATAGCAGGCGTCACTAGCGAAGCCTGGTGGATGGGTAGTAGACGAAGTCCTCTTGATCACAGGGATGATAGCTGGCGATAGCGACGAGATCTGCTGGCTAGATTGGTAAGGAAGTCCTCTTGTACATGGAAAAATTGAGGAACTTCAGAGATTCGCTGCTAGATGACGCTAGGTGGGTCATGGAAGATATATATCTAGAAAAAACTCACAGGTAATATAAGCAAAGTGCATAAACAAAGAAAAAACAGGAAATCACTGTTGGTGTTTGCGTAAAAGGAAGTAATGAAATTAAGCAAAGAGCAGCAAAAGCTTACTCTGTCTTACCGTGTATTCCAAGGAATACACCATCCCCCTCCGAAGGAAGGCATACTGAGGGATTTTAACGCTCTTAAAAATTCCGACGATTTTGGCCGGATTTGAACCCGCGACCTTGGGCATACAAGCTCAGCATGCTACCAACTACCCCACCGAAGCCGCCTGTTTGTAGTTAAATGGTCAGTTCAGATTGTATTGTGCAGGCTACTTATCTGGATTTTAGCCTATTTTCATTTACGAAAAAATAGGCTTATGAGATCACCTTTTGTCCGTGTGTCTGTCTGTGTGTGCATGGGTGTGTCCACCCCTCCCCCCTAATAAAATCTAAACGGCCTGAGAGATTTCAATGATATTCGGTAAGTTCATAGCACTATTCTGGATGTCCCCGACCGTGCCCTTCAAATTTTGTTACGTCTCGCCAATCCAACATGGTGGCTGTGCGAAATATTTCACCAGCATTCAATATCTCCGACACTATTACCAATATCATCCTGAAATTTTGTACGGTGATAAAGGGAATTACTAGTAGTTCACTTATGTGACTCTTGAAATCCTGGTAACAACGAAACCAACATGGCGGCCAAGCGAAGTTGTGACTTTTAAAGGACGTTTTTCGCGATTTAACCAACCACACCCAATGAAACTTGGTACAGTATATTGTTATACACATTGTAATGCACCGACATCTAACTTCGTTCAATTATTTACATAACCTCAAGATGGCGGCTGTGCGAAATATTTCACCGGTATTCTATATCTCTGAAACTATTACCGGTATCACCCTGAAATTTTGTATGGAGATAAAGGGCACTACTAGAAGTTCATATCTGAGACATTCAAAAACCGGTTAACTACAAAACGAACATGGCGAAGTTGAAAGTTTTAAAAAGACTTTTCTCACGATTTAATGATCAAAACTCAATGAAACTTGGTACAGCAAATGTGTATGCAAATTGTAATGCACTGGTATCTAATTTAGTTCAATTGTTTACATAACCTCATGATGGCGGCTGTGCGAATTTTAAAATTAAGTTTTTAATCCTTGTGTCGCAATCATGCTATCGAAGTGAAAGTTTGAATAATGACCCTTCGCAATTTTCCTTTAATGGTACATGCCTCTATGGCCTATACATATAACAATCCAACATGGCGACCATCCGAAATATTTAGACGGTTCTCAATATCTACGAATCTATTACAGCAATCAAACTGATTTTTTTTCATATGCGCTATGAACATATGTTTACCTATAGGACTTCCAATAGCCTGGTCATCACAAATCCAACATAGCGGCGACGCGAAATATAAATCCAGTATTCACACAGACGTTTCTCGCAATTTAACCATCCGAGTGCAGTGAAATTTGGTACAGCAAATTCTTATACAAATGTTAATCCACTGGCATCTAATTTATTTCAATAGTTTCAATAACTACGACATGGTAGCTGTGCGAAATTTTGAAATCTCGTTTTTACCTCTTGTGTATCATGCGATTGAAGTTTGAATACTACACGTACACAATAATCTTCATGTAACAGTGCATAACTCTAAGACCTACATATATAAGAATCCAACATGGCGTCCATCCACAATATTTAGTCGGTTCTCAATATCTACGAATCTATTACAGCAATCAAACTGAAATTTTGTATGTTGATAGTGGAAATTAACATAAGTAGGATATATGAAAATAGGCTTTAGTTCTACACGGACCTACTTGTTTTATGATTAGGGAATAACCCATCACAATTGGGTACTGAACCCGCTGAGCTATGGTTCATGTGATATTTTTTTTATGACAGAGCATTTATGATGGGATGTTGTACTTTTGAACACACCCAGGAAGCCACGTGAAGCTGAGAGATCACGCGATACTTTGAAGTAGCGGTGAATCGCACTTTTGACTTTGGTGTAAACTGCTAATTATTATCTGAGGTCTTATTAATTATTTTTATCTTTCCTACGAGACTCAGAATATTCCATTTCGTCATGCTGCATTATTAAAACATTTTGGAGAATGTTTATTTTTACTTTAGGTAAGGTAATACCCTTGCAGATACGCAAAAAGGAACGTAAGTAGTCGCTCAACGTTTCCGTTTTGACGACCTACTTTCTAGAGACACCCAGTACCGGAGCACTGCGTCTTGAGAATCCGCCTTGTGTAGGCGTGGAATTACATTTGTCCTACGAGACGTAGAAGAATATCCGCTGTTTAGCGATAAAAGTTATTATAAGGTGCCATCGAGCAAGCAAATACTAATATTCACTGTCGATGAAGTCCAGTGAATTAAATAAGAAGCTTGGGAAATAATTATTGGCAAGTATAGTGTATTGCACAACATTGCTGTGACATCACATATTACCCACGCGTATGTGGAGGGCAGATGCCTAGTGGAAATATACAGGTAATAGTGTTACAATTATCCTGAATAAGTGTGATTATAATAGTATGAGATATTTAAATTGCCAAAGTGGAAATTTCATCTTTGAAACGTCGTATAATTCACGGATGCTGCGTGATACAAAAGTAGCGTCACTAGCACGTGCAGCATTATAAAATAGTATTAGCTCACATGCTAATCCACATCTGCAAGATTAAGGCTGTGTCGTATTTTATAATTGAAGCCTATAATAGTCACGACGGGCATTATAATTTTGGAAGTGAGAGGATGAATAATCACGCAACTTATTTCGCTACCCACGTGATTGGACTTTTATTCACCATGGTTGAAGCAGTCACCATGGGCTAATACCATCCCAGTATGGGGGGGTGACGTTTCTACAGGAACCAGCATGATGGTGGAACTTCCAGAACGATGAACGAGAGGGAAGGAGCCAAAATGCCATTTCCAGGCATATCCACGAAGATGTCGACAGGGACAAATCGAACCCTGGTCTTTGGGGGAGTCCAGATGGGAGTCCTGATGAGGAGGATACCGATCCAGAGAGCAAGAGAGGTTTATGTACAACCCTTGTTGTGGAATAGAGAGCCGAGTGAGAGCTCCTCCATTTCGTGAGTTTTTTGTCACACCCCTTCTTTGTTCTAGTTTCTGGTGGTATAGTAGTTTTAATGTAGTTTGTGAATCAACCACACTCAGTGTCAGCCATTTTTCTAGGTAGGGATGTAACTAGATTAGTTAGATGTCATTTATTTCAGTGTAGAGTGAGACACCCTTGGGGTCAGACATTTTGGTCAGCCCTGGTGCAGCTTGGTGAACGTCGTGGAACGTCAATGCCTATCTTTTTGCTGAACCTGATCGTAGTCATTTTGAGGCTATTTTGTTCAACCCTACTTGGGGTAATTTTCAAGTCTTTGCTGACTGTAGTTATGGCAATCAGATGCCTTGGTTATTAATTGACTGCATTCTTCGCAGCCATCCTTTGTTACACCCCTGACTGTCGTTAGAACGGTCGTATAATTTAGGTAGTCGACAGTAACTACCAGTTTGTAAATGCATTATATTTCATTTTGAATAAGCTCAGAAGCTATTCTTGGTCATGTTTGAACCTAACAACTAGAAGGAATGTTTCGTTGCCTAGCATCGAACGCGGTTCCCAACGTATCATTAAGCAGATCTAGTGTGTGAATCTGTGCCACATTTATCACATTTTTTTGTGTCGTGTGAGACACGTTTTTATTTGATGTTCTAGCAACTACTGAGTTGCATTTTTAAAGCAAAGAGCTTCAGTTATTGTAAGTTTACTTTCATTTAGACGTCTTTGGTAGAAAGACGGAAGTGTATTACTATACTCAGATTTATAGCGTGCGTTTGATACACGGACTCTGTAGAGATCCGTAACATATGGTAAAGTTTTTTATGAACCGGCCAAGTGCAGGTTTTGTATTGATTAAATCGCCGGCCTTGAATAAACTGGTTATGTAACCCAGTGACCTAGAGCACGCCTGCTTCATTGTGAGACAAAACTACTATAGACGAGGACAGAGTACAATTTGTATTCGCTTTTCCTTTCATTGCTACTTTGCTTATGGAAACCAGTTTCCACTCTTGTATTTGATCACTTGTTTTATGGATCGGTTTTTGTTAGTTTAACGCTCTGTTGCGTGTATTGTCGTATGACAGGTACAGTTATGTAAGGTTTTCTATAGGATGGTGAAGTCTACCCTGTTATTGCAGGATGTTATTGTATGCTTTGTCCGGGGATGATCCCGTTGACCAGATGTTATATGGAAGGTAACTGTTGTACAGGCCTATCCCAGAGTTATTGAACGCGAGCTTAGCGCCGCTGGTAACCCGTGTTATTGTGTGTCCGAGTTGTTATACTCGTTGATTATATTCCGACTGTTGAGTCGAGGCTTTTTGGTGGAGAATGATCTCAGTTGGAGACACTCCGTGCCCAGGCTATTGTCAAAGTTATTCGCCATAAACCTACGATAAACCTATAAACCGACATTCTAATAATAAAATGCATAATTGTTGTAAAACAAGCCTAACTAACGATTCTTTCTATCTAACTTTGTTCTTTGCATTCTGGAACTGTTGACATAGCCATGCAGTTGAAGATAATTTCCTTGTGAGGAAACGACTAGGACAGTTGACATTTTTGTAGCGACCTGAAGCATGTGCGAACCTAGAGTTCGTAGCTTGTGGAGCTCAGGCCATGCGATGTCAGACGTGGTCTCAACTGCGCATTCGTCACCGTAACTATACACATTAGATGACTATGGTTTACAAAGAGTAAACCAAGGTGTAGGCAGGAATTTTTAATAAAACTACTGTGTCTATTTCGTTATTAATTTATGATGTCAAGTGTATTAAACCCTACATGTTACTTTATTGCGTGCTGTTAGCACATAGTTATTAAGCATAATTAAATTGTTTGTTTTTCATGGCTGTACACTTAGCTTTTGGATGTAATTGTTTTCTTTTACGGACGTCATCGCCGTAAATTTTGTTAATTGATAGGACTTAGCTAGTTGAATTAATGTTAAATTTAAATGTCGAAATGGTACCATCCTAACCTAGATTTGTTTTGCTACCCTGTTAAATGTAAATTCAGATATTAGCTTGATCTTGTAACTTGAACTAGGGACTTGCGTCGTGCCATATTCCTAGCGTTGCTGTTGTTGCTTTATCATTGTGAGTTAGATCTTTCGCGAGGGTTTTCAGTAACTTCTCAGGTATGGGACCTGTTCTTTATCTTAGTTTATTTATTAATTTGCGGACTAGCCGATTATAACCCTCCGAACTAGGCTAGGGGCTTGTGAATTTTAATAAATTTTCACGGTGTTTTACATGAGTCTGGATGTTTATTTTCTCAGCCTAGTTTTAAGGTGAACCTTTCCTTAGGCGGTCTATGACCATCGTCACCATGTACCACGATCCCTGTGGACTACGGACTCTCGTGCCGCTTTAGCCTTTTTGGAAGGTCACCTGATCCTCACGGTACTTATCTTTTTATTCGATTTATGTGTCGTTAGTTGAGTCATCGTGGTTGTTGACATCAACTAAACGGTCTCATAAAATGGCGCCCAACTCATGTGCCGACGTTAACGTGGTGACCCTCAGTACCATGTTATTTTTTTGAGGATCCTAATGTTGATTAATGGTAAATTGACAGGACTGGGACGAACTTAGAAAGTCGTACTGCAGATCAATTGACCGCATGGCATTCATGTTTGATAGAAGTCCATGGGGTGAGGCTTTAGTGTTGAATAAATGAAGGATAGGATTTTCTTTGATGATGCCTCATCCTAAGTAAATGTAATACTTTGCTTTGCTCACCGTTGTCTTTGTAAATGTAGAAGCACTTAGTTTGCATACCCCAGCTGTACTCGTGATATTTATATAAATGAAGCAAGCTTTATACCACCAAGTAACTAATCATAGCTGTAAGTTCCAGTAGAAATTGATCCCTCACTTTCTCATATATTTCTTATCTATGGATGAGGAAACTATTCGTCGTGTGTTTGGAGAGATGATGGCAGGTGTGAATGCCAATCTTCAACAGAACACTCAGTCTATGAACAATGTAAGACAGGACTTAGAGATTAACACTCAGTCTATAAACAATGTAAGACAGGACTTAGAGATTAACACTCACTCTGTAAATAATGTTAGGGCTGATTTAACTCAAGTCAGGGCAGACATGGACACATATAGGATCGAAGCGAGAAATGATCTGACGACAGGTTTAGCAGCTGTTAGGGTTGATGTCATACGACACCATCAGGAGGCTAACCAGCGCGTAGATTGCTTAACCGACCAGATGAATAAAGCTAGGGAGGAGGTGCAAAACCGATTGGAGGAGCACACAGCTCAAATTCAGACAACCTTGAATAAAGTCCAGATAGACATGAGAGCAGATCTGGAACATACCAGGGAAGAATTCGGGACTCGACTAGATCACGTCGAGGGATTTATCGGAAATGTGAAGAAGGACATGGCAACCATGAACGTTGGTTTAATCTTGATGAGAGGAGCTGCCAATGCCGTTAATAACAACGTGAAGACTATCGTTGATGGCATGATGGAGATTAAAGAGGAACTTAACACCAACAGGAGAAACATTTCTGAAATGACGGAAACCGTAGCCAGTCTACGTGAGACAGTTGATGTTCATCATGAGGAACACAAAATTGACCTCATGTTATTGAGAGGTGACCTCAACGAACACGAAGCTACAGTCGAGGCTAAGGTAGCCGAGGTTAGAGACGATGTGGGTAAAATCCAAGAAAATATGTCCAGAGTTGAAGGAGATATCGATTCCTTACAAAAGAGATTTGAGGAAGTCGCGGTAACCGAGAGGTTAGACCTCAGTTATAACCTTAGGACGGCCATACGCGAGGTAGACACAAACCTCAAGGGAAAGGTTGACAGGATCGAGCTGCAATTGAACGACTTAGGCAACAAAGTCGCAGCCAGAACCATCCCAGGTCTTGAAGTAATAGAAAGACGCCTGGACAGACTCGAGACGACTCCAAGTGAGAGACACGTACACCCACAGATGGGAGAATCTCAGGAAACGCCTATATCTCAATCAGGAGGAATGATGCCTACCCATTTCCAACCCAGCGCTCCTATGGAATCGCAACCGTCACAATTCACTAATTTAGCGCAAGGTCAGACCTTGAACTTTAACGCTCACCCGTTTCAACCAGCATCTAATCGAATTAGTCATGAGACTAACACTCCTACGCAGAGTTACATGCAAGATACTTTCAGACCCGCGAATACGCAGGGAAATGTCACCATAATTCGTTCAAGAGAGGAGCAACCATCTCGCTTCTCGGGAACTGGGAGCGGTGTTACTCCAGTGGAATTCCTAGCAAATGTCGAAAGCTACTTACGTGATACTATGGTAACTCCAGAGAGGGAACTAAGAGTTATAGAGCGACTGCTTGAGGGACAAGCCGGTACCTGGTTCAGAGCATTCCGATACTCATTCACAGGCTACCAAGACTTTAAGGAAGCGTTATTAAGAACATATTGGTCGAGCGACATCCAGCAGAGCATCCGAGCTGAGATGTACACTCGAAGGTACAGTTCCAATACACCTACTCGTTATGCGAATTACTTCGCAATACAGCTCGCGAAGCTCCGTTGTCTTCAGCCTCCATTGTCCGAACAAGATTTGGTGAACACAATTGTTTGGCAGTACCCTGCGGATGTACAACGTGTGTTAATCGCTGCAGGGGCATCCACTTTCCAGCAGTGTGACCAGATACTGCGAAGGTTGGACGCTAACACAGAACAGTTTCCTACACACCGTCAGCAGAAGGCTGATAGACGCGAGGATAGACATATGAATCTGACGACTGTTGATAAAGTGAGCCAGACGCCACAACAAACACAAACCACAGAGGATTCTGGGCGACGTGATAACAATTACAGTTATAACAGGAGAGAATGGAACAACACTCCGTATACTCGAAATCAACAAGATGACCGTCGAAGTCATTGGGACCGGCGATTCGACCGAAGGACGGACGACAACCGACGTCATGAAAACAACCGCCGAGGGAATGAAGGAAGAAATCAGCAACACGGACGTATCCGTAGAGACTATCGTTATAGTGGGGGTTACGACAGAAATCGAGACCCCAGATACCAGCCAGACAGGGATTGGAAAGGAAGAGCGCGGGAGAGCCGTGAGTACCTCCAACAATTGAGAGAATTGCAGATCCAAGAAGAGGGAGAACGGATCCCTACTTCGAGGGAAAATAGACATTCGGCGCAGGAGACGGAGCAGAACCAGCCCAGTACTTCTCGCCATGACAGAAAAAAAAACTCCGAAAAATCAATAGATTCTTGTTTGGTTGAGCACCGAGTAACTGCCTCTATATTACTCTGGGAGCCAATCCAAGAAGACTTGTTGGACGAACGACGAACGACGAACCACAATTATGAATTAACACGTCTACCCAAGATTGTAGCCACCTTGAATGAAGTCAGTGTAGTCATACTCGTCGATACTGGAGCGATGATTAGTGTAATTTCCGCCGATTGCCATGCCAGACTTAGAGCAAACTCTGAGGTGACGGAGTTGCCCATTTCAGCTATAAGAGTCAGAGGTGTCATACCTGACCGCGTTGTAACGTGCAAAATCCAGATTTTGTGTACTGTGAAGATTTCGAGCCACGTGTACTTGCACGAATTTCTCGTAATGAAGGGCCTGCATCATGATGCCATTTTAGGCGCAGACTTCATTAGAAAATATGATGGAATCATTGACATGGGACGGAATACGGTAGAGTTTAAGCCGAACGAACCCATTCAGATGAGCCTAATTGAAGAAGAACCGGAATTCCTATCCGAAGTAGACGTAGTCGAAGCATTAAAGGGCAAGGAAATTGAGGCGACACTAGATGCCGACGAAGAGGCAGAATCGTTATCAGCACCCACACATGAGGATCTTGAGGCAATACTGAACGAATACCGAGATATATTCGACACCACACCTGGTGAGATATTAGACTACGAGTATGATCTTGTATTACTGGACGATTCCCCATTCCAGAAAAGGATCTATCCGATTGCCGAGAAACATCTCGAAGAAGCTGCTAAGAAGATCCATGAGATGGAAGCAGCAGGTACAATCAAGAAATCACCGACTCCTTTCTTGAATCCCATAATACCTGTGGTTAAGGTAGATGGAAGCTTGAGACTTTGTCTTGATGCCAGAGCCTTGAATGAACGCCTAGCTCCTGAGCACGACAGACCGCCCAAGATTAGGGACATTCTCAGGAAGTTCAAAGGAAAAAGGATATTTTCATCATTAGACTTGGTTCAGTCTTATTACCATATCAGATTATCTGAGCATACTCAGAAATATACTGGATTCTTGTTTGATCAGACTACTTATGTATTCCAAAAACTACCATTTGGATTGAAAAATGCCGGAGCCGCATTAATCAGAGCACTTGATGCCAAGCTGACTCATGAAGTGAAGCAGAAAGTAATATGTTATGTGGATGACATAATCATAGCTTCGGGAACAAAAGAAGAGCATTTAAAGACATTGTGCCTTGTTTTTGAGAATCTCCGACAGGCAAATTTTAAGGTCAAGTTTGACAAGTGTCGATTTTTTCAGGAAGAAGTGAAATTCGTAGGACACATAATCAATGGAGAAGGATATAGACCGAATCCAGCAAAGATTAGAACTGTTGCTGCATTTCCAACACCAACCCGTGTGAAACACGTGAGACAATTCTTAGGAATTCTCCAATTCTTTGCTGCTCATTGTGAGAAGTATTCCGAAACTGTTGCACCACTGCAAGGATTATTGAAAAAGAACTGCAGGTGGAACTGGAATGATGAATGCGAGATAGCTTTCAGGAGAGCTAAACAGATGCTTGTGGACTCAATTCAGTTAGAATATCCAGATTACTCTCGGAACTTTATTCTAGAAACTGATGCATCTGCCATTGGTATAGGAGCCATTTTACTGCAAGAAGATGATGAGAAGAAACGTCATTACATCGCTTTCTTAAGCCGACGTTTAAGAGCACATGAATCTCACTACTTCACAACCGAGATAGAAGCACTTGCAATTGTTTACGCACTTGAATACTGGCAGAAACTTCTGTTAGGTCAGAGGATTATTGTGAGAACCGATCATCATGCGTTGACCTTCATCTTGAGAACAAGACTGGCAAGCGACAGGATCACACGTTGGACGCTGTTTCTCCAACAGTTCGATTTGGAAATAGTTTATCGACCAGGCAGAGAGAATGTGTTGGCCGACATCCTCAGCCGGAATCCTGAAGCTACTGTTAATGCCATAGACATCGAGGGAGAATGCGAGGAACACCTTCGCCGATTTCGTCATTTACCTGAAGGACAGCGACGTGAGGAGGAACTCAGACATATTATCCGTTTCCTAGAACGAAGAATGGATCCACAGGATGATCATTATGCAAGGATTGCTGCTGTTGCAGATGATTATTTGATTTATCATCGTGTCTTATACAAGTTTGTAGACGAGGACCACACTCAACTGCGTGCAGTTATTCCTAGGAGATACCAAGAATCTGTTATTCTTATGGTACATTTATCCATTGGACATGGTGGATCAGACAAAACCATTGCAACCATCAAGGAGTCTTTCACATGGAAAGGGTTAGGAGCCACCGTTAGACAGTGTTTACGTGCTTGCGACGCATGCCAGCGGAACAAATACACGTCACACTTGCTGAAGGAACAACCTAGACCAATACTACCAACTCAACCTAGAGAGTTGTATGCACAGGACCTGTATGGCCCAATACCTAAGGCTCGTCGTGGGAATCGATACATCGTTGTAACGGTGGATGTGTTCACGAAATATACGATGCTTCATCCGATTCAAAAAGCTACTGCACATCAGATTATTCAGAGGATTAGACATCAAGTGATACCGGAGGCAGGAAAGCCACAATTCTTGTTGACTGATCACGGATCACAGTACACCTCAGCAGAATTTGCCAATGCCATGAATGAGCTTGAAATAGGTCATGTTTTATCATCTATTCGACATCCAGAGAGCAACCCAGCAGAATGCGTGATGTCTATTATCGCAAAATTCTGTCGATTATATTGTCAAGAAGAACACTGGCGATGGACTGAAGTCCTTGTTATTATGGCAAAATGTATTAATTCAACAGTACATGAAAGCACTGGTCAAATACCTATGGTCTTGCATTTGAACCAGATGCCGCTGAGAATATGGGATCGTGTGATTGTAAATCCACCTTGTTTACAACCATCACATGCCAGCAGACTTTTAGCTGCAAGAGAGACTATGGACAGACAAGCTGCCAAGCGCTTGAGAAGAACTAGACGCCAGAGGTTTAGAGAACCACTAGTAGAAGGAGACCTTATCCTTATAAGGAGACCCGGAATTTCTAGTCCTATAGACCGCATATATGGGAAATTTCTATCCTTGTATTATGGCCCTAGTCGTATCCGACAGCCTTTAAACAATGGAAGTTATGTGATAGAAGACATTAGGACAGGAGAACGCATTGGAACCTTAAATGCAGCCAATCTAAAAAAATATCACTCTTGAATGAATTTCAAAGCAAATAAAAATGTTATCCCAACATTTTATTTGAAACGACAGAGAGGCAGATGAACCCGCTGAGCTATGGTTCATGTGATATTTTTTTTATGACAGAGCATTTATGATGGGAAGTTGTACTTTTGAACACACCCAGGAAGCCACGTGAAGCTGAGAGATCACGCGATACTTTGAAGTAGCGGTGAATCGCACTTTTGACTTTGGTGTAAACTGCTAATTATTATCTGAGGTCTTATTAATTATTTTTATCTTTCCTACGAGACTCAGAATATTCCATTTCGTCATGCTGCATTATTAAAACATTTTGGAGAATGTTTATTTTTACTTTAGGTAAGGTAATACCCTTGCAGATACGCAAAAAGGAACGTAAGTAGTCGCTCAACGTTTCCGTTTTGACGACCTACTTTCTAGAGACACCCAGTACCGGAGCACTGCGTCTTGAGAATCCGCCTTGTGTAGGCGTGGAATTACATTTGTCCTACGAGACGTAGAAGAATATCCGCTGTTTAGCGATAAAAGTGATTATAAGGTGCCATCGAGCAAGCAAATACTAATATTCACTGTCGATGAAGTCCAGTGAATTAAATAAGAAGCTTGGGAAATAATTATTGGCAAGTATAGTGTATTGCACAACATTGCTGTGACATCACATATTACCCACGCGTATGTGGAGGGCAGATGCCTAGTGGAAATATACAGGTAATAGTGTTACAATTATCCTGAATAAGTGTGATTATAATAGTATGAGATATTTAAATTGCCAAAGTGGAAATTTCATCTTTGAAACGTCGTATAATTCACGGATGCTGCGTGATACAAAAGTAGCGTCACTAGCACGTGCAGCATTATAAAATAGTATTAGCTCACATGCTAATCCACATCTGCAAGATTAAGGCTGTGTCGTATTTTATAATTGAAGCCTATAATAGTCACGACGGACATTATAATTTTGGAAGTGAGAGGATGAATAATCACGCAACTTATTTCGCTACCCACGTGATTGGACTTTTATTCACCATGGTTGAAGCAGTCACCATGGGCTAATACCATCCCAGTATGGGGGGGGGGTGACGTTTCTACAGGAACCAGCATGATGGTGGAACTTCCAGAACGATGAACGAGAGGGAAGGAGCCAAAATGCCATTTCCAGGCATATCCACGAAGATGTCGACAGGGACAAATCGAACCCTGGTCTTTGGGGGAGTCCAGATGGGAGTCCTGATGAGGAGAATACCGATCAAGAGAGCCAGAGAGGCTTATGTACAACCCTTGTTGTGGAATAGAGAGCCGAGTGAGAGCTCCTCCATTTCGTGAGTTTTTTGTCACACCCCTTCTTTGTTCTAGTTTCTGGTGGTATAGTAGTTTTAATGTAGTTTGTGAATCAACCACACTCAGTGTCAGCCATTTTTCTAGGTAGGGATGTAACTAGATTAGTTAGATGTCATTTATTTCAGTGTAGAGTGAGACACCCTTGGGGTCAGACATTTTGGTCAGCCCTGGTGCAGCTTGGTGAACGTCGTGGAACGTCAATGCCTATCTTTTTGCTGAACCTGATCGTAGTCATTTTGAGGCTATTTTGTTCAACCCTACTTGGGGTAATTTTCAAGTCTTTGCTGACTGTAGTTATGGCAATCAGATGCCTTGGTTATTAATTGACTGCATTCTTCGCAGCCATCCTTTGTTACACCCCTGACTGTCGTTAGAACGGTCGTATAATTTAGGTAGTCGACAGTAACTACCAGTTTGTAAATGCATTATATTTCATTTTGAATAAGCTCAGAAGCTATTCTTGGTCATGTTTGAACCTAACAACTAGAAGGAATGTTTCGTTGCCTAGCATCGAACGCGGTTCCCAACGTATCATTAAGCAGATCTAGTGTGTGAATCTGTGCCACATTTATCACATTTTTTTGTGTCGTGTGAGACACGTTTTTATTTGATGTTCTAGCAACTACTGAGTTGCATTTTTAAAGCAAAGAGCTTCAGTTATTGTAAGTTTACTTTCATTTAGACGTCTTTGGTAGAAAGACGGAAGTGTATTACTATACTCAGATTTATAGCGTGCGTTTGATACACGGACTCTGTAGAGATCCGTAACATATGGTAAAGTTTTTTATGAACCGGCCAAGTGCAGGTTTTGTATTGATTAAATCGCCGGCCTTGAATAAACTGGTTATGTAACCCAGTGACCTAGAGCACGCCTGCTTCATTGTGAGACAAAACTACTATAGACGAGGACAGAGTACAATTTGTATTCGCTTTTCCTTTCATTGCTACTTTGCTTATGGAAACCAGTTTCCACTCTTGTATTTGATCACTTGTTTTATGGATCGGTTTTTGTTAGTTTAACGCTCTGTTGCGTGTATTGTCGTATGACAGGTACAGTTATGTAAGGTTTTCTATAGGATGGTGAAGTCTACCCTGTTATTGCAGGATGTTATTGTATGCTTTGTCCGGGGATGATCCCGTTGACCAGATGTTATATGGAAGGTAACTGTTGTACAGGCCTATCCCAGAGTTATTGAACGCGAGCTTAGCGCCGCTGGTAACCCGTGTTATTGTGTGTCCGAGTTGTTATACTCGTTGATTATATTCCGACTGTTGAGTCGAGGCTTTTTGGTGGAGAATGATCTCAGTTGGAGACACTCCGTGCCCAGGCTATTGTCAAAGTTATTCGCCATAAACCTACGATAAACCTATAAACCGACATTCTAATAATAAAATGCATAATTGTTGTAAAACAAGCCTAACTAACGATTCTTTCTATCTAACTTTGTTCTTTGCATTCTGGAACTGTTGACATAGCCGTGCAGTTGAAGATAATTTCCTTGTGAGGAAACGACTAGGACAGTTGACATTTTTGTAGCGACCTGAAGCATGTGCGAACCTAGAGTTCGTAGCTTGTGGAGCTCAGGCCATGCGATGTCAGACGTGGTCTCAACTGCGCATTCGTCACCGTAACTATACACATTAGATGACTATGGTTTACAAAGAGTAAACCAAGGTGTAGGCAGGAATTTTTAATAAAACTACTGTGTCTATTTCGTTATTAATTTATGATGTCAAGTGTATTAAACCCTACATGTTACTTTATTGCGTGCTGTTAGCACATAGTTATTAAGCATAATTAAATTGTTTGTTTTTCATGGCTATACACTTAGCTTTTGGATGTAATTGTTTTCTTTTACGGACGTCATCGCCGTAAATTTTGTTAATTGATAGGACTTAGCTAGTTGAATTAATGTTAAATTTAAATGTCGAAATGGTACCATCCTAACCTAGATTTGTTTTGCTACCCTGTTAAATGTAAATTCAGATATTAGCTTGATCTTGTAACTTGAACTAGGGACTTGCGTCGTGCCATATTCCTAGCGTTGCTGTTGTTGCTTTATCATTGTGAGTTAGATCTTTCGCGAGGGTTTTCAGTAACTTCTCAGGTAGGGGACCTGTTCTTTATCTTAGTTTATTTATTAATTTGCGGACTAGCCGATTATAACCCTCCGAACTAGGCTAGGGGCTTGTGAATTTTAATAAATTTTCACGGTGTTTTACATGAGTCTGGATGTTTATTTTCTCAGCCTAGTTTTAAGGTGAACCTTTCCTTAGGCGGTCTATGACCATCGTCACCATGTACCACGATCCCTGTGGACTACGGACTCTCGTGCCGCTTTAGCCTTTTTGGAAGGTCACCTGATCCTCACGGTACTTTTCTTTTTATTCGATTTATGTGTCGTTAGTTGAGTCATCGTGGTTGTTGACATCAACTAAACGGTCTCAGTACAATAGTGTTGACTGACTGAAAAGCATTTAACTTCGTTTACTTAGGCAACACTGAAAATGGCTTCAAAAAACATAATAATAAAAATAGTAAGAATAAATAATAACAATAATAATAATGATAAGTAGAATGCTCTTATAACACCACATATATAGGCCTATCTCTACTGAACTGGAATGCGTAGGATTAGATGACGGACACTTGTTGCTATGGTAACCACCGTGTCACGCTAATGACAGATAGACCCCCCTCCCCCAGTTATTGTTTTACTAGCAGTAGTGCCCGGCTTCGCCCGGTGGATTTATTTGTTTTACACTACTGGAGCGCTCAAGGTTTACGATCGGAATAAATGAATGTAAATTTGAAAGCACCAACGCTTATTGCAGCTGATAAACTCAGTATACTGCACCAACACCATCGCCTTTATACAGAGGTATACTATCGTCATGATGATAACTGTTTTAAGGGGCCTAAGAAATATTTTTGCACTAATTACTCCCCGTGACTGCAATTTATAAGCAGCTCGCAATTCTGCACCAGAACATTGGTAGGGGCGACGTGATGCGGCCCGAATTAAATGGCAACAATAGACTTCGGTATTATTGAAGCCGTTCTAGGGCGCTTGTTCTTCCGACTTACTGAACAAAAATCAATCTTTAAGGTTACCTGAGAGGTGTAACCTAATGCTACATAGCCTGAACAATTCCTCTTGAGTTAAATCGCGAAGCACAACAGTGATGGAGAGCTACAACAGGTCTGGAATCAAAATAATTTCTCGAATCGCACTGGTAGTTCCAGAGATTAGCGCGTTTAAACACATAAACAAACACACAAACTCTTCAACTTTATTATATTAGTATAGATCAATGTAAGGAACTACGAGGTCATCTGCCCCTAAACCCGCCCAGTCCTAAGACATATCCATGCTTTTCTTTTTGAGGATCCGGGCAGCCTTCGGATTGACTAAAGTATATACAATTTTAAAAGTAAATCATAGATGTCACAGATTGTTGAAATCAGCTGATGACTCGTCTGGAAATAGATTGTAATTACTGTACATGGTAGTGTCCATCTCTGCGTGACACTGTGCCAAATGTTTGACCCGTAATACATGAACAAATATTTTTGTGATCGTGTTGGACAATGTTGTAAAAGTACTTCTGGTGTGTTGGTGCATATGCTGAGGCAATTTAAAACGCATCACGGATTTTGTTTCGACCACAATACATTCCCTGTTCCCATGTTTGTTGTTGTTGTTGTTGATTCATTTCGGTGACCCCGCGGGCGAGTTAAATCGCGAAGCACAACAGTGATGGGGAGCTACATCAGGTCTGGTATCGAAGGTTCGATTCTTGGCGCTGACAACGGCCGTCTTAAGTGTGATTATTCTCCTGTTTTTTCCACATTTTCTCCAGCAAACTGCCGAGATATTACTTTATTTTAAGTCCCGGGTCACCTAACAACCTAACGCCGGTACACACACTACTACAGTCATCACAGTAATACAGTTTATCAGACAACTTCAACATACGATCAAGAGCCCCCAAAGTCTCTAAAATGAATTAGTATCATTATTTAGTAGGCAGGGTGAAGGGTAGCCTAGCCCAGTCGTTAGAGTCGCTGAGTTTCTAACTGGAAGGGAATTGGTTCGAGTCCGTGACAAGTAGTGTATTTTACAAATACAATTACAACTTTGATAAACGCAATTGGCCCTGGGATTCACTCAGCCTACACCAGGGTAGTTCCAGGGAGCAAAGGCGGCCGGAAATAGAGTTGACAACTTCGTCCCATGTAGTGCTGATGTCATGAAGAGTGGAAGCCTCTTCCTTCCACTTCTCCAAGGTCCAACATGGCCTGTACGGAGTTGGCTCTTCATCGTTTAGGGGTTTGTCGCATCGTGGTCATGTAGCCCTGTGTACTTGGATGTGCATCCAATTTGGCTGATAACCTATGACATTGCTGTGGTTGTACTACTGTGTGCATTTGTAACTACAGCTAGGATTGGGTAGGAGGTGGCCGTGCCCTTGGTACTGTAACCGAAACACTTACCAATACCTGGTGAAATCCCTCGATGGTCACTGGTTCGTAGAACCTGAAAAATGCCCGGCGAAAAACCCTCCCAGGTCATACCACCAAGTAGAGGAATGAATGGGGTACTAGTCATCCTATCAGGCTGTTTTAAGAAAGACCATGGCAACAACGAACGAACAAATAAGAAACTAGCTCAAGAACACGAAAAACAACTCTAAAAAGAATTATCTCAAGGGTGGAAAACCCTGGAAAAAGAAAATCCAAGCGATGGCCATCTTAAAACGACCTCCAATCTCTTCGTTAAAATATCACACCATGATTTAAAATTGGGAAAACAATTTATTCCAAGAGAACAAGGTAACAGACAAGAAAATAAAAATAATCCCTGTCATCAAGAAAACAAAATAACAGCTAAACACAACTTACTGTAGTAAGAAAATCCTAAATGATTCCAGAAATGGATTACGATCATCACCTACACGCTGGGGTGATTCTAAATATAATATCTCACATTATGAAATAAGGAAATAAGGCATCAATCCCCCAATGATATTAGGAGGACTGGATGAATAAAGAAGAATTATCAAAAAAATTTACACGTGTATCGTCTTAAACGATATTCCAAAAGTGTAGCAATATCAAGATTATATACAAGTATTTATAAGAATATATACAGAAATGTCCTCTGACATTCACATGATTCAGTCCCGACAGCTGATCTTGGCTATAACATTCGCATCGTGATGTGTAATTAACATTCAATACATCGGGTTATTAATTTTATCAAGCAATTAAGCTAAGTAGTGTATCTATCGACTATGTTCATGATTCAAATTTCAAGTAAACTTGTACAAAATTGCAGAGGTTTTAATGATTATATGCTGTGGAAATGTCTTCAGTAGCTCGAACAGATTATCCAAGCGTTGCCTTTGATTAGGTGAAGAAAAGCATGTAGGATCGCTCTATAAGAATGACGACGCCAATGTCTCCAACAGACATTAAAATACCAGAAAAACTCATCTATATTAACGTAACACAAAACACGGGTGTTGACTACTCGAAGTCACAAACAGATTGGCACTTACCGGCTGAAAAGCACTTACCGGCTCAATCTAAAATAGGCCTAATGCTTCAACAAGCATAAAATCTCATAAATATGCATCATCCCAGATGTGCATCCAAAACACAGCACAACAAGGTTATACGAACCTTCAAAACAATACTATTATTTAATCTCAATATTCACACAAGAGCTACAAACATGCTTAACTCACAGACTAATCTTAAGCACGTTGCTCAAAGTCGAGACACTGAAACATTCCACTAGCAATTAACCAATCTTGCCTCCCGATAACGTATATTAATAATACTTGTTCATTTTTCTTGACTCCAAGTCAAGCTTTCCTGGAATAATTTAATCAACCTTGTAAATGTTGTTCAAAACTGCTATACTATATCTCACTCACACAATTGCATTAAATGCAATTATTTACGTTAATACTGTGGAAAATACATGTCTCAAAATGACATCCTAAATTAAGTTAATCTCAAATCAATACCTAATAGAAGGTAAAACTGATCTTTTCCTGAACCAGGATAGCCTCCAACTTCGGTGGGCTTCGAAGTATCAGTGGATAAAACTTACACCATGAAAGCAAGTTAACTAATCAGGTTAATCCAATGACAATCATTAAGTAAATCCACAACGAACACCAAGATAAACTTTCCAAGATTCAAATCGCTGCGAGAAAGCGAAGTTCCTAACAGAACAGTAGTACATGAAAAACATGTACTGGCCTCATAGAAATGAGTGTTCCAAACACTGAGAAAGAAACGCGATTAATACTATGCTTGGACAAAATATTGGAGATCTTCCCCTAAATTCTCTTCTCGGCAAATAAAAATACGCACTACTAAGAAATTACTGATTCTACTGATTAAATGATCCAAACTAATAATACACAAGGGATGAATTCGTTAAGCGAATACAATATCTCGGGAACACAGCAAGTCAGATTCGACAGAAACATCGAACCTAAACTTGCGAATACCCATTTAATCTACAAAAAAGAAATGACAATTGCAATTGCTAACAAGAGCCTCCACTAAGCTACGTTAAAGAGTCTGCTGGTCCAGTACCTTTTGTTGCATCTTGAAGCGTCTTAAGTGGGGTATATAAATATCTGATGAATATCCAGGGTATCTTCTTCTCTGGATCTGGGAATCGAACCCGGGCCTGCAGCGCACACGCATACTGGTCAGACGACCATACGAGCCTACTCCCTTCATGCCAGAAATACTATAATCCGCCTGAGAAAAAGCACTGTTCTGCATGTCGCAGCTCATGAAAGCACTCGCAAACAACCACTGGAGTGCGGTGAAAATATACTCCTCTCCAACAAGGACAATGCAGATGTGGGTGGCAGTCATTTTGCTTATGCATTTCTCATGAAGCTACACCATTAAATCTAGCCTGCCCTTCTGGAAGTCATAACTATAACGTTGAACTTCCCCACTGACATCTCAGACGATAATATGCGTTCTAGTGTCTGCATAATTTACAGCTTAACAATTCCTGAAGTTAGCATGTATCAGTACAATCATACACGTTACTATTGCTCGTGATGAAGACCTCACAGGGTTTCGAAATGGCTGCCTTGATCATGGACACCGCTGGACAGAGACATACAGTCTGTCCGCGTTCCGTTTCGACACAATTCTTCTTGACCAAGATGGCAGTATACATTACATCTGTTCTGAAAAATATCTCAGATCCATTAAAAAATGGTTGCTTTAATAATTTCCTGTGCACGGTACATGTCCGCTTGTCGAGACACGAAATACTCTGCACGTTTATAACGCACTTTGAAAAAGAACTGTTCGGTTTAGCTGAGTATAAACGCGAGCCGTCTCCACACGGAGTTATCACAGCCTGCCTTTCACCTGCGATCTCGCTTACTAGCCGAGTTGCGTAACCACACATATGACACTCCGAATACAAAAGTACAAGTCCAAGTGAAGTCGCCTTGCTTGCAGCCAAACGCCACAGCAAGCAACCCCCACTACTGCCTTCCTTCATCGATATCTCGATGTGTCAATAACTCGCTTATGGCTTGATCATTATAGATGTTATTCTTGCACGTCGCTTGTTATATTATATTCCTCATATAAAATAGCTTTCTGCTATGGTATTCTGCGTTCTACGTCCTTCGAAAAGTCTTTTAATACTCTAATTCGCTTCAAGACAATAAAGATAATCCTGTAGCCTGGATCGATATATGACATGACGTCACATATATGTTTATTGATCGGTCTGGCTGTGAGTCCACCCACTCGGGAATGCTCGTTACTTTCCGATCTCGAACCGAATGACACTTCTTATATCTACGGCGTGATAGATCATGACTTGACTCACGACCTCAACAGCATCGCGTCTCTCGTCGTCTCCACTACAGTATCTGGGCATAACCTTATGAAAATATACGGTACATCTCCCCACTGATATCTCAAATAAAAATAATTTTGCTTTTATTTGCACCAATCTAGGTAATTTCGATATATGTATCGTTATTTTCATACAGATCTTAAACAATCTTCTCCACATATCTCTTGAGGTTTTTAGCATTAAAACGTCATATAACATCTCTACCATTTTGTGCTTACAATCTCATAGCAGTTATTTCCAAATGCTCTTGCTATCATATAGCTTCTGTCCAAGCTCTCTCTGGCCTTCTATTTAAATGGACTCTTGATGCGAATGCTATGCCAGCGTCAGTCTTCAATTTCTTCGTATACTCTTTTCCTGTTCTCTGTCAGGGGTTCTCTCCTGACTTCTATCCTTTCTGCTGGTGCTGGCTTGAGCCTGATCTCTCACTCCCTCCTTTCTCTCTTTTGACCTTCTTCGTCCTTCTTCTGGGGACCTATCTCGCCCTCTCTTGAGCCTATCCTGCTGTCTCTTTCTTTCATATTCCTTTGTTCTGTAATATTTATATCTGGAGTAACCTTGATTCTGTCGGTTATCACCTTGATTCCAGTTGTACTGAGCTTCTCTCCTATTTCTGTCATATGGAGCTTCTCTCCGGTTCCTGTCATATGGAGCTTCTCTCCGATCCCTGTCACTCTGACTATATCGATTGTTATAATAGTTTCTGTCATCATATCAACGTTGCCAAGGTCTACTACAACTGTATTTTCATCTCTCTGTTGGTCGTTCAATCTCCTATCATTCTGATAACTCTTCCTGATTGGACCTGTTCTATTTTCATTTCGAGGTTGGAAACGCTCAGTTTGTTGAGTCCTATTCATCATGACTGCGTTTACGGTCTTAGGTTCCTGTCTAGAACTCTTGGTGACTGTCGGTTGCGTCATTAAACTAATATGATCGAGGCGGCGCAATAGATCATCCATCGATGCTAAGGTCGAGATACCAGAGGTTATTAGTGACTTCCTAACTTCAGCTGGAAGCTGTCGCGATATGGCTTCTACTAATTCAACCTGCGAAAAGGGTGGATCAAGAAATCTCAATTTATCCAACTGACAAGCGAAATATTCTGCATAACTAGTCGGTCCTGTAGTAGCATACTTCCTTGAATAAATCTCGGATCTTATGTTCTGTTGGACCTCAATTGGCCAAAAACGCTGAACAAACGTTTGTGTGAACTGGTCGAAATCCTCAAAGGTGCATCTGAACGCTTTAAACCACTGAAGAGGAGCGACCGATAAAAAACTCTCTACTACTCGCAATTTCCGTTCATGTGGTACATGAGATTCCACAAAATAACCTTGAATGCCTCTAATAAATTCTAAAGGGGTGGTTCCATCTAGATTGTTAAATTTCCTTGGTTTATCTTCAAAGTTCCTAATGATGGTTATATTAGATGCCCTATCTGACGTTCTTGTGACATTACTATTGTACCCGATACCTAGTTTAGGCTATCGGCTACGCCAGCAGACATTAAGCCGTAGTTGAGGTTTTGAGAAGAGTTAGGAAAAGATAGCGCACCGATCGAGTCAAGAAGAATGTCAAGATGACGTAGGAGGTCTAGGATCAAGGAGGCACCGACATCTGTAAGAAGATGGAATTATGGATAGAGATGTGAAGTTTTATTAAGATATGTATGGAATATGGTAATTAAACATCTTAGAAGAGGATATATAACATGCATTATAAGTGGAAATAATTGTAAGGAAGTCAGATAACCCTTAAGTTATTTTATAACGGAATAGCCGAGATGATGTGGGTTCGAGACTATAATCGTGACGCGAGAGCACAGTGGTGGGGGACTACACCACGTGTCTGCGCCAGGCAGATAAGAGAGTGAAGACAGTGCCAGCACATTCAGTGGAGCTCTGTCAGTCGAGCAAGTAAGGTCGAGCTCTATAACGCTAGCCAGACGCACGGTGACGGTCGCGTAGCGTACCGAAACTGTCACGGCAGAGTGTAGGCGACAGTTTCAGCATCGCCGAGCAGCGAACGCCAAGCAGGTCGTTGATCCAGGGGGACTTGCCGAGGAAGCAATCACAGACGGCCGGGATATGTTAGAACAGCACTGCAAGTAGTTGGAGACTTTATTACAAGCTACATTTCAACGCAGTTTGAACACAGTTCTTTTATGAATAACTTTATGACCATGCTTTTCCATAACGCATTCAAAGTTACTTTAACAATTTCAAGCAAGCGGAATGTTGTTAGCATAGGCACTGATGAACATTAGATCGTGCATTAATGAAGTTTATTTCTTATGCAGTTTCATGAATTACCAAATACAGACAACTACAGGGTGTTTAATAAACTTGGACACTCTCATGTAAAATTTTATTTTACGAAAGTGAGACTTAGCAGTTATTAGAGATTGATCTTTCAATACTCAAACTGAACATTTAATGGAACAGTGGCGTAACTTAGAAGAGGAGTAGGGGGTCCGCTGTTTCCATGAACTTTTTCGAGAGGAGGTGGACAATATCCGCTATGGGTAATCCGAAGTTCAACATGTCAGAATAGACGCAGATAGACACAATATGGCACCGCAGAGCGATGGATTCGATTCCTGACGAGAGGAGTCCACCAGCTGATTCACTTGGGATTTCGAAGGCAATCGTCATTTCATGGATGGAATGATATTCACGCCGATCTTTCGAGAAATTCATTATGTAGGGAAAATCGACGATCTTTCGAGAAATTCATTATGTAGGGAAAATCGACGATCTTGGAAATTTAATAACAGCTGATTATGAAAGGTACTGTAAGAGTCATAACTACCTGATACGATTATTTTCATGAATACTGGGCACACATGTATATTTTTCTAATAGGAGTGATACGATTATTAAGACATGGTTTGACTTTATATACTTCGAATTTGCTAGAATATGGAGTGACCATATGATATGGCAGGCATCATTATATGAAATTCTCACCATTGGTTGGCTTTATTAAGCAGATGTTTGGTCTTTTAGACATTTTTCCAGCTAGGATATTTTTCATGAATAGTTTTTTTTGTGTAACGAGTATTTCGAACTCGTGATCTGCAATTGATTACCTAAAATTACTTCGTCAGTTCATTGCATATTAGCGAGTGTGTATTATTCATCAGTAGGGATTTTTCCATTGGATTGTTTGGAGATATTTAGAAGTTATTCACTTTAGTGAATGAACATCGCTTTTATATGACAACTAGAGACTTGTTGATTCCTATCTGGTACATTCACTCATATAGCCTACGAGATGGGGTCTTTCGTATTTATACGATTGTATGGTGGTACTCATCTTACCCATCGTTCAGGGAAATATCATCCAAGTCGACGGGGCGAGGTCTTTCGTATTTATACGACTGTACGGTGGTTACACATCTTACTCGCCATTGAGGGACTCATTTTTATCATCCGAGTGTACACGAGATTGTAAGTGAATCAAACAAGGAACTACTAGTCACATATCAGTCGAAATTTTGTTAAATAAAGTAACGATAAATGTCAGCAGGATTGCGTTTAGTAATTCTTGTTTGCCAATCCAATATTTTGTTGCTATACTCTTTTGAGAGTAATTTCAGTTTAACAGCTGTTACAGCTGATGCTTTTGATGAGTTTTATAATTGTGTTTGATACCTTTGAGAAGGATTTAAAGTAATTGAATCTTGTAAGATTAATCATTAATGGTCAGATTTATTTTAAGGCAGATCAGTATTGCAGATTTTGATATGAGAGATTATAGCACATTGGTGTTTTTCTGTGATGTGAGTTATGAAAATTGTAAGAGAATTTATGCTATTTGAAAGCAGATCTTAAATTACTGAGGTAATATTTTTCCAATTGTTTAAGAAGTTGTCTAGATGTGATCAGAGTAATTACAGTTATTGGAGATTGTGTGCGTTGATAATTTGAAGCCAGTTATATATTTTTTTGTAGATCATGCAACATGGTTAAGTGGAGTTTGTGGTAGGCATTTTGTGGAAGTTGCCATGTGATAGTTGCAACGTTGATAATGTATTTTGAGGCAGACGTGAGGTCGTCGTACCCAGTCTAGCGTAATTGTTGAGATTCATGCTGTATGTGCTGAATATTTATGGAGTTTTGTGGAATAATTGTTGTATTCAAATGTGATATTTGAAGTATTGAGGAAATGTAATATAGTTGTGGATAGTTAGATCCAACGTGATGTCGTGGAGGCAATAATATTTTTTGGCATGATAAATTAAATACGAGATATAACTTGGAAGTGATAAAACTGTAAGACAACGTTCTATAAACCATATTAAACAATTTGTTAGGAAATTAAACAAATAAATAAAGTTGATAATACAAGATTTTCTGAAAATAATAATTAATGAAATAATAATCTGAGATTTAAGCATATTAACGATCTGACCTAATGAAATAAAAATCAGAATGACTAGATGAAATAATGAAAATCTAAATAACCAGAAGATTGAAATTTAAATAAGTTGATAAATTAAAATTTGGAATAAATCGATGAATTAAATAAATGGATGAATTAAAGATTGGAATAAAATAAACTGATTGAAATGAATTAATAGACGATTGTAATGATGATGAATAACTGAATTAGAAGGTGATAATTAACTAAAGAAGCTGATGATTAATGAATTTACATGGAATTAAATAAATTTAATTGAGAGATAATTTGAAGGAATTGCAACTTGAGTTGAAGATTTAAATGATGTAATGGTGATGAATTAACGATTCTGACAGGAATATGTAGAATTTTGAAGTGAGAATTAATGTGAGGAATGTTTAATTTTGATGATGACGATAACGATGACCAATGAGCCATGAATTTTCTGTAATTCACAGATAAGTAATTGTGAATGACGATGTAAATAGTGTAAATTAATTATTCGATGTTTAGGAACATTTGACTAACATGTTCAACATTCAAATTATGCCATGCAAACCATAAATTACGTGATGTTTAATATATGTGATTATAATATGTGTATGTTTAGACAGATTAATAACCTTTTTCAAATCCACATTGATGATGTTAAATTAAAGAGAAATTAGGTCTCAGGTTTCACAAATGTCAGTGACGAAAGACATAGTGCTACAGTGATCCTGAGAACCCAAGAGAACTTTAGAGATTTTTCTGTTCTATGTGGATAAAAATAATTTTGGATTAGAAAAGAGATGGTTCGATTTTTGGACAATGACAATTTAACTTTGGCATTCGACCATACTCTCAGGTAGGAGTTATATTTAAAATGTCTGTCTGACTATCAAAGTAAAATAAATTTGTTTTTATCTTAGTTGTGATCTGATGATGGTGTGATGTTCCTTTTTCTTTCCTTGTCTTGAGTAAGGCTTATCCGGAAAAGAAGTGGTTTGCTAGGAATTCAGTTGATGGCGCCCATTTATATTTGCATTATTTTTATTAAACTTAAGCCCGTAACGACCCTAGAGATACTTTGTCTCGTGATACCCACTGCTTTTTCGATAACTCAGCTGAATTTCCGACACATTCCTTATTTGACTAGAGGTTCATTTAACTCCGCTCTGTCCTGGAACTCCAGTAATGCGATGTTATAGCAGATGGGTCATCGCATCCCCAGGACGAACGGGTACAGAGAGAGAGGGAGAATTGGCGCCCAACGTGGGGATTCGATTTTGTTTATTCTATGGAATCACATCAGATTTAGATTACTGAGAGATTGATCTCAAGTTCATTTAATTGTGTTACAAAATTTATTAAGCTTAGTCAGACAATGTACTTGAGTGCCCATTCCAGTGTTCATGTTAATCGTATTAGTTATATCATGTTAGTTATAAGACATTTTTCCTATACCCAAGTGAATGCAGGAATTGAGACATTGTGATGTGTTGTTGTCTAACGTCTCTATATAAAACGTATATTGAAAATATAATTATGTTGTCAGAAGATTTAGCTAAGGTGTTAGGAGAGTTACAGACGGGTATGTCTGGTATTGCAGAAACTATTTCTAAGATGGAAACGGAAGTTAAAGAACATATTAATAGTTCAGAAGCTAGATTAGAAGCTAAATGTAAAGAAAATGTGCAAGCATTACAAACTAGTACTGAAGAAAATTTAAAATCATTACAGGCTAGTAACGAAGGCAATCTGAACGACAATTTAAAGTCATTAGAGACTAGGCTACAGTCAACTAGTGAAGAGAATTTAAAATTATTACAGTCAAATAGCAAAGATGAGTTGATGTTATTAGAGACTAGGTTACAGTTAAATAGTGAAGACAATTTTAAGTCATTAGAAGAAAGGCTACAGTCAAATAGTAAAGATGAGTTGAAGTCATTAGAAACTAGATTACAGACTAGTACTGAAAGTCATTTAAAAGCTAGTGAAGCTAACTTGAAGGATAACTTTAAATTATTGGAAGAGAAATTACAAGCTCGTAGTGAAGAAACTAACACTGAATTAGAAAACAAGTTAACTAGATTAGAGAATAGCTTAACTTTAAAGAATAATGAAATGCTGAAGTCTTTACAATTAGACATAATTGCAGTAAATATGAAAGGAGAGGAAAATGTTCAAATATTAAGAAAAAATATTATTGAATTAGAAAGTAGAGGAGAAGAAAATATTTTTACTTTAAGAACAGACGTTATATCCATACAGAAAGACATTAAATCAGATGTATCGAAGTTGAGATTCGACATCGATGGTTTAGTGGCAGATGTAGGCAAAATTCAAGAGTGGTCTACCGAAGTATCTTTCTAGACTAAAATTAAAGGTCTAGAAATGAATCTAGGTAATGAGATTAAAGATTTAAAGACAGTAATTGGGACCATTAAAGAGGAAGTCTTAGGAGAGGTCAATTCTAATTTAAAATCATTAGAAAATCAATTGCAGAAAGATATTAGGAAGATAGACGACGATATAGAGCAAAAGGTTAATGAAAACTTAGCTTTATTCAAAAATAGAGTCGGTGCAATTGTGGAAGAACGGTATAGTGAGGTCGATGCCGAAGCAAAAGAGAAACGTGAAGGGTTAGATGAAAAATTAATCGCAGGTATGGCAAACTTAGAAGCGAGGTTTACGGAGAACAAGGAAGCGATGAAGATAGATTCAACTCTATTTAGAACAGATGTTGATCTGTTATAGGAACAAGTCGCGTTAGTAAAGAATACGTGCGAAGGCAAAATTGACAAGTTGAAAAACGATCTAGACGAGAGTAACAAAACGCAGGATGTTACATCGTTAGATGAGTTGAAGACGCAGGTCAAGAAATTAGCAGAAGACAGGATAACTAAACTAGAATCCATGTTTAACAGTTTCACCAGTCAGAATATAACATCAGGGGAAACATTGATACATCAAACAGCGATAGACCGCAGTATGACTAATCAAGAAGCGAGCATGGGAGAAGACCGTCAAATGCAACCGAACGTGACATTCGAAAGGGCCAGTTCAACCCCTCAGGATAATCCAAGTTCGAGTAGGAGTACGTTGGGTCCAAGCGAACGATACTCAGGTCCAGTCACCATTATTAGAAATCTGGATGAAAAGCCGAGAAAGTTTTCGGGAAATACAGGAGTCACACCAGTCGAATTTCTGCGAGATATTCGAGACTACATGGCGGAACATAGGGTAGCCAAAGAAAGAGAGCTAAGGATAGTCGAACGCGCCTTAGATGGGTCTGCGCTTACTTGGTTTAGAGCGTTCAGAAGCAATTTTGCGAACATGGAGCAATTTGCCATAGCTTTCTTGAGGAGATTTTGGAGTGCCGAGGATCAACTTAACGTAAGAGCAGAAATGTACTCAAAGCGCTATTCTACGTCACATCCGACGCATTATGCCAATTATTTCACGTCACAGCTGGCTAAATTACAGTTTCTGATTCCTCCATTGCCAGAAGAAGAGCTTTTGCAAGCTATAGCGAGACAGTTACCGATTGAGGTACAGCGATCACTAATAGCGTCGGGAGCCAATACACTTGAGCATTATGACGACATTTTACGGCGATTGGACTATACAAGCGCACAAGTTACGCCTAGAAATACCAGAAACGACAATAGAAACACGCAAGAAGTGAATGCGGTAGTCGTAGACAACGCAGCTCAAACGGACAGAAGAGATTCCTGGGAAAACCGACGGAACGAAGGGAATCGAGGAAACATCCGTAACGCTCGAGGAAATGATCGATATAGAGGACCATATGAGAGGCCATACGATCAAGAAGCAAGAGATAGCCGATATAGAAATTATAACCAGAATTCCAGATATCAAGACAGGAATCGATATAACAATAGATATCGGGGCAGAAATAACTGGAGCCAAGGTCAACAGAATAATGGGAACGACAGGCAGGATGGCCGAAGAAACGATCCTAACGACAGACGAGATAATCGTGGACATGAGAGGTCGAGGCAAGAAGATAGACAGCCTAGTGCACCACCCGAAGAGACAGTGAGAGATGTCAATCGAGCAAGCACGAGTGGCGAAGGAAGAAACAAACGTCAGAATAACACGGAATCAAGATGCTAATCATTGGAAGTCAATCATCATTATTGAGAGTCAGAAATACCATCATGCTGAGTTAGGGAATTGTAGAGCTATCGTGTACATGTATTATATATAGAATGCCTGAGAGTGAATTTTTTTTTCAATCCTGATAAAAAAAAGGAGATGTACGGGAGAGATGTACCCGATACCTAGTTTAGGCTATCGGCTACGCCAGCAGACATTAAGCCGTAGTTGAGGTTTTGAGAAGAGTTAGGAAAAGATAGCGCACCGATCGAGTCAAGAAGAATGTCAAGATGACGTAGGAGGTCTAGGATCAAGGAGGCACCGACATCTGTAAGAAGATGGAATTATGGATAGAGATGTGAAGTTTTATTAAGATATGTATGGAATATGGTAATTAAACATCTTAGAAGAGGATATATAACATGCATTATAAGTGGAAATAATTGTAAGGAAGTCAGATAACCCTTAAGTTATTTTATAACGGAATAGCCGAGATGATGTGGGTTCGAGACTATAATCGTGACGCGAGAGCACAGTGGTGGGGGACTACACCACGTGTCTGCGCCAGGCAGATAAGAGAGTGAAGACAGTGCCAGCACATTCAGTGGAGCTCTGTCAGTCGAGCAAGTAAGGTCGAGCTCTATAGCGCTAGCCAGACGCACGGTGAAGGTCGCGTAGCGTACCGAAACTGTCACGGCAGAGTGTAGGCGACAGTTTCAGCATCGCCGAGCAGCGAACGCCAAGCAGGTCGTTGATCCAGGGGGACTTGCCGAGGAAGCAATCACAGACGGCCGGGATATGTTAGAACAGCACTGCAAGTAGTTGGAGACTTTATTACAAGCTACATTTCAACGCAGTTTGAACACAGTTCTTTTATGAATAACTTTATGACTATGCTTTTCCATAACGCATTCAAAGTTACTTTAACAATTTCAAGCAAGCGGAATGTTGTTAGCATAGGCACTGATGAACATTGGATCGTGCATTAATGAAGTTTATTTCTTATGCAGTTTCATGAATTACCAAATACAGACAACTACAGGGTGTTTAATAAACTTGGACACTCTCATGTAAAATTTTATTTTACGAAAGTGAGACTTAGCAGTTATTAGAGATTGATCTTTCAATACTCAAACTGAACATTTAATGGAACAGTGGCGTAACTTAGAAGAGGAGTAGGGGGTCCGCTGTTTCCATGAACTTTTTCGAGAGGAGGTGGACAATATCCGCTATGGGTAATCCGAAGTTCAACATGTCAGAGTAGACGCAGATAGAGACAAGATGGCACCGCAGAGCGATGGATTCGATTCCTGACGAGAGGAGTCCACCAGCTGATTCACTTGGGATTTCGAAGGCAATCGTCATTTCATGGATGGAATGATATTCACGCCGATCTTTCGAGAAATTCATTATGTAGGGAAAATCGACGATCTTTCGAGAAATTCATTATGTAGGGAAAATCGACGATCTTGGAAATTTAATAACAGCTGATTATGAAAGGTACTGTAAGAGTCATAACTACCTGATACGATTATTTTCATGAATACTGGGCACACATGTATATTTTTCTAATAGGAGTGATACGATTATTAAGACATGGTTTGACTTTATATACTTCGAATTTGCTAGAATATGGAGTGACCATATGATATGGCAGGCATCATTATATGAAATTCTCACCATTGGTTGGCTTTATTAAGCAGATGTTTGGTCTTTTAGACATTTTTCCAGCTAGGATATTTTTCATGAATAGTTTTTTTTTGTGTAACGAGTATTTCGAACTCGTGATCTGCAATTGATTATCTAAAATTACTTCGTCAGTTCATTGCATACTAGCGAGTGTGTATTATTCATCAGTAGGGATTTTTCCATTGGATTGTTTGGAGATATTAAGAAGTTATTCACTTTAGTGAATGAACATCGCTTTTATATGACAACTAGAGACTTGTTGATTCCTATCTGGTACATTCACTCATATAGCCTACGAGATGGGGTCTTTCGTATTTATACGATTGTATGGTGGTACTCATCTTACCCATCGTTCAGGGAAATATCATCCAAGTCGACGGGGCGAGGTCTTTCGTATTTATACGACTGTACGGTGGTTACACATCTTACTCGCCATTGAGGGACTCATTTTTATCATCCGAGTGTACACGAGATTGTAAGTGAATCAAACAAGGAACTACTAGTCACATATCAGTCGAAATTTTGTTAAATAAAGTAACGATAAATGTCAGCAGGATTGCGTTTAGTAATTCTTGTTTGCCAATCCAATATTTTGTTGCTATACTCTTTTGAGAGTAATTTCAGTTTAACAGCTGTTACAGCTGATGCTTTTGATGAGTTTTATAATTGTGTTTGATACCTTTGAGAAGGATTTAAAGTAATTGAATCTTGTAAGATTAATCATTAATGGTCAGATTTATTTTAAGGCAGATCAGTATTGCAGATTTTGATATGAGAGATTATAGCACATTGGTGTTTTTCTGTGATGTGAGTTATGAAAATTGTAAGAGAATTTATGCTATTTGAAAGCAGATCTTAAATTACTGAGGTAATATTTTTCCAATTGTTTAAGAAATTGTCTAGATGTGATCAGAGTAATTACAGTTATTGGAGATTGTGTGCGTTGATAATTTGAAGCCAGTTATATATTTTTTTGTAGATCATGCAACATGGTTAAGTGGAGTTTGTGGTAGGCATTTTGTGGAAGTTGCCATGTGATAGTTGCAACGTTGATAATGTATTTTGAGGCAGACGTGAGGTCGTCGTACACAGTCTAGCGTAATTGTTGAGATTCATGCTGTATGTGCTGAATATTTATGGAGTTTTGTGGAATAATTGTTGTATTCAAATGTGATATTTGAAGTATTGAGGAAATGTAATATAGTTGTGGATAGTTAGATCCAACGTGATGTCGTGGAGGCAATAATATTTTTTGGCATGATAAATTAAATACGAGATATAACTTGGAAGTGATAAAACTGTAAGACAACGTTCTATAAACCATATTAAACAATTTGTTAGGAAATTAAACAAATAAATAAAGTTGATAATACAAGATTTTCTGAAAATAATAATTAATGAAATAATAATCTGAGATTTAAGCATATTAACGATCTGACCTAATGAAATAAAAATCAGAATGACTAGATGAAATAATGAAAATCTAAATAACCAGAAGATTGAAATTTAAATAAGTTGATAAATTAAAATTTGGAATAAATCGATGAATTAAATAAATGGATGAATTAAAGATTGGAATAAAATAAACTGATTGAAATGAATTAATAGACGATTGTAATGATGATGAATAACTGAATTAGAAGGTGATAATTAACTAAAGAAGCTGATGATTAGTGAATTTACATGGAATTAAATAAATTTAATTGAGAGATAATTTGAAGGAATTGCAACTTGAGTTGAAGATTTAAATGATGTAATGGTGATGAATTAACGATTCTGACAGGAATATGTAGAATTTTGAAGTGAGAATTAATGTGAGGAATGTTTAATTTTGATGATGACGATAACGATGACCAATGAGCCATGAATTTTCTGTAATTCACAGATAAGTAATTGTGAATGACGATGTAAATAGTGTAAATTAATTATTCGATGTTTAGGAACATTTGACTAACATGTTCAACATTCAAATTATGCCATGCAAACCATAAATTACGTGATGTTTAATATATGTGATTATAATATGTGTATGTTTAGACAGATTAATAACCTTTTTCAAATCCACATTGATGATGTTAAATTAAAGAGAAATTAGGTCTCAGGTTTCACAAATGTCAGTGACGAAAGACATAGTGCTACAGTGATCCTGAGAACCCAAGAGAACTTTAGAGATTTTTCTGTTCTATGTGGATAAAAATAATTTTGGATTAGAAAAGAGATGGTTCGATTTTTGGACAATGACAATTTAACTTTGGCATTCGACCATACTCTCAGGTAGGAGTTATATTTAAAATGTCTGTCTGACTATCAAAGTAAAATAAATTTGTTTTTATCTTAGTTGTGATCTGATGATGGTGTGATGTTCCTTTTTCTTTCCTTGTATTGAGTAAGGCTTATCCGGAAAGGAAGTGGTTTGCTAGGAATTCAGTTGATGGCGCCCATTTATATTTGCATTATTTTTATTAAACTTAAGCCCGTAACGACCCTAGATATACTTTGTCTCGTGATACCCACTGCTTTTTCGATAACTCAGCTGAATTTCCGACACATTCCTTATTTGACTAGAGGTTCATTTAACTCCGCTCTGTCCTGGAACTCCAGGAATGCGATGTTATAGCAGATGGGTCATCGCATCCCCAGGACGAACGGGTACACTATGTGCACCTACATTGCGAGTTGACGAAGTAAATTCTTCCGCTTGGGTTTGGAGTTCTGATGTGCGAGGTATAGCCCTATTCGACTGTTCCATCGGACTAAACTGAACAGACGTTAGAGCCTTAAAAGATTCCTGAATGTCGATTCCATTTTGTTCCTGTACTGGGTTAACTGGCTCATCTACAATGACTCTAAAATCACTATTTATTGGCAATCGCAATTGTTCTTTAAGAGTATCCAAGTTGATACTACCTCCCAAACTAATGCTTTCGAGGCCTTTCCTTAGCTCATTAATCTCGGAAGTTTTCTTTTCCCTTATCTCGTTTAAATCAATCTGTCCCTGATCAATCTTAAGTTCTACGACCTTAATTCGAGTTTCTAGCCCTGTAAAATTATCTATCTGTTTTTCTTGAACAGCATCCACTCTTTTGTTTAAATCAGTTCTTACATCAATGATTTTCCTAGTGGCATTGGAAAGTTTAGTGGCAAGACTCTTTTCTGTACTAGATTTAGCATTTTGAAAACTATCCTCGTTGACCTTATTCAGTTCTTGTTTTAAAAGAGCAAGATTTTCATTAATAATAGTTTTGAGGTCGATTTCAAAGTCTGCCTTAATTAATTTAGTATGATCAGTCACTTGAGTCTGCAACGTGCTCATTTCACCTTTCAAATGCTCCAAACTATTTTGCGTTTGACTGGTGTCGTGAGTATATTGCGACTGTAGTGCATCAATAAGGTCCTTACTTTCCTTTATACCCCTTTCGAAATCCCATTTGATTTCACTTCGGAAATTGATATTTGACTGTTCCATTTCATTAAGTTTTATTTCAGTATAGGCTTGACTTGACTCGATCTTATTTACTTGGGATTGGATCTTGGTTTGTTTCGACTCAAACTGATTGACGTCATTTTGAATGTTCTTAACCTGAGATTGTATTTCTGTGTGGTTTCTACTAAACCCATATCTGTTTTCAGATCGTTAACCTGTGCTTGCATCATTCTAACATTAGTGCTAACATCTTTAACAGTTTTTTCAACCTCTTTTTGACTTTCCTGTACTTGATCGATATTAGTTTTGACATTAGTGATTTCTTTATTAAGATTAGCCTGGGCATTCCAAACTTCTACTTTAACATTGCCAATATCTGTTTGAAGAGTAGTTGTAACATTGCTAATTTCAGGTTTAACATTGCCGATGTCAATTTGAAGACTAGTTGTAACATTGCTAATTTCAGTTTTAACATTGCTGATTTCAGTTTGAAGACTAGTTTTAATATCACTGATGTCAGTTTTAACATTGCAGATGTCAGTTAGCCTACTTTCGATTTTTGCAAAAAATGAAAGTAGACTTGTGAGATAACTACAGGACCAAAAATTGTGTGTCTGTCTGTGTGTGTGTGTATGTGTGTGTGTGAGTCTGTGTGTGTGTGTGTGTGTGTGTGTGTGTGTGAGTGTGTGTACTCTGAATGTCTGTCCCCCCCCTATCAATTCGAACACGGTGAAACCGAATTGAACGAAATTTGGTACAGAGGTAGAACAAGCAAAGAGCACCTCAGTCTCATGTTTTATATCGCCGCCATCTTTACCAAAACTGAATGGCGGCCACTCAAACGTTCAAAACGTAAAATCAAATAGCGACTAACCAAATTATCCGATCTCTACCAAATTTGGTAACAACATACCTTCATATAGGACGCGTCTTGTGACCATACTACAAGGTCATCCGCCGTACCATTTCAAGATGGCGACCGTGCGAATTATGCAAACTTTATAATCCATACCATGGGACCCACCAGTTCCGAATATCGAGCCGAGAATCGATTTAACTGTTCTAAAGGAAGAGGCACGTTCGAAATTAAAAGTTTATTTTGTAATACTATAGTGCAGAAGTGATTTTAAAAAGCTGAGCTGATTCAGTAATAAGACAAGATGGCAGCGGATATCTTGTGCCTGACTTATATTTCACTAATTTGAGTATTGCATTCAATATAGCGTACCGATACAAAATAAATAAACTTTGTATGAAATGCTTTATAAATAAATAATATACTCCACTGATGAAATCGTTTAGTCTAAATCATCATTTGCTAACAAGTTATATGTAAGTCATTTTATATAGAACGATGTTCGATGGCACAAATGGCTCCGTGGTAAAGCGTTGGCCTATCACTCATATGCCTACGGTTCAAACCCCATCAGAGTTTTTTTTGCTTGAAATTTTATATATTTATTGATTTGTAATGATTGAGACGTTTTAAAATTAAGCGTTATATTGTGTATATTACGGTTGAAAATATATATTTAATTAAAACATAATTCACCAGCAGATTTGCTCGAGACATCTAGCAGCCAAAAAGGTAACTGCACGCCAGCCTACATATTAACTTCAAGATTTTATTGAAATGTTTCTTCTTATGGCCACTAGAATGCACTCGCCCTGTTAGGGTTATATTGTTCGATACTTCTCCACTAGATGTCACGACTACTCTACGTGGGACTCCATTGGTTAGTACCGTATACCATTGCATTCTATGCGCATCGAACTTGAAGAATGGCAAGATGATACTACGATAAATTTTTACTTTTTATTTTAAAGGGTTTGTAACAGCCTATTATGCGTTATTTGAAAATGTTATTTGAAGTAAAGAACAAAACGATTTTACATAGTAACTGAATTCTAGCCGTTGGTGCTAGTTCAGGTTATTATTAATACTTTTATTTCAGGCAAATAGCAATCGAAAATATCCACATAGTTTGTATACACACGTCTCTGTAGGGTCATGGAAAGATTTAATTCAATTAGGGTTGTGAAAGCCATGCACAACTAGACGTGTAAAGACATGCCTCAACTCAAAGTTGGATGTTGTCCACGGCAGGTCGATTTTGTAATAATAACAATAATAATAATGTTATTTGTTTTACGTCCCTTTTAACTACTGCTGCTTTTAGATACGCCAGGGTGCCGGAATTTTGGCCCGAAGGGGATCTTTAACGTGGCAGTAAATCTACTGACATGGTTCCCTCGCATTTGTGCACCCTCAAATGCCAGCTGACTGCGCCAGGATACGAACCTGCAACCTAGGGCCCAGCAAGCGAGAACGTTACCGCTGAGCCACGCAGTCAGTCCGGTCGATTATGTCTCCAGATCCATAACATTCTTGATATACTTCTTATCTATCTTTCTTCAATGATGGTAGTAGTTTTTTTCTAGGTTGTGGCGTTTGGTAGAGGTAAATAGTTTCTAAGGTCTTCAACCAAGAAATGATTCTATTATACTCTTTGATAATAACAACGAGTTATAACTATACTCATACATTCAGGAGAAAGTAGGCTATATTTTCTTTACTGAACATCTTGTTTTAATACTGGTTTCCATGGATTGTTGATTCGACCTAACATGACAAACATTAGCCTGAATTTTTTTTTGAACTGTCTTTAATTTCTCTCATGGATGACCTTAAGTTATTTAATTCACCCCGGATGCCTTCAGTTACTGCATCCTTGAGAATTTCATTATTATGTGTTGCATTTTCATATATATTTTCAAATGTAGTCTTGGTTTGAGATTTGATATTCTCAATGTCATTATTGAGATGCTGTAGCTTGCCTTCTATCATCTCAAACATTTTTTTAAAAGTCTGCAACAGTGACTGCCTGGTTATCAGCCATAATTCAACACAAATACACTTGTCACTGGAAAACATGGGAACACTTCATGAGAAAGCACAGCGAGAACATTTGCACACAACCACAAATTGCCATAAGAGTGCGTATTTTTATTGCCTTGCATTAACTTATATCTAAACTTAAATTAAATTCATGTCATCCAGTATCATTCTGAGATTGCCTAAAATCCCTATATGTGTGATATTTTAAATCAGAGATGGTCCTAGATTCTATCATAAAACAAAATTAAACTTACACGAAGCATCCTAACTTAAAGATGATGTCAGCAAAAATCATCAGCCGGAGTTAAATAGGACAAATCACCTATGTGCAACTCACAAGTGTGTTACAATAAGTGTCTCACTCGACTGAACACGTCAAAGGAGATTACTGTGAATAACTCTTATTGAACAAGTTCTAGTCGTTTATAACCAAATAAAAAGAGTGACACCACTTCAATACATTTAAATCAAGAATCTGATAACGATTGCAATACTACCAAAATCAAGTAGTTCGAGTAACATCGTAATTGCTTTTATTCCACAGGAATTTCAATAATTTGTGCCAAAATATTGATTCACCATTATCCATGTGCCTTCATCACTACCACAACGAAACACGATGTCCCAGTTCACGCTCGGTATAGCATGATAATAAGATTGGTCTCCATTCTCTGGTGTTCCAATTTTATTTTAGGCCTACAACTGTGGCTATATATCTGGTAAACCAGGTCTATTCGAACCCATAACGTTGGCCTCCACAAAACTATGGCTATAAACCTGGTAATCCAAGTTTATTCGAGCTCAAACGTTCGGCGCCACATAACTATGTACCCGAAACACTTACCAATACCTGGTGAAATCCCTCGATGGTCACTGGATCGTAGAACCTGAAAAATGCCCGGCGAAAAACCCTCCCAGGTCCTACCACCAAGTAGAAGAGTGAATGGGGTACTAGTCATCCTATCAGGCTGTTTTAAGAATGACAATGGCTACAACGAACGAACAAATAAGAAACTAGCTCAAGAACATGAAAAACAACTCCAAAAAGAATTATCTCAAGGGTGGAAACCCCTGGAAAAAGAAAATCCAAGCGATGGTCATCTTAAAACGACCTCCAATCTCTTCGTTAAAATATCACACCATGATTTAAAATTGGGAAAACAATTTATTCCAAGAGAACAAGGTAACAGATAAGAAAATTAATAAAAATAATACCCTGTCGTCAATAAAACAAAATAACAGCTAAACACAACTTACTGTAGTAAGAAAATCCTAAATGATTCCAGAAATGGATTACGATCATCACCTACACGCTGGGGTGATTCTAAATATAATATCTCACATTATGAAATAAGGAAATTAGGCATCAATCTCCCAATGATATTAGGAGGACTGGATGAAATATAAGACGATTAATAAAGGAGAATTATCAAAAAAAATTACACGTGCATCGTCTTAAACGATATTCCAAAAGTGTAGCAATATCAAGATTATATACAAGTATTTATAAGAATTTATACAGAAATGTCCCAGACATTCACATGATTCAGCCTAAACAGCTGATCTTGGCTATAACATTCGCATCGTGATGTGTAATTAACATTCAATACATCGGGTTATTAATTTTATCAAGCAATTAAGCTAAGTAGTGTATCTATCGACTATGTTCATGATTCAAATTTCAAGTAAACTTGTACAAAATTGTAGAGGTTTTAATGATTATATGCAGTGGAAATGTCCTCAGTAGCTCGAACAGATTATCCAAGCGTTGCCTTTGATTAGGTGAAGAAAAGCATGTAGGATCGCTCTATAAGAATGACGACGCCAATGTCTCCAACAGACATTAAAATACCAGAAAAACTCATCTATATTAACGTAACACCAAACACGGGTGTTGACTACTCGAAGTCACAAACAGATTGGCACTTACCGGCTGAAAAGCACTTACCGGCTCAATCTAAAATTGGCCTAATGCTTCAACAAGCATAAAATCTCATAAATATGCATCATCCCAGATGTGCATCCAAAACACAACACAACAAGGTTATACGAACCTTCAAAACAATACTATTGTTTAATCTCAATACTCACACAAGAGCTACAAACATGCTTAACTCACACACTAATCTTAAGCACGTTGTTCAAAGTCGAGACACTGAAACATTCCACTAGCAAATTAACCTATCTTGACTCCCGATAACGTATATTAATAATACTTGTTCATTTTTCTTGACTCCAAGTCAAGCTTTCCTGGAATAATTTAATCAACCTTGTAAATGTTGTTCAAAACTGCTATACTATATCTCACTCACACAATTGCATTAAATGCAATTATTTACGTTAATACTGTGGAAAATACATGTCTCAAAATGACATCCTAAATTAAGTTAATCTCAAATCAATACCTAATAGAAGGTAAAACTGATCTTTTCCTGAACCAGGATAGCCTCCAACTTCGGTGGGCTTCGAAGTATCAGTGGATAAAACTTACACCATGAAAGCAAGTTAACTAATCAGGTTAATCCAATGACAATCATTAAGTAAATCCACTAATAATTCTGCACTCACAAAAGCGAAGTGCTTTCCAAAAAAAAAAAAAAAGTGGATTAAAACTATAAATGCAACGAACACCAAGATAAACTTACCAGGATTCAAATGGCTGCGAGAAAGCGAAGTTCCTAACAGAACAGTAGTACATGAAAAACATGTACTGGCCTCAAAGAAATCAGTGTTCCAAACACTGAGAAAGAAACGCGATTAATACTATGTTTAGACAAAATATTGGAGATCTTCCTCTAAATTCTCTTCTCGGCAAATAAAAATACGCACTACTAAGAAATTACTGATTCTACTGATTAAATGATCCAAACTAATAATACACAAGGGATGAATTCGTTAAGCGAATACAAAATCCCGGGAACACAGTAAGTCAGATTCGACAGAAACATCGAACCTAAACTTGTGAATACCCATTTAATCTACAAAAAAAAAATGACAATTGCAATTGCTAACAAATTCCTCTTCTAAGTTACGTTAAAGAGTCTGCTGGTCCAGTACCTTTTGTTGCATCTTGAAGCGTGTTAAGCGGGATATATAAATATCTGATGAATATCCAGGGTATCACCAGATAATATACTCTTCTTCTTCTCCGGATGTGGGAATCGACCCCGGCCCTGCAGCGCACACGCATACTGGTCAGACGACCATACGAGCCTACTCCCTTCATGCCAGAAATACTATAATCCGCCTGAGAAAAAGCACTGTCCTGCATGTCGCAGCTCATGAAAGCACTCGCAAACCACCACTGGAGTGCGGTGAAAATATACTCCTCTCCAACAAGGAGAATGCAGATGTGGGTGGCAGTCATTTTGCTTATGCATTTCTCATGAAGCAACCCCATTAAATCTAGCCTGCCCTTCTGGAAGTCATAACTATAACGTTGAACTTCCCCACTGACATCTCAGACGATAATATGCGTTCTAGTGTCTGCATAATGTACAGCTTAACAAGTCCTGAAGTTAGCATGTATCAGCACAATCATACACGTTACTATTGCTCGTGATGAAGACCTCACAGGGTTTCGAAATGGCTGCCTTGATCTTGGACACCGCTGGACAGAGACATACAGTCAGTCCGCGTTCCGTTTCGACACAATTCTTCTTGACCAAGATGGCAGTATATATTTACAACTGTTCTGAAAAATATCTCAGATCCATTATAAAATGGTAGCTTTAATAATTTCTTGTGCACGGTACATGTCCGCTTGTCGAGACACGAAATACTCTGCACGTTTATAACGCACTTTGAAAAATAACTGTTCGGCTTAGCTGAGTATAAACGCGAGCCGTCTCCACACGGAGTTATCACAGCCTGCCTGGCACCTGCGATCTTGCTTACTTACCGAGTTGCGTAACCACACATATGACACTCCGAATACAAAAGTACAAGTCCAAGTGAAGTCGCCATGCTTGCAGCCAAAGGCCACAGCAAGCAACCCCCACTACTGCCTTCCTTCATGGATATCTCGATGTGTCAATAACTCGCTCATGGCTTGATCATTATAGATGTTATTCTTGCACGTCGCTTGTTATATTATATTCCTCATATAAAATAGCTTTCTGCTATGGTAATCTGCGTTCTACGTCCTTCGAAAAGTCTTCTAATACTCTAATTCGCCTCAAAACAATAAAGATAATCCTGTAGCCTGGATCGATATATGACATGACGTTACATATATGTTTATTGATCGGTCTGGCTGTGAGTCCACCCACTCGGGAATGCTCGTTACTTTCCGATCTCGAACCGAATGACACTTCTTATATCTACGGCGTGATAGATCATGACTTGACTCACGAGCTCAACAGCATCGCGTCTCTCGTCGTCTCCACTATAGTATCTGGGCATAACCTTATGAATATATACGTTACAGTACCATCCCGGCATTTGTCTGGAGGGGGAGTGAAAAGAGATAGCACGGAAAATTACTTCTAAGATCGACGAGTTTGGATTCGAACCCACTTCTTCTCAGCTCTGCCTCACAAAGCGATTGAGTGCTCAGTACTGTACCCTTATATCTGGTTGATCCACCAAAATCACAGGATGGAAATAATAATGGATTGTAGCATCTTGAAGTCCCGGCTAAAAACAACATGTTGCTACTTGGCGAAAACACTCAGAATAAGGAACAGGATTTTTTCAAACGGAATGTGTTATAGTAACAGAACGACAGAACAGTAGGGTTCTCTATCTTCTCAGGAAAAATGAGTATCTATGAAAATCTCGGGCGTAAGGATGTGGATCAGGTCCCTCGGGAACTTCCACCCTACAGCACATTCCACTACCATTTAACTACAAAGATAATGCCAATTTCCTATAAAAGATCAGGGAATCGTAACAACGTGCCTGTCGTATTTATTCACTTAACAATTTCACGTTTCTGAACACTAGCATTGATTATATGCATTAATAACTCGAAATAAGATCAAATGACCAAATGTTATTGCTTCAGTTACATGAAATACATGTTCGTTTCTTTTAGAAACCATATAAGTTATTTCAAACGCTTTTATAAGCTTAAATAAAATCATGACTTAAATAACAGCAAACAACTGCTGTTCCCTAGGTAACGGGAGTTTTATAACAAGAAAAATGTTATAAGGTTAAGAAAAAATATCCCCAAAAATAAACGAAGTTACCCCTGACGTAGATCTCCGTCATTACAAAAACTATTCATAACTCTATACAATTTATCTCCCGCCTCCTATCATTTAAATTCTTCTCATGGAAGCGATAAAAACTGTATATACATTTAAATTACAAGTTAAAAATTGTAATACGCGTAAATGTAACAACAAACCTTTCTTTGAATTCGCAATACAATTTATGTCAACACAAATAGTAACGTTGTAGTTCAGCAACTACTTAATATAAAATAAAATATGCACAACGATCCAACCGCTTTCTCTACTGACAATATAGACTGAAATTGTCTTCCTATTTCTTTACTGCTTCTCAACGGATTTTAGCAAATAATCCTTCACCATACTATGTCTTATTCGTGAAAGTGTGACAATTCGGGATTCTATAATCCATACAATTAAGTAGAGACATATTTCATAGGCCTCCTACAACTGGTCTGTCGTCATAATAAAAATACTTAATAAAAATAAAAACTTCCACTGCGTTGAATAATTACCGTAAATTCAATATCTAATTAAGAACCATTTAAATAGATCTCAGTTTACTCTCAGATTCATCAAAGATCCATTGATCCTATCATTTCTTTCAGATTCAACTTCATCTAGGATCCGCTGCCCTGTGAATTTCAAGGAGTTTCAACTCTGTGAGACTATTGCAAAAACTTCCAATACTAATAAACATCAATAATACTGCATCTTCATAAAACATCCTATTTCAACCTCAAAATATGCGCAAGTTTGTCACTACAGACATTCCTTCAATAATTGACCAATGGCTTCACAATTGCCCATTGTCATTCAAAAAATACCTCCGTCTGCTACGGGAATAATAAATCTCTCTCTCTGAGATGCTTCGCAGTTTCTTCCAAAAACATCTACTTCTTAACTCACTTCTCATAGTTACAACATTCTCAATAAAAATATTTAATAAAAATACTGGTTCAATGAATTAATTTAACAGGTAATACGATAAAATACTAGTCTTCAAATAACAATCCTATTTCTTTGTATCACTCACATTTTATAAAAGCTTTCAATTTGCTCTAATATTTATTTAAATCTTTCGTCACATTCTTATTACTTCAAAAATACGCTGTAATTTGTATTTCTTAACTTAACATTTTATTCCTTTACATATTCTTCCTTTAATATATTTCTCACACACTTTAATACTTTATAATCGTTAGTCACCTAATATTTATAACCAAATCTGTCTAATAAGTTATCAGATCGTGACTTTACATAGATCTCTACATAAGATCTTTAAGAATCTAATTCTCTCAAATATATCTCTGTATAACACTCTTGGAACAAATTTCCATTAGTATTATCGTTGACAGAAAACGATATCTTACCATTCAAAAATAGACAAAATGTGATCTAAACACATTTAAACTTTACCATAAAATATTCTGATCTAAACTGTAAAATCTCCTCATTCAAATTTCGAAAGTCGCAAAATTCCAAAAATTCCAAACAAAATTTCTAATTACTAAAAATCGACTAAAAACGTGAATAAACATCCGCATGATGTAGTTATGAAAATATAACGTCGAAAATTACAATAATATTCATAAAAACGTAGAAAAATTGCATCAATAAATAGTTGTCGGATATTCTTAAATGTTCTACAATACTCCACAAAGTGGGATATATATCGTTGGTCCGTAGACTACCTTGTGTTGCGTTATAGATGAAGTGGTATTTCTTTGCAATCCTTTAGAAACGGATTGTTTCCAATAGCGCGAGTCTGCATGATGTCGTGCGGTCTTCTACGATCTCCTACAGAAGTTCTCATGCGGTCAGGTCCGGAATTCGAACGCCGTCATCATCGTGTTGCCGTTCCTTCTGCTGGGGAATCTTCTTGTATGAGATGGGAAAGCCCTTTCTCTCTTGATTGGCGCTGGGTCCACCCTAGCCTCCCTCGTTCTGGAATTCTTCTGTCTTCTTTCGCCAAAGTTCTGATATATATTGTCATATCAGTTGTTGAAATGACTTGTAGATGTAGAATTTTCTGCATGGGAGAGACGAGATGTTAATCTCTCCCACGAGATTGTTGTTATGTCATTTCGAATATTCTTGGTGCCGTCACAGTTCTGTCCCCATAACTTCTTAGTTGATCATCATGACTCCTGTAGATTCATCTGTAAATTCCTCCCTCAACCTCAGGAATGTCGACATGGTTAATAATGTAGATTGGTTTCAATAACTTTTAAATTTTGTTGAATGTCGACTTAATATATCTGCTTGCACAAACTAAGTGCCTTCGTTCGTGAATCTCTATTTGCTTTGTTGTATTTTGGAGTAACTTGTTGAGACGTCCTTCTCCGCTGAAGTCGTAAGTATTAAGAGCCTCGATTCTTCTCTCATTTCCCCCTCATCAAATTTCCAAGTCCGCATCCTTTCCAGAACATGGATCTGATTGGTCGGTCATTATCGATGATCATAATAATCCTTAATTAAATAAATAATTAGCCGAAAATTTAATAAATAGTCCTTATTTATTTAATATCTTCCATGATATTACGAAGCCTCCGTGGCTTAGGCGGCAGCACGCCGGCCTCTCACCGCTGGGTCCGTGGTTCAAATCCCGGTCACTCCATGTGAGATCTGTGCTGGACAAAACGGAGGCAGACAGGTTTTTCTCCGGGTACTCCGGTTTTCCCTGTCAAAATTTCATTCCAGCAACACTCTCCACTATCATTTCATTTCATCTGTCATTCATTTAATCATTGCCCCAGAGGAGTGCGTCAGGCCTCGGCAGCCGGCACAGTTCATATCCTCGCCGCTAGATAGGGGCTTCATTCATTCCATTCCTGACCCGGTCGGAGACTGGAAGCAGGCTGTGGATTTTCATTTATTCATGATATTACGATGTGTTAAAATCATCCTGCTAATTAGCTATGCTCATTACATTGCTTGCTCTTGTTTAAGTAAGGTCGCTTCTCATTGGCTGCGTGCCACGCGCCGTGCCCGCGTCTTCCCCTCCCACACTCCAGACACACTTGCAACGCGTGCTGGGATGGGCTATCCTTCGGGAGTCCTCGATCCTGCTCGTACACGCTCGTCCCGTCTTTGTTCGAACGACGCAGTCTAGCTCCAAGTTCCCCACGTGACTGCTAATATTCTCATTGGTCGGCTCGGTTAACTCGGTTAACTCTGCGATGAACTATACCAGTTTTGTGTCGACTTCCAGAGTCGCTATATTATCTCATGGGACAATTCAGAAAACGCTTGAAGAGATGAATAATTTCCTGGCTCATATCCATATAAGAGCACAGTACCAGCTCTCAAAACAGAATTAAATTTCTTCGCAGTGCCAGGAATCGAACCCAGGCGTATGCATTAACAGGTAGCTGTGTTAGGGACAGGGATGGAATACGTGTCACAGGATTTGAAATAAGTTACTATCTCGGCATTTGCCTGAAGGGGGTGTGATAGAAACACGGAAATTCCCCACTCAGGATATCCACTGTCAGCGCCAGCGTACGAGCTTCCGATTTTGGGACTTGCTGGTGCTCCCCATTGGTGCCTTTCATTACCATGACTCAGCTCGCTTCTCATACTTTAGTGTTATAATGAAGCTAGCAATTATTTAATCTCTTAATAAGAACAATAGTATGGGTAAAATTATCACAAATTACCATGCTTTAACTAAATGAATAATAATAATAATAATAATAATAATATCGTATGGCCTCGGGTGCCGAGTGCAAGCTTTGTAATTTGACTCCCAGAGGGTAGCTTGCTTGTCGAATTTCGTTGTTCCTTGAATCACTCTGAAATTCAAGGGGGTTAGATATCTAAGCTCCTTGAACGATATAGCGCTTTCTAGTAGAGAAATGAGGAACTTCGTGTTGGCGGAAACTCCCGAGATTCATTTTTCCATTATGAACACGGCCTACTGAATTCAAATGGGTTCTCTGACATGCCAACATCGTATGACATGCTTGTCGTATTTTTGCCGCCTTTCAAAAAAAATCACTTGCCACGGTCAGGAGCGAACCTGCAATCTTGGGGGTTAGTAGACCGACACGCTATCCACTCACTCACCGTGGCAAGCTAACTAAATGAATTACCAATGGGTATTGTATTACACCTTATGTCAATAAATTGAATTAATATACAGTACATTAATTGATTATACTAGTCTCGGACACTAAATATAAACTCTCGCATATCCACAAAAAGTACAAAAAAAAGAAAACACACAATAACACATGTCAAAATCCAACCATAAACAATTACGAAACAACAGTTCTTTGTCATAGACAATTAACTTGGAAATTTCCATTGCAGCAGGAAGATACATACAATAACCTACAAATTCCAACCTTTGCTCCACTACCCAAAGAACATATATTTAATTTATAGAAATTTATAGAAATTTTAAAGAAAAATGTTTTGTCTATTTTATAGTAATATACCAGCACCAAGTGTTTAGATATGTCATTTTCACTAAATTAATTTAAATTATCATCAATTTAAAGCCCATATTTGAGATCTGGTTCTTTTAAACTATTTTGATATATTACTAATTAATTTTTCAATGGTAAAATCCAAGTACAATATATATTGAAACTTTGCTCACTATTATAATAGTTACTGAGGAGGGCCATAATGAGACCGAAATTAGTATAATCAATTAATGTAGGCCTATATTAATTAAATGTATTGACTGTGGTATATTAAAGTTATTAAATACCTCTGGTAATTCATTTAGTTTAAACGCCAATAAGGAAGCTTTTAAAATGATTCAGTTCATATCACTACGTATGTTTTACTTTCATACGCGCAGCTAAGATTACAAAAGTATTAGCGTTATGGTATTTTTCTCAAGTGGCCTCCTGAGAGGCTGAGTGCAGGTCTTTCTAGTCGACGCCCGTGGATGACCTGCGTGTTGGAAAGAGAGATGAGATGAATGGATGAAAGTGGAAAAGGATGTGGAAGGAAGCGGCCGTGGCCTGTTAGAAGGTACCGTCCCAGCATTTGCTTGGTGTTGAAAATGGGAGAAAACACGGAAAACCATTTCAAGGACGGCTGACGGTGGGGCTCGAACCCACGCGGCTACCGAGTTAGCAGACATCTTGGCCCCATGACCTAACGCTGTGCTTTAGCGAGCGTATCCACCGCTGTTATGGTAATCAGTATCTTGCAACCTTCGTTTCACTAATCATAACGTCTGCCGACCCACAAGAGAACATAGACAGCCATTTTTCAGTGTTGTCTTATTGATATTACAACTTTTCAGTCGGTCAACACAATGCAATCTGAAATTACTGGGACATGTGAAAAATGACCTGAAAAAGTTACATGTGATTAATATTATCATTAAATTATTTCCAAATTAAATACGCCATCTTTGAAAGATATTTAATTATGGTTGCTTGGTTGGTTGGTTCTTAAAGTTTAGGGGCTGCGACAACGCGGTCATGTAGCCCCGTGTACTTTGGGTGTGTGTAGAATCTGTCTGATAACCGGTGTTAATTGTGATGACTGTATTAGTGTGTGTTATCTGTTTTTTTTTATTTAAGTACTGCAACTTAGAATTTTTCAAATAGTTCCTACTTTTGCCGCCAAGCGCCACCCTTAGCTACTAGACGTCACCGCAGTCGGCTCTTGGTAACGAACATAGAAACCTAAGAGCGTTGTTTACATTCTTAACCTATCCAATTTAGCTTCACACAGGTGCAATTAGTGGAAGGTTCTTTAACATGCCATAAATCTATGACATGGGACCGCCGGCTTTACTTCCCCTCCGAAGGAAGGCATACTGAGGGATTTTAACGCTCTTAAAAACCCGACGGCTTCGGCCGGGTTTGAACCCGCTATCTTGGGCATAGAAGCTCAGCATGCTACCGACTACGCTACCGAAGCCGCTATATTTAATTATAGAATCAATAAAATCGTATTTATAAAAAAATATTGCAGACGAATGGGCACTTTTGAAGAATGAAATAACAAAATCCGCAGAAGAAAACATTGGTAGGAAAGAGAGAATAGGTAGAAAACCGTGGATCACTCAGGATATACTAGAATTGATGGATGAAAGGCGGAAGCACAAGAATGTAAGAGATGAAAAGGGGAAAGCAGAATACAGACGTCTGAGAAATGAGGTTAACAAGAAGTGCAAGGAAGCGAAAGAAGAATGGTTGAAAGAGAAATGTGCAGGCATAGAAAATTGTCTGAAATTAGGAAAAGTAGACACAGCTTATCGAAGGATTAAGAATACTTTTGGGGAAAAGAAGACTAAGTGCTGTAATATTAAGGACACAAATGGAAAGCCTCTAACAGATAGGGAAGAAAAGGTTGAGAGATGGAAAGCTTACATAGAGAGTTTGTATAAGGGAAAGGAGATTGAGAATCATGTAATGGAAAGGGAGGAGGAAATTGATGAGGATGCGAAAGGAGATTTAATATTGAGATCAGAATTTGATAGAGCTTTGGAAGACTTAAGCAGGAACAAAGCACCAGGCATAGATGATATACCAATTGAGTTGCTACGCTGCATAGGAGATGAAGGTCTGATCAGGTTATTTCACTTGGTGTGTAGGATTTATGAGACAGGTGAGGTACCCCCTGATTTCAAGAAGAATGTAATCATCCCTATACCAAAGAAAGTGGGAGCTGACAGATGTGAGGATTACCGTACAATCAGCTTGATTACTCATGCTTCAAAGATCCTGTCTAGAATAATTTACAAGAGGATTGAGAGCCAGATAGAAACGGAGTTGGGTGAAGACCAGTTTGGTTTCAGGAGAAATGTAGGAACAAGGGAAGCTGTACTAAGTCTTAGGCTGATTTTGGAAGGTAGAATAAGGAAAGATAAGAGAACGTTCATGGCTTTTATAGACTTAGAAAAAGCTTTTGATAACGTTGATTGGACTAAATTGTTTGACATTTTGAAATCTATTGGAATAAAGTACAGGGATAGGAGGGTGATATACAATCTATACAGAAACCAGACAGCAGTCATTCGAGTTGAAGGACATGAGAGAGAAGCTGGAATTCAGAAAGGTGTAAGGCAAGGCTGCAACTTATCACCCATACTTTTCAATCTTTACATTGAACAAGCAATGAAGGAAATTAGAGAAAAAATTAAAGTGGGAGTGAAGATTCAAGGAGAAATAATTTCAACTCTGAGATTTGCTGATGACATCGTCATCTTGGCCGACAAGCCTGAGGATTTGAATGAGTTTTTGAATGGTATGGACTCTGTCTTACGGAAAGATTTCATGATGAAAATTAATAAATGTAAAACAAAAATACTGGAATGCAGCCGAAATAAATCAGAAACCTCTATAGAGATCAAATTGGCAGGTGAAAAGCTGAAGGAAGTAGGAGACTACTGTTACTTAGGAAGCAGAATAACCAGTGATGGACGAAGCAAAGAGGATATAAAAAGTAGGTTGGCTCAGGCAAGGAAAGCATTTCTACAGAAAAGGAATCTGCTGACATCGAATATAGATTTAGGTATTAGGAAGTCATTTTTGAAAGCCTTTGTCTGGAGCGTGGCGCTCTATGGAAGTGAAACTTGGACTATTGGTGCAGCAGAAAAGAGGAGAATTGAAGCATTTGAAATGTGGTGTTACAGGAGAATGATGAAGATCAGATGGGTAGATAGGGTTACAAACAAAGAGGTATTAAGACGAGTGGGAGAGGAGAGATGTTTCTGGCGACTGCTAATGAAGAGAAGAGATAGGTTGGTAGGACAAATACTAAGACACCCAGGAATAGCAAGCTTAGTTATGGAAGGAAGGGTCGAGGACAAGAACTGTAGGGGTAGACCAAGGTTAGAATATGTTAAACAGATTGCCTCGGATGTAGGGTGTGGTAGCTATGTAGAGATGAAACGATTAGCTCAGGACAGGGAGGCATGGAGAGCTGCATCAAACCAGTCAAAAGACTGAAGACTCAAACAACAACAACAACAAAATATTTAATATAGTTACCCACTAACATAATCATATTTTGAGGTTAAAAAGGCACATATAGTCAGTCTGAAAGACTGGACTTTATATCATTTTAAATGCTAGCAGCCGAGTACCAAGAAGGCAGTGCGAGAACAGAGTTTCAAGATTCTATTTTGTTTCTTCACTGCCTACTTGATTTTTCTCGCACTGCCTTCTTGATACTCGGCTGCTACATTGTACTATGACGCCACACACCTCAGTGCATTCTCGGTACATTTCGTCCCGTCACCGTAACGTAACGCCAGACCTCAGCGTAACGACGAACTCGACAAGATAATTTAAAATGATAATATATATAGTTTATTTACAAGTAATCCTTTCAGGTTATTTTTCACGTGTCCCAGTAATTAAGATTACAGGGTGTTGACGGCTAACCAGTTGTAATTATCACAAGAGAACATTCAGCAGGACCATGTAGAAATCTGCTCAAGATTTCAGCACAAAAGCAGCCACCAAACAATCCAATAAGAACATCAGATGTGGCAGACAACAGATAAAACACAAGCACAGTGGTCAAAAGGTGGCCCAGACGACCAAAGAAGAAACAAATAAACAAATAACAAATAAATCCATAAATTAGTTAATTAATAAACAAACAATTTAAAGAAATTCAGAAACAAATAAACTATCATAGAAACAAACACGTAAATAAACACAAAAATAAATAGATAAACATTCAAATAAATAGATAAACACATAAATATACATCATAGACACAAATACGTAAATAAACACACAAATAAATACAAAAGCACATAAATATCCCACCCCTTCGAAATAAGAACGGGAATACGACAAGGGGGGCTCTCACCGTTGTTGTTCAACTGTGCGCTTGAGAAAGTAGTCAGAGAACGGAACACGAATATAAAGAGTGGAATAAGACTGGGATGCAAAAAGAAGAACCTTAAAATCAATTGTATAGCTTTTGCAGATGATATGGCCTTATTGGCTGAAACATTGGAGGGAGCAAGAGAGCAAATCCTTGAACTAGAGAAACAAGCAGCTAAAATAGGTCTTCACATCTCTTTCGAAAAAAACAAGATCATGACGAACAACAAACACCCTCGTAAATACTTCAAAGCTATAGAACAAAAAATTGATATAGTACAAGAATTCAAATATCTTGGAGAATTGATTAGTTTGAATGCTGGGGAACGTAAAGCAATGGAATCCAGGAAGAATAAGCTTGAACTGGCCTTCCAATTAACAAAAGATACATACAATAAAAATCCCTTTCCTGGGGGTCCAAAATTAAACATTACAAGACATTGATTAAGCCAGAAGCACTGTACGTAGCAGAAACACTAACTATACATTTTAAGGGCCAAATGGAAAAACTCGAGCTGAAGGAAACGAAAATTTTAAGAAAAATTATAGGAGACCAAAATTCAGGATAACAAGATTATATACATTAGGAATAAAACTCTTTACCAGAAAATTGAAAAACTCTCAGATACCATGCGAAAAAGGAGGATAAATTTTTACGGAACATGGATTCTAATAGATTAACGAAACAAATCTTTGACTTTTTCCGTAATCGTAAACCAAAACCCACCTGGTTTCAAGAAATTGAAAAAGGCCTAGTAGAAATGAAAATGACTGAAACGTCATTACTCGATCGAACAGCCAAATTAATTACTAAAGACGAAAATGTAAGGTTCCAAGACACAGCTACACTAAAATCCAAACCCATTATCTCGGAAGAAGAGGGGAAAAGAAGATCGGAAAGACTGAAGAAGTACTGGGCTCTACGGAAAGAACAGCGTACAGGGAAATGATTGATTCAACGTACCCCAAAGAGGGTGAAACGAAAGAAGAAGAATAAGAAGACAATCATAGAAACAAATCTGTAAATAAACATACATATAAATAGATAAACACATAAATAAACACTCATCAAAACAAATACGTAAATAAACACACAAATAAATACATAAACACACAAATTAATACGTAAACACATAATTAAACAATCATAGAAATGAATACGTATATAAACACACAAATAAACAAGCAATTAATAAAGAAATATACCAACAAACAAGAAGAAAATAAATGAACAAAAATAAGTGATTTGAGGAACAAATAAACACTCGAACAAATAAAGAAATCAATAATTTAATCAACAAAGCAAAGAACGAAGCAAACGACTAGCAAACAAACTAATTTACCGTATTCTGCATGAATCTATAAATATAATTATACCAACAGAAATGCTGAACCTCGTTTTGTTTCAGCAGCGATGAAATCAACCATAAACATTCCTCTCAACAGAGTTAAACCGTAATATTAACAAATTAACACCTTTTTTATTTTTTTCTAAATTGAGTCAGCAATCAAATGTGTTTTAGTATTTCGTAACGAGATTCACCGCCAATTAATGTATACATTGCCGATACTGTTGCATATCGATTGTTAAACCAGTCATACCACACTTGTGGGAGGCTGAACGACATCCCATTAGTGGTGTCATCGATATTTCACTTCAACCATCTAAATGTATTTATGATTGCATATTGACATCAATTTTAATTTGCCATCAGTAAACAACTTGTGGCAAGTATCCTTACAATGCGAACATGAATCCTGCTGAAACTATGCATACATGGGTTCCAAGGAAGAAAACATCAGTGGAGCTATTTAATTTCGGAACCGCTAGAGTAGGGCCGTCCAAACAATGATCCGTGGGACTTATCCGGTGCTCTTCTCTGGCCCGCCTGAAATCGTTTTAGAGAGACAAATAAAAGAAATAAAGCTACGCAAATCTTTTCTCCTCAAAACGTAAGAGAACATAATTTTTGAGGTACAGCCTAACATCTACGTTATCGGGCCCTAATGGTTTGGGTGTTGGTGAAAGATAAGGTGAGAATGAAAACTATAACTAATACTAACTACCGACTTACATACTAGAAGAAGTAATGGTAAACAAATAAATTATAAGGAAGAAAAGAAATGCCCTCAACCCTCGAAGAATGAGAATGGAGGGACTTGGAAGGAAGGAGAACCATGAAAGGCAGATAAGAAAGAGGGAAAGAGGAGAGGGCCTGGCCCAAAGTCAGTGGAGAAAGGGGAAAAACAGACCCAGCTCAGGAATCCCTCGGGATCACCGACTCCTAAACTCACCGGCCGTGAGCCCCTGAGGGTGAAGCAATATCCAGGGGGCACCAGATGTGGTGGAGGTATATACACCCTGCCTCCTTGAGGGCCTTGCGCAGAAGGCAGGAGATAACATGAAAAGAAAAAGAAGGCTGATCCCTCGCAGAAGGAGGGTATTAGGAAAGATGAGACAAAGGCCAACTAAGGGAGGAAAGGAAGAGACTCCCTAGGCCTTGAATACCCTAATACCGTCTGGGTCGGAAGAAAATAAGATTTAACCAAGAGAGGTCGGCAGGAAAGAAGACGGAGTGGAGCCCAGCACAAGTAAGAGGTAGCAATGCCGGAATCAGCTGGGATCCCATGGTCGCCAACCCAAGTCCCACCAGGTGTGAGCCCCTGGGGGGAGGTACAGCCTATCGGGCAGTTTTGTACATCCTTGTCCAGCAGAGGGCAGTGAAGACAGGCGATACATTGCCAAGTTTGCAAATCTACCCTCCCCCACATTGATCAAGGAACAATTACTGCTCGTTTCTAAACTCTGTGAGCTTGTGGGATGAAGGGCAGAGGCAGGGAAGGAGCAGGCGAGAATTGAGAAGCTTGTCGACAGCCCGCCGTGTTACCTGACATTCTCGTCTATTCCAATACTCCTAACATAGGATCTTTTCTGAAACCAGTGTGGCATTGCGAATAATTGAATGAGTCACCGACTAATGTATTTGGTTCTGTTACTACGCCAGGACCGAGAAACCTCATCACTCGTCACCATCACTTCTAATAGTACGCGATGCACATTCCTTTCAGATTCACGCAGCTTAGACCCGAGCAGTAGATCAGCAACTATTGTATATATAAATTCTGAGATATAAGCTCACCTCAGATCAAATTGTAGTGATAGAAGCCATTAATCAGTGTTGCTTACTCCAATTTTAAAAAAGCTTTTCAGTCGGTCAACATGAATTGTGCCTGGAAATAAATATTTACATACCCTAGAAACTAACACGCTTTTTATACAAATGCCTACTTAATTTGATCACATGTTTCGAACGTTACGCGCTCTTCCTCAGATCCTGTTCACTTAGGCTTAACTAGTACAGTACGATGTTTATGAATTACAATTAAACACAAATAAATATATACAATGTTTATATTACATACGTTTGTAAAAACTAGTATAACGTAATTATTAATAAGAATAATATAACCACCTGAATCAATACTATAAAGAAGTTAATTATTAAAGTTGTTCTAGGTACATGTTTCGGGGATTAATCAACTATGTTATCCCATTCATAAGCCAATTGTGAAGCATATTGAAAATATAATAAAGCGTAGCACTGAAAATATCAAAGGGTATTATCCTAATATATATATTGTGCCCGTTTACACGGATGATGATTAATCAGCACTCGGCTTTTGCTCTTGCGGTTTCGGGGTATGGTACGTTCCCTCCACCGCTGATTAAATATCTGATATGGAATACTCAAGGTTCACAAGGATTTGAGGAAAAACACAACATTATAAATTTTACAAAATTTAATTCATAAAAGAAAAATATGTTCACTCAAAAAATGTAAGAAAAATCAATCACTTGGCATAGTCCCTTCAAGTGTCACTCAAAATATTAAAAGAAAATCAATCACTTGGCATAGTTCCTTCAAGTGTCACTCAAAATATTAAAAGAAAATCAATCACTTGGCATAGTTCCTTCAAGTGTCACTCAAAATATTAAAAGAAAATCAATCACTTGGCATAGTCTCTTCAAGTGCCATTCAAAACAAACAAAATCACTTTGTTAAAATGTATCAAGATCACTATAATGTCATTTCATTATCCTATGAACTTTGTAACCACTTTGTAACCCCTTTGTCTTGCTTAAATCTAATTATAATTATTTGTAGTATATTTTACTAAGGCGTCAAGCGCGCCTATCATTCAAGTCATATAACTTTCCAAGGATTTGGACATTTATATTCATTTCAATCTTTACCCTTCTGGGTCTCTTTAACGTTACATAATTATCATTTATTTATCACTTATTTAGTCCTTTGGACCTTACTAGTAATTCTACACAAAGCCTTAGATTTGACACATTTTAAAATACTGTACAAGAAACATGCCATGTCTGTGAATCGAACCCTTGTTCTACCAGTTCCATTCTCATGTATCAGGTGATCTTTCTTTGCAGCGTAGCATGCACTGTGTTATTTATTTTTGTAGGATCTTTATTCATCTTTAAACAGTATTTTTCACAACCCGTTCTTTCATTCTTTTGAGGAAGGAATCCTTCTATTTACAATTAAAGGTTTGACAAAACCCATCATAATTCATGTAAATGCTTCAAACTTATATTCTGGAGAATGGTCTCCATCCCAGCATTGTGATTTTATAAGATAATTACAGCTTGCATCTTTTAATAAAAACTTTTACATAATGGCCTTTTATTGTTAGTTTATGACAGACTTTTGCTTTACCGCAGAACCCATTAACTTTCTGTCTCACTCACACATTACGGTAGGTCAGGCGCTCACAGCTGCCTTGCCCCTCTGGTGATGCTTCGTTTACAACACTGTTTACATCTCTAACCATATGATTTACCAAGACTTTTGTTTCACTTCTAAAACAGCTATTTGTTCCTGCTTTTAATTATTATTATTATTATCATTATTTATATTTCGTTTTTTACAGGATATTTATAACTTATTCCGCAGAGTATGCCTAATAGTTGACTACACCAACTTTAATCACAATTTTAATGACGCCTCCTAACAATATTATTTATATCAATGCCGTTATCGGTTTTACTTGCAAATTTCATTCGACGATTATTGCCTACAACCTTTATATATAACAATGCCTCATGGTCTCACATGTATTGTACCCATGTGAGTAATCTCGATGGAAAATATGCTTCCGCCTCCAGCTAGCGTCAGGACTCGGGCGTGTACCGTCTCCCCATTGAGCAGTTGCATATTTTGGATTTGAGGCTAAAAGGTATCAACTCTACAATGATAAGGCACAACTCTATTCTAAAACTTTAATTCAGTAATAAAATTCATGGCTTCAAACAAACAAAACAATCCCCACAAACATAAACCAAAATCAAATATAATTTACTTCCACAATCCACTAATATCAACATAATATTATCACAAAAAAATCATATCATAACACAAACCTTTACCCTTATATCAACTTTACAATGATACTTTAGTGCGCTGATGCACATACAACTTCAGAAACAAATTGTACTTTAATTCTTCTGTCATCCAATGTGACTTCATTAATTTCACAAATTTACTTCTTACTTAAACCTTGTCTTAATTTGACAATAATGTGTATCGTGTGTGTTTTGATCTTTCTCTTTCCACCAAATGCTTTACATGCATTAGCCTATTCAGGTGTTGCACAGCAGTCTACATGCAACTCCATAATTATGTAAGCTACCCCTACACTTCCTCTATTTATATAGTTCCACTGCATGCCGTTTGTGATTTCATCTTAAAAACGTTAATTATTGCTGTGTCGGATGGTACAATTAAACGACCCTTGCGCGCGTAGCCTGTGGCATCCAGTAACCAACTTCTGAAAAAGATGTCAGTGACAGTAAAAATGCAACGTCCAACCCTTCGTTAGATAGCTAAAATCATGAACCATCAGGGTGATCTATAATTATCAATGTGTTCTCAAACCACATGACTTCATTACTCAATATAACAATGTTTCATCTCATGTCATTAACAGGGTCTAAAATCTGTTCTTTTCAAACTTTCTTTCACGGTTCGCTTGACCGTCCCGACCCTCTTCCAAGCGGCCTGTACACAATAGCAGTGGAGTGAGGTCCTACAGTGCCTCGACCCTCGTTTCATGCCATATGTCTTACCTCCCCTAAGCAGTATAAGATTTTAACAGACAAATACCGTGGTCCTAGTGACACACATATCCCAATGGATTTAAACTGAATATTATGCAAACAGGTACTGGATGAGCTTAACATTTACTCCTACCCTGAGGATAATAATAATTGGCACCAAATAGGCCCATTTCAACATGAAGGCACGACATTCATAAAACATTGGTCTAGTAGGTAACCGGTATCTTTAATAAATGCTGCGGTCAGTCATAACATGCTGCCGTAATACGATTCGCTTCAACGAGCCGAATCACTCAATAATAAGTTCTCGGGCGATCAGATAGAGTGCAGAGATGTCCATCGTTTTCCTCTCACCTATCACGGGATTCAAACCCGGAACATTCCATATCCATCATCAGAGTTAGGGTCCATTTCACTAAATACACTCTGGTGCAAAGCACATCTCCAATTATGCCCACGGCATACGAGATTTCATACGAAGAATAGATTACCTGGTCCCTTACCTAATGCTATGATATTCGTCCTATAATTATTAAGAGAAATCAGCTGCAAATTCAATTCACTAAAAAGCTCTTCCATTTCCTGGCATAATTATATTCCCATTAATACAATATATTCTGATATAAAACTCTTTCTTAATCCCGTAGTGTAATCTTACTGTATAATCTTACTGCTTAGATCGATAAGTCTTGCCGTTAGCGTAAATATTTCTTGCTTACAACATTTTTACCTGATGCGTTCATTCATACATTTATTATATTCATTATTATTATTATTATTATTACTATTCTCACTGACATAAATTACCAAAATCCGACACAACTAATCATCTTAAAAATCGAACAACCGTGTTCGTTTCATTTACATAACTGATTTGCCATTTTAATTAATAGTGGTAACGATTAATCCACTCACTGATGCAAATTAACATCTCAACTCTATTAAAATAAACACAATAATGATTAAACCTGGAGGGTCTATCTCCTAATCTGATTCTTACTGGCACCTTTATAACTCTGAAATCACATTACATGCAGTGGCCTATACCTCTACTTAAACATAATTTGTGGGGTACTGACATATCGGCTCATCATGGTGGCTCCAACCACTCATATCCTTCCGGGTCGCCTGCCATATGCAGATTTAGTGCGACATTTGCATCTTGAATACACACATTTTATGATAAATATCTTCCGTTAACCACACGACACTTTGCATTTCTATAAAGAAGCCATTGCTTCCAAAACACATGACACTTTATAACACTTCTTAAACCATTAATTTAAAATATATTTCACAGATGATTTATATATAACACACGTCACTCTGTACACTTTTCATTGGTTGAAATTCCCTAGCAATGATATCAAAATTGCAGGTGTCGACGGCATCTTCCGTGCTCCTACCAACTCCTGATTGAAAGTCTGGTTCAATTGCCCTCGGAATTCACCAACAGTTTATCCAATAATCCTACGGTAAGCTTCCTGATTTGCATAAATATGCTTACTTCCGTCCTGAGCGTTACTATTTGGTATTTTTAAGACATTACCAAATGCTTCGTAAAGTTTCTCCCAGCGCATTCCAGCGTAATTAGACATGTATGATCAGTCAATATTTTATACATTGCGCTTAACACTGTACATAACTTTACACAGATTATTATTTACAATAGTTCTGCAACTTATCTCCCACGTTGTTTCCTAAGTGAACACACCATTGTTCGTACTGCTGACTACACATGCAGCACGACTGTCTTTACTAAAAGCTTACTAAATGTTTCACTGCACGGCTTCCCAAGTTGAAGTCCAATAATAAAAAAATGCATTATTATCTTCTCACTTGGTGCATTACGATGTGCGGTGAGTATAATAGTTCACTCAAATGTACAAGTCTTGGTTTGAGCGTCCTTCCCTGGGCCGGACCGCCATACGTTCCGCCTCAACAACTGCTTGACAATAACTGTGCAGCGACGACTGTCTGCGACTCTCCGTGACAAACTGGGTCCAACTGGGTAAACTGCGTAAGACTGGGGTGCTCTGCCAAGGGTCGACTCCCTTTATATTGGTTTCACACAAAAAGTAGAGCTAAATTTTCCCGCGCTATCTCGACTCCTCTCCCAGCATGATTCTGGTCTCGAAACCATGCTCATCGGGTTCCTTTTTCTTCACTGATCCCAGAACTATCTGCGTGCTGAAGGATCGCTCGGCCAATTAATTAATATTAATTCCTTTCTCCATAGCGTGGGGACGCTGTTTCACTGGGAATCCCTGGCGACCTCTTCAAACTCAGCCGCGAACAACCATAGTCTATGTTCTTCCGCACTTCGTTAATATGCGTCAATTTCGCCGATTAAAGGCTCTAAAATTAGCCTCCTGGCTAAAGATTCACCTGTGTGCCACTCTCATGTAATTGCGTTACTCCAATCACGAGTAATCAATGATTTTCCTTGGGATCTCTCCCCACTCTTCTTCGTCCTATTCTCAGTCGGGGAAAAACTGGGTCATTATTCAAGCCCCCAACCTCTTCCAGACGACATAACGAGGTCAGCAAGATGGACGTGGCTCCAAGGGGCACCTCCCACAATTCTGGGCCTATTAGTAAAACGTCAAACTCTGCACTTTCTGTGCTCCGAGTCCAGCATAGCCTACTCCAAGTAGTCTAATAATGCTGTATTCCGCTCAATTTCCCTGCATTATTTTAATAAATAATGTCATTATCAACAGAAATCACACCAGTGATTATATACAATTTTCTCTAGGGGTTTTTACAATGAAACTCCCTCAACAGACCTCGGGTTCGTTCCCTGGTGGAACCTTTATACTGAGATCACAGTCTCTGAGATCCACGTTCGATATCAGTCAGCATAACCCCCTCGGGTTCATATTCCCCTTGCAAAACGTATAGAAGTCAATTGCAAATTACTCTCTGTAAGTAACCAGCTGACTGTCTACCACTGTCTGTCTTTACATCTGGGGTCGTTCACCTCGTCTGGCTGCGAGTAGGTTAGTCCAGCTCCCCCTTCCACACTGCGCTTAGCTCTAAGCTGTTCATTCTCTTGACGGAGGGCTTCATTTATGGCCTCAACCTCTCTTGCTACTTCAACCATTTATTTGTAGAATTCTCGCAGGCACTGGCATTCTTGCTGTTCGTCCCTTCCACTGGGCAAGCTGTCGGCTTCTCGTTCCGCCTCGCCGCGCGAACTTTCAGGTCTGGCTGCCTGGTTGACTTCGCTATCCACGTGCAGTTGGGTGTGTGCGGCTAATACTTCTTCTTGTTCGTCGAATTCTTCTGGCGAATAATAAACTTTTAAATTGGCTGCATTCATAATGACCTCGTTTCCAGTTTCTAAATGCTTTATCCTGTATGCATTGTTTTGTAGGTCTCTGATCACCTCGAACGGGCCTGTTCTACCTCATCCCACTTGTATAGTATCTGATTATACCATATATAATCTGTTGCCAATGCCTCTGCCTCTCTGTATATTGCAGTTCCCCTTGCTAAACGTCCCTCGAAGTAATCGATCATCATCTTCAACCACGGGTCTTCGCGTTGTAGGTTGGTAAGATTCCTCAAGTCATCCAACGTCTTCTGATCTCGATTCTCAATCTGGATACCTAGCGCTTCCTCTTCTCTAGGGTAACGGCTTAATATGTCCGGTATTACATTCTCTTTCCCTGGACAGTATTCTATTTCCACGTTGAATTGCTGAATATACAGGGACCATCTTGTCAATCTCTGGCTAGACAAGTCTGTCTAACAAAAATGTTAAAGCTTTATGGTCTGTTCGGAGGACTATTTGAAAGCCAAACACGAGTTTATGCCATGATTGCAACGCGTACAAAATTGCGAGCAACTCTATCTCTGTAATCGTGTAGTTTTTCTCATGGGCTTTCAGCCTCCTACTTATAAAGGCAATAAAAACTTTATTTTCAGGCTGGTCAACATTTTCCTGGAATAGCATCGCTCCAATACCAATAAGTGATGCATCCGTCTGTATGATGAACTTCTGGATATAATCCGGGTATCCCAGTTTCACATATTCTAAAAGCATTTGTTTTGACCTCACGAATGCTTCCTGACATTGCTCCGTCCAATTCCATCTGCCGCCTTTCTTCAATAGGTCCTGCAGGGGTGCTACTGTCGTAGTATAATTTGGGCAGTGGTTCGAAAAGAATCCAATTACTCCCAAATACTGTCTGACGTGCTTCACGTTCGTGGGTCGAGGGAAATTTCGAATTACCTCCAATTTATCTGGATTAGGCTTAACTCCGTTTGCATCAATAACATGCCCTAGGAATTTAACTTCCCTCTGACAGAAGTGCGATTTCTTGATATTAACTTTAAAGTTAGCTTCACGAAGGTCATCTAGCAACTTCTTCAGGTCTCTCATGTGCTCCTCCAGAGATTCTGACGTGAGTAGAATGTCGTCTACATATCTGATGGTACTCTCCTTCACATCATCTGATATATTGCGATCTAACGCTCTTATCAGTGCTCAACCAGCTGTTTTCAAACCAAAAGGTAGCCTTAAAAACGTGTATGTGTGTTGATCAAACATGAATCCTGTCAACAGACTAGTTTTCTTCTCTAATTCAAGATGGTGGAAACTGGAAGTGATGTCCAAGTTTGTGAATACAGTTTTCCCTTTGAACTTCCTGAGGATCTCTTTAATAGGTGGCACTTGGTCAAACTCCGGAATAACCTTCAAATTTAAATGTCTCAGGTCCAGACATACTCTGACAGTTCCGTCTGTCTTCGGTACAATTACCAATGGACTTACACAAGGCGTAGGTGTCTTCTCAATAACGCCGGCCTCCAACATCTCCTGAATTGCCTCTTTCACTTTAGCGTAATGCTTTTCGGCTATAGGGTAGGGTTTCTGCCTAAATGGTGTCCAATCACTGACTTGAAAAGCATAAGTGAAGTTCTTTATACGGCCAGGTCTCGAATCAAAGACTTCCTTCTGTTCCAGTAATAATTGCTTTAAATTTTCCTTCTCTTTTAGCCCAATTTTCGCTTCTCCTAGCTTTTCCGAAATATATTCTTCCAGTTCGGGTTCCAGATCTTTCTCCAAGTCTGTGGCTAGTGTTTTCAGTTCTTCTTCTAACTGCTCCATAGCTAACACTTCTTCCTCCGCCACGTCTCTGTATGTATGCCATACTGTTTCACTTGACCCTGGTTCAATCCCATTGAGTGCGACCTCTAAGCCGTCGGCTTCCTCATTCACATGGAACATAACCCTGTCCTGTGCTAGGTCGATTATCACTCTGTATTCCCTTATAAATTCTGCCCCAATAAGTAGGTTATAAGGCAGTTTGTTTACTAATAGAAAACTCTGTGAGAAAATAGAGCCTCCTATCTGTAAATCTAGGAATACCTGATATTTACATATCATCGTTCTGTCTGGAATTACCCCTTTTATTTTGACACTAGAGATCGGTGTTTTCAAAATATCCTCTCTCTGGGCTATTTCATTATATAAAGCTTGTGTCATACGGCACACTGTTGAACCCGTGTCTAACAGACTTCTTATTTTCAATCCTGCCACTCTTACTATTATAATAGGCAATTCTCTCTTGACCATGACCTGTGATCCTCCTGTATCCGCGATTAGCTCTTCTGGTTTGACTATCCAATTGATGATGTTAACAGACTTCCATCCATCAGTCTCGAACTCTTCTAATTTTGGCGTTCTTTTTTTCTTCAGCGCCCGTCCCCTTGGAGTTTCTTCTCTCCTGTTCGCTGCGCTGTAGCTCCAAACTCTTAGCTCCATCTCCATATCTGTCTGGCGATGTCCTGTTCTGCATAACTTCTTGCCAGCGGACTTGTTGTTTCTGGGGCTCATCTCCCCTTTCCTCGAGGTATCGCAATGAAGCGTGATATCGTTCCTCTACCTCGTCATCGAAGTTACTTCTTCTTTCCTGGGGTCTCCAATTTCTATTGTTGCCTTGTTGGCCATTGTTACCTCCATTGTTTTGGTACGGTCTACCCCTGGTATTCTGCTTACTCCACGAATTTCGGCCTCTTCCTCCTCTACTAGCATTCCCTTTGTACTTTGGCTGCCATCTTCTGGGTTCCTGTTCCCATTGCCGTCCGTAGGAATCTAATGTTTCAGTGCTCGTAGCTTTGTTGTTCCTTGGAGCTTGATGTTGTTCAGTCTGCGTGTTGGTCACGTGTACCTGTTCCACGGTTCGACTCTGACGCATCGTATTGGCTGTTGTGAGGTCCAGTTGTCGAAGAACTGTCTCCATTTCTATAGCAGTTTTCGCATTAGCCGAGATTAACAGTCTTTGGATCTAGTATGGGAGCTGTTTGGCGATAGCAATACATAATTCCAGCTCGCTCGGTTTTTGATCCAGTTCTTTGAAGCGACACATCTGCGATATAAAAAATGCTGCATACTTCGTTTGGTTGTTGGTGCTGTATCTTTTTGAATTCAAATCCAACCGTAAATTCTGTTGGGTCGCTGGATCCCAGTATCTCTTCAAAAATGCCTCCCGAAACTCCTCAACAGTATCGAAAGTATACCGGAAACTGCGAAACCATAATGCACATTCTCCCTCTGTTAGTTTCTCAATGGCTCGTAGCCTGCGCTCTGGCGGTATCCGCGCATCATTCAGATATTCAGACACTTCCTTCAACCAATATTTTGGTGTCATATTACAGTGGCTACCTGAGAATTTCCTTGGTTTCTCTTCGCTTGCCCTGATTACGTTTATCACCTGGGTGTGCATAGCATTTTCATGTGGCGTTGATGCTGCAACTGGTGCACCTGGCGTCATATAAGGACTTTCGCCTGGGCCTGTAGCATTCCTGATTATAGGTTGGGTTTCTAAGTCTGCCCACCTTGTTTTCCTCATATCTTCCATGCTGCCTTCAATTGACTTAGGATCTTTCATAAGGGTTTCTTCCTGTGCGATTATCCTAGTCTCCATTTGATTGTGGCATCTCCGCTCTTTCCAGTCGAGTAATTACCTCCTTCTCGATTCTGGTAAGCCTATCTCGATTTTCCTCAGCTACTTGAAATATTTTCTTCTTGTCTTCTTTCAGACTTTGTTTGATATGGGAGATTTCATCCTCTACATTTTCTTTTATCTGAGCAAGGGTCTTGTCGCTTGCCTCTGTCTTCTGGCCTTCTCTTATTTCGAGTTCTTCTCTCAGCCCTATAATTTCCTCTTGAATGTCCATTGACTTTTAACAATTCATTCCGGAACTTGATGATCTCACCTCTATTCTCCTCTTGTCTTTTGTTAACTACAACAATGTCACTTTGAACTTGGTCCAGTTCTTGATGAACTTTGCCCATCTGACCTTTCACGTTGCTTACTAGCTCTTTACTTTCATTAGCGATAGCCTTAATCTCGCTTATTTTCTGACATTGATCTAATATGTTCTGATCCTGTTTCTTGAGATCACCGTTAATTGCTCTAGCATAGCTTTCCAATTTCCGGTCCCATTTAGAGTCGTTCTCTTCTAACCTCTGATCTACCGTTCTCGTAAATTCTGAAAATTGTTTCGCTTGGCGTTCGAGATTCGCCTCATTTTGGATTTGAATATCCTCAATGTCGTTAGACAGCGCATCTAACCTACTGTTGCTTTCATCCTGAGCATGCTTACACGCTTGTTAATTACTTTCGAGCTTGGCTTCTATAGCCTCGAAACGTTTATCTGTTTTAACCTGCATTTCTGATACAATGCTTACAACAGTTTCTGTTACTTCGGTCTTAATTACCTCTTGCATTTGACATAACTTATTGTTTAATTCAACCTTATTTGCATCCAATCGGTTGTTTATTTCAACCTGATTGGCATCTAACCGGTTATTTAATTCACTCTGGTTGTGATTAATTGCCTCCTGATTGGCATCTAAACGAGTGTTTATTCCATCCTGGAAAGCCTTGGCTTCCAGCTTATTTTGCTCGTTAACAGCATCAAAATGCTGTTTCAACCCTGCAATAACCTGCAGGATCTCCTCTGTACGTGACATTTTTACAATAATACACTTTGATATGCAGGCAGGCTTCCTGGAAAAATGTGTGGATATGTTTTGAAGAGAAACACCAAACACTGTACACACATTGTAAAATCGTACAAAACCTGTCAATATTATGGTAAATTGTGGATCAGTTATGTAGCGCTCGTACCCTTGGGTAATCCTCTTCTCAATAGAGAGATTCTGCGTTACATTAAAAGCCTACTGAACTCAAAAATCACTCAAACACAGTTTGAGGCAAAAAAAACAATTACTATGGATTTCCCCATGAAATACCATAAAAAATCTATGGGTTTTCCCTAAATCCCATAAGCTCCACGAACCTGGGCGCCATGATAATGATATGCCATGGGAGGTGGTCCACGTTAAGAGATCGCAGCAACCCTCTAAGGTCTCGGTTGTACTGTCGAATGCCCCACTTGGGTCTCGCCATGATAATGAAATACACCTCTGCGCCTATGGTGACCTGTATTTAAAACCGGCCCACATACCAGCGCCATGATAAATTAATATCATCGTACGAGTGTCCAGATAAATAAAGATCAGGTCTTGCAATGCCAAAACATACATATTGCACTACTGAGGCGATTCCATGATAGAATACTGCCGCCCCAAGTTACCTGGATCATGTTAATTAAGGTGTTTATCAAAAATTTATATTGTTCGTATCGGAGCTTAGCTAAGATTAGGTGCGGTCCTCCCCTAATTCACGTTATTCATTACTTTAATAGAGTTGTGGGCACTCGATCTAGACCGACTTTAGTTGTACCTATAGCTCAAATCACTGTACAGGATATCAATTTACATGTACCCATGTGAGTAATCTCGATAGAAAATATGCTTCCGCCTCCAGCTAGCGTCAGGACTCGGGCGTGTACCGTCACCCCATTGAGCAGTTGCATATTTTGGATTTGAGGCTAAAAGGTATCAACTCTACAATGATAAGGCACAACTCTATTCTAAAACTTTAATTCAGTAATAAAATTCATGGCTTCAAACAAACAAAACAATCCCCACAAACATAAACCAAAATCAAATAAAATTTACTTCCACAATCCACTAATATCAACATAATATTATCACAATAAAATCATATCATAACACAAACCTTTACCCTTATATCAACTTTACAATGATACTTTAGTGCGCTGATGCACATACAACTTCAGAAACAAATTGTACTTTAATTCTTCTGTCATCCAATGTGACTTCATTAATTTCACAAATTTACTTCTTACTTAAACCTTGTCTTAATTTGACAATAATGTGTATCGTGTGTGTTTTGATCTTTCTCTTCCCACCAAATGCTTTACATGCATTAGCCTATTCAGGTGTTGCACAGCAGTCTACATGCAACTCCATAATTATGTAAGCTACCCCTACACTTCCTCTATTTATATAGTTCCACTGCATGCCGTTTGTGATTTCATCTTAAAAACGTTAATTATTGCTGTGTCGGATGGTACAATTAAACTACCCTTGCGCGCGTAGCCTGTGGCATCCAGTAACCAACTTCTGAAAAAGATGTCAGTGACAGTAAAAATGCAACGTCCAACCCTTCGTTAGATAGCTAAAATCATGAACCATCAGGGTGATCTATAATTATCAATGTGTTCTCAAACCACATGACTTCATTACTCAATATAACAATGTTTCATCTCATGTCATTAACAGGGTCTAAAATCTGTTCTTTTCAAACTTTCTTTCACGGTTCGCTTGACCGTCCCGACCCTCTTCCAAGCGGCCTGTACACAATAGCAGTGGAGTGAGGTCCTACAGTGCCTCGACCCTCGTTTCATGCCATATGTCTTACCTCCCCTAAGCAGTATAAGATTTTAACAGACAAATACCGTGGTCCTAGTGACACACATATCCCAATGGATTTAAACTGAATATTATGCAAACAGGTACTGGATGAGCTTAACATTTACTCCTACCCTGAGGATAAAAATAATTGGCACCAAATAGGCCCATTTCAACATGAAGGCACGATATTCATAAAACATTGGTCTAATAGGTAACCGGTATCTTTAATAAATGCTGCGGTCAGTCATAACATGCTGCCGTAATACGATTCGCTTCAACGAGCCGAATCACTCAATAATAAGTTTTCGGGTGATCAGATAGAGTGCAGAGATGTCCATCGTTTTCCTCTCACCTATCACGGGATTCAAACCTGGAACATTCCATATCCATCATCAGAGTTAGGGTCCATTTCTCTAAATACACTCTGGTACAAAGCACATCTCCAATTATGCCCACGGCATACGAGATTTCATACGAAGAATAGATTACCTGGTCCCTTACCTAATGCTATGATCTTCGTCCTATAATTATTAAGAGAAATCTATCAATTACTCTATAAGCTTTTACATAAGCTGCAAATTCAATTCACTAAAAAGCTCTTCCATTTCCTGACATAATTATATTCCCATTAATACAATATATTCTGATATAAAACTCTTTTCTTAATCCCGTAGTGTAATCTTACTGTATAATCTTACTGCTTAGATCGATAAGTCTTGCCGTTAGCGTAAATATTTTTTGCTTACAACATTTTTACCTGATGCGTTCATTCATACCTTTATTATATTCATTATTATTATTATTATTATAATTATTATTCTCACTGACATAAATTACCAAAATCCGACACAACTAATCATCTTAAAAATCGAACAACCGTGTTCGTTTCATTTACATAACTGATTTGCCATTTTAATTAATAGTGGTAACGATTAATCCACTCACTGATGCAAATTAACATCTCAACTCTATTAAAATCAACACAATAATGATTAAACCTGGAGGGTCTATCTCCTAATCTGATTCTTACTGGCATCTTTATAACTCTGAAATCACATTACATGCAGTGGCCTATACCTCTACCTAAACATAATTTGTGGGGTACTTACATATCGGCTCATCATGGTGGCTCCAACCACTCATATCCTTCCGGGTCGCCTGCCATATGCAGATTTAGTGCGACATTTGCATCTTGAATACACACATTTTATGATAAATATCTTCCGTTAACCACACGACACTTTGCATTTCTATAAAGAAGCTATTGCTTCCAAAACACATGACACTTTATAACACTTCTTAAACCATTCATTTAAAAGATATTTCACAGATGATTTATATATAACACACGTCACTCTGTACACTTTTCATTGGTTGAAATTCCCTAGCAATGATATCAAAATTGCAGGTGTCGACGGCATCTTCCGTGCTCCTACCAACTCCTGATTGAAAGTCTGGTTCAATTGCCCTCGGAATTCACCAACAGTTTATCCAATAATCCTACGGTAAGCTTCCTGATTTGCATAAATATGCTTACTTCCGTCCTGAGCGTTACTATTTGGTATTTTTAAGACATTGCCAAATGCTTCGTAAAGTTTCTCCCAGCGCATTCCAGCGTAATTAGACATGTATGATCAGTCAATATTTTATACATTGCGCTTAACACTGTACATAACTTTACACAGATTATTATTTACAATAGTTCTGCAACTTATCTCCCACGTTGTTTCCTAAGTGAACACACCATTGTTCGTAATGCTGACTACACATGCAGCACGACTGTCTTTACTAAAAGCTTACTAAATGTTTCACTGCACGGCTTCCCAAGTTGTCCAATAATAAAAAAATGCATTATTATCTTCTCACTTGGTGCATTACGATGTGCGGTGAGTATAATAGTTCACGCAAATGTACCAGTCTTGGTTTGAGCGTCCTTCCCTGGGCCGGACCGCCATACGTTCCGCCTCAACAACTGCTTGACAATAACTGTGCAGCGACGACTGTCTGCGACTCTCCGTGACAAACTGGGTCCAACTGGGTAAACTGCGTAAGACTGGGGTGCTCTGCCAAGGGTCGACTCCCTTTATATTGGTTTCACACAAAAAGTAGAGCTAAATTTTCCCGCGCTATCTCGACTCCTCTCCCAGCATGATTCTGGTCTCGAAACCATGCTCATCGGGTTCCTTTTTCTTCACTGATCCCAGAACTATCTGCGTGCTGAAGGATCGCTCGGCCAATTAATTAATATTAATTCCTTTCTCCATAGCGTGGGGACGCTGTTTCACTGGGAATCCCTGGCGACCTCTTCAAACTCAGCCGCGAACAACCATAGTCTATGTTCTTCCGCACTTCGTTAAATATGCGTCAATTTCGCCGATTAAAGGCTCTAAAATTAGCCTCCTGGCTAAAGATTCACCTGTGTGCCACTCTCATGTAATTGCGTTACTCCAATCACGAGTAATCAATGATTTTCCTTGGGATCTCTCCCCACTCTTCTTCGTCCTATTCTCAGTCGGGGAAAAACTGGGTCAGTATTCAAGCCCCCAACCTCTTCCAGACGACATAACGAGGTCAGCAAGATTGACGTGGCTCCAAGGGGCACCTCCCACAATTCTGGGCCTATTAGTAAAACGTCAAACTCTGCACTTTCTGTGCTCCGAGTCCAGCATAGCCTACTCCAAGTAGTCTAATAATGCTGTATTCCGCTCAATTTCCCTGCATTATTTTAATAAATAATGTCATTATCAACTGAAATCACACCAGTGATTATATACAATTTTCTCTAGGGGTTTTTACAATGAAACTCCCTCAACAGACCTCGGGTTCGTTCCCTGGTGGAACCTTTATACTGAGATCACAGTCTCTGAGATCCACGTTCGATATCAGTCAGCATAACCCCCTCGGGTTCAGTATATTCACTTACAACGCGTTATTTTAACGATTATGGCCTACAATAATTATAACAATGCTCTCATGGTCTCACATGTATATTCATTCGACGATTTTGGCCTACGATATTTATTTAACACAGCCTGATCGGACTTACAATGTAACTATTATTTTCAACGCTTCAATATGGCAATATTGTTTATGGGAATTTCACCTACCCAATACAACACGACGTTTTCATACAACAACAGTACAGAAAGGGGAATCTTTCACCCACAACATTTCGATGAGACTCTCCATCTCCCGATTAATTATATCCTGATTAACGCACATTTATTAGCTTTTCGCTTCATTTATTTATTATTCGGCCCTTTTGGCAACAACGATTTCTTGCTTGGTTATTCGCGGTTTATTTAATATCTCAAATTAATATTTCATTTATAGCGGTAAGACCTCAGCCTTCCTATCATTTAATCTTCATAATTCTGGCTTGCTAGCCTGTGATAATACATTTTCTTTGGATGTATTTATTCACCAATTACTTTTAGAGATTTATAAAATTGATCATTTTACATCAATACGTCAAGACATTTTAATTTATTTCGTTCCGTTCATTACTTGAGTTCCTTATTACAATTTTTATTATCACTTTATTTTAGTGCATAACAACTCGATAATATTTATTTTTATTATTTTCATTTCGAACTTTCAATTATTTTTATTTCAACTTTTTGTTATTTGCCATTTAATTGTAAGATCAAGCTGTTTTATATTTTTCCTTTTCATTATTTATTTTAACAATTTTATTATGATGCATATTTATTTCATTATCTGCTTTTACTATGGCGAAATTTTAAGCCATTTAAATTCTATTTTCGATTCCTTTCTCCAAATCGTGTATTATTTGTTATTTCATTTCTTGTTTTATTATTACTTTTCATTACTGATCCCATTCATATAATTATTTTGCGAGATCATTCTCGCAATTATTTATTATTATTATTTCAACATTTCAGTTATATAAGTGCATTCAACTACCCGATGAGTTCGATCGTTAAACTCCCCAGTTACGACCGATCCCATCGAGCCAGTACATCGTACATCTGCAAATTTAATGAAAAATCATGACTCACCAGTGTGCTCCATCTTCGGATCCATCCTTGGGAAGGATTTCACCCACTAACGACATAATTAGCACTCTTCCATGGCACTTTCTTTTGTGAGCGGCACCTCACTTCACTTCACTTAAATTTAAACACATCATTAATTTGTAAAATACTGTATTAACACTAAAACACATATATCTTGTAACTTATTTACACTGCACTAATTTTCACCACATTTCAGTGACTCTTGGCACGTTTTATCGGTGATCCACGCCCTAATGAGATCCCCGGACCCTGCATTGGACGTGATGCAAACTCGAACGGCTCCTAATTCTTCACTGGATCTATTCTCTGCCCTGTCTTTTAGATAGTCTATTTTGACTTCTTTTATCGTCCTTTTATTAGCGATTTTCAATTTTACTTGTCCTACGTTTTCGTAGTGGTCTATCGAACCTACGGCCCGCTTACTTCTTGACCGTATTTTGTCCTTATCTACGACAAGTTCCCTTATTTCTCCTACGAGAATGTCTTTATTGCTACGTTCCTATTTGACACACTGTAGCTTCGCTAAAGTTCACTATATTTGTTCTTGGGTCTCGAACCCGTGTCCATTTACTTGAATTATTGGATTTCGTTCCAATACCTGTCTCTTAATACTGTGGTCTTTCACTTAACTTTCACGGAGACCTGTCTGTATTTTTCGAAACGATGACCTCCAGCGTAGTGTCTCTACTGACCTGGACTGCTGTATTCTAGCTTATTACTGTTCTAGAATTTGTCGCGGCGAAATTTTTACTTCGTCACGGTTTTCGAGTAGCGTATAATTTATTTGATCCTGCACAAGTACTTTAGTGATCACTTATAAACAACCGTAGCGGATTTATATTACCACGCACATACAACTTTTTGTTGAAACCGCGGATACTGATGATTGTTAATTCGTCTTAACACGATCCGCTTTTGCGGTTGGTAATGAACTGTGTTACATGCTGTAACTTCTCCATTCGGGAGTACGATGAGTCTTTACTAGTGTGAGGACGGACGTCCGTCCCAGCAGTTTGATAATACTGCGTACTCTATACTTATATACTGTGCGGAATTTCGCTGAGCCTCCCCGGGCTTAACTGAACTGCGACTAGTATAATGCAGCGCTTCTGCATTTTAGGAGACAGCGTGTAGCTTCTCCACGCTTGCTTATGATGAACTGCTTCTGACACAGCCTATAGCCTCACTTGGCTGACGGATACTGCATTCGATGTAACACCTCCATAAGAGGTCTGTAGTAGACTGTACTTGATGCTCCAGCGTCACACCCCTCTCGGGCGGACAGATACTGCATTTGATGTAGCCTGACGCCCCCTCTCGGGCTGTCGGAAAACTGCATGCTCTGTGGTTGAAACCTGGGCTATTTATTGGGAACTTGCAAAAATAAACTACTTTTGCCTTCTTCCTGGAGCTAACTTCTGAAATAGACGTCGCATGTTTTTGAAAAATCATTATGTTCCCTATAATCCAAACGTCTCATTACCATTTCGTTTCCTGAAAATCGATCGTCTAATTAATTTAAATAAAATCTACAAGGCTCCTCAGCTGTGTGGGCGACTGAGTTTTTTCTCTTCTTCCCACTACCTTCGCTTGGCTCCGCCTAATAACGTAGTTGCTGACTTAGTGCTATTTTCCTGGGCCTAAATTATTCACTCTTAACCTTGCTTAATTCATAATTTCCTGGATTATTCTGATCCCCGTAGGCCTATTGTTGTAATTTTGCATCGTTTCCGCAAAAACGGCTTATTTCACAACTTTGCGGTGTTGATTCGCCATCCAATGTTGCCAGAAAAATGCCGATCTTAGCACTCAGTGGTGATTCCCCCGCCAGTCTGCTCTAGTTGATTCATCCCAGCGTGACTGCTCTCGTGATTCACATATCGCTTGCACCACGTATCTCCAGATAAAGCTGTCAATGTTCTGCGTCATGGCCTGAATCACTTCCTATTTCCACACTGCTAGCGTGTAGCTGGACCTCTTTTCGTCTTAAAGATCAGAAGTTCATATCCTGTACCAACCCAGTTGGGTACAATATATAGGTTGTAAAAATTAAAATATAGAACAAAACGAAACAGTTGTTGACGGAGACAGTATTCAGCCTGCGGATGCATTTACAATGGCTGATGAAGGGGATACAATAGTTGATTAATCCCCGAAACATGTACCTAGAACAACTCTAATAATTACTTCCTTTATAGTATTGATTCAGGCGGTTATATTTTTCTTATTAATAATTATTTTAGCGTACCAATACGGAACTACCATGAATAATTTAAATAATGTATTGTAACGTGTCAACATTTACAGACAGTGTTACACTTCTATGGTTGTTGCGTTTCCTGGTATCTATTTCATTTCCAATTACAAATGGACTCAAGTAAGGATGTGTACTTGCACCTACACTTTTTCCCCTGTACCTAGCAGCTATGCTTTATGAAACATCGCCTGAAAACAACTCAGGTGTGAAAATTAAATATCGATATGATGGGGGGCTCTTCAACCAGGCCAGACGCCGTTCCAAAAGATTAACCTATTCCACTCGGGTCACAGAATTGCAATATGCAGATGACAATGCTTCTCCAGCCCACACACCAAAAGAGCTTCAGCAGTCTGCCAACTGTTTCAACAGAGCTTATGAACGTTTTGGCCTGACTGTCAACATTCAGAAAACCAAAGTGCTAACTCAGCCTGCTCCAGGAACCATCCCCCCAGGTTTGATATTAACATATCTGGCTCAGCTCTGGAAAAGGTGGGACACTTCTCGTACCTTGGTAGTATTCTATCAGCAAACTGTACCTCTGAGAAGGATGTGGAAAACAGAATTCAGGCTGCCCATGTGGCTTTTGGACGTCTCTCACATCGTGTGTTTCTGAACAAAGATCTAAGTATCTGCACGAAAGTATTGGTGTACCAAGCTGTTGTTATTTCTACGCTACTCTACGGATGTGAAATCTGGACCCTATATCGCCGGGACATCAAGAAACTAGAACGCTTTCATCAACAAAACTTAGATCAATCATGAACATCAAATGGGATGACTATGTAACTAATATAGCAGTCCCTGAGAAAGCAATGATAAACAGTATTGAAGCCTCCATTGTTGGTCATCGGCTTAGATGGGCAGGCCATATCCATCTTATGAGTGACAGCAGACTACCTCGGCAAATCCTGTATAGTGAACTCAACACTGACAAGAGGCCATGTGGTGCTCCTTTAAAACGATATAAAGACCAACTCAAGCAGACCATGAGGAGAGTAGAGAGAAACCCAAATAATTGGCATACTCTTGCACTGGATCGCCCTCGCTGACGTGCTACCATCTCAGCTGCAGTTGCACAGTTTGAGCAGGAACGTCGTAGACAGGAAGAGGAAATTCGCCAGAGGAAGAAGATACGTCAAACACTACCACGTCCTCCACCCTCCATCGGATGCAACATATGTGGTCGCATGTTCTATGCGAGAATTGGCCTGATAAGCCATCAGCGCCATCTTCATCGTCTGGACTAAAGATTATGGAACTGCAGGCGAGAAGCATAAACTCGGATACGAGTATCGGCCGACGATTTCATTGTTATTATGGATAATTTCAGTATTGAAATTATCTGCCTATTTCGTTATTATTGTTATAAATCAACCGCTCCTATTTAAACTATTGGCCTAATTGTATTGCAATGTCTCGCGTGGCGAATACACTGTTACAAAATTGCACAAATGCCCTGGAAGTAATGGAGTGATGTCAAGTTATCTGGTTTTTAGAGCTGCTCCTTGGGGTCTGGTTCCACTGCGTATCTCCAGCGGACCTCAGACCATAGCCGGCTCAGAAGAGTAGCCAACGCAAGCAAATTAATAATCCGTGAACATAGGCCTAAGAAATTGTATTACGTAAGGAAATTGCAACTCTCAGTATTGCGGAAAATAACACGTTTTTTGGCTCCTACAAAATACTTCACTGATACATGAGGGGGTTTAAAATAGAAATATGACGCTTAATTACTTCATTGTTGGTAATATATATTTTATTTAAAAAAGAGGGTCTATATTGCTTTTAGCAGTTTAATTCAGTCTTAGGTCATTTAATTATAGATCGATTACTTCGTGCAAATGCCGTGGTAAAGTACATATAACACCCCTCTGTCTTCATTGTGACTTCCACTTTATTAACCACACCTCCTCTAACCCCTCCCCTATATTTAAGATAAACATTTTGTTACACTGTGCTTATGACCCGCGACCAAACTTTAAATTAATTAGTGGCCCTGAATGTGAAAACGTTTGGACAGCCCTGCTATAGAGAGAGCGGAAATGTGCCCCTTTGGATATGGAGCGTCCCAGGTGGGCATTAGCGCACCCCTAAAGGGCTCACTGCATTGCTTATTTGTTCCGAGCTACTTTCTTTAATCTTTCCTATTGACCTCCCTTGGTCAAATCCTATTCTCCTCCGTCCCCGACGCTATCAGTTCATCCGAGGATAGAGATCCTTAGTGTTTTATTCAATTTTCAATGAGCAATATTGTGTAAAATGGCAAAATGATGTGAAAAGTTGTTCAATAAAATATCTTTATTCGTATAATTTAATAATATTAACGATTGATTTCCTCACGTAACCAAATTGTAATAAAAATTACGAGCCTTACAGTAGTCGCATATGATGTGTAACATCTGACATAGAAGAAATCTCACGTGATATTGTTGATACACCCGTATGTAATATTATTATTGGCACAAATATTAATCTATTGTAAGAGATATTGTTTTACAGATATTGTAGTTTATAATACGGAACTCATTTTATTAGGCGATTTGTAGCTTCCACGAGCACTAGCCTAAATAAAGAATACGATATGGATCAACTAGATTAATAGACGCTACACCGCTCATAACCTTAAATTCCTTATAAACAGGACCTCTTGATTCACAGACCAACACGTAATTTCATATGGATTCTATTAAAATGAATCATATTGATATGATAAATATCGTTTAAATGATAATCTGGTAGCAAAAATATCTACCCCGACTGGGATTCGAACTCCAGATCTCTAGATTAACGGTCATAGGCGCTAAACCCACGGCTATTTCGACTACGCGAATATTGTGCACAAGATGGTTACTTAATTCCACGTTCTAATAAAACTGCATTACGGAATTAAGTTTCGTTTATATTTTGCTGTTTCGAAGATGTTCCTGCGTGAAATTGAGTTTCAAATGCCCTATGAATAGGCCCTCTTGTGAGTAAAGAGAACGTATTCGGCAATAGTTCATGAAAGCTTGCTCAATTCTCGTATATCCACAACGATTATATTATATTGATGACTGCATTACTGTTATGTGGGTTAATATTTGAATAGCCATTGTGCAGAAACATAATACGGGCAATGCCGACTACTTACAATGTTTGATATTAAGGCATTTTACCATTTAAATACTGATACGAAGACTTAGAACATGTACCATGTGCTTTGTTTCAATCACTTGACACCAGGGTTTGCATGAGCGTTTACCGTTCAGTATGTCATATACATTCCACATGGCCAAGAGTACGTCATGGTATCAATTTCCAACACCGCGCGCTCATTGTTTCTCTTACCACTGCTAGCTGGATCGATCGATCAAGTTGGCAGTGCGTCTTACACTTCCGTTCGAGCACACTTCCGTTCGATCGAACCAGCTGGCACCTCCTCGATCGTTCCGATCCACTTCCGTCCCATTTTTCAAAATCACTCCCACAGAAATATCCAGCAATCGAGTGGAAAGATGTTACACATCAAAAACTACAAGTTAAAAAGTTGAAATGCATTAGGAAATAATTTGCAAGCAGGGCCCCAATATTTCGACTGTACAGTATTTTATCCTACACTGTTCAGTAACCACTTCCATGTTCATTTTCATTATTACCATATTCTTACAGGGCAGGTTACCTACTTGTTTCACCCTCTAAAATAACAATCGCCATGTTGTTGTTCTTGTTGTATGATTATTTTAGGGGTTGATTGGTTCCTTAGTTTAGGGGCTGCGACAACGTGGTCATGTAGCCCCGTGTACTTTGGGTGTATGTGGAATATGTCTGATAACCGGTGTTAATTATGATGGCTGTATTAGTGTAAGGATTTAGGTAAGGACTGCAGACGATAATTTCAAGTAGTTTCTACTTTTGCTACCAAATGCTACCGTCCACGACACCTAGCTTGCGGACCTGGCTACTAGATTCCATCGTAGTCTGCACCTGGCAGCGAACGTTAGAACTAATATAGCGTTATCAATTCTAATCTACAAATTTTGGCTTCACACAAGTGTAGTTGGTGGAAGGTTGTTTTTCATGCCATAAATATATGACATGGGACCGCCGGCTTTACTGCCCCTCCGAAGGAAGGCATACTGAGGGATTTTTAACGCTCTTAAATATTCCGACGACTTCGGCCGGGTCGTAACCCGCGATCTTGAGCTTAGAAGCTCAGCATGCTATCGACTACGCCACCGAAGCCGCCTTATTTTAGGGGCTTGGGCATCGTGATCATTTCAGCTCTGTGTACTTTGAGTGTGTGTATAAATGTAAAATGTGTCTAATAACCTGTGTTATTGTGATATCTGCAGTAGTATAATGCGTTTTTGTGATTGAGGCTATGATTGGAAAGGACGTTGCCGTGGCTTTAAGCTAGGAACCATCCCGGTATTTGTCAGGTGTAGAAGAGAGAAAACAACAGAAAACTACTTACAAAATGGCTGAGATGGGAATCGAACCCACCTCTTCTTAGATATTCCTCTCGAGACTGAGTAAACCACGTTTCAACTCTCAGATTAGAATTAAATTTCGTGACAGAGACGGGAATCGAAGCCAGGGCCATGGTACCAGAGTCTCACACGTACCCCGAGACTACAAAAGGTGCTAACCACTGACACCAGCAACCTGCTAATCTGAGCCCGACGTTATGTGGTGTCGACACACAAGATCAGTATCACACTTAGCTGCCTCACATTTACATCCAATTAACGTAAATTAAGTTAACGCTGCTTAAAGCAAGGCAAACTGTGCCATTTACATGGAAATTAAGAATAGCAGTTCCCACCAAATTACCAGGGAGGCGGTGAGTGTAGATCAATAGACGAGAGACTCGAAACCACGTGGCAGGTAATTCAGTTGATGATGATGATGATAATTGTTGTTTTAAGGGGCATAACATCTAGGTTATCGGCACCAAGGGAAACAAAAGACAGGAGGAAAGAAAGTACCCTCAACCCTCAAAGAATGAAAATTAAGGGACTTGGAAGAAATGAGAGCCAGGAAAGGCAGATAAGAAAGGGAAAGAGAGAGGGATCACCCCAAGAGCAATGGAAGAAGGAGAGAAACCGGACCCAGCTCAGGAAGCCCTCGGGGTCGCCAACTCCCGAACTCACCAGACGTGAGCCCTTGAGGGTGTATCACTATCCAGGGTGCACCACAAATGATGGGTCTACACACACCCTGCCTCCTTTAGGGCCTTGAGCAGAAGGCAGGAGATACGATGAAAAGAAAACAAGAGGTCTGACCCCTCGAAGGAGGAGGGATCAGGAAAGATGAGACAAGGGCCAATTAAGGCAGGAAAGTGAAACACTCTCTAGGCCTCGGATACCGTAATATCGTCGGGGTCGGGAGGTCGAGAGGAAAGATAACAGAGAGGAGCCTGGCACAAGTAAATGGAAGCAATGTTGGACTCACCTGGGGTCCCGTGGTCGCCAACCCACGTCCCTCTAGACGTGAGCCCCTGGGGGGGATTCAGAGAACAGACTTCTAGGAGAGGGTACTGAGTCTTCTGATGTGAAGCACTGTTCATTGCGTGTGTGGAAGTCGAATAGTATAGATTAATTCATGACTCTCCATCTCAGCTACTCGCAGGCAGGCTTTGGGCAGCTAACCTGCAAGAGAGTGTCAATGTGGACGCTATCGTTCGTCTCCGAACAGAATCCCAACCGACGTTACACTATGTCCCTGTTAGAATGCGGATCAACTACGGAAACTTATCGAGCTATTTACATAGGGTCGGTGTCCTGGATTCTCCATATTACTCTCGTAATGGACACTCAATAGGCGGATTGAATCACATTTCTTCGCGACTCTTCTGGAACTCTTCTACACCTAAAATACCAACTCCCCCTAATCATTCAGTGTATGTTGGCTTCCTCGACGACAAGTTTGTATAAAACCGTCAGTGTGTTTTTACGTAACGCTGAGTTAAAATCACATTATAAAAGCCACCTTGTCTAGAAAGAAGTTTAATAATTAAATTAATACGTACATGTTTTGGTTAACAAAGATACCCTCGTTAGCGTAGATTGAATAATAAAAGAATCTTAAAACTATGTTAAGAAATACCAAGGAGAAAATGGATATCCTTACAATAAACCATTAGAATTTAAATAAAATAAAAGGTCACAAAAATTAGAAAATACATAAAAGAAACAAGATTAAAATTAATATAAATCATATATATTATTTCAGTAGTATAGATCCCTCCTACGGCGCTCACAAGCGACCGATCGTGAAAAATGAGCACTCAAATGAAAGAAAATATACATTACCAGTGACTTATTGCACTATAATTTCATAAATATCTATACTTTCTTTAAAAAATGACTTTAAAAAATGTACGAAGTGGGCGATTAGCAAACACCGTTGCTGTAGGAAAATACGCTCCATAATTGCTGTCCTCGGGCCGCTGTGACGCCTCTTTTATGTCATATTAACATTCTGAGGTCTTCCCTTTATCCTGAAATGTAAATAGTGTTCTATAATCATTTGGTTGGAATAAAAACATAACATTTCTCCTTAAGTGTCTCATTATAAACCTATAGAGGAAAGTGTGGTTTATGAACATGCGAGATTTCTCGCACGGGTCCGCCAGTCGACCTTAATAGACTGTCTATATTACACTTATTCAATATGGCTCAATACTATAATGAATCGGACCTCTTGTTGAGTGCAAAAAGATGTTGTTTCCTAATGAATCGGACCTCATGTTGAGTGCAAAAAGATATTGTTTCCTAATGAATCGGACCTCATGTTGAGTGCAAAAAGATATTGTTTCCTAATGAATCGGACCTCATGTTGAGTGCTAAAAGATGTTGTTTCCTAATGAATCGGACCTCATTTTGAGTGCAAAAAGATGTTTCCTAATGAATCGGACCTCCTGTTGAGTGCAAAAAGATGTTGTTTCCTAATGAATCGGACCTCCTGTTGAGTGCAAAAAGATATTGTTTCCTAATGAATCGGACCTCATGTTGAGTGCAAAAAGATGTTGTTTCCTAATGAATCGGACCTCCTGTTGAGTGCAAAAAGATGTTGTTTCCCAATTAATCGGACTTCAAGTTGAGTGCTAAAAGATGTTGTTTCCTAATGAATCGGACCTCATGTTGAGTGCAAAAAGATGTTGTTTCCTAATTAATCGGACCTCATGTTGAGTGCAAAGAGATGTTGTTTCTTAATGAATCGGACCTCATGTTGAGTGCTAAAACATGTTGTTTCCTAATTAATCGGACCTCGTGTTGAGTGCTAAAAGATGTTGTTTCCTAATGAATCGGACCTCATGTTGAGTGCAAAAAGATGTTGTTTCCTAATTAATCGGACCTCATGTTGAGTGCAAAAAGATGTTGTTTCTTAATGAATCGGACCTCCTGTTGAGTGCAAAAAGATGTTGTTTCTTAATGAATCGGACCTCCTGTTGAGTGCAAAAAGATGTTGTTTCTTAATTAATCGGACCTCCTGTTGAGTGCAAAAATATGTTGTTTCCTAATTAATCGGACCTCATGTTGAGTGCAAAAAGATGTTGTTTCCTAATTAATCGGACCTCATATTGAGTGCAAAAATATGTTTTTTCTTAATGAATCGGACCTCCTGTTGAGTGCAAAAAGATGTTGTTTCTTAATGAATCGGACCTCATGTTGAGTGCAAAAAGATGTTGTTTCCTAATGAATCGGACCTCCTGTTGAGTGCAAAAAGATGTTGTTTCCCAATTAATCGGACTTCAAGTTGAGTGCTAAAAGATGTTGTTTCCTAATGAATCGGACCTCATGTTGAGTGCAAAAAGATGTTGTTTCCTAATTAATCGGACCTCATGTTGAGTGCAAAGAGATGTTGTTTCTTAATGAATCGGACCTCATGTTGAGTGCTAAAACATGTTGTTTCCTAATTAATCGGACCTCGTGTTGAGTGCTAAAAGATGTTGTTTCCTAATGAATCGGACCTCATGTTGAGTGCAAAAAGATGTTGTTTCCTAATTAATCGGACCTCATGTTGAGTGCAAAAAGATGTTGTTTCTTAATGAATCGGACCTCCTGTTGAGTGCAAAAAGATGTTGTTTCTTAATGAATCGGACCTCCTGTTGAGTGCAAAAAGATGTTGTTTCTTAATTAATCGGACCTCCTGTTGAGTGCAAAAATATGTTGTTTCCTAATTAATCGGACCTCATGTTGAGTGCAAAAAGATGTTGTTTCCTAATTAATCGGACCTCATATTGAGTGCAAAAATATGTTTTTTCTTAATGAATCGGACCTCCTGTTGAGTGCAAAAAGATGTTGTTTCTTAATGAATCGGACCTCATGTTGAGTGCAAAAAGATGTTGTTTCCTAATGAATCGGACCTCATGTTGAGTGCAAAAAGATGTTGTTTCCTAATGAATCGGACCTCCTGTTGAGTGCAAAAAGATGTTGTTTCATAATTAATCGGACTTCAAGTTGAGTGCTAAAAGATGTTGTTTCCTAATGAATCGGACCTCATGTTGAGTGCAAAAAGATGTTGTTTCCTAATGAATCGGACCTCATGTTGAGTGCAAAGAGATGTTGTTTCTTAATGAATCGGACCTCATGTTGAGTGCTAAAAGATGTTGTTTCCTAATGAATCGGACCTCATGTTAAGTGCAAAAAGATGTTGTTTCTTAATTAATCGGACCTCATGTTGAGTGCAAAAAGATGTTGTTTCCTAATTAATCGGACCTCCTGTTGAGTGCAAAAAGATGTTGTTTCCTAATGAATCGGACTTCAAGTTGAGTGCTAAAAGATGTTGTTTCCTAATGAATCGGACCTCATGTTGAGTGCAAAAAGATGTTGTTTCTTAATTAATCGGACCTCCTGTTGAGTGCAAAAAGATGTTGTTTCCTAATTAATCGGACTTCAAGTTGAGTGCTAAAAGATGTTGTTTCCTAATGAATCGGACCTCATGTTGAGTGCAAAAAGATGTTGTTTCCTAATGAATCGGACCTCATGTTGAGTGCAAAGAGATGTTGTTTCTTAATGAATCGGACTTCAAGTTGAGTGCAAAAAGATGTTGTTTCCTAATTAATCGGACTTCAAGTTGAGTGCTAAAAGATGTTGTTTCCTAATGAATCGGACCTCATGTTGAGTGCAAAGAGATGTTGTTTCTTAATGAATCGGACCTCATGTTGAGTGCTAAAAGATGTTGTTTCCTAATGAATCGGACCTCATGTTAAGTGCAAAAAGATGTTGTTTCTTAATTAATCGGACCTCATGTTGAGTGCAAAAAGATGTTGTTTCTTAATGAATCGGACCTCCTGTTGAGTGCAAAAAGATGTTGTTTCTTAATGAATCGGACCTCCTGTTGAGTGCAAAAAGATGTTGTTTCTTAATTAATCGGACCTCCTGTTGAGTGCAAAAATATGTTGTTTCCTAATTAATCGGACCTCATGTTGAGTTCAAAAAGATGTTGTTTCCTAATTAATCGGACCTCATGTTGAGTGCAAAAATATGTTGTTTCTTAATGAATCGGACCTCCTGTTGAGTGCAAAAAGATGTTGTTTCTTAATTAATCGGACCTCCTGTTGAGTGCAAAAAGATGTTGTTTCCTAATGAATCGGACCTCCTGTTGAGTGCAAAAAGATGTTGTTTCTTAATGAATCGGACCTCATGTTGAGTGCAAAAAGATGTTGTTTCCTAATGAATCGGACCTCCTGTTGAGTGCAAAAAGATCTTGTTTCCTAATGAATCAGACCCCATGTTGAGTGCAAAAAGATGTTGTTTCCTAATGAATCGGACCTCCTGTTGAGTGCAAAAAGATGTTGTTTCCTAATGAATCGGACCTCCTGTTGAGTGCAAAAAGATGTTAATATGGATAATATTTAATACCATCATCATAATGGTTAATGTATATGCATTGTAACACTGAGTTAAAAATATGACGTTTGTATTATTAACACTCCACCGACAGCGGTAGCTACGCACGCTGACGCGCAGCGCTGGGCCATGGGACCAAGTTAACTGTGGACTCGGTAGACGTGGGATGAGACCCACCACCGGCCTCCCTTGAAATGGTTTTCCGTGATTTCCCCAATTTTAACTCTAGGTAAATGCTAGGTTGGTACCTTCTAATAGCCCACAGCCGCTTCCTTCCACATCCTTGCCCAAGTCTCATTCATCTTTATTTGTTTCATATCTCATTAACTCCTCTGATGAGGTTGGCGAAGGAAGGGCATCCGCCGGCCATAAAAACCATCCACCACATAGAATATCATCGCATCTCATCCCCGACCACATTGAAAATGGGAATAGTTAGGGGTAGACATTGTTAAGAGGGGCAGATGACCTCGTAGTTCCACCCCTTAAACTTTTATAGGGCAGAATATTGAAGATATTTTATTGTTATTATTTTAGCCTAATATTAAATATTATTAGTTTTAATTTTTGTTTTCATAAACATTTTAATGTTTATATTTGGTTTTCAAATTAGTTTTATTATCTTTAAAAGTAAGATTATAAAATTATTATAATTTGAAATTTGATAATCTTATTTATTTTTTATTTTTACAACCATATTTATTTTAATTCTGATTTTAACTATCATATTTCTTAAACATTTTAATTTCAATTGTTTTATTTAAAATAATATTTTTTTTTTCAATCCCCTTAGATCAAGGAGGTGAAGAGACAACATTTGGTTTTCAGAAATTTTAACACTTCCACCAGACAATATCGCTGAGAGATTCAACCATTTACTTTTTCTTTTCTTTTTTCCTTAGTCGAATATACCCTCCAGTTTGGTTTTTCCCACGGACTCAGTGAGGGATCCCACCATTACCCATTACGGCCTCTACGGGCAGTGTCCTGGAGCTAGGAACATCTGATCGGGGGGATACAACTGGGAGGTGGGATCAGCACCTCGCCCAGGCGGCCTCACCTTCAAAGCGAACAGGGGCCTCATGAGGGATCGAAAGGGAGGGGAAGATTGGGAGGGATAGGCAAGGAAGAGGGAAGGATGCGGCCTTGGCCTAACAATCTCTGGCATTTGTCCAAATACGAAGTAGGAAACCACGCAAAATTACTTCGAGGATGGCTGAGGAGGGAATCGAACCCCCTCTACTCATTTGGACCATCCGAGGCTGAGTAGACCCCGTTCCAGTCCTCATACCACTTTTCAAATTTCGTGGCAGAGCCGGGAATTGAACCCAGCACCTACGGGGTGGCAGCTAATCACGCTGACCACTATGCAACGGAGGTGTCTATCACCATTTTCGACAGGATAAATTGTCCTCAAAGTAGGTGGTTAATATAGAGACCACAAACCTATAAAGGCCTAAAACCTCAATAACTAATCCCTCCCTATATTATTCTGCTAAGGTCCCATTCCAGTTTTGTACCGAAAATAAGGTCCCATTAACACCAACCTACACATATGGGGTACCTACAGGTTCAGCATAACCCAATGCGTAAGAGAAACGCACTCACTTACTCTTTAAATGCCTCACAATTAAATAAATTCCTTAAAACATGTATATTTACAATGAAATAATGAAAGAATGCAACACGGTAACCATGGTAACAGAATCTCACAGGTCCATCTATTTCTGTAAGACGCAATGCAATTCCAATTATTACATTACTGTGAAAGTTTCCAGACGGTTATAAGGTTATCACTGAACCAAATTAAGTTGCAAAATTCATCAATACATACAGTATAATGCGCTTAAGGGGGTCAAGGGGCACTCTAGAATTTTTTCACGCAATTTTCTCGTGTGAGTGTGGTACGATAGGTCTTTTTCACCCGACTATAAAGGGTCTCCGAAAACCACATTTAAAGGCCCTTAAGTTAACAGTGTCTGTGATATTCCCAGAAAACTAACTTCGCTCTGATATACCTATGAAGGAATGACAAACCCCTAACCACTGCACCAGTAGCTGAATTGGTAAAGTCTGATTATGCATACCAAGGATAAATCAGTCATAGCATTCATGATTGAGATTTTGCTAAGTGTTCTCTTTACAACTAGAATATTTGCGGGCGAAGCCGCGACGGGTAATGCTAGTTAACATTATTAGCTCTCCGATCATACACGTATTACAGCCCAGTGAAAGTGTTTCCTCTATTCTACGTTTTCCTTCTTTTTCTTGTTTTTCGTTCAACCACCATCGATAGAAGAGAGACTCGTAACCACGTGGCGGGTAATTCAGAGAACACTCATCTGCCGTGGCTAGGAGAGGGTATTGAATCTTCTGATTGATCGTAAACCAGAACCTGTGCGGAGGCCGAGTTGTGAGAGTGTTACCATATCCAAGTGCTTACTGAAGGACAATGCATATGAAGCACCATTATACCAACAGTGTTGTCCACCCCCATGGCGAATTGGATAGCGCGCTATGCTTTGGCCCAAAGGGTCACGGGTTCGATTCCCGTCCAGGCCATCGAGGATTTTCATTTCATGGATTTGACTCCTCTGGCCCAGGGACTGCGTATATGTGCCGTCTTCATCATCATTCGGACAGCTTGCCACGGTGGGTGAGTGGTTATCGTGTCAGACTACGAGCCCCAAGTTTGCAGGTTCGCTCCTGCCCGTCGTAAGTGATTTTTGAAAGGCGACATAAATCTCGACACGCATGTCATACGTTGTTGGGATGTTAATGAACCCATTTGAATTCAGTAGGCCGTGTTCATAATGGCAAAATTAATCTCGGGATTTTCCGCCAACACAAAGTTCCTCCTTTCTCTACTAGAAAGCGCTATAGTGTCAAGAAGCTTAGATATCTAACCTCCTTGACTTTCATAGCTCTCCAAGGAACAACAAAAAATTTGACATGCGAGCTGCCCTCTGGGCGCAATTAACAAAGCTTGCATCCGGCACCTGAGACCATACGATATTATTATTTGGTTATTGTTAACATAAACAAGGCAGGTCACTTTGTATATTTAGGCAAAATAAATTTGTATACTTCATTCAGAAAATAAGCGTAACTCAACTTAAGCGATGACCTCTCACCTGAACTTTTCTTATCTCGTATCTACTAATCAATTAATCGATTCTTCAGATATCCAATTGATCTATTATTCGATTAGTCGATTAATCAAATGAACGGTCAGTCGATTTCGATTAACTTCAAATTATTCGATCATCGATTTTAATCGATTAAGCGAACATTGCTTATTAGCAGTTCTACCGGAGACGCACTCATTTCTCGTCGTATTATCAATCTAGATCGCGGGTTCAAACCCAGGCGAAGTCGTCGGATTTTTAAGAGCGTTAAAATCCATCCCTTTGAAGGGGAACTCAAGCCGGCCGGCCCGTGTCATAGATTTATGGCACGTAAAAGAACCTTCCACTAAGTTAACTAAAGGTGTGTAAAGCAACATTTTTAGGTTAGGTTTGATTAATGTTCTTAAGTTCCAACGTTCCAGGCACTGGTTGCGATGGCATCTAGTAGTAGCAATGTTCACAGCTAGGTGTCGTGGACGGTAGCATTTGGTAGCGAAAGTAGGAACTACTTGAAATTATTCTTTATTCTTTATTCTTTATTCTTTGTTCTTTGTTCTTTGTTCTTTATTCTTTATTCTTTATTCTTTATTCTTTATTCTTTATTCTTTATTCTTTATTCTTTATTCTTTATTCTTTATTCTTTATTCTTTATTCGTTATTCTTTATTCTTTATTCTTTATTCTTTATTCTTTATTCTTTATTCTTTATTCTTTATTCTTTATTCTTTATTCTTTATTCTTTATTCTTTATTCTTTATTCTTTATTCTTTATTCTTTATTCTTTATTCTTTATTCTTTATTCTTTATTCTTTATTCTTTATTCTTTATTCTTTATTCTTTATTCTTTATTCTTTATTCTACTTGAATTAAAAACAGATAACACACACCAATACATTCAACACAATCAACACCGGTTATCAGACAGATTCTACACACACCCAAAGTACACGGGGCTACATGACTACGTTGTCGCAGCCCCTGAATTAATGAACCAACCAATCTTTCAGCATTACTTTTGTGTACAATGCAGTGCTCTTATAATTAGCGTCCCTCTCGTGAGGCCCAACCCCATGCTGCATGTAAATAGTCTGTGGAATTAATGACGAGAATATTGACCACTTGATTACAGATAATCTGAAGTATCTACTTAACTAATGCCTGCCTATTTGTCTTCCCTAGCCACAACATTTGAATTTATTGTTTTTAAAGGAATACGAGCAATTATAAAGCCAACATGCAAGTTCATTTAACAGCGATGAAAGTAAACGAATTTAACGTTGAATCCCTTTAAAAATAAGTAAGGACTGGTTAGCTCAGCGCGTTAGCATGCTAGACTGCATGCACACTCTAGGACCAGTTAGAACCTCACCGTCCTTGAAATATTTTCCGTGGTTTACTATATTCAGCTCTAAGCGTATGCTGCGATGGTACGTTCTACCGCTTCATTCCAACACCTTGCCCAGTTTCTTTCAGCTTCGCTTATTTAACTGCCTGGTGAGGTTGCCGTCAGGAAGAGCATTCAGACTTAAGAACCACCCGTCAGATAGTAACTCATCTCGCCCGATCTCTGACCTTGTAGAAACGGAAATAATTAGAGGTAAAAATACTTACTGGATTTCGATTCCCATTATAGCACAATTAGCAGAAGAAGCTGGCTTCGCCCGGGTGATAAATCCGTCCCTTTCCGAGTTCATGTCCATGGTAATGTGTCCTTGTTACAAAATACCTCAGGTAGTAAAATGCTTGAAAATAGAATTTTACAGATGGTTGGTTGGTTGGTTCTTAAGTTTAATGGCTGCGACAACGCGGTCATGTAGCCCCGTGTACTTTGCGTGTGTGAAGAATCTGTCTGCTAACCGGTGTTAATTGTGATGACTGTATTAGTGTGTGTTATCTGTTTTTTAATTTAAGTACAGACTGCAACTTAGAATTTTTCAAATGGTTCCTACCTTTGCCCCCAAGCGCCACAGTCAACGACTACTTGGCCAAGTTCAGAACTCAGCTACTAGACGCCACCGCAGTCGGCTCTTGGTAACGAACGTAGAAACCTAAGAGCGTTGTTTACATTCTTAATCTATCCAATTTCGCTTCTCACAGGTGTAATCAGTGGAAGGTTCTTTAACATGCCATAAATCTATGACATGGGACCGCCGGCTTTACTTCCCCTCCGAAGGAAGGCATACTGAGGGATTTTTAACGCTCTTAAAAATCCGACGGCTTCGGCCGGGTATGAATTTTACCGAGATGAATGGAAAGTAATGTTGCCATGGTTACAGCCACTAGATAGGACCGATGCCAAATCAGGCACATTTGACGTAATAGTGAGTGAATAAGGAAGTCTGCTACTTCATCACACGATGCGTGTCTCAATATTTTTTTATATTTCATTCTTATGGTAACTAGGTTAGTTTATTTACAATGTGTTAAGTTCCCTCCCTGCATATGAGCTCAATCGAACAGAGTTTGTCACACTACTAATGTATCTCTTTCTTTAAATTGTCGGAAGTCCGTCTCGTTGTACAGTGGCTAGCACTCTTGCTTGTCTCCATACACGCCGGGTTCGATTCCCCGCTCTGGCAAGAAATGCAATTGTGGTCTGAGGGATGGAACAGGGTCCACTAAGCCTCGTTTGGAAGAACTGAGAATAGGTAGGTTCGATTCCCACCTCAGTCATCCTGGAAGTGGTTTGCCGTGTTTCCCACTTATATTCCAGGCCAATACCGGGATGGTTCTTCACTGAAGGCCAAGGCCACTTCCTTCCCAATCCTCATCTGAAATACAACTACACTCACTAATACAGTCATCTCAATAACACAGGTTATCAGACAAATTCCGCACGGCCCAAGTACACGGGGATACATGACCATGATGTAGCAAAGCCGATAAATGAATCAACAACAACATAAATTATCTACGGTTCTTTCAACGATTTTAAACAATCCCAGATAGAAACACACTTCAAACTACAAACACAGACTAATTAAAACTTTGCAATTCTTCTAGGTTTGTGCCGTGTCTTGTGTGGGGTTTCGCCTAGGACACCAAGCTGGCTCATCGGCGGGCTCTTGGTGTCCCCGCCCGGACCCCCACAGGAGTAACGAACTGCGCGCTACCTCCTCCTTTTATAAAAATTCCTCTCGGCACGCCGGAAGGCGGAGGTAGATTTCACCGGGCAAACTAGGGGATAGGCTATAATAGGCAAAATATGCAGGTTTTCGTAGGAGGATCAGACCTCATTTATTGCGAGAAAGTATTTTACAATTGGAGGTTAGTTAACATTTTGTCGTCATTCTATGCATATTTTTAACATTTTACTGTCTTATGGGGATGGTAACCTTCTTGTCATTTGGGGTTCATTTTTATACTTGTGATCACACTGTCCTTATGCAAGGTTTGGAACTAATGTGTAACTATCTAACAGTCTGTTACTTCTTCACGCAAAATTTTATCTCCCGCAGAGATGTTGGTTGGTTCCTCAGTTTAGGGGCTGCGACAAGGTGGTCATGTAACCCCGTGTACATTGGGTGTGTGTAGAATCTGTCTGATAAACGGTGTTATTTGTGATGACTGTATTAGTCTGTAATTCAGGTAAGGTCTGCAGACGGTCAATTTTAAGTAGTAGTACCTAATTTTGTACCAAATACTAACGTCAAGGACACCTAGCTGTGAACTTGGCTGCTAGATGCCACCGCAACCAGCAACTTGCAACGAACTTTGTAACTTCCCCTCCGAAGGAAAGCATGCTGACGCATTTTTAGCGCTCTTAGAAAATCCGGCGACTTTGTCCGGCTTTGAACCAGCGACCTTAGGCATAGAAGTTCAGCATGCTACCAGTTAGCCGCTTCCCCCATAGTCAGATGGAACAAGAAGTTCCGTGACGAACTAAAGAGCCTACTTTTCTTAAAATTAAGATTCATGCCATAGATTAATCTACAGTATATGAACCTATCTAGAATAATGACGAAATTAAGTGGGTAATATCGAAATGTCTTAATTAGTTCGAAATAAGGTATACTAGGCATAATGTAGCCTAATAGAGCAATACAGTTGGCAGCTTTGGTGACTGAATATATTCTTACTTCCATCTCCTAAGGTATAGAATAAAAATGTGGTTGAAGTTCAAAGGACGTTACATGGATTTAGACATTGGATCTATTAGTACACGTAAAAGCATGTTGGCAACAATGTCATGCGAGTGCTGGTCAGAAATAATCTGAAATATTATATATTTTTGTGCCAATTTTGGATGAAATCCATTTGTTGGTATAGAAGTTACATGTATTTAAAAATTGGTCCTATCAGCAGGCTTAGAATCATGTTGGTAGAACTGACGTATATAAGTTACTCCAAATTAATGTAAAATGTCAGGTAATTTATGTGTGCATAGTTTAAAGCCGTCAGCTTGCATACTTTCTGATATATTTGGATACAAAATAGAGAGCAATTATTAACAGTTGGCAGCCCTGGTGGCTCTTAAGAATACACTCAGTCATATCTGTTTATATACACATATTACATTCAAAATTTGGTTGAAATCCAATTGATAGTGTAGAAGATATATGCATTTAAAAATTGGACTTATCAGAAGGCTTAAAAATATTTTGGCAACGCTGTCATGTAAGGCCACCTGGAAATTAAACTGAAATAGTATTATCTACATGTGTGCCAATTTTAGAATAGCTCCCATGTATACCTTCCAAGATATCCAACATGGAGCTCAAATTTCTAGTGCGTTTTTTTTAGCAGTTTGTAGCACTGGCATCTTTTTCAAATATGGGCCTGAGATATTCCGGTATACAACTTTACTCATACTAAATTTGGTTTCGATTGCTGCAGCCGTTTAGGAGTTGATAGGGGGGGGGGGACACACAGCCAGGCAGACAGAAGGACTGACAGACAGACAGAAGGACAGACACATTTTCCCGGATCGATCTCATAAGTCTACTTTTTCCTCATTTTTGAAAAGTGTGAAAAGTAGGCTAAAAATGAATGTGATCTCGTCAATGGCGTTGTCTTGGCAACCTCTGATAGATGATCCCTTATCAATTTAAAAGCGTTGTTATGGTAACCTCTGATGGCACTTGGCATTTTTTTAAAATTCCCAAATCATTTTTCTCATCCCTTGGCATAATGGTGTGTCATATCAAAAATTCTTTCAGACAAAAGTTTTAGGTAATTATTAGGGGAACATTTTCCATTTTGTAAGGTTTTGATATTGTGCCTGGTCACTTTTCAGTGAAATTTACAAAGTTCACTTATTTTTATTATAACATAACCTCTCACCTGTCATGTCATTCCATTTTTCTTCAATCTGTTCTTGCTAGCACGTGTTCCATGACACTGTAATGATTTCCGGAACTAATGTTGGTCACGAGGTTCATTTTCAGTTGGCCCCTTGCTCTGATTGGCCTCAGCAGTTTTCGAGAATTTTCCATGCTCTCGGATTGGCCGACGCCACCTGTCCTCATCACGCATTCCGCGTGATCTCCGGTATATAGCCTGCCCTGGCCTACATCAACTGTCTGTCTCCAGCAAGTCACAATGCCAGTCACTCGTCGTCAGCTGTCTTCACGCTGTTTGCACAACGCTTGAATGTGTCTCAACGCTATGTGCTAATACATCGCAAAATGCTTCTAGTCAAACCAGCAGTGCATTCTAAAATCTACGAAATCTATATAAGTTAACATCGATACTTGGCCTACGTCAGTTTGTCGTGAGCAAAAAACGATAAACAAATTTTCTTCTGTGCTGGGCACGAAGTCTTCAACATTTCCAAGAAGGAAAAAAGTGATCAAAACCGAGTTCTACAAAGTCTATCTAAGTTTACATCGATGATTGGCCTACGTCAGTTTTGTGCTGGGCACGAAATCTTCAACATTTCCAAGACGGAATAAAGTGATCAACACGCTCTTCCTCTATTTATATTATGTGGAAATTCCTCTACACCAACGCCAACAAGCTAAGTGTTTATTATAACCTCAAAAATTTCTAAACCTTAAAAATATATCTTTCTTTTTAGGGTTTGTTACCTGACTTAAACAACTTGTCAAACTATGCCAAACTCAACTTATTTCTTTCTATTAAGTGGTTTAAGCATGTATTATGCCTTTAAATTGTAAGCTATGAGAAAACGGCTGTTCTCTCTCTTTCGCATGTTAACTTTCCTTCAAAACAAATCATTCTTTTCTCTATTTTTGTACAAACTATTGGGCTTAACACCAGTTCACTTATCTGACGAAGTGAATGGCTTGTTCTTCATTTAATCTATCAAAGTGTTTTTGGGAATGCTCCCATTTCAATTGCAAACAACTTTGTCTTATAACTATCAAGCGACTAGCAGGATGTTATCCCTACTGGCATGTTAATTAATGTTGATTTTTTTCTGTAAATAAACTAGCCTACTCTCTGTGTGCAGTCCTAGGCTAAATTTTAAGCCTTCATTTGAGCACTATAGTTACTCACTATTTTACCCTGCATAGTTCTACTTCAGACTAACTGGCCACAAAGTGGTTACTTATTCTCAGGGTTGTTGGCATTCAAGCTTATGAAATCTTGTTCGCTTGTTGTAGGCCTGTCAAAGGTCACATTTCCATTACATGTTTATATATTCATTTATTGTTAATCTTTTTCAAGCTTATGAAATCTTGTTCGCTTGTTGTAGGCCTGTCAAAGGTCACATTTCCATTACATGTTTATATATTTATTTATTGTTAATCTTTTGAAAGTTGTTTATGAATAAAATACCCCTGTTATTGGCAAACTGTTTCCATTGCTATTTACTCATCAATGTTCAATCTGTTCCTACTTAGTAAAGTTCATTTTCTTATTAGACTAGAAGCTTCACTTCTAGTCCTTCCCGAAAAAGGAGGTCTCGCATTGACAGATCCTAACCAGTGCCTATTAAGAGAGATATGATTAATGTTTCCCGAAAAACCCACTTTTTTCCACCCCTTTGGTCAATGGTTGGTGCTATAAAAAAACTCTTCAAACATAAATTTTTGTCACTTATCCGACACATATTATGAACTTTGAATGGACTCTATATTTCACGTATTAAGAGAGTTATAGCGAAATTTCACTTTTTCGAAAAAAGCCCCCCATTTTCACCCCCTTAGACCGATTTTGCCCATTAACGAACTCGACCGAGATTTTATAGGGATACATATTATGTAAAAAATTCAGAGTGATTGGTACAAAATTACGGCAGTTATCGTGTCCACAAGAAACTGATATATATATACATATATATATATATATATAGAGAGAGAGATAGATAGATAGATACATATATACATAAATTATATATAAACTTTTGAACTGACGGTGGTTTTGGGGTCTGGGGGATGTGAAACGCGAAGATATGTCGAAATTTTCCGGAAGTCGAAACATGGTACCCATTGCAATAGTTAGCTTTCTAATGAAATCTACTTAATAGAGTGCAACAGCACTACTTGACTGCGAGAACTAAAAGCTCAAGCAGCCTCAACCTCCCTATGAAGGCTTCACCGGCCGTGAAAGCCAATATACAGACTAATTAAATTAGGTAATAGGATGAAGCAACGGTATTTTTTGTTGTTGTTGATGTTGTATTAGTGTGTGCATTTGTAATTCAGATGAGAATAGGTGGAGGAACAGGCGGCCATGGCCATCAATTAGGTACCATTGAGGCATTTTCCAGGGAAAAAATTGGGAAACCACGGATAACCATTTCTAGGATGGTTTAGATGGGATTCGAACCCTCTTTTTCTTCTCAGTTTTGCCTCACAAGGCTGAGTGTACCTCGTTCCAGAGCTCATACTAGAATTGGTTGGTTGGTTCCTCAGTACAGGGGCTGCGACAACGCGGTCATGTAGTCCCGTGTACTTTGGGTGTGTGTAGAATCCATCTGATAACCGGTGTTAATATTGTGATGGCTGTATTAGTGTATTCAGGTAAGGACTACAGACGATCAATTTCAACTAGTTCCTACTTTTGCTACCAAATAGTACCGTCAACGACGCCTAGCTGTGAACTTGGCTACTAGATGCCACCGCAACCGGCCCCTTGTGGCGAATGTTGGAAGTTAATAGAGCGTTAATCAAATCCAACCTACAAATTTAGCTTTACACAATTGTAGTTAGTGGAAAGTTATTTTACATGCCATAAATATATGACTTCCCCTCCGAAGGAAGGCATACTAAGGGATTTTTAACGCTCTTAAAAAAATCAGACGAATTCGTCCGGGTTTGAACACGTGATCTTGGGCAAAAATGCTCAGCATGCTACCTACTACGCCACCGAAGCCGCCCCCATACTAGAGTAAAATGCCTTGCCAGAGGCGAGAATGCTGGTCACTGCGCCTAGAAGTGGTCCATGAGTAATTAAGACGGATTTGTAAGGAGGTGATCGTGGTATTAAATTAAGAACCATCCCGGCATTTGCCTGAAGTAAAAGTGGAAAAACATGGAAAACCACTCCTAGGATGGGTGAGATGGGATGAGTTTTGCCTCACCACAGCAGAGTGTACTCCGTTTCAACCATAAAAGAATATCCGTTACCCTTAGCTCCTTAGGGGCCTTGGCCTGAAGATTGTGGGGTGACGCATAGTCAGCACGTCGGGCCCCCTCGGCCATTATTCTTTGTTTTCTTGAGCGGGGCGATGACTTTCTGATGAGACAGCTACTCAATTATTATTGTATACACGAGGTCGCGGGTTCAAACCCGGCCGAAGTCTTCGAAATTTTTAAGAGCGTTCCAACTCCCTCAGTATGCCTTCTTTCGGAGGGGAAGTAAAGTCGGCGGTGGTCCCATGTCATAGATTTATGGCATGTAAAAGAACCTTCCAGTAATTACACTTGTGTGAAGCCAAATTATATCAGGTGCGTTCAAAAAGTAACGAGCCGGAGGCTGCAATGCGCAAACCGGTGACGACATCGGCTAATCGTGGCGTGTGTAACGAGGTGTGGTACCGACCAGAGCGTGGAAGGTCACAGATCGTCAGTAGAGGGCACGTCACGTGACATTACAATGTGAGCAGCAGCATGCATTAATCGTCTAACCAAGACCAAGACAGCAGGCCATTCGACATGCTTCCTGGTGTGGTTGAAGATTGTGGGGCACCCATTGGGTACACACTTTGCCCAAGCGCAGTAGTTCCTTCATGTTGGTGTGCACACTTCCGACGCTAAATCCACCCACGGCGGCTATGGCGTCCACTGTCACTCTGCGGTCCTGGGTAATGAGTGCATCAACCAGCTGTATGTTGTCATCGGTAATGCAGGGGGGTGCCCCAGACCGGGCATCATCGGCTAACAACACCCGTCCTTCCCTGAAGCGCTTGTGCCACGCCTTGACCCTTGCAAGGGACATGCATTGTTTGCCGTACACTTGTGACATTCGGCGATGAATGTCCGTTCCCCCTACTCCTTTCGCTGTCAAAAACCGAACAACACCTCTTTGATCTTCGTTTGACGCCTCCATGTCACTGTTTGCAATGTGACAGGCAGCGTTGGACGATTGACGCACGCTGCTGCTCGCTTTGTATCGTCACGTGACGTGCACGCGTGCCTTCTAGCGACGGGCTGTGACCTTCCACGCTCTGGTCGGAACCACACCTCGTTACGCACGCCACGATTAGCCGATGTCGTCACCAGTTTGCGCATTACAGCCTCCGGCTCGTTACTTTTTGAACGCACCATATAGGTTAGATTTGACTGACGCTCTTAGGTTCCAACGTTCGTCACTAGGAGCCGACTACTGTGGCATCTAATAACCATGTTCAGAACTATTTGTCGTTGACGGTGGCGTTTTGTAGCAAAATAGGAACTACTTGAAAATTGAATGTCTGCAGTCCCTACTAGAATTAAAAACAGATAACACACACAAATGCAGCCATCACAATTAACACCGGTTATCAGACAAATTCCACACACACCCAAAGTACACGGGGCTACATGGCCGCGTTGTCGCAGCCACTAAACTGAGGGACCAGCCAACCATGTATTCACAAGTCTGAGTGCCCCCCGTTCCAGCCCTTAAGTCAGTTTATAAAATCCCTGACGGAGCCATGAATCGAATCCATGACCTTGATACTTACCCCGAGACTGCAGAAGGTGACTCGCATGATTTATCGTCCTGGGCAGTGGCTACATGGTTAGTTTTATGCCACGAGATGAAGCGATATGCTCTCCACTAGAGACGAGCAATCAACAAGCAGTATCAGCTGTGTTTACGTGTCATCCATACCACATATTATTACGGCACTAATCAATGATTCTCGAAATAACCTGGTATCGATCCCTTGTGTCGTGCGAGTGATGATGAGAAGCAAGGTCAGTGCCGCTCTGACGTGTTCAAAACTATTCATTTCAAACTTTAATATTCATGTTGGTCACTCACAATACCTCTTAGTATCGACCTTTGTAGCTCTGGAGAGGCCACGTCATGGTGCAGTGGCTATCCTGTCGCCTTGAGCATGTTTTCTTTTTCAAAATATAATTTACGCCGGAAGTAATTTTCAAAATTGTATTCTGAAATATGGTGGATCTTTTTAAAACACCCATTTTGAGACTTTTCCACGTCTGCTAGCTTTTCAACCTATGGCCCAATATTGTTTAAATATCTTAACTTTTACGTTTTTGCTAAACTGGACCCTTGAGTGCTCTTATTGTCTTTTATGTCAAAATGTAAATATTATATGTCAGAAAACTGTATCACAATGATGGTCATTATAGTACTGTTTTTAATTTTGAGACAGTTTCTCCAGCCAACCACAGCTCATTTTTTGAACAATAAGGTAAGGATAGCTTCGCGCATGCGCTCAAAATCCAACATGTCGGACATGAATTTCATGATTTTAAAGTTCAAATTTGATATCGGATCAACCATTGTAGTTACAATCCCAAACACAAAGACAAAATCAGCACGAACCTTTACGGTAACAAGAAAATATTATGACATTGCAAGAAATTTATGATTCTACGTCCGAAAGTTAGCAACACAGCATCCTTCTATATAAACTACGTACATGGAAAGTGCACCGTCCATAATATGTTCGCGTAAATAAACTGGTGAATATGAGACAAGAAATAGCACTGTACCTTAATATCCCCAATCCAATTTCTTCACAGCGTATTGCTTTCAAACGACTTCGGTGACAATATTAGTGAATGCTAGAGCTGGACGGCACTAGTCATCATGCAGGCTGTAAACAATAGCACTGACAAGCAAAGTAAATGGTGGTATATTGGCTTTCACGGCCGGTGTATTAAAACTCAGCAATTCTTCTAGGTTTGTGCCAAGTCTTGTGTGGAATTTCGCCTAGGACACTAAGCTGGCTCATCGGCGGGCTCTTGGTGTCCCCGCCCGGACCCCCACAGGAGTAACGAACTGCGCACTACCTCCCTTTATATAGAGTGCAACTGCACTCCTTGACTGCGAGAACAAAAAGCTCAAGCAGCCTGAACCTTCCTATATCATCTTTTTGGAAGCCTTCATAGGGAGGTTCAGGCTGCTTGGGCTTTTAGTTCTCACAGCCAAGGAGTGCAGTTGCACTCTATATAAAGGGAGGTAGCGCGCAGTTCGTTAATCCTGTGGGGATCCGGGCGGGGACACCAAGAGCCCGCCGAAGAGCCAGCTTGGTGTCCTAGGCGAAACCCCACACAAGACACGGCACAAACCTAGAAGAATTGCTGAGTTTTAAAGTAAAAGGTCTCTACTTTCGAAGTTCGTTGACCCACGCATGCGCTCTGTTCAGTCAGCAAAGCCAGCGCGCCCTGTTCACTAACTGAAGTATCTGAATCCCACAGATATTTATGTTAAAACATATTATAAAGTTATAATTATCGTCGAACATAAACAGTCGTATGCAACTCGCCTATAATGGTAATTAAGGCACTCGTATGGAAATTATAAAACTTGCTACGCTCGTTTTATAGACATACTCGTGTCTTAATTATTGCCAATATAGCCTCGTTTGCATAATGTACTATTAAATCTAGGCCTACTTGAACATCGTAACTAAGCACTGCCAACACATCCGTCGTGCGATCAATGAGCCAAACCACTCTGGAGTACAAATCAATAATTTCCAATATTTAGTTGAAAAGTAACTTTGTGGGCTGCAAACGCAATTCGGTGGGACTGAAATAGTTACACAGTATTGTGCCCAATTCTAGGAATGGGTATTCCAAGATTCAGACACCTAGGTATCAAGGGAAAGGCTACAGCCGCTTTTGAAAGTTGAGATATTTGAATATCGCGCTCCTTTCCTTCTAGATTGAAATGGAAACTTTATGCAGCCAAGAAGATGTTAAGTGACGTGGCAAATAGTAGCAGAGGTCGAGACTATTTGGTGATTAAATACTTAGCCATGGAGTCGAAACTTGATACTTGGATCAGATTACTGGCACGGCCAAATTAAAGAGGATGCACTTAGTCTCAAGTGAATCAAACCAGAGACACCGGAGATATGAGGATTTACAGATTTCAGCGTGATCCAGCGTGGAGCCGACCGTTTTGTATAAAATCCGCTCGGCCCAAGCATAAGCAGCTCACTTCAAACCAAGCTCTTGTAGGACAAGGTGCTGCTGCTACGTCGAGCCAAGGCACATGGTTGCCGAATCTACGCAGAAGATATCTTTGAATTGTGATAGTTACAAAAGTGCTACGATACGTAGGGAACGTAGTAAGTTTCCGGTAGAGGGAATCACTAAGGTGATTGTTATTTTTTTACGGACATTGGTGAAACACTTTGTTTCTATATGGACATATGCTAGACTTTGTCTAGATATTATTCTGTCACAGTCCAGTAACAATAATTCAATACTTGGATATTTTAATCCAACTTGTCAGTTTCACAAATTGTAACTAAATAACCACTCAGATCTTTCAGTATATTGAAGGCCAGTCTATCACGGTGTTGTTCATTAGCCGACAAAGGGAAACTATATGTTGCTTCGCGCATGATAGATGGTGTGAAGCCATGCCCAGGGAACGATCTTCAGAACAGCCGTTGATTGTTTTAGACTATCAGTGTTTTCCTGTACTGAAAAGATTACCGTGAGTTATGTTACAACTGACGCTTTTGAGAAGAGATCGTTTGGATCTGACCCCATTTAAGCGAACTGCTATGGATTTAATTGAAGTCAATATTAAAATGGATCAGCAGTTACTTCAAACTTCAAGAAATATTTCCACTACGTCGTGCTAGACAGATTGTGGGTATATAATGGCGGCCGATACAAGGATTAGACGTGCGTGTCCAATAGGGCATGTATCTGGATAAATCTGGTACAGACCAGGTTCACTACGCTTCAAGACCAACGAGATATGTAAGCCACATTTGACTTTTATATTATGCCTAGCTAATTGGAACAAACTCATTTTCTGCAGATGACCAAAACATTTATTTTTCTTCATATTTAAATCTTGCATTGATTCACGCAAGACACATTAGGGTTATTCTGAGTATTTCCAGCACTCAGAACAGTTTAGGATCGATGACCGAGCATACCGAGCATTTATTTGAATGTTCATTTTGTTTCAGAATCACGGTAATCAGCCGATATAACTGTAGAAGTTAATATTTATTTTTGTTGAGGAATGGATATTTTGTCCATATTCGAAGAGTCGAACATGTGGTTTTTTTCACACCAGGAAATAATAATTAAACATATTTAAGGAAATAATAACAATAATAATCCAATAATAATAATAATTTTCATAATTTTTCTAAATAATTATTGGATCTTACATTTTCTAATACTCACATTCGTTGAGAGAGAGCTTAAGGATTAGTTTAATCATTCCTAGTTTGGAACAGGTGATTTTCCGAAAGCTAGTGGATAGCGCAAGCCCGTATTCCACCAACATTATAGTTCTGGTTGAACAGTTAATATTTGCATTGAGCAAAGTATATTTTTCAGATAACACGGAAAGGCATGAAACAGGAAGCCAATGGTATTTGTATCAATTAGGATTTTTTTTGTGTTTATATAAAATCATGACGTAGACACACATTCGAAAGTGAAATAGAGAATATCACAAGTGTGGTAACTTCACGGTTTGAACTGAATGGTAAAATAAAATAAACTTGTAAGTTTATAGATCTTCCAGATTTGATAACAAGCAGAGGCTTGATTTATTTTATAAATTTTGGGAAGAAAATTTATGTGTGTGGAGTAGTTGAAATGCCATTCCCAGGTGCGCATGTTTAAGTCGCAGGAATGAGGAGGTTTTTTTTTTTGAGCATCAATCAAATAGCAGGTTCGATGGCTCAGGTTTATAGGAGGAGTATTGGAACCACACATTTCGTCGAATGAATGACCAAATCATCAGTAATTATTTCAAACTTGTTTACGTATTCCATTAATACTTTGGATTTGCTAGAACCCGGTTTTGTCATGATAAAATTTTATTCTTCTTCAGAGGAAGACCTTTGCCGTTGTTGTTGGGATATTGTGTTCTTACACAAATAATTGAATGGGCCACTGCCAATTAAAAAATAATTCTGTATCCACGAATTACTTAATGGATGTTTTCAATCCTATTGTCATGAACTAAATGAATTTATTATAAAGCTACAATTCTTATTTCCGCATTCTGTTCAAGAATTGCAAGTTGTGAAAGTTACTAAAATAGCAACAAATATGAATATTTTTCTTAATAATAATTCCAAGTGGAAAATCGAATAGTTGAATGGTTCAACAATTTTTTTTTGATCAAGCTGATGATTCAGAAATCATATTTCTTTGGAATTTGAAGTTCATAATCGAGTCACTTCTCGAAAGGTTTAATTTTGGAAGAATAATAAATTTTGTTGTGCTTCGCACAGTTCTTCGATGCTATGCTCAAGGGTCAAATACTTTTCAGATGTTGTTATTAATATGTGTACATAATTAGTGTTGGGTCAAAGATAATATTTTTGACAATATTTTTGAAACTAAAAAAATAAGTGGAAGTTAAAAAATTCTATAAACAATTATAAACAGTGAGAATTTCTACGAGTGTTAATATCATGTTAGAAATTCAACCAGTGAACTACAATATTTCCAGTAAAGACAATTTAATTTGAACTGGATTTCATCGTAAATAATTGATATAATTTTGGAACACAGTCTACAGTACTGATAATCAGACTTGTGTCTCCAAAGACAATTGTTCAATTGGTTGAAAAATTTCTGTACATTGTGTAAATAGTAGTGTGTGCCGTCGCACTGGAATGATGTTACCTTGAGCATCATTTTGCAGTCAATTTTAAAATTCTAGAATAAAATGAGATAATTTTACATGTTGTGTTATGCCCAGTTGAATCTCCTTCTATCTTTATTGTTGCATTGAGCCAAAACTCAATAAAGCATTTTTTTAAATTTGATGTCGTTTTTTTTTTTGCGATTAGCTTAAACCCATCTGGCGCACCGGGATATTTTGACTCTCGTGCTAACTGATTCTTGGTAAAATGCATATGTGGTCGTGCAGACTTCGGTCTAAACGGGCACATAAAATAAGATAGAGGGAGAAAATGGCTTCGAACGTGGGGCCCGAGTTATACACGGTCAATCGCATGCCGATTTAAATTGTGATAATTTTTATAGATATTTTGGGAGTTGAGAGATGTCTGGTTTGGATGAATAAATTAGTAGGAAACCCAATTAGTGGGGAAAATTAAAAATTAACTGGGTTAATAATTAGAATGGGTTTGATTATTTTGATAATGGCTTAACCATTAGGGCGTCAAGTAAATTCAGTAGTAAACGTTCGATGACTGGACATACGCATTAGTAGAATCCAGGTGGAGGATATTTGGGGACTTGCATATTTTTCTTGTGATATTGTGGTACATTTAATTCGTAAAAGTAGAGAAGTTTTTTTTCCATCGCGTCGACATTAGGACAAATCTCATTTTATTAGACTGATCCAATTAGCTATTCATATTTCTTGTTCTAGTTATAATCTTGTGTCTGCCAACATGTATACCCCTAAGTTTTGACTCATACTGAAAATTATGGAAGAGATGATGAGGATGATGAGGAGTTTGGAAGAGAGTTCCAAAGAAGCTGGACTGCGCGTAGCAGCCATCATGAAAGAAAATACAGAGGCTTTGGAAAAGAAACTTAAAGAAAATTCCGATATGTTAGAAAGCAGGTTAAAATATAACTTAAAAGATAGTTTAAATAGTAAATTTAATTCTATGGAAAATAAATTTAAAGAGAATTCCGAAATCTTGAAAATGTCACTTGAGGGTAAAATGACTAAATTATGCGAAAAAAAACACATGAGCTCGAAACTTCATTAGCTACTAACGCAAGTATAATGGACGATAAATTTCGCGATGCCGATCTAAGATCCCAAAGCTTAGCTGATAGGATAGAAAGTGGTCTTAGGAAAGTTGGTGAAGACATGGTCAACCTAGAAGTCAGAGTGAAGAAAGAGAGCAATGAGATGGCAACTCGAGTTGTTCAACGTTTGACAAACCAATTCAAAGAACTCGTAGTGGGAGAAATAAGAGAAGGTGTGATTAATGAATTACAAACTGAAATTAAAACCACAGTTATCGATGAGATTAAAAACACACTCAAGCAGGAGGACCAAGATGGAGTCAAGGAGATTAGAGAATCTTTGTCATCCCATATTCAAGTAATTTCCAAAGATATTACAGCGACTCAGAAGGACATATCAGATATGACAGGGTCATTGAATAGTCACGAGGCTGTTATGAACCAGATATCCACTGATGTCAAGGAGAACTATAAGGAAACAGAAGAAATAAAGAAGGAAACCGAAGGAATTAGAAAAAAGGCCGAAGAAAACCATAAGGCAATTGAGGCTATGAAAACCCAAGTTAAGGACGAGAAACAGGCTGACCATCTGTTGAAAATGCCAAGTATAAGAGGAGAAGAACAGATACAGGTAATCCTAGTAGCAGCTAGAGGAAATGATAGTCAAAGACAGGATGAGGCCAGGAAAGTATTTCAATCCAACCCCATAACTGTATTCAAGAATGTGGAGGATAAGCCTTCTAAATTTTCAGGGCGAGATTCTGTGACACCCGTAGAATTCTTGAGAGAGGCAGGTGATTACCTTAAAGATTCCAAAATCCCTAAGGAAAGACAAATCCGAGTGATAGGGAAATTTTTGGAAGGGCCCGCACTTCTCTGGTTTAGGGCATTCAGGTCCACTCTCACCAATTTTGAGGAGTTTCCCGTGGGTTATTGAAAAAGTTTTGGTCCCCGGAAACCCAACAGCAAGTCAGAGCAGAATTATATTCGAAGAGATTTTCGACGTCACAACCTACTCGATACTCTTCGTACTTTTCTGGACAGCTTTCTAAACTTCAACATTTAGATCCGCCGATGCCAGATAATGAATTAATTACTGCATTAATACGTCAGTTTCCAGCAGAAGTCCAAAGAACTTTGATCGCTGCGGACATTTATAATATGGAGAAATTTGACGAGGTATTGCAGAAACTTGATCACACGAACGCTCAATTCATCCATCAGAAGGGAGGAAAGAATGGCAACGCTGTGTACACTGTTATGGCCGACAGTTATTCCCAAACACCTCGAGAGATTCGAGAGGGGCGAGAAGAGAAAACGTCAAGGGAAGAGCCTGATAAAAGAGGATGGAATCAGAACACTAATAGATACAGTTACAAGCCTTATGCGAGACTAAAGGGGGATATCGATATGATAATCGATGGAGAGAGCCAAGGAATAATCAAGGAAGATACCAGGAAAGAAGGTACTATGGTAGAAACAATAACTACAATAACAGAGGGAATGAGAACACTCGTCTGTCCAATGAAGAGTTCAATAAGGAGACGAGGAAGATCTTGGAAGAAAGACACCAAGAAAACTTGCAGTTCTTGGAACAGAAGTCCAATGAACCAGGTCCATCGGGAACACAGCAATCCCGGGGAAATGAAAAAAAAAACTTTGAATTCACAGTAGGAAATAGAATTTTAAACATTTTCACTTCCAGGATTATTAAATGGCAAACAGTGGATGATGACTTAATTCAACATAATGACGAACGGAAAGAAATGGGTACAAGAATTAAACTGCCAATCATATCATGCGAAGTATTCGGCATGCCTGTCGATACTTTAATTGATACTGGGGCTATGTTTTGTCTTGTGAGCGAGAAGCTTTATATTCTGTGGAAGCTCAAAGAGATTTTAGAAGAGATTCCAGTATCAGGAATTAAAATCCAAGGAATAATACCCAACAAAATATCGTTGTGTAAAACACAATTATACTTATGTGTTACTATTGGAGGACATGATTTCCGACATGTGTTTGTAGTAATGAAGGACATGGCTTTTGACATGATCCTGGGAGCGGATTTCATCCAGAAATATCGAGCCGTGATAGACATGAAGACAGAGACGGTCAGATTCCAGTATACCGAAGAGATAAACTTCGAGGTAAAGGAAGAGGAAGACATCGACGGAGACGCTCAATGGTCTCTGATTTTTCGGGAAGCAGAAGGAAAAAAGTCTACACTGAGAAGGGGTCCCCAGAGCTAGGGAAAATTTTGGAAGAGTACCATGATATTTTTGATATTAAACCTGGTGAAATTAAAGATTTTGAATATCGAATTCGTGTAACTGATGATGCACCTTTCCATGCTAAATTGTATCCGGTAGCGGAAAAGCATCGAGAAAAGGTAAAAGTGCTTATCAAAGAGATGGAAGATAACAATGTGATTGAAAAGTACACTACCTCTTATGTCAATCCATTAGCAGTAGTGTCTAAGCCGGATGGAAGTCTGAGACTGTGTTTAGACGCGCGAAATTTGAATTCAAGATTACTGCCAGAGTATGACAGACCACCAATCATTAGGGAACTGTTAAGGAAATTCCAGGGCAAGATCTGGTTCTCTAACATTGATCTCACTTCGTCCTACCACCACATTAGGCTTAGTGAAGATTCCAAAAAGTTTACAGGGTTTATGTTTGACCAACAGACATATGTATTCCGCCGTCTACCATTTGGGATCAAAACATCTGGATCTGTTTTGATCAGAGCACTGGAACAAAATTTGAGTCCTGAAGTAAAAGAGATAGCGATTCGTTACATAGACGATATCCTAATCACATCTGAGACTAAGGAGGAACATTTGTTACATCTTCAGATGTTATTCGCAGATTTAAGAAAAGCGAACTTTAAAGTAAACCTTCGAAAATGTCAGTTCTTTCAGAAAGAAATAAAATTTTTTGGCCATATTTTAGATGGTGAAGGATACCGTCCCAATGAGACAAAGATACAAGCGATTGGGAATTTCCCTAGACCTACAAGGGTGAAGAATGTCCGCAGTTTTCTCGGAACATGCCAATTCTTAGCAGGGCATTGTCCAAGCTTCACCAAGACAGTTGCTCCCTTGCAGGAATTATTAAAAAAGGGAAACAAATGGAAATGGAATGAAGATTGCGAACAATCATTTCAAGATGCCAAGAGGTTATTGGTAAACAGTGTGAAATTAGGGTATCCTGACTTCACCAAGAATTTCATCATAGAATCCGATGCATCCACCGTAGGGATTGGAGCTATTCTTCTTCAAGATGATGACGATCACAGGAGATATTACCTGGCTTTCATAAGCAGGAAACTTCGTCCATCAGAAAGGAACTATTACACCACAGAGTTAGAAGCCCTTGCTGTAATCTTCGCGTTGGAGTCTTGGAAGAAAATGTTAATTGGACATTCAGTAATTGTGAGGACTGATCACCATGCATTGGAGTTTATCTTAAGAACAAACTTTGCCAGTGATAGAATAACTAGATGGTCACTTTTTATTCAACAATTCAACCTAGTTATCGAACACACTCCTGGAAAGTTGAACATTGGGGCCGATTTATTGAGTAGAGCAGTGGAGTCTACATCCAAGGTTTTTCAAGTTAACCTGACGCATGAGGATGAGGATACCTTAAGAAGGTTAAGATTGTTACATTTATCCCAGAGGAGAGACCGACGTCTTAGAAACATTTTTCGTTTTCAACAGGGAGATATGGATCCCAATGACGATGATTTTGTGGAAACTGAAAGAATTTCAAGAGATTATTTGATGTTAGATGGTCTAGTCTACAGGTTTCCAGATCCCGACCATACGAAGCTGAGGGTAGTGGTACCTCCACGAATGCAAACACACATTATTTGGATGGCGCATCGAATTGCAGGTCATGCTGGAGTAGATAAGACAATCAACTTGATACAAGAGAAATTTTCATGGGAGCGAATGCGACAAAATGTCAGGAACACTATTCGGGAGTGCGACTTATGCCAAAGGAGTAAATATAATTCTAAATTATTGAGAGAATTACCAAGGCCTATTATTCCTTCTAAGCCTTGTGAAATATTTGCGACTGATCTTTATGGTCCTCTCCCAAAGTCTAAAAGAGGTAACCGATATATTCTGGTGACCATAGATGTTTTCAGCAAATACACTATGTTACACCCAATTCAGAAGGCAAACGCAAAATATTGTGCGAAGAGAATTAGAGACAGCGTAATTCCGGAAGCAGGCAAACCGGAATTCCTTTTATCAGATCATGGACCCCAATTTACAGCTTTAGAATTCAGGGCCGTCATGAATAATCTTGGGATTAGACAATTGCTTTGTTCTATCAGACATCCTGAAAGCAATCCAGCAGAACGCGTGATGGCTGAAATATCTAAATTTTGCCGCCTCTATTGTCCAAATGAGCATTGGAAATGGATGGATGTTTTCTCTTTAGCATCCGAATCCATCAACTCTACGATTCATGAGAGTACTGGACAGAGTCCCATGTTGCTTCATCATGGAAATAAACCAACAAGATTATGGGATCGAATCATCTCTATTCCACCCGAGATTGAACCTAGTCGTCAGAGGAGGTAGACTCTAGCTTTAGACAAGTTGAGGAGCCAAGCTGAGAAAAGAGAGCGCAGAGTGAGAGGAAAGCGTTTTCGCAGACCCTTGCGCGTAGGAACTCTTGTTTTAGTAAAAAAAAACTACACCCTCCGACGTGCAAAATCGAGTGTACTCGAAGTTTGCAAGCCTTTACGATGGACCCTATCGTGTTGTGGAAGTGAACAACAATGGAGGCTATAAAATCGCCAATACACGAACTGGTAACATCGTGGGAATTTATAATGCAGCGAATTTGAAGATTTATTATTCAAGAACCAGATGATTTAATGAGTAGATAGGAAAAATAAAAATTTTTCAATTTTTATTTTTTGCTAGGTGTGGGGTGGATGTGCCCAATTCTAGGAATGGGTATTCCAAAATTCAGACACCTAGGTATCAAGGGAAAGGCTACAGCCGCTTTTGAAAGTTGAGATATTTGAATATCGCGCTCCTTTCCTTCTAGATTGAAATGGAAACTTTATGCAGCCAAGAAGATGTTAAGTGACGTGGCAAATAGTAGCAGAGGTCGAGACTATTTGGTGATTAAATACTTAGCCATGGAGTAGAAACTTGATACTTGGATCAGATTACTGGCACGGCCAAATGAAAGAGGATGCACTTAGTCTCAAGTGAATCAAACCAGAGACACCGGAGATATGAGGATTTACAGATTTCAGCGTGATCCAGCGTGGAGCCGACCGACTTGTATAAAAGCCGCTCGGCCCAATCATAAGCAGCTCACTTCAAACCAAGCTCTTGTAGGACAAGGTGCTGCTGCTGCGTCGAGCCAAGGCGCATGGTTGCCGAATCTACGCAGAAGATATCTTTGAATTGTGATAGTTACAAAAGTGCTACGATACGTAGGGAACGTAGTAAGTTCCCGGTAGAGGGAATCACTAAGGTGATTGTTATTTTTTTTACGGACATTGGTGAAACACTTTGTTTCTATATGGACATATGCTAGACTTTGTCTAGATATTATTCTGTCACAGTCCAGTAACAATAATTCAATACTTGGATATTTTAATCCAACTTGTCAGTTTCACAAATTGTAACTAAATAACCACTCAGATCTTTCAGTATATTGAAGGCCAGTCTATCACGGTGTTGTTCATTAGCCGACAAAGGGAAACTATATGTTGCTTCGCGCATGATAGATGGTGTGAAGCCATGCCCAGGGAACGATCTTCAGAACAGCCGTTGATTGTTTTAGACTATCAGTGTTTTCCTGTACTGAAAAGATTACCGTGAGTTATGTTAAAACTGACGCTTTTGAGAAGAGATCATTTGGATCTGACCCCATTTAAGCGAACTGCTATGGATTTAATTGAAGTCGATATTAAAATGGATCAGCAGTTACTTCAAACTTCAAGAAATATTTCCACTACGTCATGCTAGACAGATTGTGGGTATATAATGGCGGCCGATACAAGGATTAGACGTGCGTGTCCAATAGGGCATGTATCTGGATAAATCTGGTACAGACCAGGTTCACTACGCTTCAAGACCAACGAGATATGTAAGCCACATTTGACTTTTATATTATGCCTAGCTAATTGGAACAAATACATTTTCTGCAGATGACCAACACATTTATTTTTCTTCGTATTTAAATCTTGCATTGATTTACGCAAGACACATTAGGGTTATTCTGAGTATTTTCAGCACTCAGAACAGTTTAGGATCGATGACCGAGCATACCGAGCATTTATTTGAATGTTCATTTTGTTTGAGAATCACGGTAATCAGCCGATATAACTGTAGAAGTTAATATTTATTTTTGTTGAGGAATGGATATTTTGTCCATATTCGAAGAGTCGAACATGTGGTTTTTCTTCACAAAAGGAAATAATAATTAAACATATTTAAGGAAATAATAACAATAATAATCCAATAATAATAATAATAATAATTCCATTAATACTTTGGATTTGCTAGAACCCGGTTTTGTCATGATAAAATTTTCTTCTTCTTCAGAGGAAGACCTTTGCCGTTGTTGTTGGGATATTGTGTTCTTACACAAATAATTGAATGGGCCACTGCCAATTAAAAAATAATTCTGTATCCACGAATTACTTAAAGGATGTCTTCAATCCTATTGTCATGAACTAAATGAATTTATTATAAAGCTACAATTCTTATTTCCGCATTCTGTTCAAGAATTGCAAGTTGTGAAAGTTACTAAAATAGCAACAAATATAAATATTTTTCTTAATAATAATTCCAAGTGGAAAATCGAATAGTTGAATGGTTCGACAATTTTTTTTTGATCAAGCTGATGATTCAGAAATCATATTTCTTTGGAATTTGAAGTTCATAATGGAGTCACTTCTCGAAATGTTTAATTTTGGAAGAATAATAAATTTTGTTGTGCTTCGCACAGTTCTTCGATGCTATGCTCAAGGGTCAAATACTTTTCAGATGTTGTTATTAATATGTGTACATAATTAGTGTTGGGTCAAAGATAATATTTTTGACAATATTTTTGAAACTGGAAAAATAAGTGGAAGTTAAAAAATTCTATAAACAATTGTAAACAGTGAGAATTTCTACGAGTGTTAATATCATATTAGAAATTCTACCAGTGAACTACAATATTTCCAGTAAAGACAATTTAATTTGAACTGGATTTCATCGTAAATAATTTATATAATTTTGGAACACAGTCTACAGGACTGATAATCAGACTTGTGTCTCCATAGACAATTTTTCAATGGGTTGGAAAATTTCTGTACATTGTTTAAATAGTAGTGTGTGCCGTCGCACTGGAATGATGTTACCTTGAGCATCATTTTGCAGTCAATTTTAAAATTTTAGAATAAAATGAGATAATTTTACATGTTGTGTTATGCCCAGTTGAATCTCCTTCTATCTTTATTGTTGCATTGAGCCAAAAATCAGTAAAGCATTTTTTTTAAATTTGATGTCTTTTTTGCGATTAGCTTTAACCCATCTGGCGCCCCGGGATATTTTGACTCTCGTGCTAACTGATTCTTGGGAAAATGCATATGTGGTCGTGCAGACTTCGGTCTAAACGGGCACAGTATATCCAATTCATGAAGAGCTCTAATTCAATAACCCCTTTTTCAAATACATACCCACAATTTGCGGCACTGTCCCGTGCTGGCAGTAGCCGTGAGACTGACTGTAACTTTACAGTACTCAATATGACAGAATGGGCTTTAAGTCATCAAAAGATAGCCGTCCGTCACTTCTAAAATGCATATCTGCTGGCCATTTCCCGATCAACAATGCCTAAATCTTGTCTTACCATTCCCTTCATGCTAAGTCGGTTAGCATGGACTCAGATCATGTCAGTTTGAGTCACCGAGTTAAATTATTCCCTTGTAAATGAATGGGGAAATCACACCCTCATCGTGTTGAAAGTCCTTGGTCCTATGGATTGTTAGTCTGGCTCATTATTTCCTGAAGAACTCGACAGCGGAAGCACTGAGCCATCAATTTTGCGAAATCTTCACCTTAACGGGAGGTTTGACTGAATTTTTCAACTTTCACAGTTTTCATTATAACATTACCAAATTTTAACTACTTGCATAGAGAGTTGTTGGAATCTATTGTTCTAATAATCTTCATTAGTTTTGAGTTATTGAACATTTTTACTACAAAAGTGGTCCCATAGAAAAGGTCCCTTGCATCAATGTTTTTCTACATATAGTTAAAATGTATAGAAACAATAAATGCTCTGGGGTTTGGTGTTAGATGGATACTGATCTTTCCAAAAATGTTTAAACTCTCGTTTGAAATAATTTTGAAAATTCTGCAGTATTAATTTAAATCTACTGACCAAAATGTATATTAAAACTCCAAGCAGTTCCAAGCAAATCTACATTACTGTACCTTTAGCAACTATATCACCAAGTTACAACAACATCTGATAAAAATTGCACCACAAGGAGCATTTTGTACACAGCAAAACATTGAAAAAGAGCTCTGGGAGAGAAAGGCAGGTTAATATTTACTAACTCAGAACTTCCCTGCTCCATATGGTATCCCTTCGCATCTCCTCGCTTTTTCTTCCTTAGATATCTTCTGCCATTTTACAAGTCTCCTAGTCATTTTCTCCTGATCTCGACCCATCTTCTGTATTATTATTTTAATAATAAATCGCAAATGTTTAAATGTCATGTGGGCCCATATTAAATGGGCTCTTCAAGCTTAATCTCAAATTATAAAGCCACCTTGTCAAACACTGGAAAGTAGTTTAATAATTAAATTAACACGTACATGTTTAGTTATTTCAATGATAAATTCATCAGCGTGAAAAAATCTTAGAAACTATCTTAACAAAAAACAAAAAGAAAATAGATATCATTACAAAAAGTCATTAATTTAAATAAATAAAAGGTCACGAAAGGAATGAATAAATAATTATAGGATGTGTGAAATACTTGGACATTGATATTCCAACCGTAAAGGAAACGATAACATTACACCACATCCACCTGAGATATCAGTCACTTCAATAAATTGTGCACATGGGAAAGTTTGCTTCAGGACATAGTGTACCCTTCTGTAAAGCTGTGTTTATGACAAGATTCTGTTTTCGGGGTCGCGCTCAGTCCTGTGTACTGCTTAAGTAAAGTTCACCAAAACAACATGCTTTACGGGATAGAAGGATCATAAGAAAAACTATTATTAGGAAATGAGTGAATAACAAGTAAAATAAAAGTGATTTATTAACTGAGCATATGTGCAAATAATAATAATAATAACAAAAAAGTCCTCCCTGACTTTTGACTCCCACAACATATTGAATATAATACAATGAGCAGTATAAAATGCCTAAATGGCTGAAAATTACATGACATGAAATAAAGCAAGGTAAGTTAACGCTTCGGAAAGACACCACTACGTGGACAACGCCCATTTAATCAACAAAATACTTTTACAATTGATCAGGGTTTTACTGAATTTAAACAACAAATTATTCTGAACTACAGGATCCTGGCCTGTATCGCTAATGACCCTCGGTCGTTCTTATCTGATCGTAAGTGGGCCTCTATGGTATGCCTCACTGCACAGCACTCAATATTTGTCAGTTCCCAAGCTCGGTGTCTAAATATAACTGGCGACTCTCAGGTCCCGTTAATCATCATCTGTAAACGCGCAAATCACAACAAAATCTTGCCAATTCCCTTGAATTGCAAGAACGCAATATATTCCACAGATCCGCCTCGCAAGGACAGGAAATGGGCTGGAGTGCGGCAGACGGAGAAGTCTCAGTGACTTTTTTCCCACGAGCACTTACCATTAAACACATGAAACACCATAAGCTTGGACTGACACCATAATCATACCATCCAGGTCGGCTTTACATCAGACTTCCCTAACATCGTGTTCGAGAACACTCGAAAAATTAAACTCAAAGCTAAATACTTGAGTGAGCAAACGGCTACTCGCAAGTAATTGCATCATGGCAATTATCAATCATAAATATCCTGATCAACCATTAAGTCTACAATCAGTCTAAATTTACCCTGCAATACTATTTTTATACTAGAATTAACTTGGTTCCACTTCTAACTTAATGCACTTTCCGAATTACTCTAGTTAGCCACATTACGAGAGCGTATGCGCGCACGGCTGCACGTATAGCCCCGTGTACTTGACACAAAATACAATCATAAACATATCTACAATAATACAAACCCTACGCTGTCCCATGCAATTAATTGTGTGTCAGTAACAAGAAAACAAGATTTTATATTACAAAACAAGCAAACAAGATATCTACAAAAATTGTCCCATAAACCATAATTGATCGGTTAAATAAATAAATTCATTTTGTACTCATTCCTTCCAGCCAATCAACGTCGGAGAACATCGCCCACCATCCCTCCTTCTAATGCCTTTAGCTCGAGTCACACATGGCGTGACTGATGTCCTGCTGGGTCCAAGTTCCGTCCAGGTTCCTTGATGTCATCTCGGCGCTGAATTGAAAATGTTAGTTGATTACACACACGCTATATAATTCTATCTAATTTCGCCTATAAGGCGACAGTCTATGGCAAAATATTCGTAGTACTGTCCCTACGTTGTAGTACAAGGACTATCTAACATTCACTGAAGTTATACATTTTACAGTCGTTGAAAATATTCTATGTCCACAGACATGAATTAAGAGTATCAACCTGTGTCCTCAGACGTGAAATATAAGAATCAGAGTCTGTGTCCTCGGACACACAAAATAAGAGTGTTATTCATTGCCTCTAAGGCCACATATAAGTGAATCTGGCTAGGGTTTCACATGGAGGGGGGAAAATGAAATAAATTTCCATAATAATCATCGGACTAACATGCAACTGGTATCATTGAGTTCGTAGTAAAACGCAGGTCAAGACTAGGCTAGGGCTATCTGAAATCGATCGTGTAATTAATCGAGAATTAACTCCCGCTCAAAATCATCAGTCAGAGCTATCAAGCCACTTTGCCGCTCAAAGAAGTCAGGTCTTATTGGTCCAAACTCACGCGAATATTGCGAGTTTTTCTCATTGCTGCCTCCGCAAAGGAGTGGTTATCAGGTCAGTCCACCATTCACATCGAAGCATTATTTCGTCTTGGCGCGAACATACACAGAACCAAGCCATTCTTGTGCGTCATCAAGCTCATTCCCTTGTTCTACAAATGCACCTGTCCGATGTGTCATCCAGGCCTAGCCTACCTTTCTAAATTCCTGAAGAGATCCAGCCTTTGTGTTCTTGCTCGCCATATAGCTTCTGACCGGCGCCAACAATTTCTCAATATTTCCCAACTTCTGTCTGGCTTTATCTGTTGCTGGTAGAAATATCATATGAAGGGGAATAAAAACTTAGAATCATTTATATTGACTGCGTATAAAGGGTTCAATAGACCTACTGAGAAACATCTGTCGTTATATACATATGTATTAATCAGAAGGTTGAACAACGAAACAAATTTTTGAAATGGTAAAAACAACTAACCATGAATCTGTTAGTTGTTTATCTCCGTCCGCTGTTCAAAATGGTTAATGCATTTTTGCTAGGTAATTATATAATTATAGGATGTGTGAAATACTTGGACATAAAAATTCCCACAGTAATGAAAAGATTAAATTGAGAAATTCTATTAAGTAACATCAACAAACAGTGCATCAAAAGTGGAAAAAGCAATGAAATAATTTGAGATTAATATCAGTGATCACGGATAATAGTTAATACCGTCTTCATAAGGGTTAATGTCTATCCACTCCTCAGGCTTAACAGTAGCCGGAATGTCTAAAATATAATAATTTTCTGAATGAGGAAGAATTGGGCTATATTTGTATGAATAAAACTAAAAGTGAGCTTCAAAATCCCAAAAAATCAGTCATTCTTGCCCATAATTTAAAAAAATAAAATAATGTACTTCAGGAGGAACTATTGATCTCTGTAATATATTTCTAAATTATGTTATTACAAAGTGAGTGTCGTATGCGTCTTTCAGGAGATGGAGTTGGACCTGGTTGTGAACAGACGCTGGATCGAGCACCGCCTGGAGTTCACACAGGTGATACCGAACGATGAGCCACACCCCGTAGATCCGGCTGATGAGGACAAGTTCTGGAAGCCGGACTTCTACGTGAGGGGGATGAGGGAGTTAAAGATCATGAAGGAGTTGAACCACCTTATTCTCTACAGCAACAAGACCGTCAACAACATGCTACGGTCAGTATCATCAAAAGGGTTGTTCCTTTCCTATGGGGAGATGAGGGATGAGCATCCTTATATCTACAGCAAAGAGGCCATCAACAAACTTGATATGATCAGTGTCAAAAAAGGTTATTCTTTTCCTCTGGGGGAATAAGGGATGACCAATGTTATATCTACAGCAAAGTGGCCATCAATAAACATGATATGATCAGTGTCAAAAGGGTTGTTATTTTCCTATAGGGGGATAGGGGATCAGCATCCTCATATTTACAGCAAAGAGGCCATCAACAAACTTCATAAGGTCAGTGTCATCAAAAGGGTTGTTCTTTTCCTATGGGGGGATAAGGGATGAGCATCCTTATATCTACAGCAAAGAGGCCATCAACAAACTTGATAAGGTCAGTGTCAAAGGGGTTGTTCTTTTCCTATGGGGGGATAGGGGATCAGCATCCTCATATTTACAGCAAAGAGGCCATCAACAAACTTGATATGCTCAGTGTCATCAAAAGGGTTGTTCTTTTCCTATGGGGGATAAGATATGAGCATCCTTATATCTACAGCAAAGAGGCCATCAACAAACTTGATAAGGTCATTATCATCAAAAGGGTTGTTCTTTTCCTATGGGGGATAAGATATGAGCCTCCTTATATCTACAGAAAAGAGGCCATCAACAAACTTGATAAGGTCAGTGTCATCAAAAGGGTTGTTCTTTACCTATGGGGGGATAGGGGATGAGCATCCTTATATCTACAGCAAAGAGGCCATCATCAAACTTGATAAGGTCAGTGTAAAAAGGGTTGTTATATTCCTATGAGGGATAAGATATGAGCATCCTTATATCTACAGCAAAGAGGCCATCAACAAACTTGATAAGGTCAGTGTCATCAAAAGGGTTGTTCTTTACCTATGGGGGATAAGGGATGAGCATCCTCATATCTACAGCAAAGAGACCATCAACAAACTTGATATGGTCAGTGTCATCAAAAGGGTTGTTCTTTTCCTATGGGGGATAAGATATGAGCATCCTTATATCTACAGCAAAGAGGCCAGCAACAAACTTGATAAGGTCAGTGTGAAAAGGGTTGTTCTTTTCCTATGGGGGGATAGGGGATTAGCATCCTTATATCTACAGCAAAGAGGCCATCAACAAACTTGATAAGGTGAGTGTAAAAAGGGTTGTTCTTTTCCTATGGGGGGATAGGGGATTAGCATCCTTATATCTACAGCAAAGAGGCCATCAACAAACTTGATATGGTTAGTGTCATCAAAAGGGTTGTTCTTTTCCTATGGGGGATAAGATATGAGCATCCTCATATCTACAGCAAAGAGACCATCAACAAACTTGATGTGGTCAGTGTCATCAAAAGGGTTGTTATTTTCCTATGGGGGATAAGATATGAGCATCCTTATATCTACAGCAAAGAGGCCAGCAACAAACTTGATAAGGTCAGTGTCATCAAAAGGGTTGTTCTTTTCCTATGGGGGATAAGATATGAGCATCCTTATATCTACAGCAAAGAGGCCATCAACAAACTTGATAAGGTCAGTGTCATCAAAAGGGTTGTTCTTTTCCTATGGGGGATAAGATATGAGCATCCTTATATCTACAGCAAAGAGGCCATCAACAAACTTGATATGGTTAGTGTCATCAAAAAGGTTGTTCTTTTCCTATGGGGGATAAGATATGAGCATCCTCATATCTACAGCAAAGAGATCATCAACAAACTTGATATGGTCAGTGTCATCAAAAGGATTGTTATTTTCCTATTGGGGATAAGATATGAGCATCCTTATATCTACAGCAAAGAGGCCATCAACAAACTTGATAAGGTCAGTGTCATCAAAAGGGTTGTACTTTTCCTATGGGGGATCAGATATGAGATTCCTTATATTCACAGCAAAGAGGCCATCAACAAACTTGATAATGCCAGTGTCCAAAGGGTTGTTCTTTTCCTACGGGGGATAGGGGATTAGCATCCTTATATCTAGAGCAAACAGGCCATCAACAAACTTGATAAGGTCAGTGTCATCAAAAGGGTTGTTCTTTTCCTATGGGGGATAAGATATGAGCCTCCTTATACCTACAGCAAAGAGACCATCAACAAACTTATTAAGGTCAGTGTCCAAAGGGTTGTTCTTTTCCTATGGCGGGATAGGGGATGAGCACCCTTATATCTACAGCAAAGAGGCCATCAACAAACTTGATAGAGTCAGTGTAAAAAGGGTTGTTCTTTTCCTATTGGGGGATAGGGGATTAGCATCCTTATATCTATAGCAAAGAGTCCATCTACAAACTTGATAAGGTCAGTGTAAAAAGGGTTGTTCTTTTCCTACGGGGGGATAAGGGATTAGCATCCTTATATCAACAGCAAAGAGGCCAGCAACAAACTTGATATGGTCAGTGTCATCAAAAGGGTTGTTCTTTTTCTATGGGGGATAAGATATGAACATCCTCGTATCTACAGCAAAGAAGCCAGCAAAAAAACTTGATAAGGTCAGTGTCATCAAAAGGGTTGTTCTTTTTCTATGGGGGATAAGATATGAGCATCCTTATATCTACAGCAAAGAGGCCATCAACAAACTTGATAAGGTCAGTCTCATCAAAAGGGTTGTTCTTTTCCTATGGGGGGATTAGGGATGAGCATCCTTATATCTACAGCAAAGAGGCCATCAACAAACTTGATATGATCAGTGTCAAAAGGGTTGTTCTTTTCCTATGGGGGATAGGGGATCAGCATCCTCATATTTACAGCAAAGAGGCCATCAACAAACTTGATAAGGTCAGTGTCATCAAAAGGGTTGTTCTTTTCCTATGGGGGTAAGATATGAGCATCCTTATATCTGCAGGAAAAGAGGCCATCAACAAACTTGATATGATCAGTGTCAAAAGGATTGTTCTTTTCCTATGGGGGGATAGGGGATCAGCATCCTCATATTTACAGCAAAGAGGCCATCAACATACTTGATAAGGTCAGTGTCAAAAGGGTTGTTCTTTTCCAATGGGGGATAAGATATGAGCATCCTTATATCTACAGAAAAGAGGCCATCAACAAACTTGATAAGGTCAGTGTCAAAAGGGTTGTTCTTTCCCTATGGGGGGATAGGGGATCAGCATCCTCATATTTACAGCAAAGAGGCCATCAACAAACTTGATATGCTCAGTGTCATCAAAAGGGTTGTTCTTTTCCTATGGGGATAAGATATGAGCCTCCTTATATCTACCGCAAATAGGCCATCAACAAACTTGATAAGATCAGTGTCATCAAAAGGGTTGTTCTTTACCTATGGGGGGATAGGGGATGAGCATCCTTATATCTACAGCAAAGAGGCCATCTACAAACTTGATAAGGTCAGTGTAAAAATGGGTTGTTATTTTCCTATGAGGGATATGATATGAGCATCCTTATATCTACAGCAAAGAGGCCATCAACAAACTTGATAAGGTCAGTGTCATCAAAAGGATTGTTCTTTACCTATGGGGGATAAGGGATGAGCATCCTTATATCTACAGCAAAAAGGCCATCAACAAACTTGATATGGTTAGTGTCATCAAAAGAGTTGTTCTTTACCTATGGGGGGATAAGGGATTAGCATCCTTATATCTACAGCAAAGAGGCCATCAACATACTTGATAAAGTCAGTGTAAAAAGGGTTGTTCTTTTCCTATGGGGGGTAGGGGATTAGCATCCTTATATCTAGAGCAAACAGGCCATCAACAAACTTGATAAGGTCAGTGTAAAAAGGGTTGTTCTTTTCCTATGGTGGGATAAGGGATGAGCATCCTTATATCTACAGCAAAGAGGTCAGCAACAAACTTGATATGGTTAGTGTCATCAAAAGGGTTGTTCTTTACCTTTGGGGGATAAGATATGAGCATCCTTATATCTACAGCAAAGAGGCCATCAACAAACTTGATAAGGTCAGTGTAGGGTTGTTCTTTTCCTATGGGGGATAAGGGATGAGCATCCTTATATCTACAGCAAAGAGGCCATCAACAAACTTGATAAGGTCAGTGTCCAAAGGGTTGTTCTTTTCCTATGGGGGATAGGGGATGAGCATCCTTATATCTACAGCAAAGAGGCCATCAACAAACTTGATAAGGTCAGTGTAAAAAGGGTTGTTCTTTTGCTATGGAGGGATAGGGGATTAGCATCCTTATATCTACAGCAAAGAGGCCATCAACGAACTTGATAAGGTCAGTGGAAAAAGGGTTGTTCTTTTCCTGTGGGGGGATAGGGGATTAGCATCCTTATATCTACAGCAAAGAGGCCAGCAACAAACTTGATAAGGTCAGTGTCATCAAAAGGGTTGTTCTTTTCCTTTGGGGGATAAGATATGAGCATCCTTATATCTACAGCAAAGAGGCCATCAACAAACTTAATATGGTTAGTGTCATCAAAAGGGTTGTTCTTTTCCTATGGGGGATAAGATATGAGCTTCCTCATATCTACAGCAAAGAGATCATCAACAAACTTGATATGGTCAGTGTCTTCAAAAGGGTTGTTCTTTTCCTATGGGGGATAAGATATGAGCATACTTATATCTACAGCAAAGAGGCCATCAACAAACTTGATAAGGTCAGTGTCATCAAAAGGGTTGTTCTTTTCCTATGGGGGATAAGATATGAGCCTCCTTATATTCACAGCAAATAGGCCATCAACAAACTTGATAATGTCAGTGTCCAAAGGGGTGTTCTTTTCCTATGGGGGGATAGGGGATTAGCATCCTTATATCTAGAGCAAAGAGGCCATCAACAAACTTGATAAGGTCAGTGTCATCAAAAGGGTTGTTCTTTTCCTATGGGGGATAAGATATGAGCATCCTTATATCTACAGCAAAGAGGCCATCAACAAACTTGATAAGGTCAGTGTCATCAAAAGGGTTGTTCTTTTCCTATGGGGGATAAGATTTGAGTTTCCTTATATCTACAGCAAAGAGGCCATCAACAAACTTGATAAGGTCAGTGTCCAAAGGGTTGTTCTTTTCCTATGGCGGGATAGGGGATGAGCATCCACATATCTACAGCAAAGAGGCCATCAACAATCTTGATAAGGTCAGTGTCCAAAGGGTTGTTCTTTTCCTATGGGGATAGGGGATGAGCATCCTTATATCTACAGCAAAGAGGCCATCAACAAACTTGATAAGGTCAGTGTATGAAGGGTTGTTCTTTTCCTACGGGGGGATAAGTGATGAGCATCCTTATATCAACAGCAAAGAGGCCAGCAACAAACTTGATATGGTTAGTGTCATCAAAAGGGTTGTTCTTTTCCTATGGGGGATAAGATATGAGCATCCTCATATCTACAGCAAAGAAGCCAGCAACAAACTTGATATGGTTAGTGTCATCAAAAGGGTTGTTCTTTACCTATGGGGGATAAGATATGAGCATCCTTATATCTACAGCAAAGAGGCCATCAACAAACTTGATAAGGTCAGTGTCATCAAAAGGGTTGTTCTTTTCCTGTGGGGGGATAAGGGATGAGCAACCTTATATCTACAGCAAAGAGGCCATCAACAAACTTGATAAGGTCAGTGTCATCAAAAGGGTTGTTCTTTTCCTATGGGGGATAAGATATGAGCATCCTTATATCTACAGCAAAGAGGCCATCAACAAACTTGATAAGGTCAGTGTCATCAAAAGGGTTGTTCTTCTCCTGTGGGGCATAAGATATGAGCATCCTTATATCTACAGCAAAGAGGCCATCAGCAAACTTGATAAGATCAGTGTCATCAAAAGGGTTGTTCTTTTCCTATGGGGGATAAGAGATGAGCATCCTAATATCTACAGCAAAGGGACCATCAACAAACTTGATATGGTCAGTATCATTACCAGTACTTCTGTGACAAACTAAGGAGCCTACTTTTCTTAAAATCACTAAGGCCATATACCTACAGTTGGCAGACATGGCGACTCTGAATATATTCTAAGTTCCATCTCTTAAGGTGCACAATTGACATGCAAAATTCGATTGAGGGCCAATAGATAGTACGCACGTTACATGTATTTAAACATTGAATTAATCAGCATGCGTCAAATCAGGTTGGTGACACTGCCATATATGGGATTCTCGCACTTAAATTTAGAAATACTCAACTTGATGGCTGGATGCTACCAATTGAACATCTCCCTCGAGGACGTGAGGAACACTGGTTTACGTGGAAGTCATTGAACAGGCTTCGCACTGGTTGTGGTAGATCATGAACCAATATGTTAAAGTGGGGTTTTCCTGGCACATCCAGACTATGTGATTGTGGTGAAGTCCAAACCACTTCCATTTCTTGAACTGCATTAAGTGTCCTTTAATTTGCACAATGAAGTACTTGATGGCTGCGACACCTAATGCCCGTGACTTGGCAAAATTTTGGACTGAAACTATTTGATATGTGCTTTGTTAAGTACCATATTTTAAATGTAAAATGTATACTTCTGATACGAATAAATAAATAAATAAATCCTTAAATTGAAATTTTATGATCAATACATGCGCCAATTTTGAATGATATTCATTTATTACTATGTAAATTACATGTGATCAGCTCACGTAGACTCATGTTGGCAGCACTGTCGTATAACAGTTACTGAAAATTAGTCTACATTTGCAGGTACTATAATGTATGCAAAGTTTCTAACTGTTGGCGTGCGTACTTTCTGACATATTGAGATTAGGATAAAAATTTATAGAGTGCAATTTTCAACAGTTAGCAGCCCTGTTGAGACTAAAGAAAACTAATATTCATATCTTCTCTGGTGCGCAAATTACTTACCAAATTTGGTTGAAATCCAATAGATAGTTTGGAAGTTACATGCATGTAAAGATTGGACTTATCAGCAGGAATAGAACCATGATGGCAACACTGTAATGTATGGGCTCCTGTAAATTAATATGATGAAATATGATCCGTATATGAGTCAATTTTGGAGCAGTTCCCATGCATAACCTCCGAGATATCCAACATAGAGCTCAAATTCCAGTTGCGACGTTGGTAGCACTGATGTAAATATCAAATTATCTTGAACTGCATTAAGTGTCCTTTAAATTTCACAATGAAAGTCTTGATGGCTGCGACACCTAATGCCCGTATTCATGTATAGATCTTTACTTATACCAAATTTTGTTTCGATAGCTGCAGCCCTTAGGGGTTGAACATGGTTATGTATAGAACAAAGCATTGAATTTTCGTACACAGATACAGACAGACAGACAAACAGACATTTGCCCAGATCGATCTCATAAGTATACGTTTTCCTCATATTTACAAAATGTGAAAAGTAGGCTAAAGGAATGGTTGTTCTTTCCTTAAGGGGGAGGGGTGGGGATGAGGAATGAACCAGGCCTCAGACCAGAATTAATATTTATTGGCAGAGCCGGGAATCAAAATCGGACCTCCAGGGCGACAGCAAAGAATACTAGCCGCTACACCACGAGGTTGTTTTTCAATCCTAGTAACAACTTGTAAATAGCAAGGAAGCGTTTTTAAAGTCTGTTACAGTAACAGATTGTAGATCACGTAAGTGCGGCCCGGTCTTCAAAAGGTTGAGAGCTGCGCTTGGTGTAGGGACCATCAATAAGCTGCTCCACTTTTGATTCTTGCCAAAGCTTTTAGGTTAAAATTCAGGTCAGACATGAGTAACGAAATGAATAAGCATCCCCTGTGATTTGTTGTGAATGCAACCCTCACTGCCTAGGAACGAAGTACTGTAATAAAACTGAACATATTGGTATCGCTGGTTGGTTGGTTGGTTGGTTGGTTGGTTCTTAAGTTTAGGGGCTGCGACAACGCGGTCATGTAGCCCCGTGTACTTTGGTTGTGTGTAGAATCTGTCTGATAACCGGTGTTAATTGTGATGACTGTATTAGTGTGTGTATCTATTCCTCATCGTGTTGGAAGCCACTTTTCAGCGTTACCTTAGTACATGAAATTTAAATGATTTTCAGTCGACCAACACAATACAATTCCAATTACCAGAATATGAGAAAAATAACTTGAAAAATTGCCTTAGTTTTTTCCCTCTTCTATAGTCCTTAAGAAATACAATGTGTGACGGCCATCACTAGGGCTCGGATGTTAATGACATGTCATCTTTTTACTGAGCTGTCTGAAACAATGCTGAAGTACATAGAAACTCCGGAAGGGCCACCCCGTCTTCAAATATGTAATTTTTATTTTGTTTTGCATCTTTTAGCTTTTTTTTGCTATTTTTCCATTTTAAGAGAATTTTTTAAGTTTGGTAGATTTTTTTGTCTTATTTTAGAGAAATCGGCCTTTTGAGGTCATTTTGTATCAATTTAGTCATGTCACAGCTTTGTATGACGGAGTTACGACTCTCAGAAGTAAGAAGAAGCTAGTAGCTGATACAATATAATTTGAAATATTGAAATATTTTTTCCATTTCCTTAATAAACCAGGCGGAAACTAGTCTTAGCAACAATCGTGGTGAAATAGCTGCGGGTATTGCTTCTAAACCTAACAAATTTCCCGACAAAACACTTCTTCTTCTTCTTGTACCTTATCCGATACGGACGTTGGCTAACACCTTCTTATCCTGTGCAATCCTGAAGAGTTCCGTGGAAGACAGCCCAAACCACGTTTTTAAATTATCCATCCAAGTTATTCGTCTCCTTCCTGGTCCACGCCGTCCTTCAATTTTACCCTGAAGTATAACTTGGAGCAGACGGTATTTTGGATTCCTCATCACGTGTCCCAAGTATTCCAATTTCCTCTTCTTAATTGTGTTTAACAGCTCAGGTTGGCTGCTCACACGCTGAAGAACCTCGGCATTACTAACATGTTCTGTCCACGAAATTTTAAGAATCCGCCGGTATATCCACATTTCAAAAGCTCGAATCTTCTTTTCTGTAGCTACGGACAAGGTCCAAGCTTCAACACCATAAAGAAGGGTGGAGACAACATAACACTTCACAATTCTTTTCTTAAGCGTCATACTGAGATCTCGACAGCATAGTAGTTGTTTCATTGTCATAAAGATGGATATAGCCTTGTCTATACGGCATCTTATTTCAACCGAAGGATCCCAATTCTCATTAATATTCTGTCCTAAATAAACCAAACTCTTGACTCGCTCAATCTGATGTCCATCGACTAAAAGGATTTGTGACAATGCTGGTTTTCGCGATATTATCATATATTTTGTTTTCTTAATGTTGAGGTCAAGGCCATATTGTTTACTCTTTTGATACACCATAGTAACAATCTCTTTAAGTCCTTCGAAACTATTTGCAATCAATACAGTATCATCTGCGTACCGTATATTATTAATATAATTACCATTGACCTTAATACCTTGTTGAATGCCATCAAGTGCCTCGGAGAAAATCTGTTCTGCATAGATATTATAAAGAAGTGGTGAAAGAATGCATCCTTGTCTCACACCACGCATTATATGAATAATTATATGACAAAACACACCCGGTATAAAACATTATGCAAAATCTCAGACATTCTTTCTGTTTAAAACTACTGCATGGGTGGGATTGAGGAGGATTTAGCAGCAAACGACCTTCCTCACTTCAAGTACGCTCCGATCACATCAGTTGACGTTGAACGCACCTTTTTGAGATATAAAAACTTGTTGGCTGATAATCGCAGATCATTTACATTTGGCAACTTCAGCATGACAGTCGTTGTGCAGTGCAACTCAAGCTAAAGAGAACAAACCTTTTGTTAAGTGCTAAACATCTATTTGATTGACTTTTCGGTTTGAGCAAGATGTCATTTTTTGAAATATTGGTGTCTTTGTTATTATAAGATAATTTTCTCCATTTTATAGTGCATTTTTCAAATTTTTAGGATATCTATTACAGTCCTTTTTGAAAGTTTTAAGTGCAGTTTTAAAACTTTTTTACGGCATCAACACCCGAGCCCTAATCATCACTATAGAATGGAGTCCATCAGAGACCGTGCCGCGGACAGGTTGAAATGTGTCACCGCGAGATTTATAGCAGTACCGATTACAACAGTGGCTCGGGAAGTCCTGGATGCTGTCATGGTATTTATTACATAGGCAACTGGCAGGATACATTAGTTGTGATAATTAAGACTTGCTGTAAAGTATTAGAGCCTACCTCTTATCCCGTGAACATGGTTAAGTATACCGAAAAACACAGAATTTTCCTAGTGATAACTTATCTTCTCAAGAAGAGGTTTGCAGTAAATTTGTTCGCAAGTTTCAGGGCCATGCGATTTATAGCCAATTTTCATTTCTTAAAAAAATGCCTTATGAGATCACCTATTGTCCGTTGGTTGGTTGGTTGGTTGGTTGGTTGGTTGGTTGGTTGGTTGGTTGGTGGGTTGGTTGGTTGGTTCGTTGGTTGGTTGGTTGGTTCTTAAGTTTAGGGGCTGCGACAACGCGGTCATGTAGCCCCGTGTACTTTCGGTGTGTATAGAATCTGTCCGATAACCGGTGTTAATTGTGATGACTGTATTAGTGTGTGTTATCTGTTTTTTTAATTTAAGTACAGACTGCAACTTAGAATTTTTCAAATAGTTCCTACTTTTGCCGCCAAGCGTCACCGTCAACGAGTACTAGGCCAAGTTCAGAACTTAGCTACTAGACGTCACCGCAGTCGGCTCTTGGCAACGAACGTAGAAACCTAAGAGCGTTGTTTACATTCTTAACCTATCCAATTTAGCTTCACACAAGTGTAATTAGTGGCAGGTTCTTTAACATGCCAAAAATCTATGGCGTGGGACCGCCGGCTTTACTTCCCCTCCGAAGGAAGTCATACTGAGGGATTTTTAACGCTCTTAAAAAACCGATGGCATCGGCCGGAGTTTAACCAGCTATCTTGGGCATAGAAGCTCGCCTATTTTCCGTATGTGTGGTTGTGTGTATGTACGTGTGTCCCACATAAAATCTAAACGGCTGGAGCGATTTCAAAGAAACTCGGTAAGGTTATAGTACTATTTTGTCCGAGCTGGACCGTGCCCTTCAAATTTTATTACGTCACACCAATCCTACATGGTGGCTGTGGGAAATATTTCACCGGCATTATATATTTCAAAAGCGATTACTGATATCACCCTGAAATTTTGTACGGTGATAAAGGGCTCTACTAGAAGTTCACTTATGTGACTTTCCAAAACATGTTAAGTACAAAACTAAAATGGCGGCCAAGCCATGAGTTTTTTCTTTACTATGTTAATAAATGATAAAACAAAGTAAAATATAAATAGTTTAATTACATTCCAGTCAATGGTTATAGCAGGGTATTTAAATCGATCATCTGTGAACTCCTAGCAAGTCTAACTTCATGTAGTTCTAACTAGGGTTACTATATACCACTGTCACTGACACCTAGCGCTGAACATTGGAACTTGATAGAGTGGTAGAAACCAGCGGTCGTCAGTTAAGTGATCTAGGTGTGACGTCATAGCCAGTCTTAAACAAGTCTAAACTTGTAGAACATGTCACGTGATAGAAACCAGCAGCCACCAGTTAAGTGAGCTAAGTGTGACGTCATAGCCAGTCTTAAAACAAGTCTAAACTTGTAGAACATGTCACGTGATAGAAAGCAGCAGCCACCAGTTAAGTAAGCTAAGTGTGACGTCATAGCCAGTCTTAAAACAAGTCTAAACTTGTAGAATATGTCACGTGATGGAAACCAGCGATCACCAGTTAAGTGAGCTAAGTGTGACGTCATAGTCAGTCATAAAGCAAGTCTAAACTTGAAAAACATGTCACGTGACAAGGTTAATTTAGGTAAAGTTAGGTTATGTTAGGTGAACTGAGGTTAAGTCTTTAAATATTCCCTCTGTCACTGACACCTAGCAATGAACATTCGGACTTAAAAGAGCGGTAATCAAAATCTAACCTACAAATTTAGCTTTACACATCATGGTCAAGTACTTCCAACTTTTGACTGCCAAATATACCATTTTCACTGACATGTAGTGGTGAACATTGGAAAATATCACTCTAGCTGTTTAAAAGTTATTAGAGGGGCACTTACCTTTTTATAATTTATCAACTGCTGCCACTAAATGAACAGATTGTATGAATCTGGTAGCCTACAGGTACCCAATTATCTGTAAACAAATCAATCAATCAATAAATACATTCCAATCAATAACTTCATCATCAATTAGTAATGAAAGACTACAATCCAATAATAATAAGTACTTACCTTGCAAAATAATTTAATGATTTTCTACCAAAAAGGCTTTTTAGAACTCTTGAGCAGTAATAGAGCACTGTTCACTCAAAGCGAGTAATAAAGACTGACAGTAGGGAAATATATGACACCTCTCCCATATAAACTCTCATCGCTCGTGTCAGCAGTTTCTTGCAGATCATTGCAATTCCTTTCCCAATACAGCTGAGAGTCCAAAGTATTCTAGGAACACCTGTGTGGTATCCAATGACTGCTGACTTTGCATGATCATCACCCATTGTCTTGATCAACACTTGAGGTTTCAAATTACTGCAGCGTTAGTCATAGCAATAGAACTTGCGCTCTCTGCTATGTCAGCAACATGACACCGGAAGGAACACCTGTGTAATATCCAATAACTGCCAACTTTGCATGATCATCATCCATTGTCTTAATGAACACATGCGGTTTCAAATTACTGCAGCGTTAGTCATAGCAACAGATCTGAGATCTGCGCGCTCTCTGCCATGTCAGCAACATGACACCGGAAGGAACACCTGTGTAATATCCAATGACTGCTAACTTTGCATGATCATCACCCATTGTCTTAATGAACACCTGGGGTTTCAAATTACTGCAGCGTTAGTCATAGCAACAGAACTGTGCGCTCTCTGACATGTCTGTAATATGACACAGGAAATAACAAGTCGGTTTACTGCACGTACCATCTCCTCAGTTTTAACGTCTTAAGAACATGTATTATTCTCTTTCAACTACAAATGACACATCCATCCACCAAGTTAGATCCCTTGTATGTTCACATGTATTTCGTCACTTTCCTTTCATATCGTTATCACATTATAATAGTGGGGACTGGCGAACAACGTAAGTTCAACACACTGCTTCACACGCAAAATGTAGTTAGGCCCTTTGACATAATTTCAATAAATTCATGAGCCAGTCCATAGGGACCAGGCCAAAGGGATCAGTCCAAAGGGACTCATCCACAAGGACTCGTCCACAAGGACCTGTCAACAAGGACTCGTCAAGGACTCATCCACAAGGACTCGTCCTCAATGATCTGTCAACAATGACCTGTCAACAATAACCCGTCCACAGGGACTCGTCAACAATGACCCGCCAACAATGACCCGTCAACAATAACCCATCAACAGGGGCCCGACAACAGGGGCTCGTCAACAATAACAGGGGCTCTCGCCTCAAGGCCTAACATGCCCCTCTTTGATTATTGGTTTGCGGAACAACGTTTTATTCCATATTGGCATTCAAACTCTCACATGTTGCACTTGGAAAGCGAGATTTTCTAAAAATTACAATTTCACCCCCTATTAGGGGTAGTTTTTATTTTGGGGTGGAAATATGTTGTCCATTGGAAAGGGGGTATCAGCCCGAGTTCAATGACACCTCATTTGTCAAAATCCGACCATGCGTTCGAGAGATATCGCACCGCCGCCATCTAGTGAGGTGGGGAGGTGGAGGTGGTCACAGAACCGGCCAAAACACACTACTAGCCTTCAGTTGGGTCGTCACATTACGTTGTATGTCCGTAATGCCCGATAACCTCTGGCCCTTCGGGGCTTTTCGGCCACCCTGGACCCCTATACTCCATACTTTGACGTTTGCCCTCGATGTCGTACCTCACGCACCAGGTCTCGTCACCCGTGACGATGGTTTTCAGGACCATTCTATTACACGGAACATTCACCCTTCCACTGCCACCTGTCAAACAGGTGTGCACGTTAGGTTGCATAAATTCACCCTTCTCTCTTGCTTTCAATTTGGAGTTTTGACGACCCATACTGAAGGCTATTCCTAAAGAAGACTCTGCCAGGAGTTTCCAGGACTTGTTCAGTCGTTCTCAGAAGTGCATAACCATCCACGGGGATTACTTCGAAGGACAGTAACTGCACTTTCAGGTAAGCCAACAATCCGTTCGTAATATCGACCCATTCACCGAACTTTTCAGACAGAGGGTGTTGTCTCTAACTCTCTCTTTCTCGTAGGATCATAATTGGTCTTATGCCTGTGTACCTTGATATTGATAATTAAGGCTCGGATGTTTAAGAAAAATCATTCTTTTTCCTTGCCTCTATTTTCATGCCCGAGTGGTTTGTGATGAAAATCAAGGGATTATCGTCACAATACAGTGGTTTTTATTGATGTGTAACATCTTTCCACTCGATATCTGGATATTTTTGTGGCGCTCGGTAGCTGGACATGTTTGTGGGAGTGATTTTGGAAAAGGGACGGAAATGGATGGGACGGAAGTGCATGGGACGGAAACAATAAGCGCACGTGGTGGCGGAGATCGGTACAACGACGTACTGTAGGTCGTGTGGCTATGGGGAATGTATATCGCATACAGTTTAGTTCAAGGTTTGGAGACCCCTTTTAAGATATTCCCACAATAAATCATCTTCAAGTTGTCGTTCTTTGGTGTGAAATTGTTCATTTTATCATATTTGCTGAAAACAATTACGATTTATTAAATCTTCATACTTTTGCTGTATTCTTATTTAATGTAAGCACTCGATGTACTGTCGGCCATGTGGCTATGTGGAATCTATAACGCATCAACAAACACTCCAAACAACGAAGGAATTCAGTATATTAACACTGACTACTAACAATAATTGAAACTTCGTTGGTCTAAACGTATCATTGGGAGAAACACATTTAATATACTTTCCGCACACCTAATTTTTAATCGCGCCTATACTTGGCAGTGCGCTCTATCGGCTAAACGAGGCCATTTTCAATAACATCGCTGGCATGGGTTCAGTAACTGGCCGGTATAGAGCGCAGCTCGCATCAAGTAGGCAGTGGATTGCTTCCGCCACGGCAAATAACAATTATGATTCATTACGGTCAGGATTTGGTCACTGTCAACAAGGCATTTGCGCTCCCTGGACACACATAGTAGGATAACATGTCACATGTTACACATCATATACGACTACTGTAAGGCTCGTATAATTTTATTTGTCATATAAATGCATATTTTGAAAATATTTTACCATTAGGTCATATTTTGAGCATTTTTTGGTAAGCGTCATATTTTGGTAGTTTGACGGAAGCTGTAGGTGTGCAATCATCCTCAACTTACTGAAAGGGAACTAGTGTTTATAGAAATATAGTGTATATACAGGGTGTTCGCACCAAGCCCTATTTTGTGCTGTAACTCGTTTGTTTTTCAAGATATTTTAATTTTGACACTTGCTTTGGAAAGTACTTTTCAAGCTCTAAAACATTTGCCTCGTTGGTTTTTGTGTGAAGTTCACGCATAGCGCGCAAATCAACTTATTGTGGCACGGTTTTGGCACTTGTTTTTGTCCTAATCGGTTCTTTGGCATCACCTATCAAAAGAGCGACATCGAATTAGTCGAATAAGCCACCAATCAAACTCGCAAAATGCGAGTTTGTGTTTAGATTGGTTTTGACCGGGCCGGGCAGAGGCAGGTCGCATGCTATAAGGGTCAATCCAGGCCAAGTGGTCCAGCACTAGTTGCCTGACCATCTCAGAAAAATTTGATACTTGCTGGGTTTGTTCCTTATCATGTAGTGAGCTTAAACATATTTTTAGAACTTTTTTTTAATTACAGTTTTTAAATGGCGGCCATTTTGTTATAGGCCGATCGTGGTTATTAGCCTACTTTCGATTTTTGCAAAAAATGAAAGTAGACTTATGAGATCAACACAGGGCGAAAAAAAGTGTGTCTGTCTCTGTGTGTGTATGTGTGTGTGTGAGTCTGTGTGTGTGTGTGTGAGTCTGTGTGTGTGAGTGTGTGTGTGTATGTCTGTGTGAGTGTGTGTACTCTGAATGTCTGATGTCTGTCCCCCCCTATCAATTCGAACACGGTGAATGCGAATTGAATGAAATTTGGTACAAAGGTAGCACTAGCAAAGGACACCTCAGTGTCATGTTTTATATCGCCGCCATTTTTACTAAAACTGAATGGCGGCCACTCAAACGTTCTAAACGTAATATCAAATAACGACTAACCAAATCATCCGATCTCTACCAAATTTGGTAACAACATACCTTCGTATAGGATGCGTCTTGTGACCAAACTACAAGGTCGTCCGCTATACCATTTCAGGATGGCGGCCGTGCGAATTATGCAAACTTTATAATCCATATCATGGGACCCACCAGTTCCGATTATCGAGCCGAGAATCGTTTTAACTGTTCTAAAGAAAGAGGCACGTTCGAAATTAAAAGTTTATTTTGTAATACTATAGTGCAGACGTGATTTTTAAAGCTGAGCCGATTCAGTAATAAGACAAGATGGCAGCGGATATCTTGTGCCTGACTTATATTTCACTAATTTGAGTATTGCATGCAATATAGCGTACTGATACAAAATAAATAAACTTTGTATGAAATGCTTTATATATAAATAATATAGGTACTCCAGTGATGAAATCGTTTAGTATAAATCATTATTTGCTAACAAGTTCTATGTAAGTCATTTTATATAGAACGATATTCGTTGACACAATTAGCTCAGTGGTAGAGCGTTAGCCTATCGCTCAAATGCCTATGGTTCAAACCCGATCAGAGCTATTTTTTTTGCTTGAAATGTTATATGTTTATTGTTTTGTAATGACTCAGATGTTTTAAAATTAAGCGTTATATTGTGCATATTATGGTGTAAAATATATATTTAATTAAAACATAATTCGCCAGCAGATTTACTCGAGACATCTAGCTGCCAAAAAGGTAACTGCACGCCGCTACTTATTAACTTCCAGATTTTATTGAAAAGTTTCTTCTTCTGGCCGCTAGAATGCACTCGCTCTGTTAGGATTATATTGTTCGATATTTCACCACTAGATGTCACGACTAGTCTACATGGGGCTCCATTGATTACTATACCATTGGTATTCTATGCGCATCGAATTTGAAGAATGACAAGATGATACTACGATACATTTTTACTTTTTATTTTAAAGGGTTTGTAACAGCCTATTGTGCGTTATTTGAAAATGTTAATTGAAGTAAAGAACAAAACGATTTCACATAGTATCTGAACTCTACCGTTGGTGCTAGTTCAGGATATTAATTAATACTTTTATTTCAGGCAAATAGCAATCGAAAATATCCACATAGTTGGTATACACACGTCTCTGTAGGGTCATGGAAAGATTTGTTAATTCAATTAGGGTTGTGAAAGTCATACGCAGCCAGACGTGTAAAGACATGCCTCAACTTAATGTTGGATGTTGCCCGCGTCAGGCCGATTATGTAATAATAATAATAATAATAATAATAATAATAATAATGTTATTGGTTTTACGTCCCTTTTAACTACTGGTTCTTTTAGAGACGCCGGGATGCCAGAATTTTGTCCCGAAGGGGATCTTTAACGTGCCATTAAATCTACTAACACGGCTCCCTCGCATTTGTGCACCCTCAAATGCCAGCTGACTGCGCCAGGATACGAACCTGAAACATACGGTCCAGCAAGCGAGAACGTCACCGCTGAGCCACGCCACCAGTCCGGTCGATTATGTCTGCAGATCCATAACATTCTTTAGATACTTCTTATCTTTCTTTCTTCAATGATGGTAGCAGTTTTTATCAAGGTTGTGGCGTTTGGTAGAGGTAAATCGTTTCTAAGGTCTTCAACAAAGAATAGTTCTATTATACTCTTTGATAATAACAACGAGTTATAACTATACTCATACATTTAGGAGAAAGTAGGCTATATGTTCTTTACTGAACATCTTGTTTTTATGTTTGTAAGCATCTGCGGTTTTTTAAATAACTCGGCAATGGGTTGCTCTAGGCCTATCAAATAAAAAGCATTGAATTCAGTACACTTTGGCCTGCAAATTGAATCCATTATCACTAGGGTTCATGTGTATTTTTAGAGATCTTTAATTAATCAAAATGTTTGTTTTAAAATTCAAAAATCTGAATTTTCAATCAATAATTTTTCTAATAAAGGACAGTTTCTCATCCCTAACATTATTTTTGCTTCTACACTTCATATTAGTGTAATTGTTAATAAAGTTTCAGTGGTGAGAAGTTACCCATTAAAAAGTTACAGGCTTTTAAAAAACTGATTTTTGAAAAATTTTCAATTTTTGACCTGCAATATTTTGGTTGGGGGACCAGATAAAAATCTGAAAATTTCACATTTTAAAGATCTTTATAGTAGTAAACTTCAGTATAAATTTCATGTTTGAGATTTTATTGGAAGTCAGTTAAACAAAATAGTAAAATTACGTTCGCAATTACTCTACTTTTGAGGCACAATATGTAGGGTGAATAAAATACACTAGTTGCATAGTAATGAATTTGTATTTAATTGTTAGAACTAATTAAATAAAGAATTTTAAGTAAAAAATTGGCTATACCATTCTTATTTACAGTTGTGCAATGATGTGTATGTGTCGTTTAAACGAAATAATAATGTATACAAATTGTAAAATAACAAGAAGTTCCGTGATGAACTATACAGCCTACTTTTCATGCCAATGATTATTCTACAGTATATGAACCTATCTAGAATAATGACGAAATTAAGTTGGTAATATCGAAATATCTAATTAGTTCAAAATATACCTTGGTATAATGTAGCCTAATAGAGCACTACAGTTGGCAGCCCTGGTGACTGAATATATTCTTAGTTCCACCTCTTAAGGTACAGAATACAAAATTTGGTTGAAGTCCAATGGACGTTACATGCAGTTTGACACTGGATCTATCAGCACGCGTAAAAGCATGTTGCCAACAATACCATGCGTGTGCTGGTCAGAAATAATCTGAATTATTATGATATCTTTTTGTGCCAATTTTGGATGAAATCCATTTGTTAGTATAGAAGTTACATGTATTTTAAAATTGGACATATCAGCAGGCATAGAATCATGTTGGCAGCACTGCCTTGTATTAATTACTCCAAATTAATCTACAATGTCAGGTGCTATACGTGTGCAAAGTATAGAGCTGTTGGCTTGAATACTTTCTGATATATTGATATTAGGGTAAAAAGAATATAGACAGCATTTATTAACAGTTGGCAGCCCTGATTGCTCTTAACAATACTTATAGTCATATCTGTTATGGTACACATAGCACATACGAAATTTGGTTGAAATCCAACTGATAGTATAGAAGTTAAATTTATTTAAAAATTGGTGCTATCAGCAGGCTTATAATCATGTTGGTAGAACTGACGTATATAAGTTACTCCAAATTAATCGAAAATGTCAGAATATACGTGTGCATAGGTTAAAGCTGTTGGCTTGCATACTTTCTGATATATTGGTATTTGGATAAAAAAAATAGAGAGAGCAATTATTAACAGTTGGCAGCCCTGGTGGCTCTTAAGAATACGCTCAGTCATATTTGTTTATGTACAGATATTATATACAAAATTTGGTTGAAATCCAATTGATAGTGTAGAAGTTATATGCATTTAAACATTGGACCTATCAGAAGGCTTAACATTATTTTGGCAACACTGTCAAGGTTGGCCTCCTGGAAATTAAACTGAAATAGTATTATCTACATGTGTGCCAATTTTGGAATAGCTCCCATGCATACCTTGCAAGATATCCAACATGGAGCTCAAATTTCTAGTGCGTTTTTTCAGCAGTTGGTAGCACTGACATCATTTTCAAATATGGAAGTGAGCTATTCCGGTGCACATCTTTACTCATACTAAATTTGGTTTTGATTGCTGCAGCCATTTAGGAGTTGATAGGGGGGGGGGACACACACACACAGCCAGACAGACAGAAGGACAGACAGACAGAAGGACAGACAGACAGAAGGACAGACAGACAGACACACATTTTCCCGGATCGATCACATAAGTCTACTTTTTCCTCATTTTTGCAAAATGCGAAAAGTAGGCTAAAAATACAATCAAGACTTTGTATGTCAATTCTTAAGTTTAAACCTTTTTAAAAGAAATTTAACAACATTTATAGGTTTATAAATAGCTAAACTGACAGTTATTTTTAGCCTACTTTTCACATTTTGCAAAAATGAGGAAAAAGTTGACTTATGAGATCGGGCAAATGTGTGTCTGTCTGTCCTTCTGTCGGTCTGTCTGGCTGTGTGTGTGTGTGTGTCCCCCCCCCCCCTATCAACTCCTAAACGGCTGCAGCAATCGAAAAAAAATTTGGTAGGAGTAAAGATCTATACCTGAATATCTCACGCCCATATTTGAAAATGATGTCAGTGCTACCAACTGCTGAAAAATCGCAATTGAAATTTGAGCTCCATGTTGGATATCGTGGAAGGTATGAATAGGAGCTATTTCAAAATTAGCACACGTATAGATAATAATATTGCAGTTTAATTTCCAGGAGGCCATACATCGCAGTGTTGCCAAAATGAATATACGCCTTCTGATAGGTCCAAATTTTAAATGCATATGACTTCTACACTATCAATTGGATTTCAACCAAATTTCGTATGTGCTATGTGTACATAAACAGACATGACTGAACGTATTATTAAGATCCACCAGGGCTGCCAACTGTTAATAAATGCTCTCAATTTATTTTATACAAATACCAATATATCAGAAAGTATGCCAACCGACAGCTTTAAACTATGCACACGTATAGTACCTGACATTCTATATTAATTTGGAGAAACTTATATACGTCAGTGCTACCAACATGATTCTAAGCCTGCTGAGAGGTCCAACTTTAAATACATGTAACTTCTATACTATCATTTGGATTTCAATCAAATTTCGTGTGTGCTATGTGTACCATAACAGATATGTATATGCCGATTCTTAAGAGTAACCAGGGCTGCCAACTGTTAGTAAATACTGTCTCTATTTTTGTTACCCTAATATCAATATATCAGAAAGTATGCAAGCCAATAGCTCTAAACTTTGCACACGTATAGTACCTGGCATTCTAGATCAATTTGGAGTAACTAATATACGTCAGTGCTGCCAACATGATTCTAAGCCTGCTGATAGATCCAATTTTAAAATGCATGTAACTTCTATACAAACTAATGGATTTTATTCAAAATTGGCACAACAATAGATCATATTATTTCAGATTATTTCTGACCAATACATGTATGTCATTGTTGCCAACATGATTTTACTCGCGCTGTTAGATCCAATGTTTAACTGCATGTAACGTCCATGCTATCCATTGGACTTCAACCAAATTTTGTATTCTGTACCTTAAGAGATGGAACTAAGAATATATTCAGTCACCAGGGCTGCCAACTGTAGTTCTCTATTAGGCTACAGTATGCCAGGTATACAGTATTTCTAACTAATTAGAAATTTCGATATTACCAACTTAATTTCGTCATTATTCTAGATAGATCCATATAGATTAATCATTGGCATAGATCTTAAATTTTAAGAAAAGTAGGCTCTTTAGTTCGTTACGGAACTTCTTGTTTATTTACTTAGTAGCTCGTTGAATACCTGGGAGATTTCTTCACACACTTTGGGAGTTAAGTTAAATGTTCGCCCTGTCACAGTAGTAACCTCCAGAGGAGACAGCTTCCTTAGTACTTTTTTAACTGGCATCCAAACTTGATCTTTTTCATTTTTTTAATGAAGTTCTTGGTCCTGGAAGGTGATAAAATATGACGTGCAAATCTTGGTTTTGGTTATCAATATTGTCGACTTCTGCAATCCACCACTGACCATCATAGACACAAGCCACTATGTCTTTATTTTGAATTGTCAGTGGCACAGCTTTGCCAGTTTTGTGAAGTACACTGTCCGGAGATGTTGATGTTAACTGACACTTCAGCAGGTTGTCTGACTGTGGTATAAAACAATGAAAAGATCGAGTACCCTTTATCTTTTTGCAGGTGTTGAACCTTTCCTCCAAGACGTTGACATGCATTTCTTGGACTTCCTCTGACCTAACAAAAACATAAGTAATACCTTTGATCTTTTCTTTACAGAATTCAAACATTTGTTGAGGAGTTAGAATCTGGTTTTCATATGCTCGCTGAAGACTTGCTTTTGTGACAGCTCGCTTTGTTGTACCACCGACACCGTCACACGCATTCTTTCCATGGCATGATGCAAAAAAATGCCACTCTATATTCATACCAAAGTCTTCTTGCTGGTAGCATATGTTAACAATTTCTTGTTTGTTTTTATACTGACATGAAGCCCCGTCAGAAAAATAAATCAGTTTTTTAATGGACGGGTGGTGTTCTTTAATGTATTTAACTAACTGAGCTTGGAAGGCATGTACTGATGAAGTGCTGTGCTCAAGGTGGTCACTTATGACTCAGAAACTGTGACTTTTAAGGCAGTCTAGTTCATCTTTGTAATAAAACACAAAGGGATGAACTGTGGCTTGTTTGTTTACCCAGTGGTGTCCTTGCACTTCATCTTGCACAACAAACGAGAAGTTTTCTGGAAAGTCTGCAAGAACTAAGCATTCATGAATTGTCAAAGACTGCTTTTTATCTTTCATATATTTACCTTGAGCTTTTGCAATAAAATCATGCATTTTAAGATTTTCAAGTTTCACAACAAACACTTCAAAAAATTCTTCTCGTGGTTTTATGATTGTTACCATTTCTGTTCTGTCTTGAGTTACCCATTGTTTATATTCAATATTGTCTGGCATCAAATCTTCCTCCTCTGATTCTTCAAGCATGTCAAATAACGCTTGTTTGCCAGGACACTCATGACATTTTCCCATTATACAGTTATAGCTGTCAATACTACAAACTAGAATTTCTAAGAGGTCTTTGTAGTCTACTTTAAGGTTAGCTCCACTAATCATCAATTTTACGTTTTGGTGGTACAAACACAAACATTATGAGTGCCAGATCCTCCAGCGATAATACACCATTTTGGTCTCAACTCACAAAACTTTGATCTTCCAATTTTAATTTCAGGATTTTCTTTTTTAAACTCACTGAAAAGCTCATTTAAATTACAAAAGAGTAACCTCTTTTGTCTATAAATCCTAGTACCATTTTCTTTCACAGGAACACAATCTTTTTTTTCAGGCATTAAACGGCTATTGTTCTCATCTTCGTAAACATGATGACCTTTTTGATTATGCTATCATCTATCAAATTAATTGCATTTTTCTTTTGCAATTCAGGTAAGATTCCCTGTTCTTGTACTAATTGCCTTGTTATTTTAACTAAGCGTTCTGACACTTTGAATTCATCACTTAGTTTTGCCGAACTCCAACAATTTGGCAGTAAACTGATAATCTTAATCTTTTCTTCTTTATTTGAAATCTCACATTTATTTTTTAGGTTTTCAATCAAATCTTCATATTCTGCTGGCAAATTTTGTGAACTAGTTCCTGGTTTTAAACTAATTTCCTTTTGAAAGGAGATTTCTAAATTTCTTTTAATTGAAGTTGAAACTTTCTCAATTTTGGCTTTCAAAGCAGACGGCCTCTGCTCTTCATTTACTTTCCTAAGTTTACTTGCAGGAGATACACCAAGGATTTTACAAGATGAGTCTACTTTTGTTATTGTTTCGTCTAAATTACAAAATTCTTCATCAGAACTATCACTAGCCCTATCTTTTTTTTAGCTACAAACACCTTTGTATAACAGGTTGGACATAATGATTTCCCAGGTATTAGGTTAATGACAGGATTTTCATTTTTATAGTATTGATCTACAGTTATTTCTCTCAGTCCTTTAGTTACAGGCTTCTTGTGTTTCTTCAATGGGACCAAACAAGATTGTCCATAGAGGTGATGAAATTTGTTCAAGTATTTTACTTCATGGTACTTACAGCTTGATTTGACATCTAGGTGAACTCTTAAACGAAACAATACTTTTTCTTCTTCACTGTAATTTTCAATCACTGTAATTTCTTTAGAAAACACTCCATAAACACTTTTGTGACATACTTCATTAGTAAAAATGCCAATTGAACACTGAGGCTCCATTTAACTACAATAATACAACTGCTCATTGTAAAAGCTCATGGACAACTAAGTGGGAGAGAACAGATTGAGTGGAAGGGGAAACAAGATAGCTAGCTCACATACTTGTACAGACTTGCAGTGTTTGACTAGGTAACTCACAGACATGTTGAGACTCGTGGTGTATTGTCTGTCAGTGAGCCTGTACAGACTTGCACATGCTGCCAAACAGCCTCTTTCAGTTTTCTATTTAGAAATGTTTAGCAACAAATAAGGCCTAAATATTATTTACATAAATTGAATGTATTTAGATCGTAAGTTGAAAATACTTACCCATATTAGACTAGATGTATTGCGAATGATGAAAACCTTCTTTTTATCATATTTGTGATTTTTAGCCTACTTTCGATTTTTGCAAAAAATGAAAGTAGACTTATGAGATCAACACAGGGCGAAAAAAGTGTGTCTGTGTGTGTGTGTGTATGTGTGTGTGTGAGTCTGTGTGTGTGTGTGTATGTGTGTGTGTGAGTCTGTGTGTGTGTGTGTGTGTGAGTGTGTGTACTCTGAATGTCTGTCCACCCCTATCAATTCGAACACGGTGAAACCGAATTGAACGAAATTTGGTACAGAGGTAGCACTAGTAAAGGACACCTCAGTGTCATACTTTATATCGCCGCCATCTTTACCAAAACAGAATGGCGGCCACTCAAATGTTCAAAACGTAAAATCAAATTACGGCTAAACTAATCATCCGATCTCTACCAAATTTGGTGACAACATACCTTTATATAGGACGCGTCTTTCACCCAAAATTCAAGGTCATCGGCCATGCCATTTCAGGATGGCGGCCGTGTGAATTATGCAACCATTTTAATAAATAGCTTAAGACCCACCAATTCCGATTATCGAGCCTAGGGGGGTTTAAGCTATCCTGAAGGTCGTGATCCGTTATTTATTATAATTTAATATTATAATATTATACAGTATGAGTGGCTTAAAAGAGCTGAGCCGTTTGTGTCACACGACAAGATGGCAGCTGTCCTCATGTGCCTGTCTTATATTTCAGTAGTTTTAGTATGTTGTATGTGATATACCGTACTGATACAATAATATAAACTTTGTATGAAATGATCTTTAATGAAGATGTACTGCAGTGAAGAAATCGTTTATTTAAAGTCATTATTTGCCAACAGTTTGTATCTAATATGTCAGTTAAGAACATCTGACGTCATGGATACGGTTAGCTCTGGGCTAGCATGTTAGTCTGATACGCAGTTGACTGGGGATCGAATACTACTACAGTTAGGTTTTTTTTTTTTTCTTGAATTCTTTTACAAATGATGTGCACGAGCTTTTCCCACAGATACTGAATAAAATGTCATTTAGCTCAAAGGAGAGGATAAAGTATACACTCGTATATTAATAAAATCTCAGTCCCAGCATCGCACATAAACAGAAGACATTAGAAAAAGGAGAATAGAAGAACTAGATACACGTTGTCATTAACCACAGCCTTCTTAATGCCTCTGTACGGTGCTGTCCTCTTGTGGGTTATGTGGGCAATATTGTTCCAAACATAACGCTGTGTAAATGCCTGAGCTGGCCTCCTGAAGTATGGCAATTTTGTAATACTGGTAGTTCAACTATTAGCCACGATCGCGCTCCGAATACCTTTAAACACTGCCAGCTGGATCGCCTCCCTCTTGGCTACTTTAAACTGCCTACTCATTCAACACCCATAGAACACTGCCATCGTAGTACATTACGATGGCAGTGCATAGGCGTACAAGATAAAGATTAATTCACTGATAGGTCGCAGCACCACCTACTGTGATTGGGGCGGAAGATGATTGGGGCGGAAGATTCTTAATTTTTCAGGCTGGCTTAATATAGAGATTAACGGACGTGAATGCATTACAATAAGTTAGTAGTTTTGTTATTCAATCATCATAAAGTATATAATATTGATCTTGACACTTACTGGCTTATTATCAATATAAAAGAAAACAAACAATACATTGTGGTTGGGGTGATTGTTTTAGGGATGAGGACAAAGAGTCATAAAGATACCCATACATTTAGGAGAAAGTAGGCTATATGTTCTTTGCTGAACATCTTGTTTAAAACTAACTTCCAATTAAATCTCAAAATTGAAATTTGTATTGAAGTTTACTACTCTAAAGACCTTTAAAATGTGATATTTTCAGATTTTTACCTGGTCCCCCAAACAAAATATTGCAGGTCAAATATTGATTTTTTTTTCAAAAATCAGCTTTTTAAAAGCCTCTAACTTTTTAAGGGGTAACTTCTTACCACTGAAACTTTATAAACAATTACACTACTATGAAGTGTAGAAGCACAATAAATATTTGGGATGAGAAACTGTCCTTTCTTAAAAAAATGTTGATTGAAAATTCAGATTTTTTAATTTCAAAACAAAAATTTTGAGTAATTAAAAATCTGTAAAAGGACACATGAACCCTAGTGATAATGGGTTCAATGTGTAGGCCAAAGTGTACTGAATTCAATGCTTTTTATTTGATAGGCCTAGAGCAACCCGTTGCCGAGATATTTAAAAAACAACGCAGATGCTTACAAACACGAAAAAACCACGATCGGCCTATAACAAAATGGCCGCCATTTAAAAACGGTAAATCAAAAAACGTTCAAAAAATATTTTTAAGCTCACTTCATGATAAGGAACAAACCCAGCAAGTATCAAATTTTTCTGAGATGGTCAAGCAACCATTTATTAGCCTATTTTCAATTTTGAAAAAATAGGCTTATGAGATCACCTTTTGTCCGTGTGCGTGTGTGTGTGTGTGTGTGTGTGATTCGTGTGTGTGTGTCCCCCTAATAAAATCTAAACGCCAGGAGCGATTTCAATGAAACTCGGAAAGTTCATAGCACTATTCCCGGCGACCTCGACCGTGCCCTTCAAATTTTGTTACGTCTCACCAATCCAACATGGCGGCTGTGCGAAGTAGTTCACCAGCATTCTATATCTCCGAAACCAATACCGATATCACCCTGGAATTTCGTATGGTGATAAAGGGAACTACTAGATGTTCACCTATGTGACTTTTGAAAACCTGGTAACTACAAAACCAACATGGCGGCCAAGGGAATTTGCGACTTTTAAATAGACGTTTCTCGCGATTTGACCAACCAAACGCAATGAAACTTGGTACAGTATATGTTTATATACATTGTAATGCACCGACATCTAACTTCGTTCAATTGTTCACATAATCACAAGATGGCGGATGTGCGAAATATTTCACCGGCATTCTATATCTCTGAAACTATTAGCGGTATCTCCCTAAAATTTTGTACGGAGATAAAGGGCACTACTGGAAGTCCATCTATAAGATTTTCAAAAACCGGTTAACTACAAAACGAACATGGCGGCCAAGCGAATTTGAACATTTCAAATAGACCTTTCTCGCGATTTAATGTTCCAAGCGCACTGAAACCTGGTACAGGAAATATTTATACACATTGTAATCCACTGGTATCTAATTTAGTTCAATTAATTACATAACCTCAAAATGGCGGCAGGGCGAATTTTAAAATTAAGTTTTTATTTCTTGTGATGTAGTCATGCGATCGAAGTGAAAGTTTGAATAATGAACCTACGCAATAATTTTCCTTTATTGGTACATGACTCTATGGCCTATACATATAACAATCCAACATGGCGACCATCCGAAATATTTAGACGATACTGAATATCTACGAATCTATTTTAGCAATCAAACTGCATTTTTTAATGTTCATAGGGGCTATGAACTTAAGTTCACCATAGGACTTTAAATAACCTGGTGATCACAAATCCAACATGGCGGTGATGCGAATTATAAATATTCACATTGACGTTTCTCGCAATTTAACCATCCGCGTACAGTGAAACTTGGTACAGTAAATCTTTATCCGAATGTTAATCCACTGGCATCTAATTTATTTCAATTGTTTCCATAACCTCAAGATGGCAGCTGTGATTTTTTTTTTTAACTCCTTGTATTTTCTTGTGTCCTAATTATGCGATTGAAGTTTGAATACTACACTTTCACAATAATCTGCATGTAACAGTACATAACTCTAGGACCTACATATATAAAATCCAACATGGCGACAATCCGAAATATTTAGTCGGTTCTCAATATCTACGAATCTATTACAGCAAACAAACTGAAATTGTGTATGCTGATAGTGGCAATTAACATAAGTAGGATATATGAAAATAGGCTGTATAGTTCTCCACGGAACTACTTGTTTTTATATTGGACCACTTGGCCTGGATTGACCCATAAGCGAACGAAAATCTAAACGCAAACTCGCATTTTGCGCATTTCGCGAGTTTGTGTTTGGACAAAAACTGATATTTTGGTGGCTAATTCGACTAATTCTCTCTCTTTCAATAGGTGATGTCAAAAAAAACGATTTGGGCAAAAAAAAAGTGCCAAAACCGTGCCACAAAAAGTTGATTTGCGCATTATGCGCGACTTCACACAAAAACCAACGAAACAAAAGTTTTGGAGATTGAAAAGTACTTTCCAAATAAAGTGTCAAAATTAAAATATCTTCAAAAACAAACGAGTTACAGCACAAAGTAGGGCTTACTGCGAACACCCTGTGTAACCACTTAAACATGAATATTCAGAAAATTATTATAAAATTAGGAATAAATAATTAAGTTAACATTTATTTATTTATTTATTTTTTTATTTATTTATTTATTTAATTATTTATTTATTTATTTATTTATTTATCGTATGGCTTTTAGTGCCGGGATTGTCCGAGGACATGTATGGCTCGCCTGAGTCTGTAGCTGCTTCCAGCGGACACCCTTATTAGGGTGAGCTACAAGTCCCCTTCAATTTCAAGTACTTCCAAATTTCGCCACCAGATATCAATTATACGTAGTGGTGAACGTTGGAAAATTGATAGAGCGTTCCGACGAAATCTAACCTAACAATTTAGCTTCACACAAGTTTAGTCTGTGAAAGGATCTTTTACATGCCATAAATCTATGACATGGGACCGCCGGCTTTACTTCCCCTCCGAAGGAAGGCATACAGAAGGATTTTTAACGCTCGTAAAAAATCCGACGACTTCGGCCGGGTTTGAACCCTTTATCTTGGGCACAGCAGTTCAGCATGCTACCGACTACGCCACCGAAGCCGCTATTAAGTTAACAATTTAATCTTGAAGGAATTGTTGCTTGGATTTATAATATAACAAGAAGTTCCGTGACGGACTAAAAAGCCTACTTTTCTTGAAATATAAGATTCATGCCAATGATTAATCTATATGGATCCAAGCTGCACGAACCTGAGATGATCACAGATGACGATGAAATATGATGACGCACGTTCGGGGTTCCCCGTTCTATTTAGATTGGCCGGGAATCGCTCACTCTTTCGCAACGGCCCTGTGCTGGCATCAGCATAGACAGCAGATAACACAGCGAGCTCTGGAAAGTCCTCTCATATGTCACCTCGCGATGAATCAGCAAGCTATTTTCACAACTGCCCCCCCCCCCCAGGGTCTCACAACTTGTGGGACGTGGGTTGGCGACCACGGGACCCCAGCTGAGTCTGGCATCTCTTCACTTCCTGGTGCCGGGCTCCTTTCAGTTCTCATTCCTGTCGGCCTCCCTTGGTCAACTCTTGTTCTCTTCCGATCCCGACTGTATTAGGGTATCCCAAGGCTAAGGAGTCTTTCAATTTCCCGCCTTAATTGGCCGTTGTCTCATACTTCCTGATACCCCCATTCTTCGAGGGGTCTGCCTTCTTTTCCATTTCATAATATCTTCTGTCTTCTGCTCAAGGCCCTCAAAGAGGCGCGTGTGTGTAGGTAGCCCCACCACTTCGGGTACACCCTCAAAGGCTCATGGCTGGTGAGTTAGGAAGCTGGCAACCCCGAGAAATTCCTCAGCTAAAAGCAGGGAATGGAGTGGTATGTCAGAAATTTCAATTGGACAGTGTTACTCATCGGGTTCCAAGGGGTAAGTATGTAAAATTTGGTTCAGATCGGTGAGACCGTGTAGATTTGTGCCAAAGGGCCTAAATGTAGGAAATAGATTGGTCTGTCCGAAATTGCATGTCGACAGTGCTACTCGTCGGGTTCCAAAGGATAAGTATAAAATATTTGGTTCAGATCAGTGAAACGGTGCAGATTTTTCCCAAAGGGCCTAAATGCAAGGAAAGGGGCGGTCTGTCCGAAATTTAAAGTGGACAGTGATACTCGTTAGGTTCCAAAGAGTAAGTATACAAATTTTGGTCCAGATTGGTGAAACTATGTAGATGTGTACCAAAGGGTCTAAATACAGGGAATGGAGTGCTCTGTCCGAAAGTTCAAGCAGACAGTGTTACTCGTCGGGTTCCAAAGGGTAAGTAACTTACATAAAGATTGGTTGAGATGGGCGAAACGATGTACATTTTTGCCAAAGAGCCTAAATGCAGTAAATGGAATGGTCTATCCGAAATGTCATGTAGACACGTTGCGTTCCAAAGGGTAAGTATGTAAAATCTGGGTGAGATCCGTGAAACGGTGTAGTTTTGTGCCAAAGGGCCAAAAAGCAGGGAATGGAGTGGTTTGTCCCCAATTTCAAGCAGACAGTGTTACTCGCAGGGTTCCAAAGGGTAAGTATACAAATTTTGGTTCAGATCGGTGAAACGGTGTTGATTTGTGCTAAAGGGCCTTAATGCAGGGGATGGAGTGGCCTCTACGCAATTTCAAGCAGACAGTGTTAGCCGCAGTGTTCCAAAGGGTAAGTATCCGAATGTTGGTTCTGATCGGTGAAACGGTGTAGCTATGCCAAAGGGCCTAAATGCAGGGAATGGGGTGGTCAGTCCGAAATTTTAAGTGGACAGTGTTGCTCGCAGCGTTCCAAAGGGTAAGTATACATTTTTGGTTCAGATCGGTGAAACGGTGTAGATTTGTGCCAAAGGGCCTAAATGCAGGGAATGGGGTGGTCTGTCGGAAATTTAAATTTGACAGGGTTACCCGCAGGGTTCCAAAGGGTAAGTATACAGATTTTGGTTCAGATCGGTGAAAGGGTGTAGATTTGTGCCAAAGAGCCTAAATGCAGGGAATGGGGTGGTCTGTCCGAAAATTTATGTGGACAGGATTACCCGCAAGGTTCCAAAGGGTAAGTATACAAATTTTGGTTCAGATCGGTGAAACGGTATAGATTTGTGCAAAAGGGCCTAAATGCAGGGAATGGGGTGGTCTGTCCGAAATTTAAATTTGACAGGGTTACCCGCAGGGTTCCAAAGGGTGAGTATACAAATTTTGGTTCAGATCGGTGAAACGGTGTAGATTTGTATACATAACAGACAAACAGACAGGCAAACTTTGTGCTTTATATATATAGACTAGCAGTAGTACCCGGCTTCGCCCGGTGGAATGATGATAATGTTTTAAGGTCTCCTTAGAAATATAATGGACTTAAAATCTAAGTCATTTGCCCCCAAAGACAATGAGGGAGTAATATCTAGGTCATTTGCCTTTTTGATAAGGATGATAATAAAAACTACTGTTGAATTGACACGTCAAACTTACAAACTACCGTAATAGAAATACATATTTCAAAATCACAGGCGAGGAAGACTAATTGTGTGTGGTGATTAATGGTGTAATGAGCGTAACATCTACTGTAGGTCATTTGCTCTTATGATGAGGATGATAAGGGAAACTACTACCGGTATTGAATTGACACTTCAACGTATAATGTACACAATGTACTGTAATAAAAATAACTATATGGCGGCTTCGGTGGCGTATTTGGTAGCATGCTGAGCTTCTATGCCCAAGATAGCGGGTTCAAACCCGGCCGAAGCCGTCGGATATTTTAAGAGCGTTAAAAATCCGTCAGTATGCCTTTCTTTGGAGGGGAATTAAAGCCGGCGGTCCCATGTCAGATTTATGGCATGTTAAAGAACCTTCCACTAATTACACCTGTGTGAAGCTAAATTGGATAGGTAAACAACGCTCATAGATGTCTATGTCCGTTGCCAAGAGCCGACTGCAGTGGCGTCTAGTAGCTAAGTTCAGAACTTGGTCTAGTAGTCGTTGACGGTGGCGCTTGGCGGCAAAAGTACGAACTATTTGAAGAATTCTAAGTTGCAGTTTGTACTTAAATTAAAAAACAGATAACACACACTAATACAGTCATCACAATTAACACCGGTTATCAGACAGATTCTACACACACCCAAAGTACACGGGGCTACATGACCGCGTTGTCGCAGTCCCTAAACTTAAGAACCAACCAACCAAAAATAAATATTTTAAAAATCACAGTCGAGAAAGAATTTATGCGGCGGTGATTATTGGTATGATGCGCGTAACATCTAGGTCATTTGCACTTATGATGATAATAATAAGGTAATGAAAAAATGACTACTAAACGAACATGGTGTTATTTTAAAACTGATATAGGTAATTCAGGTGTCTAGCTTCGATGTCTTCCAAAGTCTCAACCTTATTTTCTGGCTTAGGCCTGTACTGGATGCGTCTAGTGAAAGAGCGTACTGCTCGGCAAAGACAAAGAATATAGGTCCAAGCTGCACGAACTTGAGATGATCGCAGATGATGACGAAATATGATGACACACGTTCGGGGTTCCCCGTCCTATACAGATTGACCGGGAATCACTCACTGTTTCGCAACGGCCCTGTGCTGGCATCAGCATAGACAGCAGGAGATAACACTGCGGGCTCTGAAAAGTAATCTCAAGTCACCTCACGATGAATCAGCAAGCTATTCTCACAACTGACCCCCCCCCCCCAGGGTCTCAAAACTTGTGGGACGTGGGTTGGCGACCACGGAACCCCAGCTGAGTCTGGCATCGCTTCTACTTCCTGGTGCCGGGCTCATTTCAGTTCTCTTTCCTGTCGGCCTCCCTTGGTCAACTCTTGTTCTCTTCCGACCCAGACTGTATTAGGGTATCCGAGGGCTAGGGAGTCTTTCAATTTCCCGCCTTAATTGGCTTTGTCTCATCTTTCCTGATACCCTCATTCTTCGAGGGGTCTGCCTTCTTTTCCTTTTCATAATATCTCCTGTCTTCTGCTCAAGGCCCTCAAAGAGGCAGGGTGTGTGTAGAACCACTACTTCTGGTACACCCTCAAGGGCTCATGACTGGTGAGTTAGGAAGCTGGCAACCCCGAGGAATTCCTGAGCTACATGCAGGGAATGGAGTGGTATGTCAGAAATTTCAAGTGGACAGTGTTACGCATCGGGTTCCAAAGGGTAAGTATACACACTTTGTTTTCGATCGGTGAACGATGTAGATTTGTACCAAAGGGCCTAAATGCGTGGAATGGAGTGGTCTGTCCGAAATTTCGAGTGGACAGTGTTACTCGTCGAGTTCCAAAGGGTAATTATGTAAAATCTGGTTGAGATCGGTGAAACGGTGTAGTTTTCTGCCAAAGGGCCAAAAAGCAGGGAATAGTGTGGTCTGTCCGAAATTTAAAGTGGACAGTGTTACTCGCAGGGTTCCAAAGGGTAAGTATACAAAGTTTGGTTCAGATCGGTGAAACGGTGTAGATTTGTGCCAAAGGGCCTAAATGCATGGGATGGAGTAGCCTCTCCGCAATTTCAAGCAGACAGTGTTAGTCGCAGTGTTCCAAAGGGTAAATATACAAATTTTGGTTGAGATCGGTGAAACGGTGTGGATTTGGACCAAAGGGCCTAAATGCAGGGAATGGGGTGGTCTGTCCGAAATTTCAAGTGGACAGTGTTACTCGCAGGGTTCCAAAGGTTAAATATACAACTTTTGGTTCAGATCGGTGAAACGGTGTAGATTTGTACAAAAGGGCCTAAATGCAGGGCATGGGGTGGTCTGTCCGAAATTTAATGTTGACGGGGTTAACCGCAGGGTTCCAAAGGGTAAGTATACAAATTTTGGTTCAGATCGGTGAAACGGTGTAGATTTGTATACATAACAGACAGACAGACAGACAAACTTTGTGCTTTATATATATAGATAGCAGTGGCGCATTATACAATACTTCATTTCGGTCGTGAAAATAGGATCAAACAAATAAGAACAAGTTTTATTGTTTCGCGCAGCTGCCGTATTGAATGTCCTCTAACAATTGAATAATTATATTAGATGCCGATACATTTAGCTCCAAATATAGATTTTCTGTGCCAAGTTTCATTGCATTCGGACGACCTGGCCGCCAGCACAGTTCATTTACATATTTGAAATTTGCGTAGCTACCATATTGGTTTGTTTTTACTAGGTTTTAGAAAAATCACATAACGCAATCAACGCAAATCACAGTCGTCTATCACCATAGCCTTTTGTGATCTCGGAGTGAGAATTGAGACTTTGGTACCAGAGGATCTGGGTTCGATTCCCGGCTCTGTGAATAAATTTAATTCTGGTTTGAGGGTTCGAATGGGGTCACTCAGACACTAGGATGTTAGAATGAAACTTATTTGATACTAGCAGCAGTACCCGACTTCGCCCGGTGGAATGATGATACTGTCTTAAAGTCTCCTTAGAAATATAATGGACTTAAAATCTAGGTCATTTGCCCCCAAAGACAATGAGGGCGTAATATCTAGGTCATTTGCGCTTATGATGAGGATGATAAGGGAAACTACTACCGTTATTGAATTGACACTTCAACTTATAATGTACACAATGTATTGTAAAATATATATATATATAAATCACAGTCGAGAAAGACTTTATGCGGTGGTGATTATTGGTATGATGCGCGTAACATCTAGGTCATTTGCACTTATGATGAGGATGATAATAATAAGGTAATGAACAAATGACTACTAAACGAACATGGTGTTATTTTAAAACTGATATAGGTAATTCAGATGTCTTGCTTCGATGTCTTCCGAAGTCTCAGCCTTATTTTCTGGCTTAGGCCTGTACTCGATGCGTCTAGTGGAAGAGTTTATGGCGTACTGCTCGGCAAAGAATATGGGTCCAAGCTGCACGAACCTGAGATGATCACAGATGATGACAAAATATGATGACACACGTTCGGGGTTCCCCGTCCTATTTAGATTGGCCGGGAATCGCTCACTCTTTCGCAACGGCCCTATGCTGGCATCAGCATAGACAGCAGATAACACGGCGAGCTCTGGAAAGTCCTCTCATATGTCACCTCGCGATGAATCAGCAAGCTATTTTCACAACTGCCTCCCCCCCCCATGGTCTCACAACTTGTGGGACGTGGGTTGGCGACCACGGGACCCCAGCTGAGTCTGGCATCTCTTCACTTCCTGGTGCCGGGCTCCTTTCAGTTCTCATTCCTGTCGGCCTCCCTTGGTCAACTCTTGTTCTCTTCCGATCCCGACTGTATTAGGGTATCCGAGGGCTAAGGAGTCTTTCAATTTCCCGCCTTAATTGGCCGTTGTCTCATACTTCCTGATACCCTCATTCTTCGAGGGGTCTGCCTTCTTTTCCTTTCCATAATATCTCCTGTCTTTTGCTCAAGGCCCTCAAAGAGGCGCGTGTGTGTAGCCCCACCACTTCGGGTACACCCTCAAAGGCTCATGGCTGGTGAGTTAGGAAGCTGGCAACCCCGAGAAATTCCTCAGCTAAAAGCAGGGAATGGAGTGGTATGTCAGAAATTTCAATTGGACAGTGTTACTCATCGGGTTCCAAAGGGTAAGTATGTAAAATTTTGTTCAGATCGGTGAGACCGTGTAGATTTGTGCCAAAGGGCCTAAATGTAGGAAATAGATTGGTCTGTCCGAAATTGCATGTCGACAGTGCTACTCGTCGGGTTCCAAAGGGTAAGTATAAAATATTTGGTTCAGATCAGTGAAACGGTGCAGATTTTTCCCAAAGGGCCTAAATGCAAGGAAAGGGGCGGTCTGTCCGAAATTTAAAGTGGACAGTGATACTCGTTAGGTTCCAAAGAGTAAGTATACAAATTTTGGTCCAGATTGGTGAAACTATGTAGATGTGTACCAAAGGGTCTAAATACAGGGAATGGAGTGCTCTGTCCGAAAGTTCAAGCAGACAGTGTTACTCGTCGGGTTCCAAAGGGTAAGTAACTTACATAAAGATTGGTTGAGATGGGCGAAACGATGTACATTTTTGCCAAAGAGCCTAAATGCAGTAAATGGAATGGTCTATCCGAAATGTCATGTAGACACGTTTCGTTCCAAAGGGTAAGTATGTAAAATCTGGGTGAGATCCGTGAAACGGTGAAGTTTTGTGCCAAAGGGCCAAAAAGCAGGGAATAGTGTGGTCTGTCCGAAATTTAAAGTGAACAGTGTTACTTGTCAGGTTCCAAAGGGTAAGTATATAAAATTTGCGTCAGATCGGTCAAACGGTGTAGATTTGTTCAAAACGTCCTAAATGCAGGGGATGAAGTGGCCTCTACGCAATTTCAAGCAGACAGTGTTAGCCGCAGTGTTCCAAAGGGTAAGTATCCGAATGTTGGTTCTGATCGGTGAAACGGTGTAGGTTTGCCAAAGGGCCTAAATGCAGGGAATGGGGTAGTCGGTCCGAAATTTTAAGTGGACAGTGTTACTCGCAGGGTTCCAAAGGGTAAGTATACAAATTTTGGTTCAGATCGGTGAAACGGTGTTGATTTGTGCTAAAGGTCCTAAATGCAGGGAATGGAGTGGTCTGCCCGCAATTTCAAGCAGACAGTGTTACTCGCAGGCTACCAAAGGGTAAGAATACGAAATTTGGTTCTGATCGGTGAAACGGTGTGGATTTGGACCAAAGGGCCTAAATGCAGGGAATGGGGTGGTCTGTCCGAAATGTCAAGTGGACAGTGTTACTCGCCGGGTTCCAAAGGGTAAGTATACAAATTTTGGTTCAGATCGGTGAAAGGGTGTAGATTTGTGCCAAAGGGCCTAAATGCAGGGAATGGGGTGGTCTGTCCGAAAATTTAAGTGGACAGGGTTACCCGCAGGGTTCCAAAGGGTAAGTATACACATTTTGGTTCAGATCGGTGAAACGGTGTAGATTTGTGCAAAAGGGCCTAAATGCAGGGAATGGGGTGGTCTGTCCGAAATTTAAATTTGACAGGGTTACCCGCAGGGTTCCAAAGGGTAAGTATACAAATTTTGGTTCAGATCGGTGAAACGGTGTAGATTTGTGCAAAAGGGCCTAAATGCAGGGAATGGGGTGGTCTGTCCGAAATTTAAATTTGACAGGGTTACCCGCAGGGTTCCATAGGGTAAGTATACAAATTTTGGTTCAGATCGGTGAAACGGTGTAGATTTGTGCAAAAGGGCCTAAATGCAGGGAATGGGGTGGTCTGTCCGAAATTTAAAGTTGACAGGGTTACCCGCAGGGTTCCAAAGGGTAAGTATACAAATTTTGGTTCAGATCGATGAAACGGTGTAGATTTGTATACATAACAGACAAACAGACAAACAGACAGAAAAACTTTGTGCTTTATACACACATCAAAAAAAGTTTTGCATCACCGCGGTTCCCAGATCTCCGGCATATAGACGTTGACTGTGTATATTGTATCAAAGATACAGTCCCTTTGACTGTTCATAGATGTCACTAAAACTGCTCAAAGATGTAAACAACCATGCATGAGCGGAGCCTATTAGACGGAGGGGGTACGACAGCCGATCAGTTCCAGTCATTCCACCAGGACGAAGGTACGCTGCTCATGTTGTCTGTAGTTCTACCATGCCTAGAAGGTCAATACCGCAGTTCGATCGCGTCCGCATTGTTACTTTGTGTCAAGAAGGGCTCTCAACAAGGGAAGTTTCCAGGCGTCTCAGAGTGAACCAAAGCGATGTTGTTCGGACATGGAGGAGGTACAGAGATACAGGAACTGTCGATGACAGGCCTCGCTCAGGCCGCCCAAGGGCTACTACTGTAGTGGATGACCGCTACTTACGGATTGCCGCTCGGAGGAACCCTGACAGCAATGCCACCATGTTGAATAATGCGTTTCGTTCAGCCACAGGACGTCGTGTTTCAACTCAAACTGTGCGCAATAGGCTGCATGATGCGCAACTTCACTCCCGACGTCCATGGCGAGGTCCAGCTTTGCAACCCCGACACCATGCAGCGCGGTACAGATGGGCCCAACAACATGCTGAATGGACCCCACAGAATTGGCATCACGTTCTCTTCACCGATGAGTGTCGCATATGCCTTCAACCAGACAATCGTCGGAGACGTGTTTGGAGGCACCCTGGTCAGGCTGAACGTCTTAGACACACTGTCCAGCGAGTGCAGCAAGGTGGTGGTTCCCTGATGTTTTGGGGTGGCATTATGTGGGGCCGACGTACGCCACTGGTGGTCATGGAAGGCTCCGAAACGGCTTTACGATACCTGAATGACATCCTCCGACCCATAGTGCACCCATATCGGCAGAATATTGGAGAGGCATTTGTCTTCATGGACGACAATTCTCGACCTCATCGTGCACATCTTGTGAATGCGTTCCTTCAAGATAACGACATCGCTCGACTACAGTGGCCAGCATGTTCGCCAGACATGAACCCTATCGAACATGCCTGGGATATGTTGAAAAGGGCTGTTTATGGACGTCTTGACCCACCAACCACTCTGAGAGATTTACGCCGAATTGTCGTTGAGGAGTGGGACAATTTGGACCAACAGTGTCTTGATGAACTTGTGGATAGTATGCCACGACGAATACAGGCATGCATCAATGCAAGAGGACGTGCTACTGGGTATTAGAGGTAGTGGTGTGTACTGCAATCTGGACCACAAATGCTGAAAGTCTAGCTGTATGATGGTACAACATGCAATGTGTGGGTCTCATGAGCAATAAAACGAGCTGAAATGTTGTTTGTGTTGATCTCTATTCCCTTTGTATTTAAAGGTTCCGGAACTCTTGGAACCGAGGTGATGCAAAACTTTTTTTGATGTGTGTATATATAGATAGACTAGCAGTAGTACCCGGCTTCACCCGGTGGAATGATGATAATATTTCAGTCTCCTTAACACTCAACGTCATAAATTATATTTATTAATATATTCATTTCTTACATTATCAAACCCAGTGACAATGTTTATACTTAAGTCACTATGGGAAGGCTCTGTAAAATAATGATCATTCTAGTGATATTTGTCTTCATTCCGAGTCGAGATATGTCGTTAGCGGTCCCAGAATTCGTGACATCTCAGTCGTAGGAGACTTTATTTGGTGGTGATTAGAAATATAATGGACTTAAAATCTAGGTCATTTGCCCCCAATGACGTTGAGAGCGTAACATCTAGGTAATTTGCCCTACTGATCAGGATGATATTGAAAATTACTACATAACTGACATATAAAACTTAGAAAATAATAGAAAATGTTATTTTTAGGAGTCACATTTCGGGAAAGACTTGATTATTTTTTGCCAAAGAGCTTCCACTTAAATCGCTATCTGGTTAAAAGTTTCGTCTTGTTAAGGTTTAAACTGTACGATAAATGTCTGAAGCAATTCCTCCAAGAGAAGCTTCCCGATTTCGCAGTCGATATATCGTTAACGTTCCTGAGCATCCAGTTGTATTTTCTTCTGACGCAAAACATCTTCTACATAGTGATGATGAACATAGAAGCGACTACTGGCACATGTAACTTATCAACGAATGGGAAAAATTGATACTTTAAAGGAATGAGAGGAATAAAATAGAAAAGAGATGTACGATATATCATAACACTCGCTGTGAATTTTCTACGTGACCGGCTTACATGTTTCGGTACAGGTTCTCAAGAAGAGGAACCAGATCATTGACATAAATGAATACAGTGACAGTAGATTAAATAGTATCCTAGACAGATGACACGCAAAGTATCATGGCCTAATATACGATGTAATGGTTGAACTTCAGAGAAATGTTTCATCTCACTTCCCAGTTGTTATTTAATAAATACTAACATGTTTGTAGCTAACATTGAAATTAATGGAGTGCGTTAGGATAAACGATATTCCTTGTTTTTCCCTCTGGTGTATACATAAATAAATGTTTAGGTGTGCCCACTCTTGAGCAAGCTACGTATAACTGACCATGAGAGAAGTATGGACTTTTCAGATTAAGGCCTGCTACCTTGAGCGACTGTCCTTGGGCCTTGTTTATGGTCATTGCAAATACAAGACGTACAGGGAATTGCAGTCGCTTGAAATCAAAAGGCATATCAGTAGGGATCATAGGAATTCGGGGAATGAAGATATCTTCTCCTTTGGCATGGCCTGTCAATACTGTCGCTTCTATTACATTTGGCATGAGTTTTTTCACACAGAGTCTCGTTCCATTACACAATTTTGGTGGATCGATATTACGCAATAGCAGTATTGATGATCCATCTTTTAGTATTAATTTATGTGGTGAAAATCTAGGTGGTTCCAAAGAATTCAAGAACTCAGTAGGGTAAAATACAGCCTGTTCGGTCTCCAGAACAGTATCGATAGATTGGTACGTCGTAGTGGGACCAGAAACATGATCTTGGATCTGAATATTCATGTTGTGTACACTTTCGTTTTTAGGCGCTAGAATTTCTCGCTCGCTAAGCCACTGATGGTCTTTATAATTTCCAGGAATATTTGGGAATACTTCGTTCATCATTTCCTGAATTGAAGGCATCAGTTCGCAAAAGTCTAACGGGAAAGAAATGAGATTGGTTGTCGCATCAGGCGTGAAATCACCATCACCGAGATGCAGGAGTTGTTGTGCAAAATTCTGTGCAGTCACATCTCCTAGTAAATGGACTCTCATATTGGTTGTCAGTGTCATTTTGTAAACATGTCTCCAAAGATACGATGCTTTGAGGCAAGAATTGAGTTCATCAGCAGGAGTTGATCGTGGTATAACTGGTAATGTTTGGCGAAAGTCACCCGCCAGAACTATAACAGCTCCTCCCATTAGTTGACTGTTTCCTCGTATGTCTTTCAGTGTTCGATCAAGCGCATCAAGAGCTTTCTTATGGGCCTTAGTGCACTCATCCCAAACAATGACTTTGCATGTTTTTAGTATTTCAGCTTTTCCGGAACCCTTCTTGATATTACATACTGGAGTTTCTGACTGCGCAAGATTTAATGGCAGATTCAGAGCTGATGATGACGATATATGATGACAGACGTTCGGGGGGGGGGGGGGTTCCCGGTCCTATTCACATTGACCGGTGAATCACTCATTCTTTCGTAATACTACAGTGGTTTGAGCAAAGACCCTGTATGAACATCAGCATAGTCAGCAATACCAGGTAACATGGCGGGGTCTGGACATTCCTCTCATGTCACCTCGCGATGAATCACCAAGCTATTCTCACACCTGCCCCCTCCTCTCCCCTCCACCCACCAGGGTCTCACATCTTGTGGGACGTGGGTTTGGGACCACGGGACCCCAGCTGAGTCCGGCATTACTTATACTTACTGGTGCCGGGCTTCTTTCAGTTCTCTTTCCTGTCAGCCTCCCTTGGTCAAACTCTTGTTCTCTTCCGACTCCGATGGTATCAGGGTATCCGAGGCCTAGCGAATCTTTCATTTTCCCGCCTTAATTGGCCCTTGTCTAATCATTCCTGATAGCCTCATTCTTCGAGGTGTCAGCCTTCTTTTTCTTTTCTTAATAGCTCATGTCTTCTGCTCAAGACCCTCAAGGAGGAAGGGTGTGTGTAGCCCCACCACTTCTGTTGCACCCTGGATAGTGCTACACCCTCAAGGGCTCATGGCTGGTGAGCTCGGGAGCTGGCAACCCTGAGGGTTACCTGAGCGGGTCCGGTTTTACCCCTTTTTCCATTGCCTTTGGGACGTACCCTGTCCTCTTTCCGGGAATGGAGTGGTCTGTCCGCAATTTCAAGCAGACAGTGTTACTCACAGGATACCAAAGCGTAAGTATGCAAATTATGGTTCTGATCGGTGAAACGGTGTAGATTTGTGCCAAAAGGCCTAAATGCAGGGAATGGGGTGATCTGTCCGCAATTTCAAGTGGACAGGGTTACCCGCAGGGTTCGAAAGGGTAAGTATACAAATTTTGGTCCCGATCGGTGAAACGATATAGATTTTTGCTGAAGGCCCTAAATGCAGGAAATGGGGTGGTCTGACCGAAATTTTAGGTGGACAGTGATATTCACAGGGTTACTAAGGGTAAGTATACACATTTGGTTCAGATCGGTGAAACGGTGTAGATTTGAGCCAAGGGGCCTAAATGCAGGGAATGGAGTGGTCTGTCCGCAATTTCAAGCAAACAGTGTTACTCGCAGGGTTCCAGACGGTAAATAACAAATTTTGGTTGAGATCTGTGAAACGGTGTAGATTTGGGCCAAAGGGCCTAAATGCAGGGAATGAAGTGGTCTGTCCGCAATTTTAAGCAGACATTGTTACTCGCAGGGTACCAAAGGGTAAGTATACAAATTTTGGTTCTGATCGGTGAAACGGTGTAGATTTGGGCCAAAGGGCCTAAATACAGAGAATAGGGTGGTCTGTCCAAAATTTCAAGTGGACAGGGTTACCCGCAGGGTTGCAAAGGGTAAGTATACAAATTTTGGTTCGGATCGGTGAAACGGTGTAGATGTTTGCCAAAGGGCCTAAATGCAGGAAATGGGGTGGTCTGTCCGAAATTTTAAGTGAACAGCGTTATTCACAGGGTTACATAGGGTAAGTATACAAATTTTGGTTGAGATCGGCGAAACGGTGTAGATTTGGGCCAAAGGGCCTAAATGCAGGGAATGGGGCGGTCTGTCGGAAATTTCAAGTTGACAGGGTTACCCGCAGGGTTCCGAAGGGTAAGTATACAGATTTTGGTTCAGATCGGTGAAACGGTGTGGATTTGTATACATAACAGACAGACAGACAGACAGACAGACAGACAGACAGACAGACATTGAGCTTTATATATATAGATAGATGTCAAGTAATATACGTGTGCAAAGTTTAGAGCTGTTGGCTTGCATACTTTCTGATATATTGATATTAGGGTAAAATAATATAGACAGAATTTATTAACAGTTGGCAGCCCTGATTGCTCTTAAGAATACTTATAGTCATATATGTTATGTTACACATAGCACATACGAAATGTGGTTGAAATCCAATTGGTAGTATAGAAGTTATGTGTGTGTATTTAAAAATTGGTCCTATCAGCTGGCTTAGAATCATGTTGGTAGCACTGACCTATACTAGTTACTCCAAATTAATCTAGATTGTCATGTACTATACGTGTGCATAGTTTAAATCCGTCGGCTTGCATACTTTCTGATATATTGGTATTTGGATAAGAATAGAGAGAAAGCATTTAATAACAGTTGGCAGCCCTGGTGGCTCTTTAGAATACGCTCAGTCATATTTGTTTGTGTACACATAGTACATACGAAATTTGATTGAAATCCAATGGATAGTGTAGAAGTTATATGCATTTAAACGTTGGACCTATCAGCAGGCTTAGAATCATTTTGGCAACACTGCTATGTATGGCCCCCTGCAAATTAAACTGAAATATTATTATCTATATGTGTGCCAATTTTGGTATAGCTCCCTAGCATACCTTCCAAGATATCTAGCATGGAGCTCACATTTCTATTACGGTTTTTCAGTAGTTGGTAGCACTGAGATCATTTTCAAATATGGGCTTGAGATATTCAGGTAGTGATCTGTACTCAAACCAAATTTGGTGTCGATTGCTGCTGCCGTTTATGAGTTGATAGGGGGACACACACAAACAGCTAGACATACATACAGACAGACAGACACACATTTGCCCGGATCGATCTCATAAGTCTACTTTTTCCTCATTTTTGCAAAATGCGAAAAGTAGGCTAAAAAGCGGCCATATTTTGTCATATTTGAGATATATTTCGTCATTTTCAAGGTTATATTTGATTGCGTATTCGGGCTATTTTTAGATCTTAAACATCCGAGCCCTATTGTTAATAAATAACAAAAGTCCGAGTGGCCTGAGCTAACATGTGTTGTCGTTTCAGAGCCACCCTCAGTCTCAAATGTCCCTTCCACTTCGAACTCTTTCCTGTGGATAGTCAACATTGCAAGCTAGACTTCGTATCACGTAAGTACCAGACACCTTCACTCTCTCATCACGGGGAAATGTGTCTTTAGACCTGGGGTTCCCAACCTGGGGGGCGTGGGGCTTTAACAAGGGGGGCGTGAGTGATTTCCGATTTAAGTTTTTTTTAACTCGAATATTACAATTTTGTAAAATAAACATGTTTTAAATCTCTCCAAGTGATTGTCGCGCCAAGTCAATCGTTCAAAAGCACTGGTAATTGCCAACTGTCGGCACAAACCTCGGCGAAGCCACGAGGATGGAGGTGAAATAAGGAATTTACTGTGTTGTAAGGATCAAAATCATGCCAATTTGATAGTCTCGTTGGCATATCTTTGTGATTTCTTTGAAGCTTTGAACAGTTTGAACTTAAAGCTCCAAGGCAAAAACTCCAATTTTATGCATTCCTGGAAAAGTTACAGTTATGGAAACGCCGGCTTCAGTTGATCTACTTCTCATTCTTTCACCGCCTTAATGTTATATTGCCGGAAAATTAACGTGATCGTAATAAACTTAGGTGCAAATTCAGCCACATTTGGATTCTCTGGCACAAGAATTCAACTTCTACTTTCCTGATATCTCGTCGGAAGAATGGTCCTGGAAGTTAACAAGAAATTCGTTTGCCATTGACATTGAAGTACTGCCACAGTTTCAAGATGATGCCATAGGTTTGAAGTGTAAATCAAAGCTAAAAGAAGATTCTAAAATATTAGGACTGGGTAACCTTTGGGTAAACTGTCTTGCAGTGTATCCTGTAATAGCCAAATTTGAATTACGTTGTCATTGTCCCATTTTCAAAGAAATATTTATGCGAGTTATGATTTACAACGATGAGTGTCATAGAAACAAAGCAGCGCTGTCGGCTTGATGTCTGTCAAATATCAAACCAAACATACTGAATCTTACCAAGAAAAACAGTGTCAACCTTCTCACTGACATTTGTTGACTAATTGAAGGATTTGTTGTAAATGTGTGTTCTTTGTATTATGCTAAAATGAAGTTAGTATGTAATAGATAGGCCTATTCCATTATGTAGTGTTATTAGGTTAGGTCTATATCCTCCGCGTCAATCGAAGAGGTTATTGAAGCGATTGAGTGGAAGGGGGGAGGAGGAGGGAGAGGTGGGGGGAGGGGGGGCGATGAACTCCCTTTATATGAAAAGGGGGGCGTCATCTGACAAAGGTTGGGAACCACTGCTTTAGACCATCAGACTGAACATGTCTGATTTGTCTAATTATGTATTTTCTCTTTTCCCGGACTCCATTCTCAGTCTTCCTTTGCATGATACGTTCCAGCTGATGATATGCATTTCCTCTCGTGATCTGACAATTCCGACGTTTAATTACGTTTTAGTATTCACGGTTTAATCTCGCTCTTTGTACTACTCAATACACTGCAATGTAAATTGAACTCCGCGCCCTCTTCCAAGTGTGTGTTATGTGGAGAGGTAGCCAAGAATATTGTCGGTAATTCTTTTATGTGGATGATTTGAATAATTTCAGAACACTATAATTCAGTGGTATCGAAATTCTAGCGTGTGGTAAATATTATTGATGTGAAACATCTTTCAGCTCGGTTGCTGGATAGTTTTGTGGGAGTGATTTTGAAAATTGGGGACGGAAGTGGATCGGAACGATCGAGCTGGCTGTGGTGGATCGAACGGAAGTATGCACTGCCCGCTCGATCGATTGAACGGAAGTGTACTAGCTGGCAGTGGTGGAAAACGGAAGTATGCACTGCCCGCTCGATCGATCGATCGAACGGAAGTGTACTAGCTGGCAGTGGTGGAAAATGGAAGTATGCACTGCCCGCTCGATCGATCGATCCAGCGGGCAGTGGTACGAGAAACAATGAGCGCGCGGTGACGAAAATTGATACCATGACGTACTCTCGGCCATGTGGAATGTATATGACATAGGCCTACTGAACGGAAAACGCTCATGCGAACTCTGGTGTCAAGTGATTGAAACAAATGATATGGTACATGTTCGAAGTCTTCGTATCAGTATTTAAATGGTAAAATGCCTTAATATCAAACATTGTAAGTAGTCGGCATTGCCGGTATTATGTTTCTGCACTATGGCTATTCAAATATTAGCCCACATAACGGTAATGCAGTCATCAATATAATATAATCGTTGTGGTTATACGAGAATTGAGCAAGCCTTCATGAACTAGTGCTAAATACATACTCTTTACTCACAAGAGGGCCTATTCATAAGGCATTTTAAATTCCAATTTCACGCAGAAACATTATCGAAACAAGCAAAATATAAATGAAAATTAATTCCGTAATGCAGTATTATTGGAACGAGGAAATAAGTCACCATCTTGTGCACAAAATTTGCGTAGTCGAAATAGCCGTGGGGTTAGTGCTTATGATTGTGAATCTAGAAATCTTGGGTTCGAAACCCGGACGGAGTAGATATATTTGCTACCAGATTATCATTTTAAACGATATTCATCATATCAATATGACTCATTTTAACAGAATCCATATGAAATTACGTGTTGGTCTGTGAATGAATAGGACCTGTTTATAAGGAATTTAAGGATATGAGCGGTGTCGCGTCTATTAATCTAGTTGATCCATACCGTATTCTTTATTTAGGCTGGTGCTGGTGGAAGCTACAACTCATCTAATAAAATGAGTTCCGTATTTTAAACTACAATATCTGTAAAACACTCCCTTTTACAATAGATTAATATTTGTGCCAATAATAGTATAAAATACCGGTGTATCAACAATTTCACGTGAGGTTTCTTCTATGTCAGATGTTACACATCATATGCGACTACTGTAAGGCTCGTAAGTTATTATTATTATTGTTATCACATTCATTTCACCACATAAGTGGGACATATCAACATATCGTCGGCTTGTTTGCAAGACAGTATGGCTAATTCTCTTAAGGTGGCACATTGAGAAACGAGCGAATAATGGAACAGGTCTCCAAGATGACGGCCTTCTGCATGGTGATATGCAGACCAGGATGTATTCTCAATATTTCTAGATTGCGAACCAATGATTTAGGGATGATGCCGGTAGAAGAAATTACTATGGGCAGAACCACTACACTTTCCTGTCTCCACATTTGCCGTATTTCCTCAGCCAAGGGCAGATATTTGGTGATCTTATCATAGCAGGTTTGTTGCAGATTATGGGAATTGGGCACTGCAAGATCAATGAGGAAGGTTCACTTCTGCACCTTGTCCACAAGAACAATATCTGGCCAGTTTGCTGGTATGGTATTATCAGTAATAACTGATCGGTCCCATAACAACTTGTGACTAGGATTTTCCAAAATGGCGTCAGGAACATACTGATAGTAAGGCAAAGTATTTTCGGATAATAAGTGCTTTTGTGCAAGGCGTAGGTGCATTATTTTGGCCACTTGGTTGTGCCTTTTCATGTAATCAGTACAGAGGATTGCTTGGCAGCTTCCTGTGATATGTTGAATTGTTTCCAGTGCTAGTTGGTATTATTATTATTTATTTATTTACATTGTTTAGACCCAAAGGATCACATTAAGCAAATTATGTTCTGGTGATGTTCTTCTTGTTCTTCCAGAACTCCTTCATCATCTCACTGTGTCAGACTCGACGTTCCTCCGTCCATCCTTTCCCCGGTGTCCTTGGTCGATCTTCATGTTTGACTTCCCAACTGTGGATCTTATGTCGGAATGTCATTCGATCGTCTATGTCTATTGGTATGATGTTGGCACTTTCGAGAACAATTTGGACTTGGGTAACCCAGACTGTTGTCACTTTAAGTTTTCGTAAGTAAGTCAATATTCTCTTTGTTAGCCGGTCGTCATTCAGTCTCATAATGTGGCCGTAGAATCTCAGTCGTCGCTTGCGGAAATCTGACTCGATTTTGGAGTATCTCTCTGTGATTGTGTGTGATTGCAGACGATATCCGTCATCTGTGAGTTTAGGGCCCAATATTTTACGGATTATATTTCTCTCAGCCTTCTTGATGTTCTCAAGATCCCCTTTGTAGTTGAGGTTTAGTGTCTCGCTGGCGTAAAGTGTCTCAGGTTTGATGACAGTCGTGTAGTGTTGATTTTGGTGTTGATGCTCATGCATTTCTTGTTGTAAATATGTGCGATTTTTCCGTATGCTTTCCGCAATTTAAGTTCACGAGATTTTTGCGCCACTCTTTCCATACCTGTGGGTTCAATAATTTCACCCAAATACTTGAATTGATTAACCCTGTTTATCATACCGTACTCTGTGAGTAAATTTTGTGCTTGAATGTGTTTTGTCGATATAAACTCGGTCTTTGTGAAGGAAAGCCGGCCCCGTGGTGTTGGGGTAGCGCGCCTGCCTCTCACCCGGAGGCCCCGGGTTCGATCCCCGGCTCCGTTAGGGATTTTAAAACTGACGTGAGGGTTGGAACGGGGTGCACTCAGCCTCGTGAGGACAATTGAGTAGCTGTCTGACAGTGAGACAGCGCCCCGATCACGAATACCAAGATTAACGGCCGAGGGGACCCGAAGCGCTGATCACGCGTCACCCCAATATCTGCAGGCCAAATGGCTAGGCAGCGGTCGCTTGGTCGGCCTTAGCCCGTCATGGGCTGGATAGTGCCAGGGGTTGACTTTTTTTTGTTGTTTTTGTGAAGGAAATTTGTAGTTCGACCTTTTCAGCACACTCTTTTAAGACCTCAATCTGAAGAATCGCCATTCGTTCATCTGCGGAGAGGATTGCAAGATCATCAGCGAAAGCGAAGCATGTCACGTCGATATTATCCCTTTGCCTTCCTAGCATGACGGGCTTCCAGGTATACCGACTCCTCAGTTCATTTCTCCATTCTTTCATGACCTTCTCTAGGACGATATTAAAGAGTAGAGGGGAGAGCCCATCACCCTGCCGTACACCTGTCCCGATGAGGAAAGGTTCTGATACTTCACCAAGGAACTTGACTTTGGAAGTGGTTTCAGATAGGGTCTGTTGGATGAGGCGTCGTGTTTTCGGGTCGAGCGTGTATTCTTCGAGTATATTAAAGAGGAATAGGCGGTCGACAGAGTCATAAGCTTTCTGAAAATCGACGAATACGCAGATGGTTGGGAGATTTCGTAAAGCTCGAAGTTTCAGTGTGGACTTGAGGTTGAAAATTTGTTCAGTACTTGATCTGTTTTGTCTGAACCCTGCCTGGTATTCACCAAGGAGAGGCGCGAGCTGTTCTTGTGTGCGTTGTAGGAGGCAAGCAGAGAAGACTTTGTAAGGTACAGAAAGGAGGGATATCCCTCTATAGTTATTCACATCCAATCTGTCTCCTTTTTTGTAGAGTGGGTGAATGAGTGCGCATTTCCAATCATCTGGGAGTTTTTCACTTCGCCAGACGTCTTGGATGATCTGTGTAATTTCCTGCAGTGATCGTGGTCCAAGATTTTTCAGCAGTTCCGCGACAATTCCGTCTTCTTCTGCTGTCTTTCCATTCTTGAGTTTTTTGATATGGCGAGTGATTTCTTCTTGTGTTGGTGGATCAGCGTCTGGCTTGACGTGTTCTGAGGTCGTATGCAAGAAACGTTCAGGTGGTTCGGGACAGTTAAGGAGCCCAGAAAAGTAGCGTGCAAGTTCATCGCAATTTTCACGATTAGTAAGTGCCAGTTTTCCATCCTGTTTCCTGAAGGTTAAATTTGGCGGGCATAACCATTAATATTATTCGCGAAGGTCCTGTAGAAATTCCGACTATCTGAGTTTCTGAAATCATTCTCCATGGACTTAAGTTGTTCAGTGATATAATCACGCTTGACTTTCCTGATAGTCTTGTTTGTCTGTTTGCGGATGTCGAGGAAGTGTCCCAGGGTTCCTGGTGATCTACTGCTGTTGTATTTTTGGAATGCGATTCGGCGATTGGCAATGGCTTGATCACACTCAGAATTCCACCATGGATGTTTGGTCTTTCTTTTTAGCGGGATCAGTGCTTTAGCTTGTCCGATAATTTTGCTACGAAAGTCGTTCCAGTTATTCGCCGGTTCCTTTTCCCATTCCTATACAATATTATTTTTCTTGAATCATAGCTAAATCAAATTTCGGGATATGTGGTTTGCGACGGTGAACTCTCTTTGGGGTGAACTTTACTTTGATTCTTGTAAGGTAGTGATCCGAGTCGATATTCGCGTCTCGTCGGACTTGAACGTCGTGAATGGTTCTGTAGTGGGCGTAGGAAATGGCGACGTGATCAATCTGATACTCACCGAGATGTTGGATCGGAGATCGCCATGTTTTCTGTTTATGCGGTGATTTTCTAAAGTGCGTGGACATAATTTTAAGGTTGAATTGGTGACAGATGTCAAACAGACGCGTGCCATTAGTGTTCTTGTTTTGGTGTGCTGAATATTTACCGACGATTTTTCGATAGATTTTCTCTTTGCCAAGTTGAGCATTGAAATCTCCCATGAGGATTTTAACGTCGTCGCGGGAAATCTCGCTCATGATGTTCTCAAGTTTGTTCCAGAATTTTTCAACCGTTTCAGGGTTCTTCTTATTGTCAACATTGGTGGGGGCATGCGCATTGATGAGGGTGAAATTTTTGTTGGCGCATTTGATGCGCATGGTCATGAGCCGACTATTGACGGGTGTAATTTCCCTGACGGAGGTGATAATAGATCTGTGTACAAGAAACGCCATACCGAAAATTGGTGCACCCCTTGCGACTCTTTGTTGTGTTTTGCTTTTAAAGATGCGGTAGTTTCCGTAGTCCATAGTGTCGTTGTCTGTCATTCGTGTTCCTTGAAGAGCAAGGATGAGAATTTTTTGTCGTTCAATTTCGTGCGTGAGGTCATGTAATTTACCTGTTTGGATCAATGTATTAATGTTTATCGTTCCAAGGAATGATTTCTGGTTGTAGGGCAGTTTACCAGAGATCTCCGATACTCTCTGTTGCGCACGTCTGAACTCCCCAGAATCCGAAAGTTCAGTGGCCGTCTGTTGACGGGTGGATTGTGTACCACCTGGGGTAAGATTGTATTTACTTGCACATTCCATATTTGCTTGTACTCAGTACTTGGCCTAGCAGATACCAGGACCATATAGGGCCAGAGGTTGTTGAGGCCTTTGGAACTTAGATTTTCAGCCGAGCTCACTGAGCTAACAGACGCTGACCACTCGCCGCTGGATACCGGTACAGACGCTCATGGATTTAAGTAAAGCTGACATCTAACCAAATACTAGTATAGATGCCTTTTATCCTATTAATCCCGGATACAAGGCCGCCTCGTCCGCCATTAACACTGTTCTATAGATCATCTATACCACCATCAATGCCGTTGAGGACTTCACCGTAACCCTGGCAAGGGACCCTTACAAGGTACTACCAGCCGGGTCAGCTGGACCTCGGTTTTTTAAAGAGGTGTTACTCCCCTATCACTCACCGCTTTGTCCTGGCTTGTGACAGGCAGAGCCTGGCTTCCCAAACATTGGGCCCAGGTTGGCGGGGTTGGTATTATTATTATTATTATTATTATTATTATTATTATTATTATAATTATTATTTATTTATTTATTTATTTACATTGTTTAGACCCAAAGGATCACATTAAGCAAATTATGTTCTGGTGCTGTTCTTCTTGTTCTTCCAGAACTCCTTCATCATCTCACTGTGTCGGACTCGACGTTCCTCCGTCCATCCTTTCCCTGGTCTCCTTGGTCGATCTTCATGTTTGACTTCCCAACTCTGGATCTTATGTCTGAATGTCATTCGATCGTCTATGTCTATTGGTATGATGTTGGCACTTTCGAGATCAATTTGGACTTGGGTAACCCTGACTGTTGTCACTTTAAGCTTTCGTAAGTAAGTCAATATTCTCTTTGTTAGCCGGTCGTCATTCAGTCTCATAATGTGGCCGTAGAATCTCAGTCGTCGCTTGCGGAAATCTGACTCGATTTTGGAGTATCTCTCTGTGATTGTGTGTGATTGCAGACGATATCCATCATTTGTGAGTTTAGGGCCCAATATTTTACGGATGATTTTTCTCTCAGCCTTCTTGATGTTCTCAAGATCCCCTTTGTAGTTGAGGTTTAGTGTCTCGCTGGCGTAAAGTGTCTCAGATTTGATGACAGTTGTGTAGTGTTGAATTTTGGTGTTGATGCTCATGCATTTCTTGTTGTAAATATTTGCAATTCTTCCGAATGCTTTCCGCAATTTAAGTTCACGAGATTTTTGCGCCACTCTTTCCATACCTGTGGGTTCAATAATTTCACCCAAATACTTGAATTGATTAACCCTGTTTATCATACCGTACTCTGTGAGTAAATTTTGTGCTTGAATGTGTTGTGTCGATACAAACTCGGTCTTTGTGAAGGAAATTTGTAGTCCGACCTTTACAGCACACTCTTTTAAGACCTCAATCTGAAGAATCGCCATTCGTTCATCTGCGGAGAGGATTGCAAGATCATCCGCGAAAGAGAAGCATGTCACGTCGATATTATTCGTTTGCCTTTCTAGCATGACGGGCTTCCAGGTATTCCGACTCCTCAGTTCATTTCTCCATTCTTTCATGACCTTCTCTAGGACGATATTAAAGAGTAGAGGGGAGAGCCCATCACCCTGCCGTACACCTGTCCCGATGAGGAAAGGTTCTGATACTTCACCAAGGAACTTGACTTTGGAAGTGGTTTCAGATAGGGTCTGTTGGATGAGGCGTCGTGTTTTTGGGTCGAGCGTGTATTCTTCGAGTATATTAAAGAGGGATAGGCGGTCGACAGAGTCATAAGCTTTCTGAAAATCGACGAATACGCAGATGGTTGGGAGATTTCGTAAAGCTCGAAGTTTCAGTGTGAACTTGAGGTTGAAAATTTGTTCAGTACTTGATCTGTTTGGTCTGAACCCTGCCTGGTATTGACCAATGAGAGGCTCGAGCTGTTCTTGTGTGCGTTGTTGGAGGCAAGCAGAGAAGACTTTGTAAGGTACAGAAAGGAGGGATATCCCTCTATAGTTATTCACATCCAATCTGTCTCCTTTTTTGTAGAGTGGGTGAATGAGTGCGCATTTCCAATCATCTGGGAGTTTTTCACTTCGCCAGACTTCTTGGATGATCTGTGTAATTTCCTGCAGTGATCGTGGCCCAAGATTTTTCAGCAGTTCCGCGACAATTCCGTCTTCTCCTGCTGTCTTTCCATTCTTGAGTTTTTTGATATGGCGAGTAATTTCTTCTTGTGTTGGTGGATCAGCGTCTGGCTTGACGTGTTCTGGGGTCGTATGCAAGAAACGTTCAGGTGGTTCGGGACAGTTAAGGAGCCCATAAAAGTAGCGTTCAACTTCATCGCAGTTTTCACGATTAGTAAGTGCCAGTTTTCCATCCTGTTTCCTAAAAGTTAAATTTGGCGGTGCATAACCCTTAATATTATTCGCGAAGGTCCTGTAGAAATTCCGACTATCGGAGTTTCTGAAATCATTCTCCATGGACTTAAGTTGCTCAGTGATATAATCACGCTTGACTTTCCTGATAGTCTTGTTTGTCTGTTTGCGGATGTCAAGGAAGTGTCCCAGGGTTCCTGGTGATCTACTACTGTTGTATTTTTGGAATGCGGTTCGGCGATTTGCAATGGCTTGATCACACTCAGAATTCCACCATGGATGTTTTGTCTTTCATTTTAGAGGGATCAGTGCTTTAGCTTGTCCGATAATTTTGCTACGAAAGTCGTTCCAGTTATTCGCCGGTTCCTTTTCCCATTCCTCTACAATATTTTTTTTCTTGAATCATAGCTAAATCGAATTTCGGGATATGTGGTTTGCGACGGTGAACTCTCTTTGGGGTGAACTTTACTTTGATTCTTGTAAGGTATTGATCCGAGTCGATATTCGCGTCTCGTCGGACTTGAACGTCGTGAATGGTTCTGTAGTGGGCGTAGGAAATGGCTACGTGATCAATCTGATACTCACCGAGATGTTGGATCGTAGATCGCCATGTTTTCTGTTTATGCGGTGATTTTCTAAAGTGCTTGGACATAATTTTAAGGTTGAATTGGTGACAGATGTCAAACAGACGCGTGCCGTTAGTGTTCGTATTTTGGTGTGCGGAATATTTACCGACGATTTTTCGATAGATTTTCTCTTTGCCAAGTTGAGCATTGATATCTCCCATGAGGATTTTAACGTCGTCGCGGGAAATCTCGCTCATGATGTTCTCAAGTTTGTTCCAGAATTTTTCAACCGTTTCAGGGTTCTTCTTATTGTCAACATTGGTGGGGGCATGCGCATTGATGAGTGTGAAATTTTTGTTGGCGCATTTGATGCGCATGGTTATGAGCCGACTATTGACGGGTGTAATTTCCCTGACGGAGGTGATAATAGATCTGTGTACAAGAAACGCCATACCGAAAATTGGTGCGCCCCTTGCGACTCTTTTTTTTTTTTTTTTTTTTGTGTTTTGCTTTTAAAGATGCGGTAGTTTCCGTAGTCCATAGTGTCGTTTTCTGTCATTATTATTATTATTATTATTATTATTATTATTATTATTATAATTGATGTGTAACATCTTTCCGCTCTGTTGCTGGATAGTTTTGTGGGAGTGATTTTGAAAATTGGGGACGAAAGTGGATCGGAACGATCGAGCTGGCAGTGGTGGATCAAACGGAAGTATGCACTGCCCGCTCGATCGATCAAACGGAAGTGTTCTAGCTGGCAAGGGTGGACAACGGAAGTATGCACTGCCCGCTCGATCGATAGAATGGAAGTGTGCCCTAGCTGGCAGTGGTGGATCGAACGGAAGTATAAGACGCACTGCCAACTCAATCGATCGATCCAGCTGGCACTGGTAAGAGAAACAATCAGCGCGCTGTGTCGGAAATTGATACCATGACGCACTCTCGGCCATGTGGAATGTATATGACATACTGAACGGAAAACGCTCATGCGAACTCTGGTGTCAAGTGATTTAAACAAATGACATGGTACAAGCTCGAGGTTTTCGTATCAGTACCGTATTTAAATGGTAAAATGCCTTAATATCAAACATTGTAAGTAGTCGTCATTGCATTGGCATAAGGCATTTTAAACTCAGTGTCACTCAGGATCATTATCGAAACAAGCAAATTATTAATTAAACTTAATTCCTTAATGCAGTATTCATGGAACGTGGAAATAAGTCACCATCTTGTGCAAAATATTTGCGTATTCGAAATAGCCGTGGGGTTATTGCGTATGACTGTGAATCTAGAGATCTTGGGTTCGAATCCTGGGCGAGGTGGATATTTTTGCTGCCTGATTATCAGTTTAAACGATATTTATCATATCAATATGACTCATTTTAACAGAATCCATATGAAATTACGTGTTGGTCTGTGAATCAAGAGGACCTGTTTATAAGGAATTTAAGGTTATGAGCGGTGTCGCGTCTATTAATCTAGCTGATCCATATCGTATTCTTTATTTAGGCTAGTGGTGGTGGAATCTACAAATCATCTAATAAAATGAGTTCCGTATTATAAACTTCAATGTCTGTAAATCACTCCCTTTTACAATAGATTAATATTTGTGCCAATAATACTATAAAATACCTGTGTATCAACAATTTCACGTGAGGTTTCTTCTATGTCAGATGTTACACATCATATGCGACTACTGTAAGGCTCGTAATTTATTATTATTATTATTATTATTATTATTATTATTATTATTATGCAACTCTTCTGAAATCACTTACAGCAGAAATAAAAACCCTAAAAGACGAAAAGAATCTACAAGACAAAATAATATCAGATCTAAACGAGAAAGTGCACTCAATGGAACAGAACGGTAGGCAACAATACATTGAAATAGGTGAAGTGCCACGCGCGAAAGATGAATGCCTGGATGAAATCGTCCACAGAATTGTTGAGACTCTAGAGGTAGATCTAAACATGTTTGATGTAGAGGAAGTTTACAGGCCCCCACTGCAAATAAAGAACAAAATCCCCCCAATAGTGGTAAAATTCAACTCCATATTCAAAAAGAATGAATTTTTACAGAAAAGAAAAGGACAAAATTTCCTCACTCATGGGAACACTAAATCTAGGTTTTTCATTAACGAAAGTCTAACGTCATTTTACAGGGAGCTACTATGGAAAACTAAAAATCAGGCCAGAGAAAATAACTGGAAATTCATTTGGGTTAAAAACGGCAAAATACTAGCGTGAAAAAACGACGAATCTGGTATATTGAGAATCTCCCGTGAGGAAGACATTAACAAAATTAGGTACCCCCCCCCCCGCCAAAAAGAAAGAATTATTATTGAATTATTATATTAATTGATATTATGAACAGTTGGGATAGCAATATAAATGTTTCTGGAATACAAAATGAACTCACATTTCTCAATATACCCGACTTCATCGAAAATGGTAATAAGACTAGAAATAATGCTGAAATCAATATCCTCTCTCTAAATATTCAATCTATACCAAAAATCTGGGATTATTTAACCATAACCTTAGGCAAGAAAATTAATGATCTGGATATTATTTGCTTAACAGAAATTAACATACTTGAATCTAATAATTACCTATTTACTTTGGATAATTTTAATGTTGTATTTTGTAATAGAACAAATCGTAAAGGAGGAGGCATAGCCATATATGTAAAGAACAACATGGCTATTAGAACACACAATTCATACATTTCCAATACTCATGAATCAATGGTAATAGAAATACTTCACATGAACAAAAAGATTGGATTAACATGCATTTACAGACCACCTAGCAATAATATAAATGACTTTCTTGATGAACTGGAGACACATATAACACAACACACCAGTAAGTACAGCGAATACGCCATTTTAGGAGATATCAACATTGATACTTTATCTAATGACATCAGTCTATCAGCTATCAAATATACAAATATTATGGCAACTCATAGTTTCCTACCACTTATCACTCAATGTACTCGTTATGGTCTAAATTTAGACTCGAGAACATGTATTGATCACATATACTATCGTAGCAGACTAGATCAATATACTTCTGCAGTCATACAATCAGATATCTCTGACCACTACATAACATATGCAGGTATTTGGCCAAAAAATGATAAGACACAATTACAAGATATTGAATCGTACATTACGCTAATGAACGATACTATAATACACACAAGCCTTAACAACACAGACTGGACAGATTGCCTTGAATTAAAAAATCCTAATGACATATATAACAATATAACAACCAAATTTAAGGAAATCTACCAAAAAGCATCTTACATAACCACTCGTAAACACAGAAAAAGCAAACAATGCTTCACTTATGACCTAAAAATACAATGTAAGGAAAGAGACAGACTTTACAAAACAATGCTCAGAAACAAGGATAATATTACAATAAAAAAAATGAATACAAAGCTTTCAGAAACAAATTAAATAAGCTAATAAACAAAACAAAATATCAATATTATAAAAATAAGATAAATAGTTCCAAAAACGATAATAAAGGAATGTGGAAAGTCATTAATGATATAACAGGTCGGAAAACACAAACTGTCAATGAAGTCATAAACAAACATTTAAGATTACATTATACTAACGAAGTGATAGTGAATAAATTCATCAATACCTTTAGTGAAAAAATAAACAGCCTAGCTCATAACTGTAGTATCAACATATGGCAATCAAATAGAAACACATTAATGAATTCCTTTACATTACTTGAAACTGATGAACATCAAATAGAAAACATAATTAAGGAATTAAAAACAGACAAATCGCCTGGGGCAGACAATATACGCTTGAAAGACATAAAGGCAACATCCAAAAAAACTATACCAATCATAACACATCTCATAAACAAGATATTCGAATCAGGCATAATACCAAAATATCTGAAATACACAATTATTAAACCAATATATAAGAATGGCGATCACTTAGACTTTGGCAACTACAGACCAATATGCATTTTATCAATCCTCCACAAAATAATGGAAAAATGCTTGGATAAGAGATTGAAGAATTTCCTAAATAAATATGATATTTTAAAGGGACACCTATGCGGTTTTAGGAAGGGAAAAAGTACTGAACTACTCCTGGTTGAATTTGCCAATGTAATAAATAATGCCTTAAATAAGAACAATAATGGTACTTTTTCTTGACTTTTCTAAAGCATTTGACACAATAAACCACAATGAACTACTTGCTAAATTACACGATATTGGAATAAGAGGCACGACTTACAAACTATTTGAAAGCTATCTGAAAAACAGGGAAATGGCAGTTATGGTCAATAACACTATCAGTGACGCAGTAGAAGGAACACAAGGTACCCCTCAAGGCAGCATTATTTCACCTACACTATATAACCTGTTCGTAAACGACATGAATGAAGCCATTAAACACAGTAAAATATTTATTTATGCTGATGACACCACTATATATACCATACATAAAGACTCTAAAATATTTAGATGGTTCTCAACATCTACGAATCTATTACAGCAATCAAACTGATAATTTGTATGCTGATAGGGGCAATTAATATTAGTAGGATATAAGAAAATAGGCTATGTATTTCTTCTCGGAACTACTTGTTATATTATAGGCCTTAGATTTTGTTTGTCATCTCTTGATGAATACAGTACATTTACATTTGTCAGTTGGCACAGGCTAGAGTAAAAGGTGGCTTTTCACCGATGTCTCAGTCTCACTCATGGCAGTGATTATATGGAAGCTACTGAGGTATGGGTGGTGCTTAGTAATGCCATACGGGGCACAGTCAGTGCCTGTGAATGCTGTGAAAGGTTCTACTCATAGGGTTAGGACTACTGTTCTGACTCAGTGAGGAAAGCAATGGCAAACTACCTCACTCCTCTCCTTGCCTAGAACGCCTCAAAACAGCGCTGCCTTGGGTTTTTGTGGGTATCTACTCACATAACGTAACGGCGGTACTGTTTGAGGATCCAAGCAGCCTTCGGGCTGACTACCTAACAACAACAACAACAACAAAACAAACATGAAGATTATTGTGTAGGTGTTTCATTCAAACTTCAATCGCATGATTAGGACACAAGAAATAAAAGCAGGATTTTAAAATTTCGCTCAGCCGCCATCTTGTGGTTATGAAAATAATTTAAATGAATTAGATGGCAGTCGATTAAAATTTGTAGCCTATAAGCATATACCGCATCAAGTTTCACTACGCTCAGATGGTTAAAACGCAAGAAACGTCCATTTGAATATTTAAATTTCGCTTCACCACCATGTTGGATGTGTGCTCGCCAGGTTATTGAACGTCCTATAGGTGAACTTATGTCCATAGCCCCTATGAACATAAAATATTCAGTTTGATTGCTGTAGTAGATTAATAGATACTGAGAACCGTGTAAATATTTCGGATGGTCGCCATGTTGGATTTTAATATATGTAGGCCATAGAGTTATGTACTATTAGAAGATGATTATTGTGTAGGTTCATTATGCAAATGCTGATTTCGATCGCATGATTAGAACACAAGAAATAAAACTTAATTTTCGAAATTCGCACAGCCGCCATCTTGAGGTTACGTGAACAATTGAACTAAATTAGATACCAGTGCATTACAATGTGTATAAACATTTGCTGTGCCAAGTTTCATTGCGTTTGGATCATTAAATCGCGAGAAAAGTCTATTTAAAACTTTCAAATTCTCTTGGCCGCTATGTTCGTTTTGTAGTTAATCGGGTTTTGAAAGTCTCATAAATAAACTTCCAGTAGTGCCCTTTATCTCCGTACAACATTTCATGGTGATACCGGTAATAGTTTCAGCGATATAGAATGCCGGTGAAATATTTCGCACAGCCACCATCTTGAGGTTATGTAAACAATTGAACGAAGTTAGATGTCGGTGCATTAAAATGTGTATAGATATATACTGTACCAAGTTTCATTGGGTTTGGTTGGTTAACTCGCGAGAAACGTCCATCTAAAAGTCACAACTTCCCTTGGCTGCCATGTTGGTTTTGTAGTTACCAGGTTTTCAAAAGTCACATAGGTGAACATCTAGTAGTTCCCTTTATCACCATACGAAATTCCAGGGTGATATCGGTATTGGTTTCGGAGATATAGAATGCTGGTGAACTACTTCGCACAGCCGCCATGTTGGATTGGTGAGACGTAACAAAATTTGAAGGGCACGGTCGGGGTCGCCCGGAATAGTGCTATAAGCTTATGGAGTTTCATTGAAATTGCTCTAGCTGTTTGGAAGTTATTAGGGGGGACACACAAAAATCCACTCTCTCACACACACAGACAGACACACGGACAAAAGGTGATCTCATAAGCCTATTTTTTCATAAACGAAAATAGGCTAAAAATAACCCCTGGCACTACAGCCCATGAAGGGCCTAGGCCTACCAAGCGACCGCTGCCCAGCCATGTGGCCTGCAGATATTGAGGTGACGCGTGATCAGCGCATCGGGTCCCCTCGGCCGTTAATCTTGGTTTTCGTGATCGGGGCGCTGCCTCACTATCAGACAGCTACTCAATTGTCTTCACGAGGCTGAGTGCACCCCATTCCAGCCCTCACGTCAGTTTCTAAAATCCCTGACGGAGCCGAGAATCGAACCCGTGGCCTCCGGGTGAGAGGCAGGCGCGCTACCCTAACACGAGGCCAGCATCTTAACTAATACTGCAACTAAGTAGGTGTTGTTGCTTTTGTTTGAGTCTTCAGTCTTTCGACTGGTTTGATGCAGCACTCCATGCCTCCCTGTCCTGAGCCAATCGTTTCATCTCTACATAGCTGCCACACCTTACATCCGAGGCAATCTGTTTAGCATAATGTAACCTTGGTCTACCCCTACAGTTCTTGTCCTCGACCCTTCCTTCCATAACTAAGCTTGCTATTACTGGGTGTCTTAGTATGTGTCCTACCAACCTATCTCTTCTCTTCATTAGCAGTCACCAGAAATATCTCTCCTCTCCCACTCGTCTTAATACCTCTTCGTTTGTAACATATTGTAAATACTTTCACCCATAATTTCTGACATAGAATTTATAGCCTAAGTGTAATGGATCTGAAGATGATCGCTTGACGATCGAAACTGGTCATCCAAGTGTATTTACAGTATTCATCTCATGTAATTTTTTTCAGGATTGGGAATAACCCATCACAATTGGGTACAATTGTGTAGACCGAATGAAAAACATCAAACTTCGATTATTATTATTATTATTATTATTATTATTATTATTATTATTATTATTATTATTATTATTATTATTATTATTATTATTATTATTATTCTTTTTGCGTTTTGCCCATTATAGAGCGCGCTTGAACTTGTTTTTCGGCTTGATGATATTCGCCTTCCTATCTTCCCAAAATCTCTTCATGAAGTCACTGTGCTGCTTCTTCCGTTCTTCTGTCCACTTGGTTCCAGTCCTGCCACTAGTTTTCACCCTAAACTTGTGCTTTGTTACTGCGGTCCTGAAGACTTTGCGGTTTCTCAGAATATTTTCTCCGATGTTCAACTCTTGCAGGTCCTCTCTTGATTCATCCAGCCAGGCTATCCTTGTCTTCTGAGAATGTATTACATTGAATAACCTTTTTGTAAGTCTGTAATCGTCCATCCTGAAGAGGTGTCCATAAAATGTTAAACGTCTTCTTCGTACAGTGTTGCTGAAACTATCTGTGTGACGGTATAGATCTGAATTTCGTCTTTTAATCCAAATTCCGTTTTCTTGTATGGGGCCGAATATTTTTCTAAGAATTTTACGTTCTTGCTTTTCTATATTTGCAATTTTAGAATGACCTCCTAAAGCTATGGTTTCTGAAGCATATAGAGCTTCCGGTAGTACAACTGTTTTGTAGTGTTTCAGTTTTGCATTATGTGACATTACTCTTTTATTATAGTGAGCCCATGTTAGTCTGAATGCTCTATGAAGTTTTGAGGCTCTTTCTGTGTTATCCAAACTGTCCAATCCTGAAGGAAGAATTATTTCTCCAAGGTATTTAAAAAATTCTACTTGGGATATTGCTCGATACGCTGTTTCTATTTTTTCTTTCTTGTTCTTTTGCTGAAAATTCTGCATATACTTGGTTTTTTTTCAAATGATTTTGAAGGCCTGCTTGTGATGCTATTCTGTATAATGTCTCAATAGCATGCTTAGTTTCTTCTTTGTTCCTAGTGATAATCGCTAGGTCATCTGCGAAAGCCAAGCATTTCACATTGATTTTGTTTCCAGCAGTTCCTATGCTAACGCCTTTGATGTTCTTTTCCCACTCTCTGATGACTTTATCTAGAACCAGGTTAAATAGAAGGGGTGAAAGTCCGTCTCCTTGGCGAACACCTGTTCGTACTTCAAAAGAGTCAGAAATTTCCCCAAGAAACTTCACCTTCGATGTTGTATTGGTGAGAGTCTGACGAATCAGTTCTCTGGTCTTCCTGTCCACTTGAAGTTCTCCCAGCGTCTCAAACAGGGTCTGCCTGTCCACAGAATCTTATGCTTTCTTTAGGTCCACAAAGGTGACAATTGTGGGGTTGGAACTGCGGATCTTCAAAATCATCTTCAGATTCTATATCTGTTCAGCACATGAACGCCCTTTCCTAAAACCCGCTTGATATTCACCAATCAAATGGTCTGTTTGTTTCTCTAGTCTGTTCAGAAGAGCTTTAGATAGGATTTTATAGGCCACAGATAATAGGGATAAACCTCTATAGTTGTTTGAATCCGTTTTGTTACCTCTCTTGTGCAATGGATGTATTAACGCGCACTTCCAGTCCTGTGGGATCACTTCTGTTTCCCAAATTGCTTTTAAAATTGCGTGGATTCTTCTGGTGACCTCTTCCCCTCCGAGTTTCAACATTTCAGCGGTAATACCGTCTTCTCCTGGTGCTTTGTTATTTTTAAGAGATTGAATGATTTCTGCTGTTTCTTCCATTGTCGGTGGATGTGAATCTGGATTTGGTGCAGGCTTTTCAAAGTGCATTTTTTCTTTCGGTGGGTCACAATTGAGTAAGTCGTGGAAGTAATCTGCTAAGATCTTGCAGTTTTCCTTGGTGTTTGTTTCTAGTGAGCCATCTGGTCTACTGAAACATATGCTAGGTGGTTGATAACTAGACAGACTCTCACGGAAGGTCTTATAGAAATTTCTGGTGTTGTTTTTTAGGAAATCCTGTTCTATCTCTATGAGTTTATTCCTGTCGTATGTCCGCCTCTCCCTGCGGATGACCTTAGCTGTTGATTTCTGGATCTTAAGGAATAATTCCCATCGTTCAGTTGTCTGATGTCCGTTCCATTTATTCCCGGCTTTAATTCTGTCTTGAATTGCTTTATCACAGGTTGTGTTCCACCATCTGTGTTTCCTCTTCCTTGGGGGCTGCCCTAACTTCTGTGCTGATGTCAGAATTGAATTTCCTAAATCCCTCCAGTCTTTGGGATTTTGCTCTTTTATGGCCTGAAGAAATTCTTTGGCGTTCTGCTTGAGGTGCTCCGGATCCATTCTTAGTAATCTCTTAGTTTTTGGTTTGGATCTATTAGGCTGGAATTTCACTTTGATTTGGCTTAAGTAGTGATCAGAGTCAATCACTCCCCTGCGCACTCTAACATTTAGGATTTCACATATGTTCTGTTTGGACACTGCTACATGATCAATTTGGAATTCTCCTAGTGCTGGATTTGGTGATTTCCATGTTTTCTTCTTGTGTGGAGACCTGGTGAAATATGTAGACATGAGCCTCAAATTAAAGGATTTACAGCAATTTATCAGATGCTCACCATTCTGATTTGTTCTCCAATGTGCTGGATGATGACCAACTATGGATCTATACTTCTTTTCTCTACCAACCTGTGCGTTAAAGTCACCGAGTAAAATTTTCACATGATGTTTAGGAATTTTGCTGATGGTTTCCTCAAGGAGTTCCCAAAAGTCTTCTACTTTCTGAGGGTTTTTCTTATTGTCATTGTTTATGGGAGCGTGGGCATTAATCAATATGTATGCCTTGTTGCTTGATTTTATTGAGAGAACGGAGATCCTTTCGGAGGGAGAAGTAAAGTTGAGTACTGAACTGGCTATTGTTTTTCTTACAAAAAACGCTGTTCCGAATTGTGATAAATTATCTCCAATTTTTATGGCTGGTTTCCCCTTATATGTCCTAAAGTTTTCTGAATCAAAATGGTTTTCGTCTTGGAAACATGTTTCCTGAATGGCTGCAATTTGAATATCAAATTTATTCAAGGAGTCAATTAACTGTTGAAGTTTCCCAGTTTTGAGCAAAGTGTTCACATTGACTGTTCCGATGAAGTTCTTTTTCTTCGGGCGAAGAGATTTTGAGAAGCTCCGACTCTTCTCAGCATGATGCTCCCGATCCCCCAGATACCGATGATCGGGAGAACCCGAACTGTATAAGTCCGGGGCCTGGGGTAGTTGCTGTGATCCAATACGATCCATCATGCCAGGTTCGCAAGTTGAAAGTGAAAGGTTGGGGTGATCCCACGAAATGATCACATGGTTGCTACTCGATTGTTGAGATCGAGAGGTGCCACTCGATGTTATTCAGCTGTTTACAGAGTGTTTGGTCTGCGAGAGGTATTTTATTTCCCTCAAGTCCGCTGGCAAGCCAGTGAGGACCCCCCTATCCGCCACCTGGGACGCGCCACGTGGGAGTATCACCTCTCCCCCTGCTACGACAACGTAGTAGGTTCGTGGTATTATTATTATTATTGTTATTATTATTATAAGTCGGGCTCACAGATCACGTAATGCATAAATAGTGCAAGTCATCCCTGATGTCCGGATTGGATTCCCGGCTCTGTCAATAAATCTGAGAGCTGGAACGGGGTATACTCAGCCTCAATAAGCAAAACTGGGTTCAATTCGCACCTCAGCCATTCTGAAAGTGGTCTTCCGTGGTTTCACTATTTATATTCCAGGCAATTACCGGGATGGTTAAGGCCACAGTTGCCTCCTCTCCAATACTAACCCAAATTACAAATACATACGAGGCACGTCCAGAAAGTAAGTTCCGTTCGGTAATAAAATTGAATTGTGTACAGATCCAGAAAAATTATTTATTGCACAACATTCTACACCTCTTAAACTACTTTTCCACATAACTGCCGAACTTTTGCAGGCATTTGTCATAGCGTGGCACAAGTTTTTGGATTCCTTCCTCATAGAAGTTTGCCGCCGACCGTAAACGAGAGTAAAGACTCCCCTGTAAGATATCCTACCGTTTGGCCACCACTGCTAGGCAAATTGCGTATGTGGTCAGGAGAACTCCTAAACATACGCAGTTCTCCTGGTAAGCACGTAATTTGCCTAACAGTGGTGGCCAAATAGTAGGATATCTTACAGGGGAGTCTCCACTCTCGTTTACGGTCCGCGGCAAACTTCTATGAAGAAGGTATCCAAAAACTTGTGCCACGCTATGACAAATGCCTGCAAAAGTTCGGCAGTTATGTGGAAAAGTAGTTTAAGAGGTGTAGAATGTTGTGCAATAAATAATTTTTCTGTATCTGTACACAATTTAATTTTATTACCAAACGGAACTTACTTTCTGGACGTGCCTCGTACAATGCAACATACACCACAATAACACAGGTTATCAGGAAAATTATGTATATTATACACAGGCATCCAAGTGCACTAAGCCAAATAATCACAATGTTCAAGCCGCTCAAAAGAAACAACAATTTATTTATTTATTTATTTGTTTATTTATTATTTGTTTATTTATTTATTCATTCATTTATTTATTTATTCATTTATTCATTTATTCTTCTTATTATTATTATTCGCGAATGGGTCGCTTAGGACCACGCAAAATCAACACTTTCTAGCCTTCCTGTTGGCCCAGTATTCCTTCATTCGCAACGAGTTGGTCTGTTTCCGCTGCTCTGACCATCGATGTTGTGTAGTCTTCTTCTCTTCTTCCTCGAAACCCCGCGTCTGAGTGATTTTCCTGATTTCTTTCCGGTCATGTAAGTTTGGTGATCCTAATTCCTTTAAGTCTCTCTCTGTAAATTTATACCAATTCGGTCTAGTAGCCTTGTTCTTTAAGAAAGTATGTATTTTGTGTGTCAGTCTGTTCGGGTCCATTCTTTCTATGTGTCCCATAAATTGGATTCTTCGCATTCGCATTGTGTCTGTGATTTTGGAAACTTTTTTGTATATTTCTGTATTAGGCTTTGGATAATGTACACCATCCTTTGTTCTCGGTCCAAGGATTGTTCTCATTTTTTTACGTTCTTTCACTTCTATTTGGTGTTTTAGTGTTTTGTGTTGGAGATTGAGTGTCTCTGAAGCATAGAGAGCTTCAGGTTTGATTACAGTTGTATAGTGGCAAATTTTGCAGTTCCAGGAAAGACTCTTTTTGTTATAAATATTTTTTGTTGATTGAAAAGCAGTTTCCATTTTCTGAACCATCGATTCAATTGCTTTCCTTTCGTTACAGTTTGCTGTAATCCATTCACCTAAATATTTAAATTCGTTTACTCGAAAGATTTTGTTGTTGCCAATTTGAAGTTCATTTGATGCGGTTTTGATGTCAGTCATAAATTTTGTTTTTTCAAACGAGATTTGTAATCCAATTTTCGCCGCTTGTTCTTGTAGTAGTTCAATTTGCTTTTGCGCGTCAGAGATATCTTGGGCAATTAGTGCCATGTAATCAGCAAATGCTAAGCAGTCTAATTCTATGCCTTTCAGTTTTGGCCCCAGTCGGTGTGTTGGTGCACCAGCTTTTCTCCATTCCCGTACAACTTTCTCAAGAGCACAATTGAAGAGCAACGGAAACAGTCCATCGCCTTGTCATACTCCTGTTTCTATTTGAAAGTCTGTGCTCAGTTCTCCCATAAATTTCACCTTGGATTTGGTCTCCATGAGTGGTTTTGATAATGTTTGTCGTCTTCTGATCAAGTCCAAATTCTGCTAATACTTTGAAAAGGAATCCTCTGTCTATACTATCGTACGCTTTCTTGAAGTCGACGAATGTGATGACATAATTCTTGTTTGATGAGCTGTGGAAATATTTCATACAGTTCTTTAGATTTATAATTTGCTCTACGCATGACCGTCCTTTTCTGAATCCTCCTTGGTATTCGCTGATTTCTGGATCCAGTTGAGATTCTGCACGGTTCAAGAGAGCTTTGGACAGAATTTTATAAGCTATTGAAAGTAGTGAAATTCCACGATAATTGTTGGGGTCAGTCTTGCTTCCTTTTTTGTGCAGTGAATGTATGATCGCCATTTTCCATTCTGCAGGTATTTTTTCAGTTCGCCAGATTTCATCCATAATTTCCTTCAGTTTTGAGATGAGATTTTCCCCTGCATTTTTCCATAGTTCTGCAGTGATTTGATCGTCTCCTGATGCTTTGTCATTTTTCAAAGAGTGAATTATGTCTTTAATTTCCTGTATACTCGGTGGTTCTGAGTCTGGGTTTCGTCGTGCATGGTAAAATCTGAATTTTTCTTGTGGTTTTTCACAATTTAATAATTCTGAAAAATATTTCCCCAGGATTTCACTGTTTTTGGCGTTGCTGTGAGCAATTTCCTTGAGTTCATTTTTGAATTGGAGTGATGGGGGAGAATATTTGGTTAATTTTTGTTTGAACGTTCTGTAGTAGTTTCGTGAATTGTGTTTCCTGAAGTCAGATTCTATTTCTTGTAATTTTGTGTCTTCGTGCTGTTTAGGAATCGATCTTATAGATTTAGTGACCGTTTTTCTGACGTCCTTGAGGTCCTGCCTAGTTTTTGGATTTTTGTTGCATGACCAATTTAGCCATGCCTTTTGTCTGAGTTTCATGAGTTGATCACACTCATCGGTCCACCATGCGTGTTTCCGTGTCTTGGATAGTGGCGCTATGTTTTCTGCTATTTTTACAAGTTCCGCTTAAAGTTGTTGCCAGTTTTGTGGATTTAACTTTTGTGTTTCTTTCCTAAACTGGTCATATTCATTTATTCATTTATTTATTTATTTGTTCATTTATTTGTTTATTCATTTATTTATTTATTTATTTATTCATTTATTTATTTATTTATTTATTTATTTATTCATTTATTTATTTATTTATTTATTCATTTATTTATTTATTCATTTATTTATTTATTTGTTTATTTATTTGTTCATTTATTTATTTATTTATTTATTTATTCATTCATTTATTTATTTATTCATTTATTTATTTATTTATTTATTTGTTCATTTATTTGTTTATTTATTCATTTATTCATTTATTCATTTATTCATTTATTCATTTATTCATTTGTTTGTTAATTTGTTTATTAAATTATTAATTTATTTGTTTATTTATTTGTTTATTTATTTATTCATTTATTCATTTATTCATTTATTCATTTATTCATTTATACATTTATTCATTTATGTATTTGTTTCTTCTTCTTTGTTCGATTTTGGCCTACTATGGACCACGGGAAACAATTGACTTGCTAATTAGTCGCTTTTTCTGCTACCAGAAACTCTTCATCCTTTCACTGTGGATTCTCTTCCTTTCTTCCGACCAGATGTTCTTGACTCTTCTCCTCTGCTTTTCCTGGAACCCCTTGAATGCATCACCTCTCTATTCCAGATCCCATTTGGACTGACCCCAACTTCCTCCATATCATTTCTTATTTCATCTACCCATTTTGTAGTCGCTTTTATCTTGGTGATGTAATTAAAGATCTTCTTCGTTAGTCGACAATCGCTCATTCTCGTAAGGTGTCCATAGAACTTCAATCTTCTCTTCCGTATGGTATCTGCGTGTCCGTAAATATCTTTGTTTCGTCTCTTCCGCCATGTACCATCGTTTCTACTTTCGGGTCCTAAGATCTTCCTCAAGATTTTTCTTTCTTTCTTCTCCAGTTCCTCTAATTCGCCTTTCTTGTTCAGTATCAAACATTCTGAACTATACAATCCCTCAGGCTTGACAACCGTGGTATAGTGTCTTATCTTCGCTCTGTAAGATATTGTTCTTTTGTTGTACCTATTCTGTACTAATGTATATGCTAATTCCATCTTTCTGATCCTCCCTTGGTTTGCTGCATTATCCAGCCCATTAGGCTGAATCCATTCACCAAGATATTTAAACTTATCCGACCTCTTGATCTTCCCGTATTTTGTTTCTAAGTGCTTTTAGTTATCATGTTTGTATTCCATGTATTCTGTTTTTTCATATGAAATCCTGAGTCCCGTTTTACCTGCAATTTCGTGTAATTTTTCAAGCATTATAATAATTTCTTCTTTATTTTCAGCTAGCAATGCCAAGTCATCCGCAAACGCTAAGCAATCAACCTTCACACCTTGCTTTTTTGTACCTAAACATCCTTGTCTGACTCCTGTCCGAATTTTAAAGGGCACCGAGATTTTCCCCTGAAATTTAATTTTGGAATCCGTTTCTGTTAATGTTTGAATTATAATCGCCCTTGTTTTGCTATCAATTCCAAATTCTTCCAAAACATTGAATAGGGTTTTCCGATCTATGGAGTCGTAGGCTTTTTTGAAGTCAACAAACGCAACTACTTCTACTTCATAAAGCTCTTACTCTCAAGATGCTTTTCAAACTAAAGATCTGTTCCACACTAGATCTGCCCTTTCTAAAGCCTCCTTGATATTCGCCTATTTGATGATCTACCTGAACTTCAACTATGTGTAATAGCGCGTCAGATAGTACTTTGTACGAGATCGCTAGCAAGGAAATTCCTCTGTAGTTGTTTGGATCGGTTCGGTCACCTTTCTTATGGAGTGGATCTATTAGGGCGCTTTTACAGTCATCTGGGATAATTTCATTTTCCCATATATCACAAATGAGGCGATGTAAGTATATCCTCCAATTTTCCACATTTCAGCTACTATGTCATCTTCCCCTGGTGCTTTATTGTTTTTGAGTTCCTTGATGATGTTTTTGATTTCTAAGAGGCTCGGTGGATTGGACGGTGGATTTATACTCATTGGCTGATCGAAATCCAGCCTTTCTCTTGGCTCCACACAGTTTAGAAGTGATTCAAAATAATTACCCAAAATGTAACAATTCTCCTTGTTACTCACGGCCAATGTACCGTCCTTTCTTTTTAAAGCAAAGACTTGGAGGTTGGTATTGTTGTAATTCATCCCTAAATGTCTTATAAAATTCCCGGGTGTTATTTTTCTTAAAGTCTTCTTCTATATTTTCCAACCGGCTTCTGTCCTACAGTCTCTTTTCTCCTCTGATGAACTTGGCAGTATCTTTCCTTTGTTGCTTGAAGACATTCCAATGTTGTTCTGTGCGGTTGGAGTGCCATCTCTTCCATGCCTTGAGTCTCATATCAAGAGCATCATCGCATCTTTTGTTCCACCATCTGTGTTTCCTTTTTCGTTTCCATTGCCCTAAGTTTTCAGCCGCTCTTGTTAACGATTCTTTAATTTCTTTCCAATAGTTCATCTGTAACTTGGAAAGTTTTTCTTGATACATATTTTTGTTTTGCCGGAGAATTTCTGTGTCAATCCTAGTTTTCCTTTGACATATGCGTCGTTGTCTATTCGGTTGAAATTTTACTTTGATTTCAGACAAGAAATGGTCTGTGTCAATGTTACAACGTTTTCGTACTTTGACATTCAGAATCTCGCGACTGTTTGCAGTTGTAATTGCAACGTTGTCAATTCGAAATTCACCTAATAAAGGATTTGGGGAGATCCACGTCTTCTTTTTCTTAGGGAGAGCTTTGTAATATGAAGACATAAGTTTGAGATTGAATTGGTTACAAAAAGCAATTAACCTTTCTCCATTTTTATTTGTTGTGTTATGGGCTGGGTAATCTCCAACAATCTTGTTGTATTTCTTTTCTTTTCCTATCTGGGCGTTGAAATCGCCCATCAAGATTTTCACATCCTCATAGGGGATTTTAGAAGTTTCATTTTCAAGTGTTTCCCAGAAGTCGTCTGCTTTCTCCTTGTTCCTTTTGTTGTCTTGGTTTATGGGAGCATGTGTGTTGATGACCGTGTATATATTTTTTCCAGATTTGAAGGATAAGAACGATATTCTCTCTGACAGTGAACTGAAGTTTACTATCTAATTCACAATAGTTCTGTTGACCACGAAAGCTGTTCCTAAGATTGGCAGTCTCCCTTTTGAAATGGTATGACCTGGTTTGCCTTTATATATTCTAAAACCAGCCGACTCTATCGTATTTTCATCCATATATCTTGTTTCTTGTACTGCCAGAATGAGTATGTTTCTTTCCTCCAAAATGGTAGTCAGTTGTTTCAACTTCCCTACCTGACGGAGAGTATTGATATTTAATGTTCCCAGCAGATGTTTTCGCTTAGGTCTTATCTTCTGTAATGAGGTTCCAGGAGCTCCGACTCTTCCTTACATGACGTTCCAGGCTTATTTATTTGTTTATTTATTGATTTATTTCTTTATTAATTTATTTATTTATTCATTTATTCATTTATTTTTAATTTGTTTATGTATTTATTTATTCATTTATTTATTTATTTGATTATTTATTTATTCATTTATTCATTTATTTATTCATTTATTTATTTATTCATTTATTCATATATTTATTCATTTATTCATTTATTCATCCATTTATTCATTTATTCATTTATTCATTTATTCATTTATTCTTTTATTCATTTATTTATTTATTTGTTTATTTATTTGATTATTTATTTATTCATTTATTCGTTCATTTATTCATTTATTCATTTATTCATTCATTCGTTTATTCATTTATCCTTTTATTCATTTATTCATTTATTCATTTATTCATTTATTCATATTTATTTATTTATTTATTCATGTATTCATTTATTCATTTATTCATTTATTCATGTATTTGTTTATTTATTAATTTGTTTATTTACTTATTTTTTTTCATTTATTTATTTATTTTGTCTTTTATTCATTTATTCATTTATTCATTTATTCATTTATTCATTTATTTATTTGTTAATTTATGTATGTGTGTATTTACTTATTTTTTTCATTTATTTATTTTTTCTTTTATTCATTTATTCATTTATTCATTTATTAATGTATTCATTTATTTGTTTATTTATTTATTTGCTTATTTATTTATTTATTTATGTATTTATTTATTCATTTATTTATTTATTTATTCACTTATTTATTTATTCATTTATTTATTTACATTGTGACAATTCAAGAAAATTAGTTTTAGTTTTACAACTATGAGGTCATTTAATGCAATGTTGACCATTGGAATCCCCTAAAATGCTGAATACTTTGCTATGTCCAATCAGGGAATGAAACATTGCAACATAACCGTACCCTGGGTCGCGTGATAACTATCTCAACCCTGAACTTAAGAGTTAAATTTCCATTTCTGCTGCAGACAATTAATTTGAAGGGGGAGGCGTTGAAATCAAACACTAGTCTGCTTCAGAAAAGAAATCAGCGGACCTGTACGTAGAGCCAGGACGGTTAGACAATGATGTCATGTCACAAGGAACTGCGGCGCCTAACTGGACATTACCTTGGCTAACGAAACCAATTACCGTCCACTCCACGTTTAGACTCGAGAGAACAAGAAATGAAGCTGGCGTACAGTGGGTTGCCGAGTCAGCAGGGGTGGACTTGTGAGATCTCACCACATAGCGTGTTGTACTGCAGTTGGTCTGTAGTACTGTAGGTTTGCTTTTCGGTACTCGGGCATCTTAAGCAAACTTTAGCAGCAGTCAATTTTAAATAAAAGTATAAGTCCCGCCACTACACTGAGAAACATCGAATAATGTATATGTTATAATAATAATAATAATAATAATAATAATAATAAAAAGATACGAGCCTTACAGTAGTCGCATATGATGTGTAACATCTGACATGTTATCCTACTCGTATACTACACAGCTTGGACATTCTTAAAATGTTAATTTACACTCCATTTTCATACAGGTACTATGATGAATGTATAGATTGAATTGGAGATATGCTACTGTCACATTTGTGGCGCAGCGGTCAAGCTGTTAGTCTCTCACCATGGTAGACCGGGTTTGATTCCCGGTCAATACATGTGAGATTTTCGAATTGAAATGCCATGTCCTGTGGTTCGCATCCCGCGTAAAAGGGAGGTACCGTGGATCATGATTGTGAGATTAACGGTCACGCAAAACTACATGCTTCCTTCCTTCCTCATTAATAATTCATAATAACAAAGTGACACACAACGTCGACTGTACCCTCAAATACTGTGAGCACTCTCCTCAGTAACCATATCATTCATTATTCTCAAGAATCTCATACAATTCGTCGTAAACAATCAAAATATGAATTCCTACAATTATGAAATGACCTAGTCTCAGCTATTATACTACTCATATAAGAACATTCTGTTATGAATTTAATATTTGACTAGCCTACTCAACCACAGCTTGACAATAATGCCGCTTACTTAAATGTCATTTGTCGTCTTTGTCCTACCCCATGTGATGTTCAACCTTGAACGTGAAGCTTCATAAACTGCTCAATGACAAATGAAAGTCGGTGAAACATTTGCCACTGTGCTCGTCAAACCAGTGCCTGCTAAATGCACTGCCTACTGTATTACCATAATATTCTCGCGCTACAGAGCACACACTGCCTTGTTTCCAATACACACATTTTCAATTGTTATTGTAAAAGGGAGTGTTTTACCGATATTGTAGTTTATAATTCGGAACTCATTTTATTAGATGATTTGTAGCTTCCACCTGCACTAGCCTAAATAAAGAATACGATATGGACCAACTAGACTAATAGACGCGACACCGCTCATAACCTTAAATTCCTTATAAACAGGTCCTCTTCATTCACAGACCAACACGTAATTTCATATGGATTCTGTTAAAATGAGTCATATTGATATGATAAATATCGTTTAAAATGATAATCTGGTAGCTGGATCGATCGATAGAGCGGGCAGTGCATACTTCCGTTTTCCACCACTGCCAGCTAGTACACTTCCGTCCGATTGCTCGAGCGGGCAGTGCATACTTCTGTTGTCCACCACTGCCAGCTAGTACACTTCCGTTTGATCGATCAAGTGGGCAGTGCATACTTCCGTTGTCCACCACTGCCAGCTAGTACACTTCCGTTTGATCGATCGAGCGGGCAGTGCATACTTCCGTTGGATCCACCACTGCCAGCTCGATCGTTCCGATCCACTTCCGTCCCCAATTTTCAAAATCACTCCCACAAAACTATCCAGCAACCGAGCGGAAAGATGTTACACATCAATAATAATAATAATAATAATAATAATAATAATGAGAAGAATAGTAATATTTCCTCCAAAAGAAACATATTTATCATTAAAACTCGGAAATTGTTTTAGGTTTTCACCGTATCACGTGTGGGGTTTCGCCTAGGATACCAAGCTAGCTCATCAGCGGGTTCTTGATGTCCGTGCCCGGATCCCCACAGGAGTAGTGAACTGCGCGCTACTTCCCATTTTATGAAGCGCACCTGTGCCACTTTATTGCGAAAGATAAAAGCTCAAGCAACCTTAACCTTAACCTCTCTATGAGGGCTTTCAAGAAAATAAGATTGCTGAGTTTTAATTCATTGGCCGTGAAAGGCAATATACCATCTTTTTGGGAGCCTTCATAGGGAGGTTATGGCTGCTTGAGCTTTCAGTTCTCGCAGTGAAGAGGCGCAGGTGCGCTTCATAAACAAAATTACGAGCCTTACAGTAGTCGCATATGATGTGTAACATCTGACATGTTATTCGAATAATTCCATATTACTTACTCGCATTTTTTAAAGAATGAACTCATAGTGCCAGCAAACATGAAAGGATTCTCCAATGCATCTGCAGTAGTGACATATACCTGCAACTGTATGCGGGAGCAATCCACTGCCTACTTGATGCGAGCTGCGCTTTATACCAGCCAGTTAGTGAATCCATGCCAGCGGTGTTATTGAAAATGGCCTCTTATTGCCGATATAGCGCACTGCCAAGTATAGGCGCGATTAAAAATTAGGTGTGCAGTAGGTATATTAAATGCGTTTCTCCCAGTGATACGTTTAGACCAACGAAGTTTCAATTATTGTTAGTAGTCGGTGTTAATATACCGTACTGAATTTCTACGTTGTTTGGAGTGTTGGTTGATGCGATATAGCACTCGAGGTATCGAGTGCTTACATTAAATAAGAATACAGCAAAAGTATGAAGATTTAATAAATCGTAATTGATTTCAGTAAATATGGTATAATGAATATTTTCACACCAAAGAACGACAACTTGAAGATGATTTATTGTAGGCCTCCAAACCTTGAGGTAAACCGTATGTGATGTACATTCCACATAGTCACATGGCCTACAGTACGTCGTTATACCGATCTTCGCCACCGCGTACGCTCATTGTTTCCGTCCCACTTCCGTCCCATCCACTTCCGTCTCTTTTCCAAAATTCCAAAATCACTCCCACAAAAATGTCCAGCTACCGAGTGCCACAAAAATATCCAGATACCAAGTGGAAAGATGTTACACATCAAAAGGGAGGTAGTGCGCAGTTCGCTACTCGTGTGGGGGTAGCTGATGAGCCAGCTTGGTGTCCTACGCGAAACCCCACACAAGACACGGCACAAACCTAGAAGAATTGCTAAGTTTTAATTAGTGATGTTGACATCAGCTTGTGCAATGCACCATGTTCCTGTTGTAGCGCTGCAGCCCATAGAGGACCAACAGCTGGAGTGGTGGGCTGATGGGCTACCGGTGGAGTTCTACCGCCGCAAACCCCCACTGACACTGCAACTATCCGAGTACCTGGCTACACTAGTGGTTTGTAACGAGAGCCTGGTGGTCAACCACATAGCAGGTATGGCAACAATGTATCTACTGCTATCTCGATGCTTTAGGTTTAAAAATATATTATACCTCTTTTGAATGTTCCTACCTAAACGTGATGAAGTGTTTCACACAAGTGTTCTATCTCTATTTAGTATAAAACCAAGTCCCTCATTCTTGGATGTCACGGGTAATCTCGAGAACCACTGGATGGATTTTGATGCGGTTTTCACCATTCTGTAAAGGATATCTCGAGGTTGATTTCTGTAGAAAATTATTTATTTATTATCAAACGAAGCCAAGCAGTAACGATTTCAGTGGAAAAGTCGAGAAAAGAACCTGGCATCAGGGCGCTTTTTAAGCTAACGCTGGGCAAACCGTTAAAAATATCAGTATACTATAAGTGTAAGAATTGTTCAGCATAAAAATTCCTACCAAAAAGTCCAGGAGAGCATATGTCTATCTTCAATACATCGCCCACTGTAAGAGTTCTTACGTTTTCATTTCTTCCAACAATCTCCATTCAATTACTGAGGCTACAGTTTACGAGCTGCCAATGGTCATAAGAGGGCGAGCCTATCACCCCAGTTACAGCCTAGCTAGCGGGTGAACCTATTACCCCAGATAGAGCCAGCAGCAAACTGTCAAGTCATGTTGAGTTAAGACTCCAGAGTAGAGTGGGTGTGTTTGGAGTTTCCCCGGAAGTGCAACTTTGCTTTGCTCATTTCGCCAGTGAACGTTTCATTCCGCAAAATACACAGTCACGTTAAGATTTGACGGAAGGGGGATTTGTGTTTCATGCACCTCGCCATTCTTAAATTACGTCTGACAAGATTTCGATGCATATGCCTCTCAATGATAATATAATTAATAGTCCAGTCAGTGATTTCAAACCATCATTCTGAGACGCAAAACGGATATAGGTCGTAGTTCATTGACATTGAAATAAAAGCGCTTATCATGTAATGCATTCATAACTGTTCCCGGGCGAAGCCGGGGGTGGGTTGCTAGTTTAGATTATATAAAAGAGGAGATGTAATCTCAAGTATTTTGTGATACACCTCCAACGATAATCATCTACAGTAAAACCTGGCTTAAACGGAACTTCAAGGGACCGAGATATATTTCCGTTACAGACAGGATTCTGGTCATTACAGGTGATCACAAAGCCATTGGAGTGCCAATACAATACTGTGGTTTGGTACATACCAGCTACATGGGTTATACCAACCACACGCTAAACACTAGCGTTACAAATCCTTCAGTATGCTTTCCTTCGGAGGGGAAGTAAAGCCGGCGGTCTCATGTCATACATTTATGGCATGTAAAAGATCCTTCCACAGACTAAACATGTGTGAAGCTAAATTGTTTGGTTAGATTTTGTCGGAACGCTCTAACAAAGTTCCAACGTTCACCACTAGGTATCATTGATATCTGGTGGCGAAAGTTGGAACTACTTGAAATTGAACGGAACTTATAGCTCACCCTAAGGGTGTCCGTTGGAAGCAGCTACAGACTCAGGCGAGCCGTACATGTCGACTGGCTGCGTGGCTCAGGGGTAAAGTTCTCGCTTTCTGGACCCAAGGTTGCAGGTTCGTATCCTGGCGCAGTCAACTGGCATTTGAGGGTGCGCAAATGCGAAACAGCCGTGACAGTAGATTTACTGGCACGTTAAAGATCCCCTTCGGGGCAAAATTCCGGCACCCGGCGTCCCTCAAAACCAGAGTAGTTAAAAGGGACGTAAAATAAATAACATTATTATTAATTATTACGTACATGTCCTATTTATTACGTACATGTCCTATTTATTACGTACATGTCCTCGGACACTCCCGGCAATAAAAGCCATACGATTAATAAATAAACGTCCAAGAATTGGGGACTTTGTTTTAAACTATGTGGGGATGTAACTTATGTACTGATCTGGACGGAGAACGTAACATATTGTGTTGTTGCAGGTAACGTGTCGCAGCTGAGGTTATGGGTAGTGCTGGACAGACACTTCAAGAGCCATGTTCTGGAGACGTACATCCCCACTGTCATCTTCGTCATTATGTCGTGGGGCAGCTTCCTCGTGAAGCCAGACATGGTCCCTGGTCGAATGGTGCTACTGGTCACCAACCTACTATCCCTCGTCACTCTGTTTGAGGCCTCACAGTAAGTATTCTATGTGTACTCAACAGCCGCGGTAGCTACACGCACTACGGCGCATGGCCATGGGCTCAGGCTGTCGCGGACCGCATCAGAATCCATCCAGTGGTTCTCGTGATGACCCGTTAAATCCAAGAATCGGGAATTTTATTTTATACAATGTAAAGATTTACTTATCAAAACTGTTAAGTAGGAACTTGAAAGTTAAACTCTACAAGACCCTTATTAGACCAGTGGTGACCTATGGATCTGAGACGTGGACAATGTCAACAAATGATGAGAATGATCTCAAAATTTTTGAAAGGAAAGTTTTAAGAAGGATATAATGCCCGGTAAAGGAGGATGAAAGGTGGCGAATCAGGACAAACAAAGAAATTGAAGAGATAATCAAAGGTGAAGATATTGTGGAATTTATTAAGTCCCGACGTCTGGATTGGCTTGGTCGTGTAGAGAGGATGAATGAAGAAAGAACACCAAGGAAGATATTACATGGAACTATGGAAGGGAAAAGGAGACGTGGACGACGGCGCAAAAGATGGCTACAAGACTTAGGAGAAGACCTGAGAACTATGAGGGTTGGAAGATGGTGGGAGAAAACTCATAGAAGGGACGAATGGCGAGGAATCGTGAGAGAGGCCAAAGCCTACCCCAGGCTGTAGCGCCGAGGAAGTAAGTAAGTAAAGATTTACTTATACAGGGTAGTTAGTTATTGTCATTTTAAGGGGCGTAACTACGAGGTCATCTGCCCCTTTATATAGGGTATTTAAATATTCACCCATATTCTATCACCAGACCCAATTAAGAATAATTAATCATAATTCAGCAATATTTCTACATACAACCATATTTAAACTTCATTTAGACAACAGCCAATCAGCGCACAGCATTACAAAATTCAAACTCCCCGCTCCAAGGACAGTCTTTACACCACAATAACACCAGGCACAAATACTTCTCACTGAGGCTGAGGCCTTTATAAAGCAATTTATTGCTTCAAAACAATGCCAAACCTACTACAGGAATGTATTATTCATCTCTCCTAAAGCACTACTTAACTTCCACCTTCTCAAGGTCTGCTATATTTCCTCATTAAATTACGAAGCTGCTGCATAAATTAAAACCATACGCATGCTGCAAAATCACACACAGCTAAACCATGGTGAGCGAAACGAGAATAATAACAACTACAGCATCGGCAGGAGTGTGTACTGACCAACAATGGCCAAAATCACACCCTGACCCGACCTTAAGCTGAAACGGACTGCTACTCTCTTTTTCATTTTGCACTGCCCCTAATTAATTAATTAATTGCACCAGTAATTAATTAATTAATTAAACAAACCACATATTATCCTGGCACAATTAAAAATCAAAACCAATGCACTGTAAATACTCTGGGTATAAGTCATTCATTAGACTATAGCCAGAGGTAACTTTCTGAATTCACTATTATATTATTATTAACCTCCAAACATTTTCCCATCAAACTAGAGTGAAAGGAGCCCGGTTTACGGGCACCAGACTCTGGTTTTGGTAATTTTTCATCTAGCTTTGATAAACAACAGTGCTGCTCCGAGTGTTCAGATGCTCATAATATCAGTGAGTGTCCGAAAACCAGGATTGAATGTGTTAATTGCAAAGTACAAAATCAACGAAATATCGTGAGATGCCTTCCGGAAAATCTAAATACTCAACATCCTGCTACTTCAACTGCCTGTCCGATATTCAAGAAAATATATGATATTGTCAAATCGAAAATTAACTATGGATGATCTGTGCATTTATCAAGAAAACTTGCATAAATCTATTGTACCTACGCAGGAACTTCTCTTAAACTACGATCTTAATGAAAGATCCATTTTATGTACGAGAACCCAATTTTATAAATAACAAAGTAGTAGGCTCTGGACAAGTTTTTCACATTTATACCACAAGAAATTATGTGCCTGGAGAGCGAATTCGTGAAGCTGTTTTATCCAAATCAGATAAATTCGTGTTGTTATCTCAGTAATCTAGAATTTTATAAACCATTGTGTGAAGTTTTCAAGAAACCTTGCTGTTATAAGCAATTCTTAACATTCATTCAGCACATCTAGAGCAAATTGAGCAATTAATATTTCTTTTTAAAATATGCTTATTAACTAGAGCCCTAATGTACTTAGGTAAAATAGGGCTCCATGCTGTACTGGATATTCAATAATAACAATCTTCCTGCATTCACCTGTCAAGGTGATATGCTTGTCACTGTCTGAGAGTAGTAGTAGGTGCTGAAGTTACGCATCAAAGAAGAATGAAATGTGTAATAAGTATGGGTCCTACAGCGCCTACTTTCTGGCAAAACTGGGAAGAGGTGGGTTCGATTCCTACCTCAGCCATTCTGGAAGTGGTTTCCCGTGGTTTCCCACTTCTACTCCAGGTAAATCCCGGGGTGGTTCCTAATTTAAGGCCACGGTCACTTCCTACCCAAATTCTACCTTAATTACAAAAGCACTAGACATCACAGTGACACAGGTCATCAGACAAATTCTACACACACCCAAGTACACGGTGCTACATGACCACGATGCCGCAAAGCCACTAAAAGAATTACCAAATCACACTGAACGGCTCCTATAGGTAAGTAGGCGCGTAGGATCCAAGTGTATTAGATACTAGCAACCCAACCCGGCTTCGCCCGGGAACAGTTATGAATGCACTACGTGATAAGCGCTTTTTTTTCCATTGTCAATGAACAACGACCAATATCCGTTTTACGTCTCGGCATGATGGGTTAAAATCACTGACTGGACTATTAATTATATTATCATGGAGATGCATGTGCTTCAAATTCTTGTCAAACGTAATTTAAGAATGGTGAGGTGCATGAAACACAAATCCCCCTTTCGTCCAATCTTAATTTGACTGTGAATTTTGCGTAACGAAAAGTTCACAGGCGAAATGAAGAAAAGCCGAGTTGTACTTCCAGGGAAACTCCAAACACAACCACTCTTCTTTAAAGTTTTTACCTCAACAAGACTCGGCAGTTTGCTGCTGGCTGTATCTGGGGCAATAAGCTCGTCCGCTAGCTAAGCTGTAACTGGGGTGATAAGACTCGACCCTAGCTAGCTCGTAAACTGTCGCCTCAGTAACTGAATGGAGATTGTTGTAAGAAATGAAAACGTAAAAACACTTACAGTAGGCGATGTATTGAAGATAGATATATGCTCTCCCGTTTTTTTTTTTTGTTTTTTTTTTTTTAGAACTTTACATGCTTAACAATTCTTACGCTCATAGTATATAGATATTTTTAACGGTTTGCCCAGCGTAAAATTAAAAAGTGCACGGATGACAGTTTTTTTCGACCTTTTCACTGAAATCGTTAGTGCTTGACTGCCTTTGGTCATAAATAAATTATATTCTACAGAACCTTCCTGGAGATATCCTTTACAGAATGGTGAAAACCGCATCAAAATAAATTCAGTGGTTCTCGAAATTACCCGTGGCATCCAAGAATCGGGGACTTTGTTTTATACAAAGTAGAGATTATACGCCAATTAGTAGAATTTAATATAATATAATCCCCCTTCCGTTCAATCTTAAATTGACTGTGAATTTTGCGGAACGAAAAGTTCACAGGCGAAATGAGAGTTGCACTTCCAGGGAATGGCGAGGTCAATGAAACTCAAATCCCCCTTCCGTCGAATATTAACTAGACTGTGTTTCACAGGCGAAATGAAGAAACCCCGAGTTGCACTTCCAGGGAAACCCCAAACACAACCACCCTTCTCAGAAGTCTTAACTCAACGGTTTGCTGCTGGCTGTATCTGGGGCAATAGGTTCGCCCGCTAGCTAGGCTGTAACAGGGGTGATAGACTCGCCCTTAGCTAGCTCGTAAATTGTCGCCTCAGTAGTTGAATGGGCATGGTTGGAAGAAAAACCCTTATAGTGGGTGATGTATTGAAGATAGACATATGCTCTCGCGGACTTTTCATGATGAACAATTCTAACACTCATAGTATTTAGATATTTGTAACGGTTTGCCCAGCGTACGCTTACAAAGCACTCGGACGCCAAGTTTCTTTTCGACTTTTCCACTGAAATCGTTACTGCTCGGCTCCCTTTGATCATAAATAAATTATTTTCTACAGAAATCATCCTCAAGATATCCTTTAAAGAATGGTGAAAACCGCATCAAAATCCATCCAGTGGTTCTCGAGTTTACCCGTAACATCCAAGAATCGGGGACTTTGTTTTATACTAAGTAGAGATTTTATTACTGTTTTGATGCACCTCCTAAAATATAGGACACTCTTAAATCACTCTGTGTATATACACGCCAAAGTACGCGGGGCTGAAGTGACCACAATGTCCAAGCCTCTAAATGAAACAACAACCACCACATAACATTTATACTTCCGTACTTTGATTGGTGCCAGAAGATCTAGTCCTAGGAGTATTTTACTAGATTCTATGAACGTTTTTATTAATAATTGTTATTAATTCATTTTAGTACCTTAGGACTTCTAGGACATCGGCCCCGTGTAGTTGGGTGTGTGTTGAATTTGTCCAATAACCTGTACTTTTGGGGTGTCCGTAATAATGTGCCCAGCTCTATTAGAGACAGGGACTTGAAGTAAGGTACTATCCCGGCATTTGCCTCGACGGAGTGGAAAAAACATGGGGGAACCACAGTCAGAATAGACGCTGTCAGCGCCAGGATTCGAACCTATTGTCTTCAAACTTGCTGCAGCTGCCCTAACGGTCATGGTGCACAATTTAACGAGCACGGTTACGCCGCGGAACTGGTAAAGTTAGGTATCCTCACCAAAATATTCCATTATTTATTTATTTATTTATTTATCGTATGGCTTTTAGAGCCGGGAGTGTCCGAGGACATGTTCGGCTCACCTGAGTCTCTAACTGCTTCCAGCGGACACCCTTAGGGTGAGCTACAAGTTCCGTTCAATTTCAAGTAGTTCCAACTGTCACTACCAGATATCAATGACACCTAGTGGTGAACGTTGGAACTTTGATTGAGCGTTCCGACGAAATCTAACCTAACAATTTAGCTTCACACAAGTTTAATCTGTGGAAGGATCTTTTACATGCCATAAATCTATGACATGGGACCACCGGCTTTACTTCCCCTCCGAAGGAAGGCATACAGAGGGATTTTTAACGCTCTTAAAATCCGACGACTTCGGCGGGGTTTGATCCCGCGACCTTGGGCACAGCAGTTCAGCATGCTACCAACTACGCCACCAAAGCCGCTAAAATATTCCATGATGTAGTTATATTGATTGTAAGGGTCTCTCTGTAAATTGTAGGGACTCGTTCGAAGGCATTTCTTTTTCATTCTGCGTGTAACATTTGTGTAGATCAATATCTATCATTCATGGCTTTTGATAACGTTAATTGGAGAAAAATTGTTTGACATTTTGAAAAGGATTGGAGTAAACTACAGGGATAGGAGGGTGAACTACAATCCATACAGAAACCACACAGCAGTTATCGAGCCGAAGAACATGAGAGAAGCTGGTATTCAGAAAGGTACAAGGCAAGGCTTATCACCCAAACTTTCTAACCTATAAATTGAATAAGCGATGCAGGAAATTAGAGAAAATTTAGAGGAGTAATGATTCTAGGAGAAATAATTTCAACTTTGAGATTTGCTGATGACATCGTCATCTTGGCCGATTCACCAGAGGATTTGAATGAGTTTTTAAATGGTATGGACTCTGTCTTGAGGAAGGAATTAATGATGAAAATCTTTAAATGTAAAAAATAATGCAATGCAGCCGAAAAATAAAACAGAAACCATATTGACGTCAAATTGACAGGTGATAAGCTAAAGCAAGTAGGAGACTACTGTTACTTAGGAAGCAAAATAACCAGTGATGGACGAAGCAAAGAGGATATAAAAAGTAGGATGGCACAGGCAAGGAAAGCATTTCTACAGAAAAGAAATCTGTTGACATCAAATATAGATTTAGATAATAGAAAGACGTTTTTGAAAGCCTGTCTGGGGCGTGGTGCCTAATGGAAATGAAACTTGGACTGTTTGAGCAGCAGAAAAGAGGAGAACAGAGGCATTTGAAATGTGGTGTTACAGGAGAATGATGATCAGATAGATAGAAGAGGTATTAAGACGAGTTGGAGAGGAGAGATATTTCTGGTGACTATTAATGAAGAGAAGAGATAGGTTGGTAGTAGTCATACCAAGGGACCCAGGAATAGCAATCATAGTTATGGAAGTAAGGGTCGAGGGCAAGAACTGTAGGGGTAAACCAAGTTTAGAATTAATATTGTAGCTTTCAGTTGGTCAACACAAAAATCATTCCACTTACTGGAACATGGGAAAAATAACCGGATATAAATTACATGTGATTAAGATTTATATTTAATGTTACGGACTATTAAAGATTAAGAAAACTAAGGGATGGCATATTTCGCTAGTCAAACGAGCATCATCAGCTCCAAATATGCAAGGCAAATAGCGTAACAAACCACTACCAAACCCACAGTGACACCCACAGACAGTCTTCGCCCTCCAAGAACAAAATACAGGTAGCGGCAAAAAGATCTGACGGTTTTTTAAATCACAACAACACAAAGATTTTAAATGATACAAACTCTTTTATTACTTATAACAGCAAGGTGTACATGTTAATTAATGGAAAACATGAAAGAACAATAGATTTTAACATTTAAGATTTGAAGATAACGTCTTTCAAATGATGCCCATCTTTTGCCATGCGACAAAAATATCTGACGGTTTATGTCGTTGTACGGCTGAGCGAGTCGAAGAGGACGCGTTCCATCTCGTAACACATTTTTGTTATAGGTGAGTAATTTTAGAGCTACAGGTTCAGCCTTAAAACGTACGTCGACAGGCCGTCCAAGGTCAGCCAGGACACCAGAAAATGTTGAGCTGTGGAAACCAGTCCACGGCGGCCGGCTCGTAAACAAGCTGCTGCTTTGCAAATGTCTGATCGAACAGTGAGACGAATATTGCGTTTCGATTTGCATTTTCATCCGTATTAAATGGTTATTGTCCAGCAGTTGAAGCCTAATGACTACGCAAAGCTTCAGTGCAAGAGTGGAAGAATGCATGGCAAAAGATGGGCATTATTTGAAAGACGTTATCTTCAAATCTTAAAAGTTAAAATCTATTGTTCTTTCATGTTTTCCATTAATTGACATGTGCACCTTGTTGTTATAAGTAATAAAAGAGTTTGTATCATTTAAAATGTTTGTGTTGTTGTGATTTAAAAACCGTCAGATCTTTTTGCCGCTCCCTGTACAAGAAAACCCGTCAGCAAACATAGTAAGTGTGGTAATTATTACTACTTTTATTGGTCGACTGAAAACTACAATATTAATTGTTAAGAAGGCAACCCTGAAAATCGGCATCAAAGCTACCTTTAGAAGAGGCGGCTTCGGTGGGGTAGTTGGTAGCATGCTGAGCTTCTATGCCCAAGATTGCGGGTTCAAACCCGGCCGAAGCAGACGGATTTTTTAAGAGCGTTAAAAGTTCCTCAGTATGCCTTCCTTCGGAGGGGAAGTAAAGCCGGCGGTTCCATATCAAAGATTTATGGCATGTTAAAGAACCTTCCACTCATTACACCTGTGTGAAACTAAATTGTATAGATGGTATATTGGCTTTCATGGCCGGTGAATTAAAACTCAGCAATTCTTCTAGGTTTGTGCCGTGTCTTGAGTGGGGTTTCGCCTAGGACACCAAGCTCGCTCATCGGCGGGCTCTTGGTGTCCCCGCCCGGACCCCCACAGGAGTGACGAACTGCGCCCCACCTCCCTTTATATTAGGTGCAACTGAACCACTTGACTGCGAGAACTAAAAGCTCAAGCAGCCTTAACCTCCCTATGTAGGTTTCCAAAAAGATGGAACACGGCACAAACCTAGAAGAATTGCTGAGTTTTAATTCACCGGCCGTGAAAGCCAATATACCATCTTCTTGGAAGCCTTCATAGGGAGGTTAAGGCTGCTTGAGCTTTTAGTTCTCGCAGTCAAGTGGTGCAGTTTCACCTAATATAAAGGGAGGTGGCGCGCAGTTCGTCACTCCTGTGGGGGTCCGGGTGGGAACACCAAGAGCCCGCCGATGAGCCAGCTTGGTGTCCTAGCCGAAACCCCACACAAGACACGGCACAAACCTAGAAGAATTGCTGAGTTTTAAATTGTATAGGTTAAGAATGTAAACAACGCTCCTAGCTTGCTACGTTCATTGCCAAGAGCCGACTGTGGTGGCGTCTAGTAGCTAAGTTATGAACTAGTCCTAGTAGTCGTTGACGGTGGCGTTTGGCGGCAAAATTAGGAACTACTTGAAATTAAAATTCTGGAGTCCTCACTTGAATTGAAAACAGATACACACACTAATACAGCCATCACAATTAACACCGGTTATCAGAGAGATTCTACACACACCCAAAGTACACGGAGCTACATGACCGCGTTTCACAGCCCCTAAACTTAAGGAACCAACCGACTATCTTTAGAAGCTTAGAATGTTAAACAGATTGCCTCGGATGCAAGGTGTGTAGAGATGTAACAATTACCTCAGGACAGACGATACATGGAGGGCTGCATCCAACCAGTCAATAGATAAATAATTTAATAATGATAATAATAATAGACTATCGTATGGCCTCGTGTGCCGGGTGCGAGCTTTGTTATTTGACACTCAGTGGGCAGCTTGCATGTCAAATTGTGTTGTTCCTTGAAGCACAATGAAAGTCAAAGAGGTTAGATAGGCTATTTAAGCTCCTTGACACTATAGCGCTTTCTAGTAGAGATTAACTTTTCCATTATGAACACGGCCTACTGAATTCATATGGGTTCTTTAAAATGCCAACATCCTATGACAAGCGTTTCGTGAATTTTTCCGCCTTTCTAAAATCACTTACCACGGCCAGGAGCGAACCTGCAAGCTTGGGGGGTTAGTATTCCGACACGATAACCACTTACCCACCGTGGCAAGAGTAATTTAATGCATCCTGTCAACGTTCTGATTTGTCAGTTCGGTAGCCAACTCTGGTGGAAAGTAATTTATTGCGGGAAAAACTCATGATACATTTTGATGTCTAAAATAATTTCGTGTAACAACAAGAATACGAATGTTTCACGAAGAATTCTTTTTAAATTGTCAGAACATTATTTATACAAATGTGGACTATAGTGGATAAACAAAACGTTATCCGCATCCGGAAGACTGTTTTCCGCATTCCCACGTTTGTTATCCAAATCTGCTGGCAGTAAAATAATATTTTTAATTAGATAAAGCTAAAATTACTAAACAACATATTTAGACATTTGAGTTGAACGTCGTTCCCTTAGACTTTGTATGTCATGTGCTATGTTTAAAATGAATGTTATGCAGCCAGAATTGCAATCCTTTCCTGTTCGGAGTGTTTACTAAGTTTAATGAGATAATTTGAATGAGATTAGCTTAAATCATCTTACATTTGTCATGAAAACAAGAAGTTCCGTGACGAACTAAAGAGCCTACTTTTCTTAAAATTTAAAATTCATGCCATTGATCAATCTATGTGGATCTATCTAGAATAATGACAAAATTAAATTGTTAATATAGAAATTTCTAATTACTTCGAAATACTGTATACCTGGCATAATGTAGCCTAATAGAGAACTACAGTTGGCAGCCCTGGTGACTGAATATATTCTTGTTTCCATCTCTTAAGGTACAGAATACAAAATTTGGTTGAAGTCCAATGGATAGCATGGACGTTACATGCAGTTAAACATTGGATTTAACAGCGCGCTTAACATCATGTTGGCAACAATGACATACATGTATTGATCAGAAATAATCTGCAATAATATGATCTATTGTTGTGTTAATTTGGATGAAATCCATTTGTTAGTATAGAAGTTACAGGCATTTTAAAATTGGATCTATCAGCAGGCTTAGAATCATGTTGGCAGCACTGACGTATATTAATTACTCAAAATTAATCTAGAATGTCAGGTACTATACGTGTGCAAATTTTAGAGCTATTAGCTTGCATATTTTATGATATATTGATATTAGGGAAACAAAAATAGAGACACCATTTTTTAACAGTTGGCAACACTGGTTGCTCTTAAGAATACGCATAGTCGTATCTGTTATGGTGCACATAGCACATACAAATTTTGGTTGAAATCCAAATGATAGTATAGAAGCTACATGTATTTAAAGTTGGACCTCTCAGCAGGCTTAGAATCATGTTGGTAGCACTGACGTATATAAGTTACTCCAAATTAATACAGAATGTCAGGAACTATACGTGTGCATAGTTTAAAGTTGTCGGCTTGCATACTTTCTGATATATTGGTATTTGGAAAAAATAAATTGAGAGCATTTATTAACAGTTGGCAGCCCTGGTGAATCTTAGGAATACGCTCAGTTATATCTGTTTTCGAACACATAGCACATACGAAATTTGGTTGAATTCCAATTGATAGTGTAGAAGTTATATGCATTTGAATATTGGACCTATCAGCTGGCTTATAATCATTTTGGCAACACTGCCATGTATGGCCTCCTGGAAATTAAACTGCAATATTATTATCTATACGTGTGTCAATTTTCAAATAGCTCCCATTCATACCTTCCGAGATATCCAACATAGAGCTCAAATTTCAATTGCGATTTTTCAGCAGTTGGTAGCAGTGACATCATTTTCAAATATGGCCGTGAGATATTCAGGTATAGATCTTTACTCCTACCAAATTTTGTTTCGATTGCTGCAGCCGTTTAGGAGTTGATAGAGGGGGGGACACACACACAGCCAGACAGACAGACAGACACACATTTTCCCGGATCGATCTCATAAGTCTACTTTTTCCTCATTTTTGAAAAATGTGAAAAGTAGGCTAAAAATAACAGGAACAATATGATATGTCATGAGTAGGGCCCGGATGTTGATGCCGTAAAAAAGTTTAAAAAATGCACTTAAAATTTTCAAAAATGACTGTAATAAATGATCTAAATAATCCAAAAATGACATCTGAAGCTCAAACGGAAAATTCAATCAAAATAGATTTCTAACACTTAACAAATGTTTATGTTCATAGCTCCTAGCTTCTTCTTAACTCTGAGAGACGTAACTCCCTCATCTAAAGCTGTGACATGACCAAATTGGAAAAACATGACCTTAAAAGGCTGATTTCTCTAAAATATGAGCAAAAAATCTACCGAACTTTAAAGAAATGCTCTTAATATGGAAAAATAGCCAACAAATGCAAAAAGATGCAAAATAAAAATTATATGTTTGAAGACGGCGTGGCCCATCCGGAGTTTCTATGTACTTCAGCATTGTTTTAGACAGCTCAGTAAAAACATGACATGTCATCAACATCCGGGCCCAAGTAAACATCAGGTCCTAGTAATGATATTCAAAAAGTTCTGATTGTAATCTAAAAACTATCGGCAAATTCACTCCAAACATTATTCGCAATTTGTTCGCTATCCGCACAGCCATGCAAACTATATCCGTAAGATGAATGATTTTGCGGATGTCCACGGGTTTATCCGCGGACCTCTGCATCCGCACAGGGCTTTAGTTATAGCCAGGGGATACCAAGGTGTACTTGCGAATCGTACTTTCACCATCAGCGTACTCTAGTGTCACAGGGAACTCCCATGTTAAAATAAAATACAGCATTGAGAGATATTTGAGACGGAAACATAACCCGGTAACCTTGTGTCGCAGGGTGTCATCTCCGCCCGCTACAGGTATCAAGTGTCTGGACGTATGGCTCGTCTCTTGCATCATGTTCGTCTTCTTCGCGATGCTGGAGTACGCCATAATCCTCTACAAACAGCGTGGTGACTTCTTCCAACAGAGGGTGGTTAAGCTGCTCATCAGATCCTCCTCCAAGAATAACAAGAAACAGGTAAGTCATCAGTAACAGTCATGAGCAAGTGGTGGGTAAGGTGCTCATCAAGTCCTCCTCAAAAAAGTCGTCTACAAACAGGTAGGTCATCAGTGACAGTCATAAGAAAGTGGTGGACAAGATCCTCATCAGGTCCTCCTCCAAGAATGACAGGAAACAGGTCGGTCATCGGTAACAGCCATGCTCATGATGTCCTCCTCCAAGCGACAGTTTGGTGCTTTGCAGTCGGTGAACACGTGTTTAATTTAGTGACACGAGATTTATTAATCTCATGTATTTCTTTTTTTCAGGATTAGAGTTGACCGACTGAAAAGCACCAATTTTTTGTTTACTAAGGCAACACTGATAATGGCTTCAACCCCCATAATCCTCCTACAAGAATGACAGGAAACGGGTAGGTCAAGAGTAAGGTTCAGATGTGTAGGAAATGTCATATTTTTACATTTCCATTAAAAACTGTAATTAAGCAGGAGTTCAATGTTCCTAATTCTTTTTAGGTGGATTTTATAGAGCACTAGCTGAAGTACACAGCGTCGCTCGGGTTTCATTTTTCCTGCTGCATATAAGTAGTCTAGGTTTTAGATTTTTTAGTTTCGATGTAGAATTTTTCTGGTTGGTCCTCAGTTTGTTAGCTCGTGGCTTGGCCGTGCTCTTTAAATCGCGCACCACGACCACGCTGCAGCAAATCCGGAGATGGTAGGTTCGAATTCTGGTGCTGACAGCGGCTATCCTGAGTATGGTTTTCCCCTGGTTCTTCCACACTCTCTCCAGGTAATTGCCGCGGTAGTACCTTATTTCAAGTCCCGGGGCGCCTACCCAATCCCTGCCTTTAAAACAGTTAACTACAGTCATCACATAAATACAGGTTATCAGAGCATATTAATGCATATTTGGGTCATTTTCATAGTTATTGTCATATTTCATCAATATTCATGTTTTAAGGTCATATTTTGGTAATAATGTGGGTTCTGTGCGTTAGCGGGCCTAAAAAATGTAAACACTTGTCAATTGTTGCAGACTGTCAGAAAATATTTAACTGTAACTAAACTTGGTAGTATTTTTAACTTAGGGCAATTTCATTCTCTTTTACAGGAAATGTGATTTGTGTCGCAGTTTTTAACGCGAGAAAAGGTGAAGAATATGCTGCTTTCCGCGAGTCTAATGAAATATTCTGCAGTAAAAATTTGAGGAAAACATATTAATCGTAGGCCTATTTCTAAATTATCGTCGATTTTAACTTTGTTTTTTAGGTTTAAATGTAGAATTAATTATAGAAAAAGTAGTTCCGTGACGAACTAAAGAGCCTACTTTTCTTAAAATTTCAGATTGATACCAATCTAATTAGACCTATGTAGAATAATGACGAAATCAAGTAATATATTAATAGAGTAACTTACTACAGTAGGCAGCCCTAGTGAATCTGAATATACTTAGTTCCATCTCTTAAGGTATAGAATGCACATACAAAATTTGGCTGAAGTCTAATGGATAGTATGGACGGTTACAGTCATGCTGTTTATATTGGATTTATCAGTGCGCGTAAAATCATGTTGGGAACAATGCCATGTATGTGATGCTCAGAATAAATCTGAAATATTACGATCTATTACAGTGTCAATTTTGGATAAAATCCATTTGTTCGTTTAGAAGTTACATGTACCGTAATTAAAAATTGAAACTATCAGAAAGCTTAGAATCATGTTGGCAGCACTGAGGTATATTAGTTACTCCAAATTAATCTAGAATGTCAAGTACTATACGTGTGCAAAGTTTAGAGATGATGACTTGCATACTTTCTGATATATTGATATTAAGATTAAACAAATAGAGAGAGCATTTATTAACAGTTGGCAGCCCTGCTTGTTCTTACGAACACGCATAGTCGTAACTGTTATGGTACACAGGGCACATCCGAAATTTGGTTGAAATCCATTTGTTGGTATAGAAGTAATATGCATTTAAAAACTGGGCCTATCAGCAGGCTTAGAATCGTGTTGGCAACACTGATGTATATACTGTACATTACTCCAAACTCAGGTAGAATGTCATGTAGTATACGTGTGCAATGTTTAGAGCTGTTGGCTTGTATACTTTTTGATATATTAGGGTTAAAATATAGAGAGAGCATTTATTAACAGTTGGCAGGCCTGGTGGCTCATTAGAATACGCACAGTCATATATGCTGTAGTACATATAGTACATACGAAATCTGGTTGAAATCCAATCGATAGTATAGAAGTTACATGCATTTAGAAATTGGACCTATCGGCAGGCTTAGAATCATGTTGGCAATACAGGCATGTATGGTCTTCTGAAAATTAATCTGGAATGCTATTGTCTATATGTGTGCCAATTTTGGAATAGTTCGCATGCATAACTTATGAGATATCCAACATAGAGCTCAAATTACAATTGCGATTTTTCTGCAGTTGATAGCACTGATGTCGATTTAAAATATGGCCGTGAGATATTCAGATATAAATCTTTCCTTTTATCAAATTTGGTGTCGGTAGCTGCAGCCATTTAGGAGTTGATAGGGTAGGGGGGGGGGGGGCACACACACACAGCCAGACAGACAGACACACATTTTCCCGGATCGATCTCATAAGTCGACTTTTTCCTCATTTTTGCAAAATGTGAAACGTAGGCTAATAACATTTCACTACATTATTTACACTTGCTTTTTGAAAGCATGTAAATATATTAGGTTATAGTGTACTTTCTTGGATCATTTTTCAGTATTTTAGGACATATTTGACTGCATATTTCTCGTTTCTTTAGGACATAAACATCCGAACCTTAACAGTCATCAGAGAATGGTCAAGCTGTCCATCAGGTCATCCAAAATTGGCGTCTGAAAACAAGTAGGTCATCAGTAAGAGTAATGAATTACAAATTTTGAGCGTTTTAAATTATAATATAATTTTATTGCCTGAAACAAATTAAGACTCAAGAATGTAAATATGACACGTTTGTTCAGAATGTGCCTGCCATTATTGTATGTCACTGTTTACTTTTAATTGAGTCCCTGGATAATAATGCCAAGATAAATTATTGATTTACCCTATAATAATAATAATAATAATAATATCGTATGGCCTCGGTGCTCTCGAATGCACAACAACCCGGCGTTTTGATCGAAACCTTGTATGCGCAAGAATTCGTTAGGGAAGACAATGGCGTCCCACCACGCAGCGCGAAGCGAGCCAATCAGGAATGAGCACCTACTGTACTTTGCCACACTGTATCAATATAGTCACTGCATTTAGAACTAGAGGGGGATGATAAGAGAGGTACAGGCCTATCCCAAATTTCGGAAATATTTGCCCTACATCAAGTAAAATAACAGATAAACGGTTGACGCTATCGAAAAATGAAGTACCCATGTATGAAATTAAATTTTCTACCAGGAACTTCATAATACATGTCCTCCATTATTCTAACTTTTTTAGTGGTGTTCCTCAGCGACTCATTCACTCACTCGCTGTATTTCTGAATTCCCTTCAAGCTGAAAGATCAATTTTCACATCAACATTATTGTTATTATTATTACTTTTTATTTCATTTACGGCCTTTAGAGACCAAACCTTGGTCTACTCCTACAATTCTTATCCTCGATCCTTCCTTCCATAACTGAGATTGCTATTCCTGGTTGCCTCCAAATACTTTCCTTTCCTGAGCCGTCTGTCTTTTAGGTGGTCAGCCCGAAGTCTGGTTGGATCCTCAAAAAGTACCGCCGTTAGGTTATGTGGGTAGATACCTACAAAATCCCGAGGTTATAGTGAGGCGTACTAGGCAAGATGAGGAGTGATGTAGTTTGCCATTGCTTTCCTCACTGAGCCAGGACAGCAGTACTATTTAAAACCCTATGAGTAGAACCTTTCACAGCATCCACAGGCATTGACTGTGCCCTGAATGTCATTACTCAGCACCACCAATACTTCAGTAGCATCCATATAATCACGGCCATGAGTGAGACTGAGGTAGCAGTGAAAAGCCAACAGACAAATGCAGATGTACTGCATTCATCAAGAGATGGCAAACAGGCCTTTGCCTGAGCCAACCTACTTTTATATCCTCTTACTTCGTCCATCACTGGTTATTTTGTTTGCTAAGTTGCAGAAGTTTCTTACTTCCTTTAGCTTTTCACCTGCCAATCTGACGTCAATAGGAGTTTCTGATTTTTTTTCGTCTGCATTCCATTACTTTACTTAACATTTATTCTTTTTCATCATGAATTCTTTCCTCAAGATGGAGTCCATACCATTTTAAAAAAAAAGTCCTCTCGGCACGCCGGAAGGCGGAGGTAGATTTCACCGGACAAACTTGGAAATAGGCGAAAATAGGCAGAATATGCAGGTTTTCGTAGAAGGATCAGACCTCATTTATCGCGTGAAAGTATTTTATAATTGGAGATTAATTAACTTTGTTTTTCTTCATTTGAAACATATTTTAAACATGTTATTGTCTTATGGGGACGGTAACCTTCTTGTCATTTGGAGTCCATTTTTAGCCTATTTTCAATTTTGAAAAAATAGGCTTATGAGATCACCTTTTGTCCGTGTGTGTGTGCGTGTGTGTGTGTGTGTGTGTGTGTGTGTGTGTGTGTGTGAGGTGTGTGTGTGTCCCCCCCCTAATAAAATCTAAACGGCTGGAGCGATTTCAGTGAAACTCGGTAAGTTCATAGCACTATTCCCGGCAACCTCGACCGTGCCCATCGAATTTTGTTACGTCTCACCAATCCAACATGGCGGCTGTGCGAAATATTTCACTAGTATTCAGTATCTCCGAAACTATTACCGATATCGCCCTGAAATTGTGTACGGTGATAAAGGGTACTACTAGAAGTTCACCTATGAGACTTTCAAAAACCTGGTCACTACATAACCAACATGGCGGCAAAGCGAAGTGGAGACTTTTAAATAGACTTTTCTCGCGATTTAACTATCCAAACGTAATGAAACTTGGTACAGCAAATATTTATACACATTGCAATGCACTGGAGTCTAATTTAGTTCAATTGTATACATAAGCTCAAAATGGCGGCTGTGCGAAATATTTCACTGACATTCTATATCCCCGAAACTATTACAGATATCACCCTGCAATTTTGTACGGTGATAAAGGGTACTGATACAAGTTTACCTATGTATAATTCATAAACCTGTAAAGTACAAAACGAACATGGCGACCAAGCGAATTTGAAATATTTTAATAGACTTTTCTCGTGAGTTAACTCTCTGAGCGCAGTGAAATGTGGTACAGTAAATGATTTTGCAGATTGTAATGTACTGCCATCTAATTTAATTCAATTGTGTACATAACCTCAAGATGGCGGCTGTGCGAAATTTTAAAATTAAGTTTTTATTTCTTGTGTCGTAATCATGCGATCGAAGTGAAAGTTTGAATAATGAACCTAGGCAATAAGTGTCCTTGAATGGTACATAACTCTATGGCCTATACATATAACAATCCTAAATGGCAAGCTTCCGTAATATTTAGACGGTTCTCAATATCTATGAATCTTTTACAGCAACCAAACTGAATTTTTTATGTTCATAGAGACTATGAACATATGTTCACCTATAGGACTTTCAGTAACCTGGTGAGCACGAATCCAACATGGCGGCGACGCGAAGTATAAATATTTAAATGGACGTTTCTCGCGAATTAACTATCCGAGTGCCGTGAAACGTTGCACGTTAAATGCTTACACAAATGTTGATCCACTGGCATCTAATTTATTTCAATTGTTTGCATAATCACAAGATGGCTGCTGTGCGTAATTTTAAAATCTCGTTTTTACTTCTTGTGTTCTAATCATGCGATTGAAGTTTGAATACCACACGTACACAATAATCTTAATATAATAGTACAAAAATAAAAATCCACCCTGGCGACCATCTGAAATATTTAGACGGTTCTCAATATCAACGAATCTGTTACAGCAATTAAACGGAAATTTTGTATGTTGATAGAGGCAATTAACATGAGCAGGATATATGAAAATAGGCTGTACAGTTCTTCACGGAACTACTTGTTATACTTGTGGTCACACTGTCCTTATGCAAGGTTTCGACACTGATGTGTAACTATGTAACGGTCTGTTACTTCTTCACGGAAAATTATATCTCCCGCAGAGATGTTGGTTGGTTCCTCAGTTTAGGGGCTGCGACAACGCGGTCATATAACCCCGTGTACTTTGGGTGAGTGTAGAATCTGTCTGATAAACGGTGTGAATTGTGATGGCTGTATTAGTTTGTAATTCAGGTAAGGAATGCAGACGCTAAATTTCAAGCAGTAGTTCCTAATGTTGCTACCAGATACTAACGTCAACGCCACCTAGCTGTGAAATTGGCTACTAGATGCCACATCAATCAGCAACTCGCAACGAACGTTGGAACTTCCCCTCCAAAGGAAAGCTTACTGAGGGGTTTTTAGCGCTCTTAGAAAATCCGACGACTTTGGCCGGCTTTGAACCCGCGACCTTGGGCATAGAAGTTCAGCATGCTACCAGTTACGTCACCGAAGCCGCTTCACACTTAGTCAGATGGAAATCTGAATCTGATCTCGCGCAAGTGCGTTGTCATGGCAACGTCTGATGGCCCATCCCTCATCAATTTAGTAGTGTTGCCATGTCAACCTCTGATAGCTCTTGGCATTTTCTTATAATTCCGAAATCATTTTTCTCATCCCTTGGCGCATTGGTGGCTCATATCAAAAATTCTTTCAGACAAACGTTTTAGGTAATTATTAGGGGAATATTGTCCATTTTGTACGGTTTTGATATTGTGCCTATTAACAGAGATATGATTAATGTTTCCCGAAAAAAACACTTTTCCCACCCCTTTGGTCAATGGTTGGTGCTATCAAAAAACGTTTCAAACATAAATTTCTGAGCTTTATCCGACACATAGTATGAACTTTGAACGGATTCGATATTTCACATATTAAGAGAGTTATAGCAATATTTCATTTTTTTTCGAAAAAACAAGTCCCCCATTTTCATCCCCTTCGACCGATTTAGCCCAGTAACGAACTCGTCCGAGATTTTATGGGTATACATATTCGGTAAAAAATTCAAAGTGATTGGTGCAAAATTACGGCAGTTATCGTGTCCACAAGAAACTGATATACATTTATACATATATTACATAAATTATATATAAACTTTTGAACTGACGGTGGTTTTGGGGTCTGGGGGATGTGAAACGCGAAGATATGTCGAAATTTTCAGGAAATCGAAACATGGTACCCATTGCAATAGTTAGCTTTCTAATGAAATCTACCTAAAATACTACCGTCAACGACACCTAGCTGTGAACTTGGCTACTAGATGCCACCTCAATCAGCAACTCGCAACGAACGTTGGAACTTCCCCTCCGAAGGAAAGCAAACTCAGGTTTTTTTGCGCTCTTAGTGAATCCGACGACTTCAGCCGGGTTTGAACCCGCGACCTTGGGCATAGAAGTTCAGCATGCTACCAGTTCCGATACCGAAGTCGGTTCCCACAGACATATGAAAACTGAATGTGATCTCGTGCAGTGGCGTTGTCATAGCAACTGCTGATGGCTCATCCCTTATCAATTAAAAGTAAAGTTGCCATGGCAACCTCTCTTGGCACTTGGCATTTTCTTATAATTTAAATCATTTTGTTCACCCCGTGGCGTAATGGTGGGTCATATCAAAAATTCTTTCAGACAAAAGTTTTAGGTAATTATTGGAGGACGAATCATGATGATGATGATAATTGTTGTTTTAAGGGGCCTAACATCTAGGTTATCGGCCCCTAATGGTCTGGGTGATCGTGAAGATGAAAATGAAATGCCAACTATAACTAAAAACTAGCTACTAACCTACATACATGGAAAACAAAAGGAGAATAAGGCAAATAAAGGACAGGAGGAAGATAAATGCCCTCAACCCTTGAAGAATGCGGACTGAGGGACTCGGAAGGAAGGAGAGCCATAAAAGTCAGATAGGAAAGTGAAATAGGAGAGGGTCCATCCCACAGGTAAGGGACAAAAGGGGGAAACCGGACCTAGCTCAGGAATCCCTTGGGGTCGCCAACTCCCGAACTCACCAGCCGTGAGCCCCTGAGGGTGTAGCAATATCCAGGGTGCACCAGAAATGGTGGGGCTACATACACCCTGCCTCCTTGAGGGCATTGAGCAGAAGGCAGGAGATAACAGGAAAAGAAAAAGAAGGCTGACCCCTCGCAGAAGGAGGGTATCAGAAAACATGAGACAAGGGCCATTTAAGGCGGGAAAGGAAGAGACTCCCTAGGCCTCGGATACCCTAATACCGTCGGGGTCGGAAGAGATCAAGAGTTGGACAAGTGAGGTCGACAGGAAAGAAGACGGAGAGGAGCCCGGCACAAGTAAGTGGAAGCAATGCCGGACGCAGCTGGGGCCCCGTGGTCGCCAACCCACGTCCCACTAGATGTGAGCCCCTGGGGGGTCTGGCGAATCACCTAAGATGCCAATGGCATTAGCAAATCTTAGAGTTGAAGTTATTTCTCATTGACATTATACTCCTACTTTAAATTATTCTCTAATTTCTTCAGATTTTCATATTCCACTAAATCTTAAATTTTCAAACTTTTTTAGAAGCATACAAAAACTAAAATATATTACACAAATTCTGAAAATAAATAATTATAGACTTCTCCTTCTTCTTCTTCTTCTTCAAGTGCCTCGTCCTCCAAGAACATTGGCGATCAGTAACATGATCTGCTGTTTGTCCATAGCTGTTCTAAACAGTGACACTGTATGAAAATCCACTGCCTGCTTCCAGTCTCCGACCGGGTCAGGAATGGAATGAATGAAGCCCCCATCTAGCGGCGAGGATATGAACTGTGCCGGCTGTCGAGGCCTGACGCACTCCTCTGGGGCAATGATTAAATGAATGACAGATGAAATGAAATGATAGTGGAGAGTGTTGCTGGAATGAAATTTTGACAGGGAAAACCGGAGTACCCGGAGAAAAACCTGTCTGCCTCCGTTTTGTCCAGCACAGATCTCACATGGAGTGACCGGGATTTGAACCACGGACCCAGCGGTGAGAGGCCGGCGTGCTGCCGCCTAAGCCACGGAGGCTTTTACAGTGACACTGTATATTAAGTCCAAACCATAGGCTTAAGTTCTTTAGCCAGGATATTCGTCTGCGTCCTGGACCCCTAATGCCATCTATCTTCCCTTGGATAATTATTTGCAAGAGGTGGTATTTGTTGTTGCGCATGAAATGACCAAAGTATTCTAGTTTTCTCCTTTTGATGATACTGAGAATTTCCAAGTCTTTGTTCATACGCCGCAGTACTTCCACATTTGTGACTTTAGCTGTCCATGATATCCTTAAAATCCTGCGATACGTCCACATTTCAAATGCTGTTAGTTTCTTATTTAAAACCTCAGTAAGTGTCCATGATTCAACTCCATAGAGCAGGACACTAAAAACGAAGCATCGAAGCTTTCGGGTTCGTAATGACAGACTTAAATCACGGCTGTTCATAACTTTCCTCATTTTCATGAAAGAACTTCTGGCCTGCTAAATTCTACAGCGAATTTCTTGACTTCCCAGTTATCATTGATTTGAAATCCTAAATACTTATATGATGAAACCCTTTATTATTATTTATTTATCGTATGATGATACAGAGTTAAAATAAAAGTTCATACACTACATATAAAGTTATATATATACAGTTATATACATAGTCATAAACACAAGTTCTTGGTTTAAACTTCTAAATCCAGGCCATCAATCCACTGAAGTGCCTCAGAAGATGCATGATGAATGTCACCTACTGATCCTTGGAACGCTCGTTGCGGACATTCACCAAAAATATGTCCGATGGTTTGCAAGGTAGCTCCACAATCGCAGTTAGCAGAAGTAAACCAACCCCATTTGTGAAGCAGGAATCCACATTTGCCTTGTCCTGTACGGATATGGTTAATGATTCTCCATTGGCGTCTGGGGAGTTTGAAACCTTCTATCCGGTTGGAAGGGTTTTCAATCAGATGTGCATTGAATACTGATGATTCTTCCCACATAGTTTCCCATGCTTCTGAGATGTTAAATGAAGAGTCTTCAAGAAGTACTGCAGAGTTCCAAGGTGGTTTTCTTGACTTCAACCGTTGATTGCCTGCTTTTGCTACATCAGTATGTATGTATGCATTAACTCTGCACGTTACAAAAGAATGTGAACCATCTGGTATCTCGTGTGTTAACAGACAAGAGGGTGAACTGAGCTACCGTCTGCTTCCTGTGTGCTGAACACAATCCCTTGTTTCCGCTCACGTAATAACTTAAACTGCTTAGGAAGTGACGCACGATGGAGCCGCCTCTTCAACACTGCGATACTTGAACCTCACGGTGCGTCCCGTCGAGTCGACCCGCTATATCGAGTGCAGTGAAGAAAGGGCCATATAGTGGTGCGCTTCTTAACTCATCCTAGGCATCAAGAAGACGCATCATTGACTCACATTTCTTCGCTACTGACAAAGAAGAGACTGAAATATTTATTACTTATTTCATTTATTTATGTATTTATTTATTTATCGTATGGGTTTTAGTGCCGGGAGTGTCCGAGGACATGTTCGGCTCGTCAGAGACTATAGCTGCTTCAACCGAACACCCATAGGGTGACCTACCTGTACCGTTCAATTTCAAGTAGTTTCAACTTTCGCTACCAGATGTCAATGATACTTAGTGGTGACCATTGGAACTTTGATAGAGCGTTCCAAAGAAATCTAACCTAGAAATTTAGCGTCACACAAGTTTAGTACGTGGAAGGATCTTTAACATGCCATAAATCTATGACATGGGACCGACGGCTTTACTTTCCCTCCAAAGGAAGGCATACTGAATGATTTTCACGCTCTTAAAAAGTTCGAAGACTTCGGGCGGGTTTGAACCCGCTATCTTGGGCACAGCAGTTCAGCATGCTACCGACTACGCCACTGAAGCCGCTACTGAAATATTAGAAACCATTTTTCAGTGTTGCCTAAGTAATATATGATGATGATGATGATAATTGCTGTTTTATGAGGCCTAACATCTAGGTTATTGGCCCCTTAAATAATACAGGGTGTAACTAAATGTGTGGAAAGCACCAGGGAGTGGCTTCGGTGGCATAGTCGGTAGCATGCTGAGCTTCTATGCCCAAGATCGCGGGTTCAAACCCGGCCGAAGTCTTCGGATATTTTTAAGAGTGTTAAAAATTCCTCAATATGCCTTCCTTCGGAGGGGAAGTAAAGCCAGTGGTCCCATGATCATAGATTTATGGCATGAAAAAGAACCTTCCACTAACTACACGTGTGGAAGCTAAAACGTGTAGGTTAGTTTGATAACGCAATATTAGTTCCAACGATCGCCTCCAGGTGCTGACAGCGATGGTATTTATGTGTCGTGGACGGTAACATTTGCTAGCAAAAGTAGGAACTACTTGAAAAAATTAATCGTCTGCAGTCCTTCTACCTGAATCACAGATAACACACACTATTACAGCCGTCCCGGGTTATCAGACTAATTCTACACACACCCAAAGTACACGGGGCTACATTACCGTGTTGTCTCAGCCCCTAAACAAAGAAATCATCCAACCAAAGCTCCGGGGATTCGATAGAGGACCTGGCAACAAGCAAAACATGTCCGGTGAACATAATATGGTGTATTTGTGCTCGTTGCCGTGTTACAAGCAGTGTTTGTGGTGTGCATAACACAGACAACGGCACGATGCTAGTTGGTGATTTGTGGAGGGCGCACAGGCCACTTGTACGTTTCATCGATATTCAAGTCTGTGTGCATTCCCAAACAAATGGATAGGGCGTCAGGGACCGACACCGTGGCCTGCTCGTTCTCCCGATCTCAACCCATTAGACTTCAACTTATGGGGTCATTTAAAGGCCATTGTGTACGCACCCCTATTCATAACTTGGGCATGCTGTGTGAGCGAATAGAGCAAAGATGTCAGCAGATACGACAGGCGCCGGGAATGTGTGAGACAGTCAATGATGCGACGCCTGATGCCTGCATTACAGCTCGTGGTAGCCATTTTGAGCACATTCTGTAGAGAACTGAAAGTAGTAAAGTACACTTTATCAGCACAAATGGCCAACCAGCATAGTGAAGCGATCTGTGTTATGTAGTGCAGCCTGTTTCACTTGAACACTCAACAGGCATGTGGGTTGCCTACCTCCTGCAATTGAGCAGCGAGAAGTTCATGCTCGCTAATTCGTCTATCCCTGGTCCCTGTGCCTTGGGGTTTTCAGCCCTGCCGTTTCAAAGACTGTCACGGTGACTCAGACGCTATCAGGAAAGACTGCGGAGCCTATGGTCCGGGGTTCGAATCTCGACTGTGGCACCAATGTTAGCCTGCATTTCACATTTTGCAAAAATGAGGAAAAAGTAGACTTATGAGATCGATCCGGGCAAATGTCTGTCTGTGTATCTGTCCTTCTGTCTGTCTGGCTGCGTGTGTGTGTGTCCCCCCCCCCTATCAACTCCTAAACGGCTGCAGCAATCAAAACCAAATTTAGTATGAGTAAAGATGTATACCAGAATATCTCAAGCCCATATTTGAAAATTATGTCAGTGCTACCAACTGCTGAAAAAACACAATAGAAATTTGAGCTCCATGTTGGCTATCATGGAAGGTATGCATGGGAGCTATTCCAAAATTGGCACACATGTAGACAATAGTATTTCAGTTTAATTTCCAGGAGGCCATACATGACAGTGTTGCCAAAATAATGTTAAGCCTTCTGATAGGTCCGATTTTTAAATGGATATAACTTCTACACTATTAATTTGATTTCAACCAAATTTTGTATGTAATATGTGTACATAAACAGATATGACTGAGTGTATTCTTAAGAGCCACCAGGGCTGCCAACTGTTAATAATTGCTCTCTCTCTCTATTTTCTTCATCCAAATACCAATATATCTGAAAGTATGCAAGTCGACAGCTTTAAACTATGCACACGTATAGTACCTGATATTTTACATTAATTTGGAGGAACGTATATACTTCAGTTCTACCAACATGATTCTAAGCCTGCTGATAGGTCCAATTTTTAAATACATGTAACTCCTATACTATCAGTTGGATTTCAACCACATTTCGTATGTGCTATGTGTAACATAACAGATATGACTATAAGTATTCTTACGAGCAATCAGGGCAGCAAACTGTTAATAAATGCTGTCTATTTTTTTTTACCCTAATATCAATATATGAGAACGTATGCAAGCCAACAGCTCTATACATTGCACACGTATAGCACCTGACATTCTAGAATAAATTGGAGTAATTAATATAAGACAGTGCTGCCAACATGATTCTATGCCTGCTGATAGGTCCTATTTTAAAATACATGTAACTTCTATACTAACAAATGGATTTCATCCAAAATTGGCACAACAAGATATCATAATATTTTCGATTATTTCTGACCAGCACACGTATGACATTGTTGCCAACATGCTTTTACTCGTGCTGATAGATCCAATGTCTAGCTGCATGTAACGTCCATTTGACTTCAACCAAATTTTGTATTCTGTACCTTAAGAGATGGAACTAAGAATATATTCAGTCACCAGGGCTGCCAACTGTAGTGGTCTATTTGGCTACATTATACCAGGAATATTTCTAACTAATTGGACATTTTGATATTACCAACTTAATTTCGTCATTATTCTAGATAGCTTCATATACTCTAGAGTAATCATTGGCGTGAAAAGTAGGCTCTTTAGTTCGTCACGGAACTTCTTGTTTTTAAAGATATCGATAAGCTCAAAGCAGTGAATGGAAGAACACTTACTTTCTCTCTTCACTCCCCTCATATGTTGACCCGAAGACTAGGTTCGGGTGTCAGTTCGAGCCAGCATCGGGATGCCAGGGGCCGGGGGTGGGGAGAAATTAGCTAAGATGTTTGCTATCGGACGGGTGCTCAGCTTAAACACATTGCTTTAACATTGTAGTCAGGCTCGAGATTCGAACCCCGGACCATAGGCTCCGCATTCTTTCCTGCTAGCGTCTGAGCCACCGTGACAGTCTTTGAAACGGCAGGACTGAAACACCAAGGCACAGGGACCAGGGATAGACGAATTAGCGAGCAAGAAATTCCCGCGGCTCAATTGCAGGTGGTAGGCAACCCACATGCCTGTTGAGTATTCAAGTGAAACACTCTGTACACCACAAACAAACGAAAGCAAATACACCATATGTTTACCGGACCTGTTTTGCTTGTTGGCAGGTCCTCCATCGAATCCCCGGAGCTTTCCCACGTATATAGTTTCACCCTGTATAGTGGTAGGAGATTTTCAGTCGGTCAACACGAGTGTTCCCAATTAGATTGGACAGGGAGTTACAAATAATGTCCTAGTGTCTGAAATAAATACGTGAATTATTTATACACTTCTCACTTAGATGAGTGGGAGGGGCAAAATTGGATGACTAGTTTCGTTCGATTGATAAGTTACTGTAACTTTCAGTCGGTCATCAACAAATAATTCTGATTAATGGAATATGTGAAAAAATAACCTCAAATAAAATGCATTAAGATATACTGTATATTGTTATGGAACAGAGATTCCCAAACTGCGCGAATTCACCCAGTAGTGGGCGATTTTAGCACGCCAGTGGGCGAAACTGACAGAATGTGAATTCGATGGGCGATTTGAAAAAATTGGTGGGCAAATAATTAAGTTTTTATATATTATATATGACCGATACGTTTTTGCCTATAAAAGCAAGGAATTAAATAAAAATGCAACCAAGTATTTTAATTATATCAAATTACGTTTCCTTTTTAATCTATTTACAACTACAGCAGTTTATCAAATTACATTAATTAGACATAGGTATTCATGTTGTTTAATTAATTAGGTATCAAAATTCATACAATTTTAATTTTAATGTTTTCTTTAATTATTTCAATGATTGTTATTCCTTTCTTATAAGTTACCTATTACAGTATTTGCAAGTGTTTAATTGTACATCCAATATTTATACCTAAATAAGCATTATGTTCCTATTAATAGAGAAATGTCCGTAAAAATCCTCATTTCTCACTTATACGTAGGTATTTGAATGTAAGCCTCCGTGGCTTAGGCGGCAGCACGCCGGCCTCTCACCGCTGGGTCCGTGGTTCAAATCCCGGTCACTCCATGTGAGATCTGTGCTGGACAAAACGGAGGCAGACAGGTTTTTCTCCGGGTACTCCGGTTTTCCCTGTCAACATTTCATTCCAGCAACACTCTCCACTATCATTTCATTTCATCTGTCATTCATTTCATCATTGCCCCAGAGGAGTGCGTCAGGCCTCGGCAGCCGGCACAGTCCATATCCTCGCCGCTAGATGGGGGCTTCATTCATTCCATTCCTGACCCGGTCGGAGACTGGAAGCAGGCTGTGGATTTTTCATGTAGGTATTTGAATGTATGTGTAAGTAAATTTAAGATTTGAGGTGGGCGAAAACAAATTATAAATCTCAAAAGTGGGCGATGGTCAGAAAAAGTTTGGGAAACCCTGTTATGGACTATAGAGGAATGCGTACACATTATCCATTTTAACAAGAAGTTCCGTGAAGAACTATACAGCCTATTTTCATATATCCAACTTATGTTAATTGCCTCTATCAACATACACATTTTCAGTTTGATTGCTCTAATAGATTCGTAGATATTGAGAACCGTCTAAATATTTTGTATGGTCACCATGTTGGATTGTATATATACAGTATAGGCCTTAGAATTATGTACTAATACATGAACATTATTGTGTAGGTGTTTTATTCAAAATTCAATCGCATGATTAGGACACAAGAAATAAAAACGAGATTTTTCAAATTTCGATCAGCCGCCATCTTGTGGTTAAGATAATAATTTACATGAATTAGATGCCAGTGGATTAAAATTTATATAAGCATATAAGCATTTATACCGTACCAGGTTTCACAGCACTCGGATGGTTAAATCGCGAGAAACTCTATTTGAATATTTAAATTTCGCGTCACCGCCATGTTGGATGTGTGCTCACCAGGTTATTTAACGTCCCATAGGTGAACTTACGTTTATAGCCTCTATGCACAAACAAAATTTTAGTTTGATTGCTGTCATAGATTAATAGATATTGAAAACCGTCTAAATATATCGGATGGTGACCATGATGGATTTTAATATATGTAGGCCATAGAGTTATGTACTATTAGATGAGGATTATTGTGTACGTTCATTATTCAAACGTTGATTTCGATCGCATGATTAGTACACAAGAAATAAAAACTTAATTTTAAAATTTCGCACAGCCGCCATCTTGAGGTTATGTGTACAATTGAACTAAATGAGATGTCAGTTCATTGCAATTTGAATAGTCATTTGCTGTACGAAGTTGCACTGCGTTCGGATGATTAAATCGCGAGAAAAGTGTATTTAAATGTTTCAACTTCGCTTGGCCGCCATGTTAGTTTTGTAATTATCAGATTTTTGAAGGTCACATAGATAAACGTCTAGTAGTGTTTCTTATCACCGTACAAAATGTCAGGGTGATATGAGTAATAGTTTCGGAGATATAGAATGCCGGATAAATATTTTGCACATCCGCCATGTTGGATTGATGAGACGAATTAAAATTTGAAGGGCTCGGTCGGGGTCGGCCAAAATGGTTCTATGACCTTACCGAGTTTCATTAAAATCGCTCCATCTGTTTAGTAGTTATTAGTGGGGACACACACACATACGCACACACACACGGCCAAAAGGTGATCTCATAAGCCTTTCTTTTTTTTTTTTTTTTTTTTTTTTTTTTTTTTTTCATAAATAAAAAGTGGCTAAAAATCAGTCTAAAATTCACTCTGTAAATTTATCTGATCCATTGTCAACACAATGTGCGTAAAGAAGTCTATAATAGCAACTAATATTCAAGCATACTTGACATGTAAGTCGTAATCAATTAAGTAAAAATTCAGACTTTCACGACCGGCGTTGAAATAGGAATCACTGTTTCGCGGGCTTATAGGCCGTGTTCTAAGGACATTTTGTCGTCCTGACGTTTCGCTGAAGACTGCGTTGAGCATGTTCACAGGTTACATTAAGCGAGGTAAAACAAGTAAACAGAAGATATATAAATAGTCAACAACCCACATATAGAGGCTACCATAGCAACGGCGTACCACATAAAAGTAATGCATCAAGGAGAGGGCTGCTCTTCTGTTGCATCTTCTCGTCTACGACGGTCAATGAGGGCAGGCTTGAGGGGATTAAGGACTGGAAGCCAAGCTCTGTTCACACGTTCTGCTTCCTCCTTATGATTGAAGCTTCAGGATTTCAATGTCCTCCCTTTGTAGGCTGGCATGATAAGACACCGTGGTGGACAGAACTTCGGTGACTACATATCTTATGTCGTGACCTGCGAGTAGCGAGTGTGCTGCAACAGTGGATTTATCTGTTTGTCTCAGCCGGGTGTGTCGTTCGTGCTCCTTGAGGCGAGTGGCAATACTTCTTTTCGTTGTTACAATATATACTTGGCCACAATCACAGGGGATTTTATAAACCCCAGCCGCGGTATGAGGATGTCGCTTATCTTTAGCGGACCTAAACATGTCCTTAATTTTTCGCGTAGGCCTGTATATGGTCTTTATATCATGGGACTTGAGTAGCCTCCCTATTCTGTCCGTGACCTTTTTTATATATGGAAGGAAAGCTCTAGCCAGGGGCTGCTTGTCTCCAATTACCCTTGTAGTTGGACGTCTTGGATGGAGTGCTCGCTGGATATCTTTCTGGCTGTACCCATTGGCGCGTAAGGCCTCGTTGAGGTGTTTAATTTCTTGGTTTAGGCACTGCTTTTCACAAATTCTTTTCGCGCGGTCAGCCAGTGTTTTTATCACTCTGTATTTCTGTCGTGGGTGGTGGTTGGACGTCTTATGTAAATATCGGTCAGTATGGGTCGGCTTACGGTAATCAATTAACTTGCCAAAAATATCTTCTTATGAAAATCCATCTTCCAGGTGGAGTAAAGTAAAGTGCATCGGTATAGTTTCTTCTAACCTCCAAATGACTTGATAACAATCCCTACTACAGTATTTGGCTTTTTATGTTATGATACTTGCGTTTTGGCCAACATAATGTGTATATCGTCGATATAAATTCATTAATCAAACATGCATGCGAGCATGCACATATCATTTGACAGTTAAGGCCAAGAAAAATTATTGGAAAGTTGAAGCAAATGGTAATACATATTCATGGAACAGAAAGCTATATTAAGAGATCAAATAATGTCACAAAAAACATTTGACAATAAGGAGTAAGCAGAGTATATGCTTGCTACGTCATAGATCTGTTACGCATGCGCAAATGTCCCACCTAAATACGTTTACTTTATAAGAAAAGAAATAGGGAAATTTACTTTCTGGACGCGCCTCGTATAATTACATCTAAACATACTACTGCAGTCACCCAAGCACACGGGCTGTTGACCAGTGTGTCCCAAGGCTCTAATCTGCGACCGTCAATTGTTAAGATAGAATGCAAACACATTTGCCATTGAAAACAAATATACCAACTTTACTTCATTGATCTGATAAATACTTAATGTATACATTACATACGGTACTACGGGAGAATTTTCAACACGACGGTTGCATTAAAGCGGCAAATACATAACCTAGCACAGTTGGCAAATTTAAAGAGGAACATCTGATACCGTAATTCCATTTCAAGCATCCGGTTTTTTTTTTCTAAAGGTTTTGGACAATTATTAGAATTGCCACATATCCATATTGGGCATTTCAACTCAAATTCTTGTACGAATTTCCGAATTTCTCCATCCCATACAACGAGGTTATTTCATGTCATCGTAATACTGGTTGTCACCTTTTCAAAATCGTTAATAAACTCAGTATTGAAGAGGATTCAACTTATTTAACTCAAGCTCCGAACTGAATTATTTTATTGATTTTCTAAATTATTTTGTGTATATTTTGATAAATTTTTTAAAGCTTAACATTTTTACACTCACCGTTAATAGTTCTTATTTTCTAACTACTTTTTTAAATTATTGTTAAAAAGACCAATCTTATATTTATTTAATTAATACTACATTTGTAAGGTTATCCATTTTATTACTATATTTTATTTATTACAATTATTATCATTAATTTTTTATTTTAATTTAGATTTAAGTCACATATGCTATTTAAGTTTTCAATTCTTAATTGATTTTCTTTTTAGGCTGAGGATGACCCCACTGTGGGTCGAAACATGTACTAATATATAAAATATATATTTGTTTATTTATTGATTTGGCGTATAATTTTAAACGTTTAATTATTAAGATATCCCGATTTAAAATGCATGACAAGAAGAGAAAATAAATAGCTGAGAACACATCGAAGTAACAATAAGAGACTAATAATAAATAATAACGGAAAATGGAAACAAAAATATTAAAACTCATTGCTAACAAAACAAATAATGCAAGGTAGACTGAATGTGTCAAACCTCAGCCAATAGGAAACTGGCGGAGGCCATTAAATATCCCTCCAACAAAATCCTTCAGATTCTTTCTTTCGAAATACAGTTTATATATTGTTAAATTTGTTAAAAGGTGTGTGACCCCTTCAAAGTGTTTGAAGAACACAATTCAAAATAAGCAATTACATTACACTTTGCTCCATTATACTAGACTAACTGTGCTGAAACTAAAAAAAGCATACTGTTTTCTAGACAAGTGTCTCTCCTAGACCAGAGCAGCCCCACCACGTCAAGAATGTCAGTGTCGGAGAAGGAGCTCTGTTTGTCCCTCCCACACGCCCAATTAACTAACTAGATTACTTGTACGCCTCCACGGAGATGTTTAATCACCGGGCCTACACCTGATTGTGTTTGTCGCTGTGCGCCCACTAATTGGACCGTAACCCAGACAACTTGAGGCTGAAGGAAGTAGATGGCCACGTCTTCCAGCTGTGTACTTGACGTCATTTCCACTGCTCGCATGACTCAACTACTGACCTCAACGTATCACTATGATTCTAATTTGCGGTGCAGTAAGATTCATTTATTCGTATACCTTACTCAACCTTGTACGCCACTGTCTAAAACAATTCGGAGAGTAAATATCGTATTTTGAGAACTATATTTGCAAATGGATTCCCCATATCAATTCAAACACGGTGAAACCGAATTGAATGAAAATTTTTACAGAGGTAGCACTAGCAAAGGGCACCTCATATTCATGTTTAATATACGTATAGCACGTTGTATTTCAACAAGCTACTACAACCAACATTCAATTATACTCCTTGAAAAGGACAAAGAGTTATACCAATACCCATGCATTTAGGAGAAAGTAGGCTATATGTTCTTTACTGAACATCTTGTTGTTTACATGTATTTATACTTTCCTCAACTGTAATGGTTAGTAAATGGTCAGTTTGATGTGTGCTTATAGTACTTAGCTGTATTAATTGATTGGTGACGTTCTTTGTCGCCCAGCTTCTGTCACACTTCACTGTTCGATTTGATTTGCGTTACAACATTTTGTATCAGAGCAATTTATGCAAAAAGTGAATTACAATTTATTGCAATTAAACCATTTGTTGATAACACACAAAATTCGAAACTTTATTTTAAACACAAAACTATTAAGCAAAATACGAAGTGTTTGAATTTCTTTATTTTGAGAATAACGGGAAATAGAAGAAAGGATTTGGTGGTTTTTGATCCACCTGTTGGGATGAACAGTCAAGTAAAGTAATTATGAGAATTATTGAACGCATGCCAATCTCCGGGAGGGACTGCTTTTAATCGCTGATTTCGATGATTTTACATATTTGCATATATCCTGGGATACGACTTGTCACCGTCTAAGAATGTATATAATAATAATAATGTTATTGGTTATACGACCCTTTTAACTACTGTGGCTTTTAGAGACACCGGGGTGCCGGAATTTTGCCCAAAGGGAGATCTTTAACGTGCCAGCAAATCTACTGACACGGCTCCCTCGCATTTGCGCACCCTCAAATGCCAGGATTAGATCCTGCAAACTGGGAACAGGAGGAGAAAACTTTACCACTGAGCCATCATCCAGTCGACTAAATGTCACTGAGCATACAACATTTTGCTTTTAGGAAACGAAAAACCAGTGATGGACAAAGCAAAGAGGATAAAAAAAGGATAAGACGTTGGTTGCTTCAGGCAAGGAAAGCTTTTCTGCACAGAAAAGGAATCTGTTGACATCGAATATAGATGTAGGTGATAAGAAGTTATTTTTGAAGGCCTTTTTCTGGAGCGTGGCGCTCTATGGAATTAAAACTTGATACAGGCGCAGCAGAAAAGAGGAGAATAGATGCGTTTGAAATGTGGTGTTACAGAAGAATTATGAAGATGTGTTAAGGCGAATGGGAGAGCAGAGATAATTCTATAATATTAATAATAATGTTATTAGTTTTACGTCCCTTGTAACTACTCTGACTTTTAGAGAAATCTGTAAATATATTTTATGTTCGACGGTGTCGAAATGTAAACATTATGTGTTTGAAAACTGTATCATAATGAGGCTCATTATAACACTATTTTTCATTATGAAACAGTTTCTCCCACCAATCAGAGCTCAAGAAACAGTTGTGTGACCAATTAGGTAAGGATACCTTCGCGCTTGCGCTCAAATTCCAACATGTCTATATAAATTACCGAAAGTGCACCGTCCATATGTTCGCGGAAATAAACTGGCAAATATGAGACAAGAAATTGCACTGTACCTTAATATCCCCAAATCCAATTTCTACACAGCACATTGCTTTCAAATGACTTCGGTGACAGTTTTACTAAATACTAGTGCACAATCTGCACGTATGCCATTGCAGTACGCAGAGCGCATGCGTTGGTCGGTCAGAGAGCTTGGAAAACAGGGATATCCTACCCATCGCTGCACTCCGATCACAAAATTCGAGTGACTGAATCTCAACAGATATTTATGAATATTTATGTTAAAACATATAATAAAGTTATAATTATCGTCGAACATAAACAGTCGTATGCAACTCGCCTACAGCATAATGGTAAAGACACTCGTATGGAAATTATAAAACTCGCTTACGCTCGTTTTATAAACATACTCGTGTCTTAAAAGCCTTTCTCTAGAAGTGAAACTTGGACGGTTGGTGAAGAAGAATAGAGGAGAATTGAAGCATTTGAAATGTGGTGTTACAGGAGAATGATGAAGATCAGATGGGTTGATAGAGTAACCAATGAAGTGGTATTAAGACGAGTGGGAGGGGGGAGATATTTCTGGCGACTGCTAATGAAGAGAAGAGATAGGTTGCCGGGATGCCGGAATTTTTCCCCGAAGGGGATCTTTAACGTGGTAGTAAATCTACTGACACGGCTTCCTCGCATTTTCGTATCCTCAAATTCCATCTGACTGCACCAGGATACGAACCTACAACCATGGGCCCTGCAAGCGAGAACGTTACCGCTGAGCCACGCAGCAAGCCAGAGAGAGATGTTTCTAGTGACTGCTAATGAAGAGAAGAGATAGGTTGGTCGGACACACACTAAGACACCCAGGGATAGCCAACTTAGTTAAGGAAGGAAGGGTTGATGACAAAAATGTAGGAGTACATCACTGTTGGAATATGTTAAACAGATTGCCTCGGATGTTCAGTGTGGTAGCTATGTAGAGATGAAATGACTAGCTCAGGACAGGGAGGCATGGACGGCTGCATCAAACTCAAACAACAACATCCCGAACTTCAGGGATCCACAGCTCTGTTGAGGAACTTTTGAATCTACTAGTACCTGCAATCACTATCAGACTAACGCATGGCAACGGTCACTGCATAATTATCTTGTCATAAATATCTGCCCCTAATAATATTGTTTTATGCAGCCCAACTAACGTGTGTTGTCAGGAAGCTCGATATTTCTCTGCTTGTATCCCGTATGTTTCTAATGCACTGCAAGCATATAATGCAAACGATACTGAACACTATTACTTAACCCACGTATTTGTCTGTAGTCACAGCGAGGGAAAAGTAAGAGTGTTCAGTATCGTTTGCAGGGTCGAGTTCGGCATTACTTCCCCTTACTTGTGCCAGGCTCCTCTCTGTCATCTTTCCTATCGACCTCCCTTGGTCAACTCTTGTACTTTTCCGACCCCGACGGTATTAGGGTATCCGAGGCCTAGCGATTTTTTCACTTTCCCGCCTTAATGGGCCCTTGTCTCAAGTTTCCTGATCCCTCATTCTTTGAGTGGTCAGACCTCTTCTGTTCTCTTCATATTTCCTAACTTCTGCTCAAGGCCCTCAAGGAGGCAGCTTGTATGTAGCCCCACCACTTCTGGTGCACCCTGGATAGTGCTGCACCCTCAAGAGCTTGCAGCTGGTGAGTTCGAGAGTTGGCGACCCCGAGGGATTCCTAAGCTGGGTCCTGTTTTCCTCCCTTTATCCATAGCACTGTGGCGAACCCTCTCCTCTTTCACTTTCCTATCTGCCTTTCATGGCTCTCCTTCCTTGCAAGTCCCTCAATCCTCTTTCTTCGAGGGTTGAATACATTTCTCTTCCTCCTGTCCTTTATTTGCCCTATTCTCCTTTTGTTTTTTATTTCTTCTTCTAGTATTGAACCCATGTGCTGTTGGTTCAAGCGCCGAATCCATCATTTATCGGTAAAAGAAGAGAGGAAAAATACAGTCTTTAGAATGACTTAGAAATATTTTATGTAGAGGACTGTTACAACGTGGCGCAATAATAAGAGACCACTAGTCACGAGGAAATGATATCATGCATGACGCACTGATAGGGAGCCGATCATGACTATTAATAGAACGATAAAAACTTTCCGCTGTGTGTAAGAGAGAAGAGGTTTCGGAAATTGGCCTTACGCAGCAATAAAATGGCAACCTCGCCGTTGCTCAAGAAGAGGAATAATTAGATTTAAGCCATTTGCGAGCATATGATTAATAAAAGAAATACATCATTGTGAATCATTTTGGAATAGAGATTTTTGTGTGGGGAAAAAGTTTATAATATTTGCACAGGAGAGAAGTGCCGACACAGCATGACGTCGTTAGTAATTCCCCGAGACCAGAGTTGGTAGGGAGAGAAAATAAACCGCAACACCCACGTATCTGAAGAGCAAAATTTATTTAATATCTTGGAATTGTACGATCGATTTTCATGTTCAAAGAAGTCAGTTTACTTTTAGAACACGAGCTTTCCAGAGATATATTTTTCAAAATTATGCGACTATTACTTCAAAAGTTAGTGCTGAAGAAGACGAGGATTTTATCCTTTTGTCGCCGATTTGTATAAAAGCCTGGCAGAGCCAGTCATGCAGTCTTTACCAGACCTTGAGAGGTCGTGATACGCTGTATCACCAACGCGCACCCCGTATGGGAGTGGCCGAGCAGTATCGTCATTAGTATCGCCGTGTGAAGACATAGTAAAACCCTAGTATAGGATTAATCTCAGCAATCTTCAGACTTTGTCGTTAAAGTTCATTATTACAGTCAAAGTTAGGCTGTGAACTTGAAGAAATAACAGGCGATAGGTATTCGAAATATAGTACAGTCAAAGACATAAAGCATCATAAAGTTTCGAAGAACCAAAGGAAGTGAAATAAACAGTTCTATCAACGTTAAGGAACCCGATCAGGGTCGAACGAAATAAATAACGCCTAGTGTGCCGGAAAGGTAGGGGCTAGATCGCGGAACAATAAGAATTGGGAATTGTAGATTCAAGGCTTTGTCTAAGGAGACAAACGAACAGTAAAAGCAATAAGCTACGAACTGAAGAAATAGCAGTTAATGCTAGGGAATTATTAGGTCACCGATAAACTATTCGAGAGGCCGTAACCAGGACAGACTTTATCTAGACGAACTAACTAGTGTCTAGGAAGAAACGACATCGTGCTAGTAAAGTATAGAAGCCGATAGTCAGAACCCGGATCTGAAGATTGGCCGTTCCAGTGAGGTGTAGATCGATCGAGACTCTCCATCATATTGCCAGATTACGGAGCCGACGTTCTAAAAGTGTCACCCTTGGAAACGGGGAATAAAGAAATCACGTGTGTAAGGCGAAACTTAACGCCCAAGTGATTAAAAGCTGTGTAATGTAAATATAGTGAAAAATTTTGAGTTTAAAAATTGTAGTGAATTTATATTGTGTTAAGGTAAACGAATACAAATGGTATTCATTATGTTACAAGTGATTAAGGTAAATAATTTATATGTGGATAAAGAAGTGTCATTGTGTGTAAGTGTATCAATGGAGGTGGCTTAAAAAAAAGCAGTGAGTGGGCAAAATGAAACATCGCTGGAGGATTCGGTCGCTGACCGTACAATCATGTGAGTAACCATTTCATTATGTTATGTGTTGGGGAAGATTTGCGTATAATCCACATGAGAAAGAATAGGGATGATTGAATAACAAATAAAAGAATAATAGCGCGATCTGAACGATTAATTTTAGAAAATATACAATAAATATGTGTTAAAAAGTTAAATAAATCCCTTGGGGAATGTATGAAGTAAAATATCAGGGTAATTGATAAATGATTTAAATATGAGAAAGCAAGCGTAATAATAATAATAATAATAATATAAATGAATGAATATTATGATGAATTATATGAAAAGTAGTAGCTTCCGAGCTCCTTTAAGTGAATAAATACATGTTATGAACACATGTTCTTATGGTAAAATGATTATTGTCAAGGGAGAAGAGTAATATAAAATTGAGATGTAGATCAAACGTTGATTTTGAATTTATTAGTTCTCTGAAGGCAACTTGGCTAATTAATGTATAAGCGCCATGTAGCGCATTGAAGTAATTTGTCACGCTAGGAATGCGTTGAAATGCTCGGTAAAACTAATTATGAGGGGCAGTTGGTCGTGGTAATTGAACTATGGTAAGTCCTCCAAAGTAGTGATGTAATCACGAGGCCGTGTGTGTGTTGTATGGTAAAAAGGGTGCTAGTAATGTTGTATTATGAGCACTGGTATAAGGTGAGCCCTTCCCTAAGTCGCGAATGTTATAAGTCCTCCAGTGTGGGATATTGCTCCCGAGGCATTTGAAAGGATCGAACTCAGTGTCGTCCATGTTTAAGCCCCTAAATATTTGTTGTAATATTGAATTATTGATGAATTAGCAGCTTATTATAAATATCAACGATCGATTAACTGTAAGACTTGAGTGCATTTTTATTTGTCATAGCCTACATTTTTAACAATACAATATCTACTCTAAGCCCACCACAATCATTGGAGATGGTAGAGTTTGTTTTCCACAGAGTGTAGACACACGATCTACACACTGCCTTGCAATCCATGGTGATCAGGCTATGCCAGCGCTCTCGGCAACCAGCTTGGAGTATCCGAACCTTGTGGCAAGCACTCTCCAATACCCCTTCTCGCTGTCATAGGTTCGTATCATTGTAGACCCAGTTGTTCCACAATGTTCTGGAATGGTTTTCTAGCCAAAGGCCTCGTGAATACATC